>LR738713.1:471189045-471208196 GCA_902687465.1 Secale cereale | reverse complement strand
CCCCCCCCCCCGGCTGTCCTTCGGGCGCACGGTAGGTTCTGGAACGCTGATTTTTTATATAATTTTTCTGGATTTTTCCTGGCAGTTCTCGTAACGTGAAAACCTGAAATACAAAAACAGCCGAAAACAGAAACTGGCACTGGAGTGCACTGAGTTAATAGGTTAGTCCAAATATGATCAAAAGTGTATGGAAGTGTATAAATATCATAGCAATATCACCCAAAAGAGGCATGGAGCAAGCAGAAATTATAGATACGTTTTGGACGTATCAACATCCCCAAGCTTAATTCCTGCTCGTCCTCGAGTAGGTAAATGATAACAAGAATAATTTCTGTGGTGACATGCTATTAACCATATAGGACTTTTTCATGGTCATATGACAAAAGCTTACTGATACAATGAATCTATAGTAATTAAGTTGCCTCATGAGAAAATCACAAAGGACTGAAAGTTTTACAATATGATACTGAAACATCAAAAAGATTTGCAATGAATATGATGTGCAGATATGATAAAGTGATATCTAGCTTTCCCCCTTTAGTGAAGCAAAACATAAATGCAGGGGCACCTTCAAGGACTAGATACAATGATTTCAGAATAAACGATATCACAATCATGCAAAAGACAATGCTACTTTGGGACAATGCACATTACACTTAGAATGACAATCATGCTCTCAGTAGTTGGTGCTTTTAAAAGAAGGTGGAGACTCAACATAAAAGTAAAAGAATGGCCCTTCGCAGAGGGAAGCAGGGATTACTCATGTGCTAGAGCTTTTTATTTTGAAAACATAGAAACAATTTTGTCAACGGTAGTAGTACTTCATATGTGTTATGCATAAGACATCCTATAAGTTGCAAGCCTCATGCATCGAATACCAATAGTGCTCGCACCTTGTCCTAACTAGCTTGGATTTTCATGGATTGTCATTGCATTACATATGTTTTAACCAAGTGTCACAAAGGGGTACCTCTATGTCACCTGTACAAAGGTCCAAGGAGATAGATCGCATTTGATTTCTCGTTTTTGATAGATCTCAACTTGAGGACATCCATACCGGGACAACATAGAAAATAGATAATGGACTCCTCTTAAATGCTTAAGCATATTCTCATAAGAGATTGAGGATTAATGTCCAAGCTAAAACTTCCACCATGATACATGGCTTTGGTTGGCGGCCCAATGTTCTTCTCTAACAATATGCATACTCAAACCATTCAACTCATGGCAAATCACCCTTACTTTAGACAAGACGAGCATGCATAGCAACTCACATGATATTCAACAAAAGTGTAACAGTTGATGGCGTCCCCAGAAACATGGTTACCGCTCAGCAAGCAACTTATAAGAAAATAAGATACATAAGCAACATATTCTTTACCACAATAGTTTTTAAGCTACTTTCCCATTGGCTATATATTGCAACTGAAGGTTTTAAAGGTAGCACATGTAAATTTACTTGGAGTGGCAGTGAAATACCACATATAGGTAGGTATGGTGGACTCATATGGCATAACTGGTTTAAAAGGATGTGGATGCACAAGCAGTCAGTCCGCTTAGTACAGGTGGAGGTTAGCAAAAGACTGGGAGCGACCAACTAAGAGAGCAATGACGGTCATAATCATGCAGAGCGACAAAGCAACATTGAATCAGGCATGGAAGTTATATCGCTACTCAGAAATAAAAGATCATCAAGGCTTGACAGACTTTCTTTACAGTCTTAAATATGCGTGAGCATACGCCAAGTCAATCAAAATAAATTCTTGAAGGAAGATATTACTAAACCATACCACATCATTGGCAAACAAATCATGTTGGTACTCCAATAACACATTGGGAACCCTCCAGCTATTTGAGACTAACCATAAGAAAACCTGAACTACTAAGCGCCATTATGCACGTAGCATCTTTATCATAGACATATTAACCAATGCAACGGAAGCAAACTCTCTTAATAAGATAAGCATGATAATTAAAGAGAGTTCAAGCAACCAACTAAACACAAGCTTTTAAAAAAGATAAGCATGAATACTAAGAGCAGAGCATGATAGTAGCTATTAAAAGATGAAGAACACACACAACAAAGATAGACATGAAAATTCTATGTTATGTTCTAGGTAGAAGTGGAGCGTGTTTCTCTCCCACATAAAGAAAGCTGAGTTCCGACTCGTTATGAAAAACTAAAAAGGAAACTAGAAGCAAGACGCTCCAAGCATAGCACATAACACATGAAGTGATTAAAATATAGTGGAACGAAAGACGAACTGATAATGTTGATGGAGAAGGGGATGCACGGGGGCATCCCCAAGCTTAGACGCTTGAGTCTCCTTGAATATTTCTTGGGGGTGCATGGGGGCATCCCCAAGCTTGAGCGCTTGACACTCCTGAATCTTTTTATCATCTTCCCTCGCACACTTGAAAACTCCCTTCATACATAACTCATCATAATCTGATTAGCGAGGTTAGTACCCATAATAAAATAATTATACCTTGCTGGAAATAAAGATATTCTTGAAGGTCTACTGTTTCTCAAGATTGCCAAAAGGTTTTTGCAAAGAAAAAGCAAGCTCTAGGTTTGCAAAATGAAGGAAAAGCAAAATAGGACAGAATCTGTGAAAAACATAACAGCAGGTAGTAATTGATTTGTTCGGGGCACTTATTCAACTCAAATCAAAAAACTCAGAACAGAAGCACGAAAGACAATTATATAGAGAACGCTGTCGAAAAAATTCAGACCAAAAAATGATCTGGTGATTTTATACGAATTTTTCTATCCAGGGACAGAATCTGTTTCCTGGACAGCACCTCACAACTTTTGAACTTTCTAGCATTCAGAGGCTATACTTGGCACAAAATTGAAAAGTAAAGATACAATGATGATGCTACAGTAGTAACAAGACACAACAAAAGAAAAAATTTATTCATGTGGGCTGCCTCCCAAAAGCGCTTTCTTTTATGCCTTTAAGCTAGGCATAATGCATATAGATCAAGTTGTATCAATTGAACCATCATCAAGATCATCAAAAAGCTCTTCAATAATACAACTAGTCTTAAGAGGACTTTCAAATAAAGGCCTCATAGAGATACTTCTAGGTAGAAGACCAAAAGGATAAAAGTCAAGGGAAGATTCATTTATAAATTCATCAAAGACAGGTGTTTCTTCCAAAGTCTATACAGTTTCAACCCCTTTGGCAATAGGTGGATTACTTTTAGAGCGGGGAGCCGTTGGAACGTGAACGAACTTAGGCTCCTTCTTTGCCGGAGTTTCTACCTTTTTGTTTTTTATTGAGGAGAAGGTGGTTCCTAGAGTATCAAAGATATCCTCAATCTTGTCTATCCTAGAAGAGTCCAAGTCATGGAATTTGACGGTCTCCAAAATTTTGAAAATTTTATGCATGGAGCTATCAAATCTATTCAAATTCCCTTGGATCTTACGATCCAACTCATTTATCTTATTAATGCTTGGCATCTCTAGCTCTATCTTTTCAAGTTTTTTCATAATGTGAGCTAGGGTGATGTCCTCTCGAATGCTAACAACAGGGAGATTCCCAACAAGATTTTCAATAATACTAAGGGACTCCCAAACTGGGGCCTCTAGGAAATTCCCATTGATAGCAGTATCTAGAATAAACCTATTCCAAGAAGTAATTCCAACATAAAAATTTCTAAGCAGGATAGTAGTAGGTTGCTTCTTGGTGGCTCTTTTTTGTGAATCATTAATTCTATACCAAGCATCTTTCAAACTTTCCCCACCTCTTTGTTTAAAGGTGAGAACTTCTGCCTTGTCAAAGACAAAAGGACCCGACATAATGACAACTAAAGAACGAGATAACTATTTTTGTGATTTTCGATAAAAAGGTACTAAAGCAAAACTAAAAGGTAAACTAACAAGACTAAAAGCAAAGGTAAAAGATAGCGTGTAACTCCCCTATCCTGAAGAGTGGAGTCCCTGGCAACGGCGCCAGAAATTGCTTTGCTAGGTGGCTTCTCACCCCTCGTTGGTTACCCCAAGTGGAAGGTTTGAGATGCAGTGTAGCAGAAGTTTTCCCTTGGTAATACCAAGGATCGATTTCCCAGAGACTCCCAGTTACAACAAGAAGGTGTCAACTGCTAACGGCGCCGGATATTAGCAATCAACGTGGACCTGCACACAGATACAAATAACTTTGCTCCCAACGAGTACAGAGAGGTTGTCAATCCCTCCGGCCTTGTAGTTTACAAAGGATCAAACGCAAGTGGTAATAGTGATAGGTATAATTGCAATAGTAAGTAAATAGCGGAAAAGTAAATAGCGGATGTGATCAATGATGGTAATATGGACCGGAGTCTCATGATGTTCACCAGTGATGTCTCTCTCCCAAAAGACGATAAAACAGCTATGTGAGGTAAACGAATTATAGCTGGGCAATTGACAGGACCATGTGCGCAAACCAATGCTGACTACATTGCAAGAAAGGTTGAGGTTCAAAGCATGGGCGGTACGCCAAAGTAAGTAGACCGAAATCCATCAATATCTACTACTAATCATCCACCTTGAGATATCTATCCAGAACATCTCGCTCGTATTAAGTTGCGAGTCCCACCCATAGTGTAAACTCAATGCAATAGACAACTGCATTAAAAGAACTTTGCGTAAAGTAAACAATCCTTGCACCCGCGGGCACAAGCACCGTTGTTTTCCTCCTTGTGGCAACAGCACATCCCCTAGACTCATGTTTCTATCACTCAAGCTAGTCATCGAGGGGCATGAACCCACAATCAAGCATAACGTTCCCTCTTGGAGTCACTACCTACTACTTGGCCAAAGCAATAAATAACAACGGAGAACATGCAAGAATTACTTACGAACATAAATATAAAAGAGGTAGATCAAATATATTACTCAAACACAATCTGAACATAATCTCATAATCCATCGGATCCCAGCAAACTCATCATAGCAACGGCATAAGGATTACATATGTGCCTCGATCATGTAGGGCAGCTCACGAGGACTAATTAGTGAAGCACAAGAACGGGAGGAGAACATCACATAGCTACTGGTCATGGACTCATGGTCCAAGGGAGAGTACTCACAACTCATCCGGGAGGCGTCCATGGTGGTGGAGAAGCTCCCGGTGGTGATCCTCCCCTCCGGCAGGGTGCCAGGAAGAGTTCTCCTGGTGCTCCCGATCTTGGAAGCGGCGGCGGCGGCGGAACAGAGATGGGATCGCGAAAAGAGTTCCTGTTTCGAGGGTTTCAGGAGACGCTTTAAATATATGCCAAAGGGGGGCATCGGAGGAGCCTCGGGGGGCCCAGGCGCCCCCCGGCGCGGCCCAGGGGGGGTGCGCCGCCAGGGCGCCTGGAGCCCTGGTGCCCCCCCCCCCCCCGGCTGTCCTTCGGGCGCACGGTAGGTTCTGGAACGCTGATTTTTTATATAATTTTTCTGGATTTTTCCTGGCAGTTCTCGTAACGTGAAAACCTGAAATACAAAAACAGCCGAAAACAGAAACTGGCACTGGGTGCACTTAGTTAATAGGTTAGTCCAAATATGATCAAAAGTGTATGGAAGTGTATAAATATCATAGCAATATCACCCAAAAGGGGCATGGAGCAAGCAGAAATTATAGATACGTTTTGGACGTAACAGCTTGCCGGAGGAAGATGAGGCCGCAGGTGGAGGAATGAGTGGCCGGCGGGGCGCAGCACACAGGCGAGACGGCGGCGGTAGCGGGGAACGGACGATGGAGCGAGGGAGAGAGCGCTGGGGATCGAGAGGAGGGAGAGGCTCGGGCACGTGAGAGGAGCGAGGCCTGGCGGCGCTGGAGGGACAGAGCGACGGGGAGAGGTCGAGCGATGGAAAGGGGACTTAGGGTTGGGGAGCTGGGCCGACGGGCCTTGAGCCAGATGGGACGAGGGGGGAGGAGGAGTCCCGCTGCGGCTGGGAGGCCCAAGCTGGGCTCTCTACCTCTCTCTCACTAAAATAAAAATAAAAGAGAAGAAAAAGAGAGAGGAAAAAGAAAGGGCACTTAGTGAAAGAATTTGGGCCTGAGGGTAATTTCTCTGGACTCGCAAAAATGCGCTGGTTCCAAGAAAATAGAAAAGGGCAAGATGCAAGAGTTAAATTCAAACTCATTTGAATTTAATTCAAATGGTATGAATTAGGACATGGTTTCAGAAGTGTCCAAAAATGTTCGAATTTTTGGAGGAGCCTCGATAAAACGGTTAAGAATTATAGAGAAGGTTTAGACGGTGAAACTTGAAGCAAATAAGGTCTGGAGAATAATTGCAAGTGTGTTACGGTGAATTCCAAACAATTGGAATAATTTATTATAGCTCCCTAAATATTAGGAGGATATATATATGTTATAAAGAGAAGTCATCCTTCCCTCGATTTAAATGGACCGAAGGTCCACACGACTTATTTGGTTGAGTTGCAGAATTAAAGACATGATGGCATCATGACATGATGCAATGCAAAAATAAATAACACAAGCACAAATGAAACACACGGGAGAACCCGGAACATCTGGAATCTTCTGGGACGTCGGTCTTCGGGCGTCACAACTCTCCCACACTAACAGAGGATCTCGACCCGAGATCCTGGAGACGGCACCGGATAAAACGGAAGAGGAAGAGGTAAAACAAAGTTGCTTCTTTGACAGAAGAGTGAAACCACGAACCTTGAGAGGTTGACCAAATTGAAAGAAGAATACAACGGAGATGAACGAATAAGAAAACACTCCATTAGAAAAGAGGAACAAGGTTGAAAGACATGAAACAAGAGCTTACGAACCAAAAGAATATGAAACTGCAACGGTATAGCCAAGGAATAAGGATGACATAATTTGGACAACACTCCGACTGAAAATCGAAGGAATTAACATGAGCTTGAGGAGATGGAGTGATACTTGATGAAAACAACAACACACAGCCTCCGAAACAATTGAAAGAATGGCACAAGGGGTAAGAAGGATTCAGACAGCACTCCGGTTGAAAAGAGAGGCAAGACATGAAAAGATGAGAGAACTTGAAAAGAGGACATAATACTCCGGTTAAATGGACAAGCAAGGAAAGAACATCATCTCGATAAAACGAGATGAGGGTTTGGAGAGAGCAACATCACAATGCCTCCAGAATGAAAGAATAGCATATAATTCAACGAAAGAATTGAACGGAGAAGAAAAAGACAACTTCTCCGACAAATGAATATGAAAATCATCCTTACGAAGAAGGGTTGAATGGAGTTGTTGGAAAAATCAACAACGAAAATGAATAAGCTCGTTGTGGGCTTATGGAAAACATCGCAAAATTAAGAGGTGATAACCAGCCACTTACGAAAACATTTGATTGGATTGAGATCAACAAGGAGACGATAAATTTTCACCGGGAGGACAAATGAAGGACTTGGGTCATTTATAAGCACCATAATAGCAACAATTCTCAGGGAAAGCTTTAGGTGAATACAAACCAAGATTACTCCAACAAAGAAATTGACGGGATTACATATCTCATTCTTGATAACTTGTGAATCATGGAACATGAAGGAAATTGTCAAGAATGACATAACACCATCTGAAAAGATAAGGTAGAAAGGATTGCAATTGGAAAGCATGATGAAGAATGCTTGAGCTCCAACAAGAATCTTGATGAACACTTCGAGGATGAATTCAATCTTGATGAACCACCATGAGAACTCCGATAATGAAAGCATGGGAAGTGAAAGATGAAAAGAATAAGATTCAAGGCCTGTGATGAATTAGATGGAGGTTTGAAATGATATAATTGAAATAACTTGGAGCTCCGGAAAACAAGATGAACAACTTAGAACCAAGGATATGGTATGCTGAACAAGCTTCGGAAAAAAGAGATTAATCACTTTGAGGAAAAAGGATACGATTTATTGTATGCTTATCCTTCATCAAATTAAATTGATGACAAGCAACGGATTTGGCCTACTACTTATTCTTCTTGAAAAGGATTGGAGAGAGATAGAGCCAAACTTGAGAATAATCTTGAACGACTCACCGGTAGGATTATGAAAAGAACAAATGAATTAATACGATAACAACGGAAGAGTAATCTTGAAAGAACCATCGTAAGAATATGGAGACGAACGAAGAGGCATCAATGAAGAATATTTGGAGGACAAGGTTGAAAACTGAGAACGAAGAAATATTCTGAATGATGACCTTCGGAGGATCACAATGGAAAGAATTCATGAAATGCTTCGGACGGGTATAAAAATAATTCCTCACAATCGGAACAATAATGAGGATGGCATGAAGCTAGAACCACAACTCATCAAGAGAACGGGTCAAGATTTAAGAGAAACTCTTCTCCGGTCTTCAAATGTTGAGAGTGAAGACGAGAAATGCCATGACGATTTTTAAGATACTCCGGAAGAATGACAAGAGGAAGGTGGAGCTAAAGATGGAAATAATTGAAAACAAGCTTGGATAAGGCGTGTGACTGATGGAAATCATTCTTACGTCACACTTTGAAAAAAAAAATCTTCGGAAAAGAAGAGTCAGGTAAGATCCTGGAAAAAGACCTGTGGGTTAGGGCCCACTCAAAAGAGACACCGTTGGACTGATTACTTAAGAGATATTGCACCGGTTGAATTAAATGGCTTGAATAAGATGAAAATGCTCAAAATATCTTGAGCGGATTAAGAATGGAGACACAAATCTTCCGAGATATCTTGAACACTCCGGAGAGAAATTAGAGAGAGTTGAATAAACAGGAGAGACTTTGGATAAGAAATTTCAACATGGGAAAACATGTGAAACAAGAGGCACAGATATGATCAATACGGAAGCTTGGATTTAGTCCACCGGAGAAGAATATTGGAATTAAGAATGATGAACTTGAAACTCTTGAGCATCTTCACGATAAATCACCGGATAAGAACATTGATGGAAATGAATGAAGAAACATCACATGAATAATTGGGTATTTGCTTAAGAATTCTGGCTCCGAGAAGAAGAAGGGTGGGAGGGTGGGGAAACAAAACAAAGACAACTCGGGATGAATGAAAACAGACAAATCGTCAGATTTCTCAACGGCGTCCATATGGAAACTTGAATAGAAGGCACACCGGTTGAAAAGGATTAACATGACAAGCTCGATGATCAAGAAGGACTAGCACTCCCATAGAAATATGAGAACACCGATTAGGAAAGGTATGGAATCAACATTTGACATCGAAGCAACTCGAATACCAGCATCAAAACAAAAACAAAGGATAGATATGTTGCAACATAATCTTCACAATATCATTCGAACAGAGAATTGAACGAATGAATTCCGCAGGTACATCAACTTGTCAAGAAGCCACTAGGGAGAACAAAAGATAAATAAAAACAACAAGGAGCAGATAGAACAAATACAAAATAGAAGTTTCGTCCCACATATTCGTGCTGAAAGCTCATGGAACATGTTACAAAAGGGTTTTGCAATCCCCGGATCAGCATAGCCAAGGACCCTTTAAGATGCAACTCTCGATCGGAACAACACCCATAAAACCCCTTCACTCAATGTAGAACCCCGAACTGCATATCATGCATTCGTTGGAAGAATGCCTACGAACTACTAGATGAACCCACCTATTAATTTCCGAAAGTTTCCAGTTATGCAATCAGGTGTTGGGGATACAGGGGAAGCATCGCGCACTCAACTCTAATCCTACATCCAGCTGTATCCATCCTTCAACACATAACCAGTTATTTCCAGAAACCGTTTACCTCGGACCTTCGAAACGCATCTACTATACAAGCTATGGCAATACTCCTGAACTACCTCCCCAGTACTGGGTGATGTCGGCCGTCTTAAGTATTCCAGAACTGATGTGATATATTTGTGACAACAACACCTCAGAGCTCAACTCCCCGGGACACTGCCACAACCCCGAAATGACAGGAGGCATCGAGAACAATGTTCTCGTCACAAAGACATCGGAACAATCCAAACAATACTCGCGAGATTCTAAATTTTTTTTGTGAATTTTGAGAGTAGAAGAGATAAGTAATCGTCAGGAGTCCTCACCAGAGTGAAAAGAGACGAGGAGTAAAAAGAAATCCTACTCTCCAATATATATATATATATATATATATATATATATATATATATATATATATATATATATATATATATATATATATATATATATGACTCAAAACATTTTCAAGTGTGTGCCTAGACTCAACCGTCAACGATTCGATCAATCAGTGGAGGCTCCTAGGTCAGAGAAGGCTCTGATACCAACTAGTAATGCCCAGGATGGGACTATACCTCCTACGTGTCGAGGCACGACTTAAAGGTATAATCCCATTCTGGAATGATCTCAAGTTTGGTATCTTTGCACGACTCATGTAAAAATAGGGATGAAATTGCAAAAGGATAGTTGGCTTACACTCGCCACGTCACACAATACATTACATAAGCAAAACATCATTCAAAACATCACAACCCGACTACGGGCGAAGATCCAAAAGAAAGATACCAAAAACATAAAGCCACAGGTCCGAATCGCCCCTAGTAGAAACCACTACTGATCATCGAAAACGTCACAAGCATACGGCCACGCTCTTCATCGAGCTCCCAGTGAACTACTGATCCATCTCCTGCATCATTCTCGGCTGAACCTGCATCTGGTGTTGTAGTATCTGTGAGCCACGAGGACTCAACAATCCCATAACCATGGGTATCTAGACTAGCAAAGCTTTATGGGTAGGAAGAGGTAAAGTGGTGAGGTTGCAGCAGCGGCTAAGCATAATACGGTGGCTAACTTACGAGTACAAGAATAAGATGAGCATCTACGCAAACGGTCGCAACTAGTAATAATCGCTAAAGATCCTGAACTACCTACGAGTCAAACATAACCCCATCGTGTTCTCTTCTCAAAGTGAAAAGAGACAGTCATGGTTACTCACTCAGTTGTGTGTTTTATCTCGGATCCTCTGTCAAGTTTTCTACAACCGGACATTAACAAATTCCAATCTGCCACATAACCGTAGGCACAGCTTTCGAAAGATTATAACCCTGCAGGGGTGTCCCAACTTAGCCCATCACAAGCTCTCACGATCAGCTGAAGTGATAAATATAATATCATCACCCCTTATCTTAGGGAAATCCGATCAGGCTCGGCATCCCGGTGCACAAGACATTTCGACAATGGTAAAACAAGTCCAGCAAGACCTCCCTGCATGCCGACACCCTGATAGTAGCCGCGTGTATCTCGTCTCAGGCCACGTCCGGATGGGTGATGCTACAGGTAAAACCAAACCTCGAGTTTCCCCGTGGTGGCCCCGCAGGCTCCCCGTTTGGGACCAACACCATCAGTACTGCCCCCCGTGCTATGTAGAAAATAATCTCCAACGAGCGTCCCCCTTACGCAATTTAATTAATTAATTAAGTTATTATGTGGCAAATAAAAACCAATGTTGGGCCTTGCTGGAGGAGTTTTATTCAAAGTCGAAGTGTCAAGGGGTCCCCATATACCCGTCATGTAAGGAACGCAAAATCAAGGAACATAATGCCGGTTTATCGGCGCCTAAGGTGGCATGAGTGGAACAAAACACCGAGCAAAAGGCCAAGCCTTCCACCCATGCCCAGTATATAGGTGTGTTAATAATAATAATAGATATTGTGATATTCCAACAACAAGTTCCCACCTGGAACGATCTACATCTTCACCTGCAACTAACAACGCTATAAGAGGGGCTGAGCAAGCGGGTAACATAGCCAAACAGTGGTTTTGCTAGGAAGGTTTCAAAGGTTAGAGGTTTCATGGAAACAAGAAGAGGCTGACATAAAAGATGGGCAGCGCGACATGTAACGATAGCATCGAGACAACTAAGCATGGCAATGGTAGTAAAGGTATCCAAGGGTATGGTCATCCTGCCTGGGATTCCGCAAGGGAGAAGAACGGGTCCATGAAGTAGTCGAACAATCCTCACAACTCCGGAACGAACCCGAAGCTAACGAGGGAAGCAAACCGGAAAGAAACAAACAACACGGTAAACACACCACACGAGACCTGACAATATGCTCAACCAAGTATGATGCAAAACAGTTCTACACAGGATGCACAACAAGCCTATACAGGAAGCAAAACATGGCAAGGTAGGAAGCACAGAAAACAACACAAGTCTATATGATGCGATACATGGCAAGGTAGGATGCATGACAAGTCTATACAGGAAGCAATACATGGCAAGGTAGGAAGCACTGAAAAAGAACACAAGCAACATGTCAATATGCTCAACAAAGTAGGATGCAAGACAAGTCTATATAGGATGCTAAACATGGCAAGGCAAGAAGCAAGTGTAAACTAGCTATCTAGGCATTTTAAATGAGGCCGGAAATAACAACAACAATTCCGGAAAAAATCCCCATGTGCATGTTTAGCAATTTTAAGCAAACAACAATTCACACATTTTAATGTTGTTAACATGATGCGGATGACATGATCAAGTTTTATGCAATTTTTAGATAAAAGTTAACATGAAGAGATATGAAGTATTGTCACCGTGGTGGAAAGAAAAGGTGCCACGGCAACAATCCGAAAATGAGGCAACGGCAACATATCGGTACCGGTAACTCGTTGAGGGTCCGGTACAAAAGAAAGGTGGCGTGAGCGAGTCGAACAAGATGAAAGGTGGGTTGATCCCGTCATCGGGTTCCCACGGGTTGCCACCAAGGCAAAAGAGGGCACAACGGACCCGATGCAAACATTCGATACATCTCATACAACACATGCAGTCCACGGGTCATCGTCTCGGGGTTATACCTTCGGAACGTTCGTTTCGAGGAGGATCAAGATCGTAGGGGAAGTAGTGGTACTCGCGGGTCGTGGTACACGTTCGTAGAGGGAAGTAGTCGTTCCGTTCGGAGAGGTACTTGACGAATCCATCGTTTCCGGGGTGACGGTAGTCCTACACGTTGGCGTTTTCGTTCACGGTTCTTCGGCGACGGTAGTGGTACTTGACGTGTCGCCGTTCTCGTTTCGAAGATGTACATGTCGTCGGACGTAGTTGAACTTGGCGTAATGGTCGTCGTGGTACTTGGGGTCTCGGCTCTTGGCGACGGTAGATGCACACGGCGAGGAACTTGACGCATCATCTTGTAGTCGTACACGAGGTCGTCGTGGTACTTGTCGCATCCACCAAGTGTAGTCGTACTCGTTTCGAAGATGTACATGTCGTCGGGCGTAGTTGAACTTGGCGCATCGTCTTGTGTAGTCGTTCGGGCGTCGCTCTTGCCGGCGGGGTACTTGTTTTGTAGATGAACTTGATCCGATGCCTTCGGGCGTCATGGGTACTTGCAAGAACCAACAGGAACTTGGTGGCAAAGACCCGGTCGAAAACACGAACTGGGTATGTCCACGGTGATCGTCTTGGCATGAGCTTCACCGCACGGGGAGGGGGCGACGAAGGAGGGCGTGGGCAGCGCGCAGGTCGCACGAGGGGCGGAGGCTATCAAGGAGGTCGACGGAGTCGAGCCGACTCTTGCACGAGCTCCTGCCCGATCCAGCCAGGAGAAGGGCGAGCGGCAGCCGGAGCTCAAGCAGACGAGGGGAGCGAGGAGGAAGGGGTCGTGGTGCTGGAGGAGCTTGGCGATGACGGCACCGACGCGGTGGCCGGCGAGTTGGCGAGGCTGTCCAAGGCTCCAACGGGCGAAGCTCACGGGGTCGAGCGCCTCAGGCGCGCCAGAGCATCGAGGCGCGGCGCAGGAGCAGGGTACTCGATGCAGCGGCGGTCTCGGGAAGGAAAGGGCGGCGCGGGCCTCCTGGCGGCGAGGCTTGCCGGAGGGAGATGAGGCCGCAGGTGGAGGAATGAGTGGCCGGCGGGGCGCAGCACGCAGGCGAGACGGCGGCGGTAGCGGGGAACGGACGAGGGAGCGAGGGAGAGAGCGCTGGGGATCGAGAGGAGGGAGAGGCTCGGGCACGCGAAAGGAGCGAGGCCTGGCGGCGCTAGAGGGAGAGAGCGACGGGGAGAGGTCGAGCGATGGAAAGGGGACTTAGGGTTGGGGAGCTGGGCCGACGGGCCTTGAGCCAGATGGGCCGAGGGGGGAGGAGGAGGCCCGCTGCGGCTGGGAGGCCCAAGCTGGGCTCTCTGCCTCTCTCTCACTAAAATAAAAATAAAAGAGAAGAAAAAGAGAGAGGAAAAAGAAAGGGCACTAAGTGAAAGAATTTGGGCCTGAGGGTAATTTCTGTGGACTCGCAAAAATGCGCTGGTTCCAAGAAAATAGAAAATGGCAAGATGCAAGAGTTAAATTCAAACTCATTTGAATGTAATTCAAATGGTATGAATTAGGACATGGTTTCAGAAGTGTCCAAAAATGTTCAAATTTTTGGAGGAGCCTCGATAAAACGGTTAAGAATTATAGAGAAGGTTTAGATGGTGAAACTTGAAGCAAAAAAGGTCTGGAGAATAATTGCAAGTGTGTTACGGTGAATTCCAAACAATTGGAATAATTTATTATAGCTCCCTAAATATTAGGAGGATATATATATGTTATAAAGAGAAGTCATCCTTCCCTCGATTTAAATGGACCGAAGGTCCACACAACTTATTTGGTTGAGTTGCAAAATTAAAGACATGATGGCATCATGACATGATGCAATGCAAAAATAAATAACACAAGCACAAATGAAACACACGGGAGAACCCGGAACATGTGGAATCTTCTGGGACGTCGGTCTTCGGGCGTCACAACTCTCCCACACTAACAGAGGATCTCGACCCGAGATCCTGGAGACGGCACCGGATAAAACGGAAGAGGAAGAGGTAAAACAAAGTTGCTTCTTTAACAGAAGAGTGAAACCACGAACCTTGAGAGGTTGACCAAATTGAAAGAAGAATACAACGGAGATGAACGAATAAGAAAACACTCCATTAGAAAAGAGGAACAAGGTTGAAAGACATGAAACAAGAGCTTACGAACCCCTTTAGTTCATAAGAGATTGAGGATTAATGTCCAAGCTAAAACTTCCACCATGATACATGGCTTTGGTTGGCGGCCCAATGTTCCTCTCTAACAATATGCATACTCAAACCATTCAAATCATGACAAATCACCCTTACTTTAGACAAGACGAGCATGCATAGCAACTCACATGATATTCAACAAAAGTGTAACAGTTGATGGCGTCCCCAAAAACATGGTTACCGCTCAGCAAGCAACTTATAAGAAAATAAGATACATAAGCAACATATTCTTTACCACAATAGTTTTTAAGCTACTTTCACATTGGCTATATATTGCAACTGAAGGTTTTAAAGGTAGCACATGTAAATTTACTTGGAGTGGCGGTGAAATACCACATATAGGTAGGTATGGTGGACTCATATGGCATAACTGGTTTAAAAGGATGTGGATGCACAAGCAGTCAGTCCGCTTAGTACAGGTGGAGGTTAGCAAAAGACTGGGAGCGACCAACTGAGAGAGCAATGACGGTCATAATCATGCAGAGCGACAAAGCAACATTGAATCAGGCATGGAAGTTATATCGCTACTCAGAAATAAAAGATCATCAAGGCTTGATAGACTTTCTTTACAGTCTTAAATATGCGTGAGCATACGCCAAGTCAATCAAAATAAATTCTTGAAGGAAGATATTACTAAACCATACCACATCATTGGCAAACAAATCATGTTGGTACTCCAATAACACATTGGGAACCTTCCAGCTATTTGAGACTAACCATAAGAAAACCTGAACTACTAAGCGCCATTATGCACGTAGCATCTTTATCATAGACATATTAACCAATGCAACGGAAGCAAACTCTCTTAATAAGATAATCATGATAATTAAAGAGAGTTCAAGCAACCAACTAAACACAAGCTTTTAAAAAAGATAAGCATGAATACTAAGAGCAGAGCATGATAGTAGCTATTAAAAGACGAAGAACACACACAGCGAAGATAGACATGAAAATTCTATGTTATGTTCTAGGTAGAAGTGGAGCGTGTTTCTCTCCCACATAAAGAAAGCTGAGTTCCGACTCGTTATGAAAAACTAAAAAGGAAACTAGAAGCAAGACGCTCCAAGCATAGCACATAACACATGAAGTGATTAAAATATAGTGGAACGAAAGACGAACTGATAATGTTGATGGAGAAGGGGATGCACGGGGGCATCCCCAAGCTTAGACGCTTGAGTCTCCTTGAATATTTCTTGGGGGTGCATGGGGGCATCCCCAAGCTTGAGCGCTTGACACTCCTGAATCTTTTTATCATCTTCCCTCGCACACTTGAAAACTCCCTTCATACATAACTCATCATAATCTGATTAGCGAGGTTAGTACCCATAATAAAATAATTATACCTTGCTGGAAATAAAGATATTCTTGAAGGTCTACTGTTTCTCAAGATTGCCAAAAGGTTTTTGCAAAGAAAAAGCAAGCTCTAGGTTTGCAAAATGAAGGAAAAGCAAAACAGGACAGAATCTGTGAAAAACATAACAGCAGGTAGTAATTGATTTGTTCGTGGCACTTCTTCAACTCAAATCAAAAAACTCAGAACAGAAGCACGAAAGACAATTATATAGAGAACGCTGTCGAAAAAATTCAGACCAAAAAGATGATCTGGTGATTTTATACGAATTTTTCTATCCAAGGACAGAATCTGTTTCCTGGACAGCACCTCACAACTTTTGAACTTTCTACCAATCAGAGGCTATACTTGGCACAAAATTGAAAAGTAAAGATACAATGATGATCCTACAGTAGTAACAACATCAAGACACAACAAAAGAACAAATTTATTCATGTGGGCTGCCTCCCAAAAGCGCTTTCTTTTATGCCTTTAAGCTAGGCATAATGCATATAGATCAAGTTGTATCAATTGAACCATCATCAAGATCATCAAAAAGCTCTTCAATAATACAACTAGTCTTAAGAGGACTTTCAAATAAAGGCCTCATAGAGATACTTCTAGGTAGAAGACCAAAAGGATAAAAGTCAAGGGAAGATTCATTTATAAATTCATCTAAGACAGGTGTTTCTTCCAAAGACTTTACAGTTTCAACCCCTTTGGCAATAGGTGGATTACTTTTAGAGCGGGGAGCCTTTGGAACATGAACGAACTTAGGCTCCTTCTTTGCCGGAGTTTCTACCTTTTTGGTTTTTATTGAGGAGAAAGTGGTTCCTAGAGTATCAAAGATATCCTCAATATTGTCTATCCTAGAAGAGTCCAAGTCATGGAATTTGACGGTCTCCAAAATTTTGAAAATTTTATGCATGGAGCTATCAAGTCTATTCAAATTCCCTTGGATCTCACGATCCAACTCATTTATCTTATTAATGCTTGGCATCTCTAGCTCTATCTTTTCAAGTTTTTTCATAATGTGAGCTAGGGTGATGTCCTCTCGAATGCTAACAACAGGGAGATTCCCAACAAGATTTTCAATAATACTAAGGGACTCCCAAACTGGGGCCTCTAGGAAATTCCCATTGATAGCAGTATCTAGAATAAACCTATTCCAAGAAGTAATTCCAACATAAAAATTTCTAAGCAGGATAGTAGTAGGTTGCTTCTTGGTGGCTCTTTTTTGTGAATCATTAATTCTATACCAAGCATCTTTCAAACTTTCCCCACCTCTTTGTTTAAAGGTGAGAACTTCTGCCTTGTCAAAGACAAAAGGACCCGACATAATGACAACTAAAGAACGAGATTACTATTTTTGTGATTTTCGATAAAAAGGTACTAAAGCAAAACTAAAAGGTAAACTAACAAGACTAAAAGCAAAGGTAAAAGATAGCGTGCAACTCCCCTATCCTGAAGAGTGGAGTCCCTGGCAACGGCGCCAGAAATTGCTTTGCTAGGTGGCTTCTCACCCCTCGTTGGTTACCCCAAGTGGAAGGTTTGAGATGCAGTGTAGCAGAAGTTTTCCCTTGGTAATACCAAGGATCGATTTCTCAGAGACTCCCAGTTTCAACAAGAAGGTGTCAACTGCTAACGGCGCCGGATATTAGCAATCAACGTGGACCTGCACACAGATACAAATAACTTTGCTCCCAACGAGTACAGAGAGGTTGTCAATCCCTCCGGCCTTGTAGTTTACAAAGGATCAAACGCAAGTGGTAATAGTGATAGGTATAATTGCAATAGTAAGTAAATAGCGGAAAAGTAAATAGCGGATGTGATCAATGATGGTAATATGGACCGGAGTCTCATGATGTTCACTAGTGATGTCTCTCTCCCAAAAGACGATAAAACAGCTATGTGAGGTAAACGAATTACAGCTGGGCAATTGACAGGACCATGTGTGCAAACCAATGCTGACTACATTGCAAGAAAGGTTGAGGTTCAAAGCATGGCGGTATGCCAAAGTAAGTAGACCGAAATCCATCAATATCTACTACTAATCATCCACCTTGAGATATCTATCCAGAACATCTCGCTCGTATTAAGTTGCGAGTCCCACCCATAGTGTAAACTCAATGCAACAGACAACTCCATTAAAAGAACTTTGCGTAAAGTAAACAATCCTTGCACCCGCGGGCATAAGCACCGTTGTTTTCCTCCTTGTGGCAACAGCACATCCCCTAGACTCATGTTTCTATCACTCAAGCTAGTCATCGAGGGGCATGAACCCACAATCAAGCATAACGTTCCCTCTTGGAGTCACTACCTACTACTTGGCCAAAGCAATAAATAACAACGGAGAACATGCAAGAATTACTTACGAACATAAATATAAAAGAGGTAGATCAAATATATTACTCAAACACAATCTGAACATAATCTCATAATCCATCGGATCCCAGCAAACTCATCATAGCAACGGCATAAGGATTACATATGTGCCTCGATCATGTAGGGCAGCTCACGAGGACTAATTAGTGAAGCACACGAACGGGAAGAGAACATCACATAGCTACTGGTCATGGACTCATGGTCCAAGGGAGACTACTCACAACTCATCTGGGAGGCGTCCATGGTGGTGGAGAAGCTCCCGGTGGTGATCCTCCCCTCCGGCAGGGTGCCGGGAAGAGTTCTCCTGGTGCTCCCGATCTTGGAAGCGGCGGCGGCGGCGGAACAGAGATGGGATCGCGAAAAGAGTTCCTATTTCGAGGGTTTCAGGAGACGCTTTAAATATATGCCAAAGGGGGCATCGGAGGAGCCTCGGGGGGCCCAGCCCCCCCCCCCCCCCCCCCCCC
>LR738713.1:471112999-471188923 GCA_902687465.1 Secale cereale | reverse complement strand
CCCCCGGCTGTCCTTCGGGCACACGGTAGGTTCTGGAACGCTGATTTTTTATATAATTTTTCTGGATTTTTCCTGGCAGTTCTCGTAACGTGAAAACCTGAAATACAAAAACAGCCGAAAACAGAAACTGGCACTGGGGTGGACTGAGTTAATAGGTTAGTCCAAATATGATCAAAAGTATATGGAAGTGTATAAATATCATAGCAATATCACCCAAAAGAGGCATGGAGCAAGCAGAAATTATAGATACGTTTTGGACATATCAGCTTGCCGGAGGAAGATGAGGCCGCAGGTGGAGGAATGAGTGGCCGGCGGGGCGCAGCACGCAGGCGAGACGGCGGCGGTAGCGGGGAACGGACGAGGGAGCGAGGGAGAGAGCGTTGGGGATCGAGAGGAGGGAGAGTCTCGGGCACGCGAGAGGAGCGAGGCCTGGCGGCGCTGGAGGGACAGAGCGACGGGGAGAGGTCGAGCGATGGAAAGGGGACTTAGGGTTGGGGAGCTGGGCCGACGGGCCTTGAGCCAGATGGGACGAGGGGGAGGAGGAGTCCCGCTGCGGCTGGGAGGCCCAAGCTGGGCTCTCTGCCTCTCTCTCACTAAAATAAAAATAAAAGAGAAGAAAAAGAGAGAGGAAAAAGAAAGGGCACTTAGTGAAAGAATTTGGGCCTGAGGGTAATTTCTCTGGACTCGCAAAAATGCGCTGGTTCCAAGAAAATAGAAAAGGGCAAGATGCAAGAGTTAAATTCAAACTTATTTGAATTTAATTCAGATGGTATGAATTAGGACATGGTTTCAGAAGTGTCCAAAAATGTTCGAATTTTTGGAGGAGCCTCGATAAAACGGTTAAGAATTATAGAGAAGGTTTAGACGGTGAAACTTGAAGCAAAAAAGGTCTGGAGAATAATTGCAAGTGTGTTACGGTGAATTCCAAACAATTGGAATAATTTATTATATCTCCCTAAATATTAGGAGGATATATATATGTTATAAAGAGAAGTCATCCTTCCCTCGATTTAAATGGACCGAAGGTCCACACGACTTATTTGGTTGAGTTGCAGAATTAAAGACATGATGGCATGATGACATGATGCAATGCAAAAATAAATAACACAAGCACAAATGAAACACACGGGAGAACCCGGAACATCTGGAATCTTCTGGGACGTCGGTCTTCGGACGTCACATATCTGCAGCTTAAGATGCCAGGTCACAAGGGAACCATTACGGTCCACAGGAGCCGTAAGATTGCTTTGGAGTGCGAGGAAGGTGATGCGGCCTATGCTGAAGTGGTCTGTGCGACCGAGGAATTGAAAATTTACAAGGATAATGTTGATCCAGCAGACATGTCTCCGTTGAAGAAGCCAACTACAGAGCATGATCCGGCCTTAAAGTTCAAATCAGCTGATGAGACCAAGCAGGTTAACTTTGTCCCTGGCGATTCATCCAAGTAGTTTACCATCAGTGCTAACCTGGATCCGAAATAGGAAAGCGCGCTCATCGAGTTCATCCATGAGAATCGGGACATCTTTGCATGGAAACCTTCTAACATGCCAGGTGTACCGAGGCAACTCGCTGAGCACACTCTTAATGTTGATCCCAAGTTTAAACCGGTTAAACAGTTTCTCCGCCGCTTCAATGAAGAAAGGCGCAAGGCTATTGGTGATGAAGTGGCTAGGCTCTTGGTGGCAGGTTTTATAGTTGAGGTGTTTCGCCCTGAGTGGTTGGCTAATCCGGTGCTGGTGCTTAAAAAGAACGGCACTTGGCGAATATGCGTAGATTACACAGATTTAAACAAGGCATGCCCGACTGATCCATTTTCCCTCCCCCGTATTGATCAAATCATTGATGCTACGGCGGGTTGTGAGCGATTAAGTTTTTTGGATGCATATTCCAGTTATCATCATATCAAGATGGCAGTTAAGGACCAGGAGAAAACAACGTTTATAACTCCCTTTGGAGCCTTCTGCTATGTATCCATGCCTTTTGGGCTTAAGAGTGTCCAGGCGACCTATCAGCGTTGTGTGCAGAATTGTCTTCATGGACAGATTGGACAGAACGTTCATGCATATGTGGATGACATTGTGGTAAAATCCAGGAAGGAAGAAATGTTGATAACAAACTTGAAAGAAACCTTTGATAATCTTCGGGTCTATAAAATGATGCTTAATCTGGCCAAGTTCATTTTCGGTGTACCGACAGGCAAGCTCCTGGGGTTGTTGGTGTCAAACAGGTATATTTTGTTAATTACATGTTGATTTCCTTCGACAAACAACTACTCTGCCCTACTATATTTGATACACGCATGACAATTGTTTATGACAAAAGTGGCATTATACCGCGGAGATGAAGACACGCCGACATCATTCGGCAGAGGTGGTCGTCGTTACTCAACGAACTCCCGCACCAGTTTACAATGTCGTGGCCATCTCTCGCGACCGCGCCAGCTTACAACGTCGTGGCCATCTCTCGCGATCGCACCAGTTTACAGCGTGGAGGACAGCTTGCTCATCTGCACCGGCTTACAACACTGCGACCGACTCATGTGTATGAGCTGCCTCTGACGCTGCGATCGTTTTACTGTCCGCCCTGCGGTCCAGTCTATTCAACATACCGGGTTGGCTAACAAACACCGATGAGGATCATAAGGTCCAAATACATCAGGTGATATCCATCTAAATTTATTTTCTTGGTATATATTGTTTTCATCAAGAAAACAGTTACTTTGATCTGTATATTTTGATATGCAGGACTACTATTTATTAAAGGGACCAAAGAGAGTTTGTTGCACATCATAACTCAAACATAGGTACCCGGCGAGCACAGCTCAGAAATATGTCACATGGGGGCTTCTGCATACAAGGGAGTTCCTATGGCCTCTTAATCCGGCGCCCCCGGTAAACCAGGGAATCAGCCATATTTTTCACAAGAGTATCACATGGGGGCTTCCGTGCAAGGAAGTTTTCCATGGCCTCTTAAACTGGCGCCCTTGATAAAATCAAGGAATCAGCCATCTTCTTCATAAGAGTATCACATGGGGATTTCCGTGTAAGGAAGTTTTCCATGGCCTCTTAAATCGGCACCCTTGATAAACCAAGGAATCAGCCGTCGTTTCTATACAAACAAGAATCACATGTGAACTTCCACGGGCAAGGAAGTTTCCCATGGCCTCTTGAACCGGCAGCAATATGAAGCCCATCATAAGAGCACTGCTCTGGTTGCTTCAGCAATTTCCACATGATGATGAGGGGTAAAAGAGGGTTTGATGCCTAGCACAACTCAAACATATGCCCCGACGAGCAATGCTCACACACTACCTGGGGGCTCTCAGGGAGTTTAATACCCTTGTAGTGAACATGGCTTGGAAGCCCGGTGCATACACCTAAAACCCCAGATTAACCTGCCTGCATCAAGTAAATCACGCCGTCCAGGTAAACCTGGTATGACCCATCGAACGTATCACAAGTCAATCCTTCGGGGCCCTGAACTTGGTCACGTTAAATTGATGATCATCAAGTGATTACCCAAGCCAAAATCTTTATGAGATTTTGAATCATTGGGTAGCTGTTGACATTGATGATTTGGTTAAGGATTGTGGATCATCTTGACAGGCTTTGCTAAAATGGTTAATGACAGTAGCCTGGCAGCTCATAAAAAGCCTCGAATTTGGAGTCTGGCAGCTCGTAAAAATCCTCGACTACATGGTCTTATTTGCCCAAAAACTTTATTTTTCATTTTTTATGTTTTCTCAAATCTTTATCTTCAAGGTCATTGGTTTTTAACCAAGTCCATTGATTCAAGACCGGACAACGACAAGGTGGTCCATATGTCTACAGAGCTATAGTCTGGGTCATGAACACAGTACTAGTTTATAGTTAAACGGGCGTTCATTGTAACCCGGATCGGCCTTCATAATAAGACGACAGAGAGCCAAGGGAGTCCTCAACACTCACGTCTTGGATTGTTCCTACCGGATTAAGGTTTGCAGATACACTTAATCACAGGTATGATATATGATATCTTATACACAGTTCAAGTTATTAACTTAGATCATGTGTTTGTGCACTATGACCCGTCCGGCGATAAACCGACAGGACACTTTAAACATTGTTTTATGCAGAGGCAGATAAGATAATGACCGGTGTTTATTAAACCGGCCTGGCTTTTGACTATAAGTCGCCAGTATGAGATAAGATAAATGACCGATGTTTATTAAACCGCACTGGCTTTTGACTATAAGTCGCCAGTATCAGATAATATAAATGACCGGTGTTTATTAAACCGGTCTGGCTTTTGACTATAAGTTGCCAGTATGAGATAAAATAATGACCGGTGTTTATTAACCCGGCCTGGTTGTGATCAAACATTACTGGAACCGGTCTTCAAACCGGATTATATTTTTCAAATCTTTAAATAGCCAACAAGGCTGAATTTTTATTATGGTTATCAATAACCAATATTACGATTGAGGTTTTTTAAATCGCTTCAGCGCAATGGATATTATTTTATCAATGGGTATGATTTATTCTACAACTGAAGGAACAGTCCCGAGTCGCTGCAGGCTTACAACCCGGCACTTGGGGGCTACATTATTCAAATTGAGATTACATCAAATACACAAGTCTCATGTCACTGCAAGCATGCACCATGACACTTGGGGGCTAATGCAAAGTCATTTTTTGCTCACCTTATTGAAGACCCGACTCATTACATTATAATGAGCCGGGCCCTTGGGGTTACCGATTGCTCCTGTCAACAATTCAAGGTACACAAGTATTAATCCATTATATTGAAGGATCCACTGCTCAGTTGGTAAAGCACAAGGCTCTTAACCTTGTGGACGTGGGTTCAAGCCCCATGATGGGAGTTATATTATATAATGTTATTTTCAATGAAGTATATACAAAGTCCCTTCTCATTATTGCATAATGACCCGACCCTTGGGGGCTACACTGGTTGAATTTTTTATGAGCATAAGGCAATTATAAGTCCCAGGCTGCTGTAAGCATGACAACCCGGCATTTGGGGGCTACATATGTGGAATATTCAGTTTTTACTAGTGATTGGGATGAACAATCTGTATTTCTTCAAGGTTGCAACATTTATATTGAAACAAGTCTTAAGCTATCACTATGTTCTCCTCTTAAGATTTGGGGGCTACAGGTAATATGCATATAAAGGAGGAACATCTTCAAATTCTTAGTTTCGGGCAAATCAAGAAGATCAATTGTGTGACCCGGCGTTAGCAACAATCATAACCCGACGTCTATAAACAATCATGACCCGGGATCATCAGTTTTTATAACCCGGCAATTTTGGCAGTCATAAACCGGCAAGTTCTACATTTTCAAACCGGTTGAATATCAGGTGAATATTTGAAGATCAATATTTTTGTCAAATCAGAGCATAGAAGGCTGATTCCAATGGATTCTTTATTTACAAAATATCTTCTGCAAGCAAATTGATTATGAAGCTGGTCTATTGACCCGGAGTTTTCAGAAGAAGTGCTTGGATTTTTTGCATTGGTAATGTTTGAACATATCTGCTAAGGAGATTTGCTATGAGATCATGGATACATATCAAGGAGGAAATGACAAGGATTTAAGGATGATCAAGTGCCAGTTCAGGAAAATATTTTAACCCGGAGCACAACCTATCAAATTTGTTCTCGTGTTTATTTATGCAGGAAAGATCAAGTTTAACATGGATAAATCCAAGCTAAACTGGGGGCTAATGTCGGGGATATACCCCGCCGCGTAACCCGTCAGGAAGTATAACCCGGCTGGACTTGGCGGTTTACTTGAGACGGTTTACACTTGGCGATTCACTGGTAACCCAGCGGGCGGATCACGGATACGAGGCCCGAGGCCCAGAAGGCCGGTTCATGTTATGGTGGGCCGGTTTATGAAGAAAGTACAAGGAATATTCTCCTACGAAGGAAGGAAGACTAGGACTCCTTGTAATAGAGTAATCCTAATCCTACTAGGACTAGTCATGTAACCCGCCCCTTCAACATATATAAGGAGGGGCAGGGCTCCCCAAAGAGGGACAAGTTCTCATGAGGAACAAGAAACAAATTCTAGGGCTAGACACAAAGAGCCGGTTTATCGGCGACACCATGAGGGTCATAATGAGATCTAGCCTCAAACAGCATGTAGGGCTATCATCGGATGATGTTTCTCGGGGCCCAAAGCTGTCTAAATCTTTGTCTTGTGTTGCGTCTCTCGATTCCGCTCAACCCCTCTCAAGCTACCACATAGATGCGTTGGCCTCGCGACTAAGTCCTAACCCTAGGACATCTGTCGTGACAATTCCACGACAGATATCAATAGAGTCGAACAGAGGATCAAGTGGGTGGGGTGCGAGATCGATGAAGAGAGCCATCGAAATTGTGTGTGTGTGCAAGTCAAAGATATAGGGCGACTGACCTAGCTACCGGAACGTCCGAGGGCACAGGTCAAGTTTGTGTGTGGCAGGGAGACATGAATAGAGCGCTCGATGTATCGGTGCGTGTGTGTGGGAGGGGTGGGGGGAGGGGTAGGCAGAGGCCTAACTATAGAGGTAGAACGACTCGTATATGTGTTGAGAAGGAGAGACCCATCTATGTCTTGAGGGAGACCGGTCGACATCCATACATAACTGAAGGATGGGAAATAGGATGGGACAGAGAGAGAGAGAGAGAGGAGAGAGAGAGGGAGGGAGAGGGGTAGAGTGCTGAATGGGTGATGGAGTTGCTTCTCGAAGATGGTGGGAGAGGCCTACTAGACAAACTAAGGGTGGAACTGCAATATTATCAATAAGAGTGGGGATGTGTTTCTGTGTGTGCCTGTGCGTGATAGATCTGTTGGGACACATCCATGGATGATGAAGGGAACCATGTGTTTGGTAAGCAAACCTAACTAGATCGGTAGATCAATTGTTGTTTGTCGGAGGAAGGGAGAGACATAACTAATGAGGTAGATCGATCGACGCGTGGGAAAATGAGTTATAAGGACCTAGCTAGCTATATGTATAGCGGGAGATCGGTCGGTGTACGTCCATTTGTTAGAGGCAAATAAGGCCCGGCGAGACGGATAGACAGAGAGAATGGAGCTAGGAGGTGGTGCGAGAGGCCCAGCTACTAGCTAGATAGGGGTAGGAGTGTGCGGTTGTGAGATCGATGAAAAGAGGGGCGAGAGTTTACACGTGTGTGGGACCGTATAAGAGACACGAGGCAAGGACACATAAAATAGGAGATTGAAGGTGCGTGTGTATGTTGTAGGCAGACATCGCTGGAGAGGTTTATCGATCGGTGTGTGTCGGAAAGGAGTTGTGGAGACTGTGGGGGAACGACCTGAAGAAAAAAAAAGAATGTGCGCGATGGATAGAATGCTGAGGGAGGGGGAGGGCGAGGAGGGCGTGTGCATTGCACGAGAGAAAGTTAGTGGTAGCTACAAAGATTAGAGGATTGTGTGGGTGTAAGAGACTAACAAAGATTATAATTTGATATAAAAGTGGATTCATATATTTGAATAGGAGATCATAGTGGTTTAAACATATGCATGCATGAATATAGCGGTGATACGCATGTTGTGGTTTTGCACATGTTATACCATAATGTGATAATGCATGGCATTTGCAACTCACAGCTAAATGTCGAACAATCATACTATACATCGAACAATCTCACATTTTATTTGAATTTGTGATAATGTGTGGCGTTTGCAGCTTACAACTAAATATCGAACAATCTAAACAATACCATATATCGAACATTCTCACATTTTATTTGAATTTGTGGTAATGTGTGGTGTTTGCAACTCACATCTAAATACTTGTAGGCGTAGGGGGCGGGGCACCATACATAATGTGATAAACACATTATAGATATGAGACATGTTTTAGTTTGTGAAGATCTAGCTAGAGCTTAAAATGTACTATGATTTGAAATCAATATAAAATGGATTCAAAAAATTGAGTTCGAGTTCATATAGAACACATAGTTCATATGTAACTCGAGACTAATCATGTGGTGTGGTGTGAAGATAATACACAAACGATGGTTTAACTTGACAATAATGACGATTGTAGATCTTATTAAAATAGAGAAATGAATTCAAATGCTTTGACTTCACAACAATCATTATTGTAGATCTTATTAAAATAGAGAAACGAATTCAAATTTAGTTCATATTGAAGCGGTAGTATATACGTTTGGAATGCACTAAAACGTTCATTTGAGTACTAGGTTGCATGCATTATACACATAGCGAAATATTTTAATTGAACATAACATGAATTCAATGTTTTGAATGACATTTGTAGTGCGAATTGATTTGGTACACTACATGGTAGGCTTGTCCGGAAATTTCAACCCGCGCCTTGTTAGCCCGAAATATTTAAGATATATCTTTGTCTCGTTGTGCTCCGACAACTCCCTCCATCTCAACTCGCGCCTTGATATTCCAAAATTACAACGCGCACGAAGACTCCCACCTCCTGTGAAATCCTGACACGAGAAATGCCCGTGATACCCTTGAACCGAAAGAACCGCCTCAAATCGGTGAGGGTACTTTCGTAACTTACCCCACATTTCGGACAAGCGCGTCCCTAAGCCATGGTTCCCCACTCCCATCCCATCTGCCCACCCATTCGTACACCGAGGCTGGCAAAACCCGAAAAGCCCCACACGCTCCTCCGTCCGCCACCCAGCCAGAGCCTCTTCACCAATGACGTCGTCCACAGCAACACCTCGACGTCCCTCATCCACCGTACCGGAGGAGGATCCGTCGTCGATATGGTTGTCCGGCCGGTTCAGCCACCCCGTCCTCCACCTCCAAGGAGCTGCCCAGACGTTCCCCTCGTCTTTCGCGCCACCTCCATTCCCACACCGCCGTCTTCACCTGCACCACCGGAAGAGCATCATCATCACCATTTCCTCGGATGAAGCTACGGCCTAATCGGCACCACCAAAGAGGTTGTACATTAATCGCCGCATTTTCTTCTTGATTCGATCTCACGGTGCTGCCGGCGCTCGGTCCCGAGCCGACACGGCGCGGCTCCATCCACGGCGGCACCGCCGGCCACTTCCTCCACGACGTCGCTCCCACGGCGGTGACGTCCACATCAGTAGGAGTTGTTGCTGCTTTAGCTCTCGTTCGCGTTGCTGCTCTGCTCTTGCTCTCGGTCCCCTGCCTGGTCTGCTCTTGCTCTTGCTCTTGCTCGCGCTGCTGCTCTCACTCTTGCTCTTGCTTGCGATGCTGCTCCGATTTAGCTACACTTCAGTCGACTGAATCGACTATTGGGTCAGCCTGTTTTCAGGGGGTGGGGGGGCTCGCCGGAGTTAAGGAAGAACCAGCCGCAGTGGGGAGGGGGGCTCGCCGGAGAGGTACCCCACTATCTATCTTAGGGTTCAGGGTGGGGACGGTGGTCGTCGGCGGTGGTGGGACGATGGCGTGGGGATCGTCGGGAAAAATCTTGGCACAGGGGGGGCCTACAGGGATGGTCGGGGAGGCGGCGGACCGGCGGTGGGGAGTGTTTTCCGGGCGGGCGGGGCGGCGCACCGCCGGCCGTGGGCGACGGGGGCGGCTGTTTGGCCGGTGGTGGCTGGCGGCTCAGGGGGGTGGCTGGCGGCTGTTGGGGAACGTAGCAGAAATTCAAAAAAATTCGGTGTTATTATTATATTTCCTTGCATGTGGAACGTAGCAGTATTCAAAAAATTTATATGCTTTCACCAAGATCCAACTAAGGAGACATCTAGCAACGAGCAAATAAGAGTGCATCTACATACCATTATGTAGATCGCGAGCGGAAGCTTTCGAAGAAGCGTGGATGAAGTAGTCGTACTCTTCTCGTTCTTCGTCACCGATGATCTAGCGCCGAACGAACGACACCTCCGTGTTCAACACACGTCCGGTACAGCAACGTCACCTCCTTCTTGATCCAGCAAGGGGGAGGAGAGGTCGTCGGAGATCCAGCAGCACGACGGCGTGGTGGTGGATGCAGTGGAGAATCCTGCAGGGCTTCGCCGGTGCCCTGCGTTAAGGAGACGGAGGTGTCACGGGAGGGGGACAGGCGCCAGGGGCAAGGGTGCGGCTGCCCTCTCCCCCCTCACATATATATAGGGGGCCAAGGGCGGTGCGCCGGCCCTGCAGATGGGATCTGCAGGGTGGGGCGGCGGCCAAGGGGGGAATCCTTGCCCCCCCCCAAGGCAAGTGGCGCCCCCTCCCCCCTAGGGTTTCAACCCTAGGCGCATGGGGAGGAGGGCCCATGTGGTGCGCCAGCCCATTAGGGCTGGCCACTTACCCCTTGCGGCCTAGCGGCCCCACCGGGATGGGTGGCCCCACCCGGTGGACCCCGGGGCCCCTCCGGTGGTCCCGGGACACTCCCGGTGACCCCCGGAGATCACCCGATGGCCGAAACTGGACTTCCTATATATCATTCTTTACCTCCAATCCATTCCGGAACTCCTCGTGACATCCGGGATGTCATCCGGGACTCCGAACAACTTTCGGGTTTCCACGTGCATGTATCTCTACGACCCTAGCGTTATCGAACCTTAAGTGTGTAGACCCTACAGGTTCGGGAGACACGTAGACATGACCGAGACCACTCTCCGGTCAATAACCAACAGCGGGATCTGGATACCCATGTTGGTTCCCACGTGTTCCTCGATGATCTTCATCGGATGAACCACCGTGTCAAAGATTCACTCAATCACGTAGTTATTCCCTTTATCCATCGGTACGGTACTTGCCCGAGATTCGATCGTCGGTATTCCCGATACCTTGTTCAATCTCGTCATGGCAAGTCTCTTTACTCGATCCGTAATCCATCATCCCGTGACTAACTACTTAGTCACATTGAGCTCATTATGATGATGTCTTACAAAGTGGGCCCAGAGGTACCTCTCCGTCATACGGAGTGACAACATCCCAGTCTCGGTTCGTACCAACTCAACAGACACTTTCGGAGATACCCGATGCGTACCTTTATAGCCACCCAGTTTCGTTGTGACGTTTGGCACACCCAAAGTATTCCTACGGTATCCGGGAGCTGTACAACCTCATGGTCTAAGGAATAAATACTTGACACCGAAAAGCTTATGCATTACGAACTAAACGATCTCGTGCTATGCTCAGAATTGGGTCTTGCCCATCACATCATTCTCATAATGATGTGATCCCATTATCACTGGCATCCCATGTCCATGATCAGGAAACCGTGACCATCAGTTGATCAACGAGTTGGCAACTAGAGGATTGCCATGGACTCAATTGTGGTCTATATATTCACACATGTATCGCTGTTTCCGTACAATACAATTCAAGCATGAATAACAGACGATTATCATGAACAAGGAAATATAATAATAATACTTTTATTATTGCCTCTAGGGCATATTTCCAACAGTCTCCCACTTGCACTAGAGTCAATAATCTAGTTACATTGTGATGAATCGAACACCCATAGAGTTCTGGTGTTGCTCATGTTTTGCCCGTGGAAGGGGTTTAGTCAACGGGTCTGCAACATTCAGATCCGTATGTACTTTACAAATATCTATGTCTCCATCTTGAACATAATTCCAGATGGAGTTGAAACGGCGCTTGATGTGCTTGGTCTTCTTGTGAAACCTGGGCTCTTTGGTAATGGCAATAGCACCAGTGTTGTCACAGAAGAGAGTCATCGGGCTTGACGCGCTTGGAATGACTCCAAGGTCGGTGATGAACTCCTTCATCCAGACTCCTTCCTGCGCTGCTTCGGAAGCAGCTATGTACTCCGCTTCACATGTAGATGCCGCCACGACGCTTTGCTTGCAACTGCACCAGCTGACTGCTCCTTCATTCAAAATATACACGTATCCGGTTTGTGACTTAGAGTCATCCAGATCTGTGTCGAAGCTAGCATCGACGTAACCCTTTACGACGAGCTCTTCGTCACCTCCATAAACGAGAAACATATCCTTAGTCCTTTTCAGGTATTTCAGGATGTTCTTGACCGCTGTCCAGTGTTTCATACCGGGATCACTTTGGTACCTCCCTACCAAACTTATGGCAAGGTTCACATCAGGTCTGGTACACAGCATGGCATACATGATAGAACCTATGGCCGAGGCATAGGGAATGACACTCATCTTTTCTCTATCTTCTGTCGTGGTCGGCGACTGAGCCTTGCACAATCTCATACTTTGCAAAACAGGCAAGAACCCTTTCTTGGACTAATCCATATTGAACTTTTTCAATATCTTGTCAAGGTATGTGCTTTGTGAAAGACCAATGAGGCGTCTTGATCTATCTCTATAGATTTTGATGCCTAATATGTAAGCAGCTTCTCCAAGGTCCTTCATTGAAAAACTCTTATTCAAGTAGGCCTTTACATTTTCCAAGAATTCTATATCATTTCCCATCAGCAATATGTCATCCACATATAATATGAGAAATGCCACAGAGCTCCCACTCACTTTCTTGTAAATACAGGCTTCTCCATAAGTCTGTATAAAGCCAAACGCTTTGATCACATCATTAAAGCGAATATTCCAACTCCGAGATGCTTGCACCAGCCCGTAAATTGAGCGCTGGAGCTTGCATACCTTGTTAGCGTTCTCTGGATCGACAAAACCTTCCGGCTGCATCATATACAACTCTTCCTTGAGGAAGCCATTAAGGAATGTTGTTTTGACATCCATTTGCCATATCTCATAATCATAGAATGCGGCAATAGCTAACATGATTCTGACTGACTTCAGCATCGCTACGGGAGAGAAAGTCTCGTCGTAGTCAATCCCTTGAAATTGTCGATAACCCTTAGCGACAAGCCGAGCTTTATAGATGGTCACATTACCATCCGCGTCTGTCTTCTTCTTAAATATCCATTTGTTTTCTATGGCGTGCCTGTCATCAGGCAAGTCCACCAAAGTCCATACTTTGTTTTCATACATGGATTCTATCTCGGATTTCATGGCTCCGAGCCATTTATTGGAATCCGGGCCCGCCATTGCTTCTTCATAGTTCGAAGGTTCACCGTTGTCTAACAACATGATTTCCAGGACAGGGTTGCCGTACCACTCTGGTGCGGAACGTGCCCTTGTGGACCTTCGAAGTTCAGTAGTAACTTGATCTGTTTCTTCATGATCATCATCATTAACTTCCTCCCTTGTCGGTGCATGCACCTGAGGAACAATTTCCTGCGCTGCGCTACTCTCCGGTTCGGGAGGGGTGACTGTCACCTCATCAAGTTCTACTTTCCTCCCACTCACTTCTTTCGAGAGAAACTCTTTCTCCAGAAAGGATCCATTCTTTGCAACAAAGACTTTGCGTTCGGATCTTTGGTAGAAGGTGTACCCAATCGTTTCCTTTGGGTATCCTATGAAGACGCATTTTTCCGATTTGGGTTCGAGCTTTTCAGGTTGAAGTTTCTTGACATAAGCATCGCAACCCCAAACTTTTAGAAACGACAGCTTCGGTTTCTTGCCAAACCAAAGTTCATACGGAGTCGTCTCAACGGATTTCGACGGAGCCCTATTTAAAGTGAATGCGGCAGTCTCTAAAGCATAACCCCAAAAAGATAGCGGTAAATCGGTAAGGGACATCATAGATCGCACCATGTCCAACAGAGTACGATTTCGACGTTCGGACACACTGTTACGCTGAGGTGTTCCGGGCGGTGTCAATTGTGAAACAATTCCACAGTTCCTAAGGTGCGTGCCAAATTCATGACTTAAATATTCACCCCCACGATCTGATCGTAAGAACTTTATTTTTCTGTCACGTTGATTCTCAACCTCATTCTGAAATTCCTTGAACTTTTCAAAGGTTTCAGACTTGTGTTTCATTAAATAGATATACCCATATCTACTCAACTCATCTGTGAGGGTGAGAACATAACGATAGCCTCCGCGAGCCTCAACACTCATTGGACCGCACACATCGGTATGTATGATTTCCAACAAGTTGGTTGCTCGCTCCATTGTTCCGGAGAACGGAGTCTTGGTCATCTTGCCCAAGAGGCATGGTTCGCACGTGTCAAATGATTCATAATCAAGAGACTCTAGAAGTCCATCTGAATGGAGCTTCTTCATACGTTTGACACCAATATGACCAAGGCGGTAATGCCACAAGTATGTGGGACTATCATTATCAACTTTACATCTTTTGGCATCTACACTATGAATATGTGTATCATTACGTTCGAGATTCATCAAAAATAAACCATTGACCAGCGGGGCATGACCATAAAACATATCTCTCAAATAAATAGAACAACCATTATTCTCCGATTTGAAAGAGTAGCCATCTCGCATAAGACGAGATCCAGATACAATGTTCATGCTCAAAGCTGGTACTAAATAACAATTATTAAGGTTTAAAACTAATCTCGAGGGTAGATGTAGAGGCAGCGTGCCGACGGCGATCACATCGACCTTGGAACCATTCCCGACGCGCATCGTCACCTCATCCTTCGCCAGTCTCCGCTTATTCCGCAGCTCCTGTTTTGAGTTACAAATGTGAGCAACCGCACCGGTATCAAATACCCAGGAGCTACTACGAGCGCTGGTAAGGTACACATCAATAACAAGTATATCAAATATACCTTTGACGTTGCCGGCCTTCTTGTCTGCTAAATATTTGGGGCAGTTCCGCTTCCAGTGCCCCGTTCCCTTGCAATGAAAACACTCAGTTTCAGGCTTGGGTCCATTCTTTGGCTTCTTCCCGGCAACTGGCTTACCGGGCGCGGCAACTCCTTTGCCGCCCTTCTTGAAGTTCTTCTTACCCTTGCCTTTCTTGAACTTAGTGGTTTTATTGACCATCAACACTTGATGTTCTTTCTTGATATCCACCTCCGCTGATTTCAGCATTGAATACACCTCGGGAATGGACCTCTCCATCCCTTGCATGTTGAAGTTTAACATGAAGCTCTTGAAGCTAGGTGGGAGCGACTGGAGGATTCTGTCAACGACCGCTTCATCGGGGAGATTCATTCCCAGCTGAGACAAGCGGTTGTGCAATCCAGAAATCTTGAGGATGTGCTCACTGACAGAACTGTTTTCCTCCATCTTACAGCTGTAGAATGCGTCGGAGACGTCATATCTCTCGACTCGGGCATGAGCTTGGAAAACCATTTTCAGCTCTTGGAACATCTCATATGCCCCGTGTTGCTCAAAACGCTTTTGGAGCCCCGATTCTAAACTATAAAGCATGCCGCACTGAACCAGGGAGTAATCATCACAACGCAACTGCCAGGCGTTCATAACGTCTTGGGTCGCCGGGAGAACGGGTGCATCACCTAGCGGTGCTTCAAGGACATATGATCTCTTGGCAGCTATGAGGATAATCCTCAGGTTACGGACCCAATCTGTATAGTTGCTACCATCGTCTTTCAGCTTGGTTTTCTCTAGGAACGCGTTGAAGTTGAGGGAAACTGGAGCGTGGGCCATTTGATCTACAAGAGATATTATAAAGAATTTAGACTAGGTTCATGATAATTAAGTTCATCTTAATCAAATTTTAATGAACTCCCACTCAGAATGACATCTCTCTAGTCATCTAAGTGATACACGATCCGAATCGACTAGCCCGTGTCCGATCATCACATGAGACGGACTAGTCATCAACGGTGAACATCTTCATGTTGATCGTATCTTCTATACGACTCGTGTTCGACCTTTCGGTCTTCCGTGTTCCGAGGCCATGTCTGTACATGCTAGGCTCGTCAAGTAAGCCCTAAGTGTATTGCTTGTGTAAATCTGGCTTACACCCGTTGTATGCGAACGTTAGAACCTATCAAACCCGATCATCACGTGGTGCTTCGGAACAACGATCCTTAGCAACGGTGCACAGTTAGGGGGAACACAATTCTTGAAATTTAAGTGAGAGATCATCTTATTTACTACCGTCGTTCTAAGTAAACAAGATGCATAAACATGATAAACATCACATGCAATCAATAAAAGTGACATGATATGGCCAATATCATCTTGCTCCTTCGATCTCCATCTTCGGGGCACCATGATCATCTTGTCACCGGCTCGACACCATGATCTCCATCATCATGATCTTCATCATCGTGTCTCGAATAAGTCGTCACGCCAACTATTACTTCTACTACTATGGCTAAAGTTTAGCAATAAAGTAAAGTAATTACATGGCGTTTATTCAGTGACACGCAGGTCATACAATAATTAAGACAACTCCTATGGCTCCTGCCGGTTGTCAAGTTCATCGACATGCAAGTCGTGATTCCCTATTACAAGAACATGATCAATCTCATACATCACATATATCATTCATCACATCTTCTTTTGGCCATACCACGTCACATAGCACATGCTGCAAAAACAAGTTAGACGTCCTCTAATTGTTGTTGCAAGTTTTACGTGGCTTCTATAGGTTTTCTAGCAAGAACGTTTCTTACCTACGCTAAAACCACAACGTGATTTGTCAATTTCTATTTACCCTTCATAAGGACCCTGTTCATCGAATCCGATCCGACTAAAGTAGGAGAGACAGACACCCGCCAGCCACCTTATGCATCTAGTGCATGTCTGTCGGTGGAACCAGTCTCACGTAAGCGTACGTGTAAAGTCGGTCCGGGCCGCTTCATCCCACAATACCGCCGAATCAAGATTGACTAGTAACGGCAAGAAAGTTGAACAAACTCAAACGCCCACAACTGTTTTGTGTTCTACTCGTGCAAGATGCTACGCATAAGACCTAGCTCAGATGCCACTGTTGGGGAACGTAGCAGAATTCAAAAAATTTCTACGCTTTCACCAAGATCCAACTAAGGAGACATCTAGCAACGCGCAAATAAGAGTGCATCTACATACCGTTATGTAGATCGCGAGCGGAAGCTTTCGAAGAAGCGTGGATGAAGTAGTCGTACTCTTCTCGTTCTTCGTCACCGATGATCTAGCACCGAACGGACGGCACCTTCGCGTTCAACACACGTCCGGTACAGCAACGTCACCTCCTTCTTGATCCAGCAAGGGGGGAGGAGAGGTCGTCGGAGATCCAGCAGCACGACAGCGTGGTGGTGGATGCAGTGGAGAATCCTGCAGGGCTTCGCCGGTGCCCTGTGTTAAGGAGACGGAGGTGTGACGGGAGGGGGAGAGGCGCCAGGGGCAAGGGTGCGGCTGCCCTCTCCCCCCTCACATATATATAGGGGGCCAAGGGGGTGCGCCGGCCCTGCAGATGGGATCTGCAGGGTGGGGCGGCGGCCAAGGGGGGAATCCTTGCCCCCCCAAGGCAAGTGGCGCCCCCTCCCCCCTAGGGTTTCAACCCTAGGCGCATGGGGAGGAGGGCCCATGTGGTGCGCCAGCCCATTAGGGCTGGCCACTTCCCCCTTGCGGCCTAGCGGCCCCACCGGGATGGGTGGCCCCACCCGGTGGACCCCGGGGCCCATCCGGTGGTCCCGGGACACTCCCGGTGACCCCCGGAGATCACCCGATGGCCGAAACTGGACTTCCTATATATCATTCTTTACCTCTGGACCATTCCGGAACTCCTCGTGACATCCGGGATCTCATCCGGGACTCCGAACAACTTTCGGGTTTCCACGTGCATGTATCTCTACGACCCTAGCGTTACCGAACCTTAAGTGTGTAGACCCTACGGGTTCGGGAGACACGTAGACATGACCGAGACCACTCTCCGGTCAATAACCAACAGCGGGATCTGGATACCCATGTTGGTTCCCACGTGTTCCTCGATGATCTTCATCGGATGAACCACCGTGTCAAGGATTCACTCAATCCCGTAGTTATTCCCTTTATCCATCGGTACGGTACTTGCCCGAGATTCGATCGTCGGTATTCCCGATACTTTGTTCAATCTCGTCATGGCAAGTCTCTTTACTCGATCCGTAATCCATCATCGGGTGACTAACTACTTAGTCACATTGAGCTCATTATGATGATGTCTTACCGAATGGGCCCAGAGGTACCTCTCCGTCATACGGAGTGACAACATCCCAGTCTCGGTCCGTACCAACTCAACAAACACTTTTGGAGATACCCGATGCGTACCTTTATAGCCACCCAGTTAAGTTGTGACGTTTGGCACACCCAAAGTATTCCTACGGTATTCGGGAGCTGTACAACCTCATGGTCTAAGGAATAAATACTTGACACCGAAAAGCTTATGCATTACGAACTAAACAATCTCGTGCTATGCTCGGAATTGGGTCTTGTCCATCACATCATTCTCATAATGATGTGATCCCGTTATCACTGACATCCCATGTCCATGAGCAGGAAACCGTGACCATCAGTTGATCAACGAGCTGGCAACTAGAGGATTTCCATGGACTCAATTGTGGTCTATATATTCACACATGTATCGCTGTTTCCGTACAATACAATTCAAGCATGAATAACAGACGATTATCATGAACAAGGAAATATAATAATAATACTTTTATTATTGCCTCTAGGGCATATTTCCAACAGTTGAAAGATGTACTACAGGCCCTTGATTTCATATCCAACGGTTGCAGAATCGACTGACCAGAGATGAAAAAGTCAGTCGACTGACTTGTAGCCTCACCTCTAGTGCGTTCAGTTTCGATAGTAAAATTCAGTTTCGACAGCAAAATTCAGTTTTGACAGTTAAGTTCAGTTTCAACAGTTAAATTCAGTTTCGATAGTTAAGTTCAGAGATGAGCGGCATATGTATACATCTAGCACTTTGTGGTTATGTATTTTACGTCATCTATTGGAGATGCTATTAGAATTCCACTCAGGTTAACGTTGTCACTCTTGTCTTGCTTCAGCCTCAGCGTCGTACAACTCATCGGAGCTGCTCCAACGATGAAACCCTCCATCACAGTGGAGCAGTACCTCAGGCTCCATCTCTAGACGCCTAAGATCTTATTCCCCTCCTCCGACAGCCAAGTCAGCCGGAGCATCCTCACCGGCAACCCAATCACGCTGAGATCGACATGGCTTCGCCAAAGAGGTTGTACACTTGTTGTGGTTTGACTTAATTTCAAAATGCTTCTTTGCATCCTGTGATCTTCCAATTCTTGTGAACCAAACACCCAGATTGGCAGAAATCATGTGTTTTTAAATTCTCTATTTTGCACATGCATTCATATCATATTCATGTCTATTTCCTATCCCTGCATTATTAGAATTCTCAAATTCAAACAAGCCCTTACACAGTTACTTCTGTTACAGATATGTGTCAAAGAAAACCGTGTGTGGTTTGTCCTGATCCTGTGGTGCTGTGTTCCACCCCAGCTCAGCTGCTCCAACGACGGAAGGGTTCACCACAACAGGGATCCGCTCTCCAGACTGTCTTTCGCCGCCTCGGATCTTCTTCCCCGCCGTCGGCAGCCACGACAACTAGATTACCATCATCAACTGAACAGATGACCTTGAGGACTACACGGGACCGCAAGAGATGTCGCACTCTTCCGTGTCTGCTTACGTTATGCATCGCTTAATATGATGACATGCTACTTTATCGTCGTGTTCACCTATTAGACTCCGACTCAGGTCCAAACTTATGCTGAACCTTGAGTTTTTAAATGGTTGTGGGGTACATATTGGGGCATCAATCAGTACTATATTTTTACTATCTGGTTAATCTCGGGTGTCTACTATGAGTTTCATGTTGTGTGCAAACAAACATTAAAGGAGCCATTATCTGTATTTTTTAACTAAAGCTATTATCTCCTTGCTATCATTGGTTTTGGGTCTATCCACAGTTTGCTACCTTCACTCTGGATTTGTGCATGCACTTCTTACATAATCTCACTAAGTTTTATTCCAATGCATGTCAGTTATTGTACACAATGGAACTGAACATGTAGAGCAAAAGAGACGAGCCTTGCGTGGCAATAAAATTTCATGCAGACGTCGCTCCATGGTGGGCGCAAAGGCAGCCCCCCTCCACCCATTTCGGATTGTAATCAAGAGGAAGATAACTCCTCAGAGGAGGATTCAGAGACAGATGACCAGTCCTATCCCCCCCCCCCCCCGAGGTGCATGCTCTAACTTGGCAGGGTTATGTTGCTCATATCGTGCGTATGGTATCTTGCATTGCTATGTTATTTGCTTAGTTTAGACATGATTTGTGTGAATTCCACCTGTTTAGTGTCTAATTACCATATATGTGAATTATGCATTGCCATCTTTTTGCAAGACATTATATATGTGAATTATGCAATGCTATCTTGTTGCAAGGCATTATATATGTGAATTATGCAATGCCATGCTGTTTAGCGAAGCGTCATATATGTGAATTATATCATGCCGTCCCTTTTTGTATTTCGCATTGCTTTTTTCGACAATGTTTGTATATTCAACTGCTCTTCCTGTGCATCAGCCATTTGAATTGGTGATGGCGAAATCTGGAGTGAAAACAAGGTCTTCAGAGCAGACAATGCTACCTGGTGAAGCAGATATGTTGCTGGTTACAGATAGCTCTTCAGAGGAGGATTCAGAGGCAGATGACCGGTCCTATTATCCCCCTGAGGTGTATGCTCAAACTTGGCAGGGTTATATTACTCATATCATGCATATGTTGTATTGCAATGCTTAGTTTTTACATCATACACACGATATTGAATGCCATCTCTTTAGTTGACACATCATATATGTGATTGCCCTCTGCCCACTTCCTTAGTATATAAATCATATATTTGAATTATATCATGCCATGATGTTTACATAGACAGCATGTATCTGAATTATGGCATGCCAACCCATTTTCTAAAGACATAATATAGTTATATCATCTCATCATGTTCACATAGTCATCATATTTGGAATTATGTCATTCTATCCGTGAATTATCATGCCATCATGTTTCCATCGACGGCATGTTTGTGATTTATGGCATGCCTACCACTTTAATAGACACATCATATAGTTATATCATGTCATCCTGTTTACATAGTCATCATATTTTGAAGTATGTCATTCTATCATGTTTAGTTAGCCATCATACATGTGAAATTGTGTCATGCTTTCCTGTTTAATTAGCCATCATATATTTGAAATTATGTCCTCCTATTCTGTTTGGTTAGACAACATAAATGTGAATTATTCCATGCCCTGTTTTCTTCCCTACTATCCATTGCACCTGTCTATCTTACAAAGTCTGTACATTCAATTACTTTTCTTGTTTATCAGCCATTTCAATTGGAGGGGGTGATGGCAGTATCTGTGGGAGTAAAAACACAGTCTTTAGAAAAGATTGTGCTACCTGTTGATAGAGATAGAACCACGGTTCTACTTGCCCAAGAACCAGCCCACCACACATAACCCAGACTCACGCAGATTGTACCCCTACCCAGTTGGACAGAGAACCAGCTACGCCCCTTCTAACCCCAACCCCAGCAGATAGTAACCCAGTTCCCGTCAACACAGCACCATCTCCACTATAGAGCACCCAAACACGAGCAGTTAGTAAGGCAACTACAGTGCCCAAAGCACGAGGACCACCACTCCGAACCCCAAGTCAACGCTTAAAGCAGAAGAAGAATTGTTCTCAGGTCAGGTTCCGTAGCTATGGTTCATACTACTTTGCTCTTGCATCACTGTATTTACTCATACCAACTAATTTAAAATTTGAAGGATGCAATTGAAACTCCAATGGCGCAATAGGTATCTTTTAAATATGTTTATTTAACGTGTTTGCTATTGTAACTTGCTCTATGTTGATTTCAGTTTCAATTGAATAAACAGTTATGTTCTCATGCCATGCACATTATAAGTGTTGTTATTGCTGTGTAGTTTCCCACACTTATATTATGTCCATGTTGCTTTGTCTTAAATAGATATGATTCGAACTGTATCTATCTTGATTTGGCAACATAAACTAGAATGATATAGACCTTACAGTGACCATACTACATAGATATATGTTTGTTTCATGCTATTTTCCTGTCCACCTTACTACTGATCTGGTTTACAAAAATGAGTTTCCTATACTACATTGTAAACCTATGATGTGTTTGTTTGTTTCTCCTTTAGAACGTGGATAAAATATTGGAGAAGAGTACCCCATTACGCAATGGTTAAGGAAGTAATGCAGATCAGGTTCAAGATAGTGAGACGTCCCTGTTGTTCTCCAAGAAAGCTAATAAAAACTATATTGAAGACACTGAGACAACCCCAAAGTCAGTGGCGGACCCAGAACAAAAATGTCCCGGTGTCCCATGTACACTATATGGAGATGTATAAGAAGCAATAATATACATAAAAGTAATACACTCAACAATTTTAAAATATTTGACAGTAAGAATTCTTATCAAAATAAATCATTTCACTTGAAATCTAGTTGATTATGTAAAGTTGAATAATAGAGTTTAATAACTCCAAACAATAAAACAAATATGATCAGCGACGTCTGCATAAGTCAATAGAAACATGTTACTTCATTTTTGTTTACAGATGCATGAATATAAACAAGAAATAAATCATATTGATCAAACCATACAGTTACGATGTTGAACTTACTTACATCTTGTTTTATTGTCATTCCGTGCGGTCGACAAATAATCCAAATTGATGTGAATTAGTATGGAAAATTATGAAATTGTAGCAATCCAATATTTAATTATAATATATTTAATCTTGAAACCCTAACCATACAATTTAGATATAAAAAATTAGACAAAACTAAAGATAAGTACACGTACTTAAGCGAGATTGACGGCCATACCTATTTCCTTCTATTATTTCTTTTCTGCAATGGGTGAGGGACACAGCAGGCTGCCGGCGGCAGGATCTGGCTTCCGGAGCACTAGAGCAGGTGGCGGATACCATCATACCGTATCGCTATGGAGGGGAAAAGGAACAGCTGAACAGACGCATGTAGGTACCGTACACATGATCGATCCAATCGAATCGATTGCTTTTTTATTTAGCATCTCGTGGTGGGTCGTGGTGAGTGCCCGTTCAGTTTTGCAGAAGCTATTGCAATGATCTAATCGGCTGATGGGCCGTGCCTGCCGGTGTCCATCTCAAAATTCTACCGGTGTCCCAGTGCAATATCTCACCACTATATAAGGGAAGCACAGATTGCAACCGGTGTCCTGTGACACCGGGTAGCATAACGTGCGTCCGCCCCTGCCCAAAGTCATGTCTTGATGTAGTGTTCCAGTTACTGGCTACTACTGCTCGCACCAGCTCTTCGAACTCGCTACCTGAATCAGTTCAGCTTCTTGAGTTTCAAATTTAAGTTGAAAGACATCGATCAGATGTTATGCAACAGGAAGCCGAAGGACTGAGGAAGTCCCTGCAGAATTTAGATGCATACTTTCTGGTGCAACAACAAGTGCTGGAGGATTTAAGCGCCAAACAAGAGAAAGCTAATAAGCTTGCTAAGCATCTTGCCAGCATTATGGGTACCCAGGATATTGTTTCTTGAGCTCTTCTAAAGTGGTTTCAGTTCTGGACTTGTTTTGTTGCGGTGTTTATATGCTGCTTTGTTTCGTATATTTGCACTTGTGGCGAACTTTGATGCCCAGTGGATGTAATATGTGTAATAGCCGTGATAGCCTAGCGTAAGTTGCTTGCTTATTTATTTCCGTTGTCTTGTTTATTTGTTTTCTTGTAGTCAGTGCAGTTCTTTTTCCGTGGTTTGCTAGTGGCCGGAATAACCTATTTTTTTAACTAGGCCACATTAACAATGGGCTACATATTTACTGTAGTTAACATGGGACTCCTACGGGCCGTAGAAACAATGGGCCTTCTAAGGGCTGTAGAAACAATGGGCCTTCTACGGGGCGTAGACATAATGGGCCTTCTACGGGCTGTATCATCAATGGGCCTTCTACGGGCCGTATGATCGGTTGGCCAAACATGGGCCAATAACAGACCACATTATGGCCGTAAATGGGATAGAGTTGAAATCGTCCGTTCATGGGACGACCATAATGGGTCATCGTTAATAGGCCGTATTTGATGACGCTATGAAAACGGCCCAACGTATTAATGGGCCACAAACGGGCCGACTGTAACCACGGGCTATTTTTGGCCCACAAGCAGAAAATGACAGTAACGGGCCAAAAGTAAAAGAATGCTGGAAATGAGCCCAAGAATAAATGGGCCCTGAGAAGGCCGAAAGATAACATGGGCTGGAAATGGCCCAACGGAATAATGGGCCGTTAATGGATATAAAGTGATACACTGTTCATTAGGGGCCAGTTTTACCATGGGCCGTTAATGGGTCGAGAGTTACTAAGGGCCACATATGGGCCAAAAGACGTCATGGGCCATAGATGGGCCAGAAGTTAAAATGGGCTGGAATTATATTGGACGACCCAGATGACGCTATTGGGCCTAATTCGGATAGGCCGTAAACGGGCCCTGGGTTAGCGGGCTGTAAATGGGCTATATGCGAACATGCCATTAACAGGCTTGTTTTTGTATAATGGGTTGTTAATGGGCCGTTAATGGGTATAAAGTGATACACTGTTCATTACGGGCCAGTTTTACCACGGGTCGTTAATGGGCCGAGGGTTACTAAGGGCCTCATATGGTACAAAAGACGTCATGGGCCGGAAGTTAAAATGGGCTGGAATTATATTGGACGGCCCAGATGACGCTACTGGGCCTAATTCAGATAGGCCGTAAACGGGCCCTGGGTTTGTAATGCCCCGGATGTAATACTTTCCCTTTTGGGCATATAATATATCTCTGGCTTCATCTATTCCATTTCGGGTTCTTTGTCTTTCGGGTTTTCGTCGTTTTGTTGTGTGCGTGTGTGGCATTCATTCATATCATGTAGACATGTGCATCGCATTGCATTTGTGTTGTCGGTTGCATCCGGTTCCACGCGTTCCTTCCCGTTGTCCGTTTCGCGTTCCGGAGCTCCCTCACGTGTCTATGGCGTCCCGTAGGCCTACTTTGGTGTGTGGCCGTGTAACGTTACTGGTTTGGCGCGAGACTTGTCGTGTGTTGTTGTTTTGATGTGTGTAACCCGCCTGTCAAATCTCGTCGCGTTTCGAGTCCGTTTGCTACCCCAACAGTTATTCTCGTGGGCTCAAAGTGCCTCCACTTTGAGGCCCAAGACACCCCTCCAACAGCCCACCAAACCACTCCTAGCCACTTCTATCATCTAGGCCATCCAAATCTGATCTGGTGGCCGAAAACCGCACTCCATTTGGACAACCCTAGCTACTTGTGCCTATATATTTGTCCACTTCCCCAAACTTGTGCCCCAAAACAAGGAAACCCTAGACCTCTCCTTCTTCCACCTCCAGCCACCAGCCACCTCGCCGGAGTTTCGCCGGAGTCCCGCCGGAGTTCGCCGGAGTTTCCTCCACCTCGCCGGAAACGCCCTCCTCTCACCTCACAGCCGTTCCTCACCATCCCCGCCGTCGGGCGGCACTGCAGGCCGCCGGATCCGCCACCTACCAGGCTCCAGCCGCCTCCCCTTCTCCCAGGTCGCCGCCGCCCGTCGATCTCCAGCCTCGAGCCGCCGCCAGTTGCTGGGATCGGGAAGGATCCAGGCGCCCGATCCAATCGCCCGAGCCGCCAGCTTCGCAGGGCCCTCTGCTCCCGATCTGGAGGCCCAAGCCGCGAACCCTGGGCCGGAGTCCAGCGCCGCAGGGCCCATCTCCCGAGCCTCCTGCTCGCCAGGTCAACGCCCTCCCGTTCCCCGCGTCGAGCGCGCCTCCGCACCGACCGCCTCGCCAGATCCGCGCGAAGGCCAGCTCCTCCCGATCGGCCCAGTCCGCGACTCGCCCGAGCGCCAGCGCTTCGCCGCATCGGCCTCTCCAGCCGCAACCGCGAGCTGGGCCGGCCCGTCCCGCCTCGGCCTCCCTCTCCGCATCGTCAGGCCGGTCTCAGGCTCCATCCAGCCGCCTCCCTCGGCCCGCATCAGCCACCGCCCCGCTTCGGCCCACTCTGCCGCATCGCCGCCGCCTCTTCGCCTGGGCCGGCCCCAGCAGCCGCCCTGTTCGGCCCGCTCGTCCTCCCAGGCCGCCGAGGGTCTCCGCCTTCGTCTGCCTTCCTAGGCCGGCCCGTTCCGCGGGTCCTTCCAGCGCCAGCACCGCCGCAGATCCGCCGGGCCGGATCCACTCCTCAGGCCCGATTGTCCTCCAGATCTGAGGTTGCTCTTATTTCCACTAAGTCCCCAGTATTTTTTTGTTCTCTGATGCTATGTTTCAATCGTGGATAACTTTGTGTGTGTTGCTCCGTTTTGCGCATATGACATGTCCAGACGTTCGTGGTGACTAGCACTACGTTTCATTCCATTGTGCCATGCATGTTTGAGATCATCTAGATGCTTATTTTTCTGTTGCAAGAGTGCATCCCGATATAAACTGCTGCTATGTGTTGTTTTTATGCCATCTTTGCATAGTGGTAACTTTTAGCTCGTTTATCCGAATGATGCAAATGACATGTCCACGTGTTCGTCTTGCCATGTTCTACATGTTGTTTGTGTTAGGTTGCATGATAGATTTATTCTTGCCATGTTTATCCTCGTTGCAAAGTGCTATGTGGCTGTTTAGTTGTTTAACTTGTTATGAGATGCCATCTTGTTGAGCTCATTGCTATCGTTGTGTTTATCTCCATGATGCATGCTTGTATGTTTCGGAATCACCATCATGTGTACTTTGATGTGGTGCTTACCACTTGCCATGTTTAGTTTCGAGGTGACTTAAACTTGCTCTTTTAGATGCCATGATGAAACTGCTATTTTAACACTTGGTGGATTTTCACTAAGTCTGGAATCTGTAATGTTCCGATGCCATGTTTGCGTGCTGTTCTAGGACAAACCATGATAGTTTTGGAGTGTCTCTTGATGGTTCCTTGTAGTAGATATTGTTGGCTTTCCATTCATGTACTCACATGCTTATTTAAGTGGCTGTAGCATATTTAACTTTTGCTCCAAAGTTTCAATAAAATTCTGCTGTCAGGATTTTGTTGTCAAGTTCAATATGTCCAAGCTTGTTGCTATTGATCCGTGGCTCCTTTGGGGGTGCACCTTTGGACTTATTTGCTGTAGGATATGTCTAGTTTATGTTCATGCTCTTTGCCATGGTGTTAGAGTGTTGTAGCTTAATTATCTTGTGCTCCGAAGTTGCTATGTTGCTGTAATTTTCAGCTTTCGCCTATTTCTTGTTTCGGGCATAACTTTTAGCCCGTAGCTCCGATTTCAGCGAGTCTTATATGAAACTTGATTGATTTTCCGTGTAGATTCATAATATCCTATTGTTATCATGTTTTGAGGTGTTTTGCTTGTATGCTTATTTTCCGTGCTCCGTGTGCTCCCTTAGTGCATCCATCATGCATCCATCATTTTTGTGTGCGCATTGCATCTTGTTGATTCGTGCCTTGTGTGATTGTATTGTTTAGAGACGGAAGCTGAGACCGAGTACGAGTACGAGCACGAGGTTACCAACGAGGTTGAGCACGAGGACCCTTCTTACGATCCGAACGACTACACTTCAGGCAAGATGACCGAACCCGGACACCATTACTATTTTTGCCTATTGCTAGAAGTCACGATCTATAGTTTTGCCTCGATGCCCATGTCTTTCCTGTCAGCCTCCTACTTGTAACCATGACCATGTTTAACCACCCTACCTATGCAAACCGTTGCTTGGCTAAGTACGCTTCGCTCAGCCCTTCTTATAGCATTGCTAGTTGCAGGTGAAGATCGAAGATGCTTGCTTCATGTTAAAGTTTGTTGGGTTATATCACACTATATAAATGCTTAAATGAAATCATCTATATATTTGCAAGGGTGGAAGGCTAAGCCTTTTGCTTGGTGATTTGTTCCACTCATGCCGTTAGGAACCGTATAAACCGGTGTTATGTTCCTTGATTATGCGTTCCTAACACGGTTGGGGTGTATGGGACCCCCTCGATAAGCCGCTAAGTGCTAAGTCTTTTCCAGCAAGTCCCAACATTGGTACTATTTGCCTAATAACTAATTAAACTTGCATAGGGAGTAATTAACCCTCTTTCTTAATCAACTACCCCGGGCCAGTGCTCCACATGAGTGTTGGTCCGAAATGAGCAGACTGCGGGGCCACCTCAAGGAAACTTGAGGTCTGGTAAAAACCTGTAGGATGACTCATCCGGTCGTGGCCTGAGACGAGATACGCGCGGCTACTATCAGGGTGTCGGCACGCCGGGAGGATTTGCTGGATTAGCCTTACCTTAGTTCGGAGTATCTTGAGCACGGGATTCCGAGAATACTCGGGTCTTCCCACCTTGGAGTTGTGACTCCGCGAATCGTGGGCTTGTAATGGGCCAAGTTGGAACACCCCTGCAGGGTTATGAACTTTCGAAAGCCGTGCCCGCGGTTATGTGGCAGATGGGAGCTTGTTAATATCCGGTTGTAGATAACTTGACACAATGTTCCAATACACTACCAGCGTGTGTACCGTGACTGTCAATTTCCGAATAGGGATTCGGGAGTTGAACACGGTGGGGTTATGTTTGTTGAGATTTAGCTAGGATCACTTCGTGATCCTCTCTCGACCGAGGCCTTCTCTTCTCGCACTCTCTCACGTAAGCTAGTGCTAGTTGCTGCTGTAGACACTTATTCTTTTCTTCAGCCTTATCCTCTCCCAAGGCTTAAATAGTCTTGTTACCCGGGAACGGGATTGCTGAGTCCTCTGTGGCTCACAGTTACTTCACCACACCAGATGCAGGTCCAGTGGTGAGCTATCCAGGTGATGGCACTGAGCTAGACTGGGAGTACGACGAGGAGCGTAGTCGATACTATGTTCGTTATCCTGATGATCAGTAGTGGAGACTTCTACTAGGATTCGATCCGACGTGTGGATTTAAATTATGTTTGGTATCTTGTCATTTGGATTTTACCCTTAGAGGGCTGTGATGTTTTATTGAATGATGATTGAGACATGTATTGTATTTGTGTGACGTGGAGAGTGTAAGCCAACTATTTTATGTTTTCCATCCCCATCTTTTACATGAGTTGTGCAAAGATACCAAACTTGCGATCATTCCAGCATGGGGTTATGTCTCTAAGTCGTGCCTCGACACGTAGGAGATATAGTCCCATCATGGGCATTACAAGTTGGTATCAGAGCCTTCTCCGACCTAGGAGCCCCCACTGATTGATCGAATCGTTGACGGTCGAGTCTAGGCACACACTGAAAATATTTTGAGTCCTATATATTATATCGGAGAGTAGGATTTCTTTGCTTCTCATATCCTTTCTCTCTGGTCAGGACTCCTGACGTCTACTCTTGTCTCTTCTACCTTCAAAAATTGTACAAAATTTTTTTAGGAATCTCGCGAGTATTCTGGGATTGTTTCGATGTTCTTGTGACGAGAATATTGTTCTCGATGCCTCCTGACATTAGGGGTTGTGGCAGTGTCCCGGGGAGTTGAGCTTCGCGGTATTGTCGTCACAAGCATATCGCAGTAGTACTAAATACTTAAGACGGCCGACATCGAAAATCTCTCCTATACGGTTAGTGGCAAGATAACCCCGACATCACCCAGTACTGGGGAGGTAGTTCGGGAGTATTGCCATAGCTTGTTATAGTGGATGCTTTTCGAAGGTCCGAGGTAAACAGTTTCCGAGAAAGACTGGTTATGTGTTGAAGGATGGATACAGCTGGATGTAGGTTTAGAGTTGATTGCGCGGTGCTTCCCCTGTATCCCCAACACCTGATTGCATAACTGGAATCTTTCGGAAATTAATAGGTGGGTTTATCCAGTAGATCGTAGGCATTCTTCCAACGAATGCAGGTTAGCGAGTTCGGGGTTCTACATTGAGTGAAGTGGTATTATGACCGATGTTCCGATCGGGAGTTGCATCTTAAAGGGTCCTTGGCTATGCTGATCCGGGGATTGCAAAACCCTTTCGTAACGCGTTCATATGCTTTCAGCACAAAGATGTTAGAAAGAAGCTCCTATCTTGTGTTTGTTTCCATCTGTACCTTGTTGTTTTTCTTATTTTACCTTTTGTCCCCTATGTGGCTTCTCGTGAAGATTGATGTTATCATTTAACTGAGAATTTCATTCGTTCCTCTTGTTCGAATGATTTCATTCGTTCCTCTTGTTCGAATGATTATTGTGAAGACTTATTGCTATTCATTCCATTGATTCAGCTTATACCTTCTGCAATCATTTGCTGATTCGTGGTCATCTCTTTCAGGATGGCTCCGAAAAAGGTTCCCAACGCTAACCCAGAGGGTGAAGAGGTCCCAGATCGTCCTCCTTCCCCTCCTCCTCCGTCTGAGGCTTGGAGAGAGATTATGCAGACTACAACTCAGAACACCCAGATGTTGATGCAGATGATGCAACAGATTCAAGCTAATCAAGCTAATCAGGGTGTTCGAGGGAATCAAGGCAACTTCTTCAACCAACAACACCATGCTACTCTCAACCAGTTCTTGGCCAATAATCCAAAAGCTTTCAGTTACTGTGTCGACCCTCTTGATGCTGAAGATTGGTTAACCGACATAAAGAAGCATTTTGAGTGCAGTAACGTGAAGGAAGAGGACTATGTGAAGTTTGCAGCCTTCCAACTCAAAGACCAAGCACCTGACTGGTGGCAGCAGTACAAAGACTCCAGGCCAGGTCGTGTGATCTCTTGGGAGGATTTCTGCAAGGACTTTCGCTCTCACCACATTCCTACAAGTGTCATCGAGGGTATGCGTGAGCAATTCCGCAACCTGAAGCAGGGCTCTATGACAGTCTACCAGTATAATGTCAAGTTCCAAAACCTCGCCCGCTATGCTAAGCAAGACATTCCTGATGCTAAGAGCAAAATCTATCAGTTTTGTGGTGGTCTCAAAGATGAACTTCAACTTGTTCTCACCTTGTTCGAGCCCGATGAATTCGACAAATTCTATAACATGGCTTTGAAACAAGAGGCAGCTCAGCTTAAGATGGAGGCTTCTAAAAAGAGAATTCGAGATGCCGTTCACTCCTCCTCATCGTCTCAGATGGTCTCGAAGCAACAGAAATTTTGGCTTCCTCCTCCTCCAGTGATTCGAGCTCCATACAACAACTCCAACAGCAACAAGAACTCTAGTGGACGTGGTTTCTCCCACCCACCCAACCCGAGCAACCAGTTGAGGAACCAGTTTCAGTCTCAAGGCTCAAAGTCAAGTGGTTCTCATTTCCGTCCTCTCTCAGAAGTGGTGTGCAACAAGTGTGGCAAGAAGGGTCACTATGCCAACAAGTGCCCCAACCCGAAGCGTCTTCCACCTCCTCCGCCTGTGAGTTCAGCTATTGTCAAGCATGATCCAAAGTCTGCAAGGGTCAATCTGATGAGTGCAGCGCAAGCGAAGAATTCTTCTGATGTCATTTTGGGTAACCTTCTAGTTAACTCTTTTCCAGCTAAAGTGTTATTTGATTCGGGTGCTTCACATTCTTTCATGTCATACCCATTTGCATCCAAGCATAGTGTGACCATAGCAGCTTTACCAAGGCAGTTGGCAATTTCTTCTCCGGCAAAGCAGATGCATTCCAATATATATGCTCCGAATGTTTCTATTCGCTTGGGTGATTATCGATTTCTGGCTAATCCGGTGGTTCTTGGTAATTCCGACATTGACCTCATCCTCGGGATGGATTGGCTTTCTCAGCATGATGCTCATTGATTGTGCACAGAAGGAAGTCAAGATGACTCATCCTGATGAAGATGTGATTATCTTTGCCTCCAGGGATAACACTATCAGGCTTTTCTCTCTCAATGATAAGGGCGAAATTAATGCCATATCTCAAATTCCGGTGGTGAACGAATATCAAGACGTCTTTCCTGAAGAACTTCCAGGCATGCCTCCACACCGTCAGGTGGAATTCGTCATTGAACTCGAGCCGGGTACTGAGCCAGCATGTCAGCGTCCGTACAAGCTCTCTCCTGATGAATTGAAGGAATTGAAGAAGCAGCTTGATAAACAGGAGCGTATGGGTCTCATCAGGACTAGTACGTCTCCTTGGGACGGTGGTGTATTATTTGTCAAGAAGAAAGATGGCACGGAACGTCTCTGCGTCGATTACCGGCCACTGAACAAGAAGACAATAAAGAACAAATATCCGCTCCCCAACATCAATGAACTCTTCGAGCAGCTCAAGGGAGCTAAAGTGTTCTCTAAGCTCGACCTTCGAATGGGCTATCACCAAATTCGCATTCGCGAGAAAGACATTCCCAAGACTGCATTCAGAACGAGTTTCGGTTCATATGAGTATACAGTCATGTCCTTTGGTCTCGCCAATGCTCCTCCTACCTTTTCGAGAATGATGCATTACATCTTCAACCCCTACACCGGCGAGTTTGTGCTTGTGTATCTGGATGATATTCTGGTGTTTTCCAAGAATGAAGAAGATCACGAAAAGCACTTACGTCTGGTTCTTGATCGACTCCGAGAGCATAAGTTCTATGCCGAGTTCTCCAAGTGCGAGTTTTGGCTCGATAAGGTTTTGTACCTGGGCCATATCATCTCAGCTGACGGTATTGCGGTAAATCCCGAGAAAGTTGAAGCAATTGTCAACTGGGAAGCTCCTCAGAACGTCAAGCAACTCCGCAGTTTTCTGGGTCTTGCCAGCTATTGCAGAAGGTTCGTTGAGAACTTCTCCAAGATTGCCAAGCCGCTTTCCAACTTGCTTCAGAAGAATGTCAAATACTTTTGGTCTCGAGAGTGTGAAGTGGCATTCAAAACTCTCAAAGAAAAGCTCGTCTCTGCTCCAGTTCTTACTCCTCCAGATGAGTCCAAGCCCTATGAAGTATTCTGTGATGCTTCTATTCAAGGACTTGGTGGTGTGCTTATGCAAGATAAGAGAATTGTGGCATACACTTCCCGTCAGCTCAAGCCAAGTGAGAAGAACTATCCCACACATGATCTCGAGCTAGCAGCTGTGGTACATGCTTTGATTACGTGGAGACATCTGTTGTTGGGCAGAAAAGTCGACATCTTCACTGATCACAAGAGCTTGAAGTACATCTTCACACAGCCGAATCTGAACCTCCGCCAGACTCGTTGGGTTGAAATGATCCAAGAGTATGATCCCAGCATTGAATACACTCCTAGCAAGGCGAATGTGATTGCAGATGCTTTGAGCAGAAAGGCATATTGCAACAGCCTTCTTATCAAGCCGTTCCAGCCTGAGCTTTGTGAAGCATTCAGGAAGCTCAACCTCCAAGTTGTTCCGCAGGGTTTTCTTGCAAATCTTCAAATTGCTCCTACCTTGGAAGATCAGGTCCGTGAGGCCCAACTCAGTGATGCCATGGTGCAGAAGGTGAAACATGGTATTGCAAAGGGCACTCCTAAATACAAGTGCTTTCGTGTTGATGAGAGAGATACCTTGTTCTTCGAGGACAGACTCGTTGTTCCCAAAGGTGATCTCAGGAAGCTCATATTGGAAGAAGCATATGATTCTCTCCTTTCCATTCATCCTGGCAGTTCCAAGATGTACCAAGACCTCAAGCAATCTTACTGGTGGACACGCATGAAAAGGGAGATTGCCCAATTCGTGAATGAATGTGATGTCTGCAGAAGAGTGAAAGCAGAACATCAACGTCCAGCCGGTCTTCCCCAACCTCTTCCTATTCCCGAGTGGAAATTCGACCACATTGAAATGTATTTCGTCACTGGCTTTCCTAAGTCCAAGCGAAGGAATGATTCTATCTTCGTGGTGATTGACAAGCTTACCAAAGTCGCTCACTTCCTTCCAGTCAAAGAATCCATCAATGCAGCTCAATTGGCAGAGCTGTACACTTCCAGAATTGTGTCTTTACATGGCATTCCTCAAGTCATATCCTCAGACCGTGGAAGTTTGTTCACTTCAAAGTTCTGGGACTCCTTTCAGTCCGCCATGGGCACTAAGATCAGGTTCAGCACTGCTTTTCACCCTCAGACTAGTGGTCAAGTCGAGCGAGTGAATCAGATTCTAGAAGACATGCTCAGAGCCTGTATCATATCCTTTGGCATGAAATGGGAAGACTGCCTTCCATTTGCCGAGTTCTCTTACAACAACAGCTTTCAAGCAAGTGCAGGCAAAGCTCCATTTGAAATCCTCTATGGCAGAAAGTGCCGTACACCTCTCAACTGGTCTGAAACAGGCGAACGTCAACTTCTTGGCAATGACTTGATCTCAGAAGCCGAAGAAATGTGCAAAGTCATACGTGAGAATCTCAAGGCCGCTCAGTCACGTCAGAAGAGCTACTATGACGGCAAGCATCGTGATTTGGCATTCAACATTGGTGATCATGTCTATCTCCGTGTTTCTCCGATGAAAGGCACCCAAAGATTCGGTATCAAAGGAAAACTTGCTCCTAGATACGTCGGGCCTTTCAAGATTCTTGGCAAAAGAGGCGACCTAGCCTATCAACTTGAGCTCCCTTCCAACTTCGCCAATGTTCATGATGTATTCCATGTGTCTCAACTCCGCAAATGCTTCAAGGCACCTGAACGCATGATTCCGTTTGAAGAGATTGATCTTCAACAAGATTTGTCCTACCGAGAGCATCCCGTTGCTATTCTCGAAGAAACCGAACGCAAGACCCGCAACAAGTCCATCAAATTCTTGAAAGTCAAGTGGTCACATCACACCGACCGAGAAGCTACATGGGAACGAGAAGATCATCTTCGTTCCGAGTACCCTTCCTTTTTCCAGTCCTAGATCTCGGGACGAGATCTTTTTGTAGTAGAGGAGAGTTTGTAATGCCCCGGATGTAATACTTTCCCTTTTGGGCATATAATATATCTCTGGCTTCATCTATTCCATTTCGGGTTCTTTGTCTTTCGGGTTTTCGTCGTTTTGTTGTGTGCGTGTGTGGCATTCATTCATATCATGTAGACATGTGCATCGCATTGCATTTGTGTTGTCGGTTGCATCCGGTTCCACGTGTTCCTTCCCGTTGTCCGTTTCGCGTTCCGGAGCTCCCTCACGTGTCCGTGGCGTCCCGTAGGCCTACTTTGGTGTGTGGCCGTGTAACGTTACCGGTTTGGCGCGAGACTTGTCGTGTGTTGTTGTTTTGATGTGTGTAACCCGCCTGTCAAATCTCGTCGCATTTCGAGTCCGTTTGCTACCCCAACAGTTATTCTCGTGGGCTCAAAGTGCATCCACTTTGAGGCCCAAGACACCCCTCCAACAGCCCACCAAACCACTCCTAGCCACTTCTATCATCTAGGCCATCCAAATCTGATCCGGCGGCCGAAAACCGCACTCCATTTGGACAACCCTAGCTACTTGTGCCTATATATTTGTCCACTTCCCCAAATTTGTGGCCCAAAACAAGGAAACCCGAGACCTATCCTTCTTCCACCTCCAGCCACCAGCCACCTCGCCGGAGTTCCGCCGGAATCCCACCAGAGTTCGCCGGAGTTTCCTCCACCTCGCCGGAAATGCCCTCCTCTCACATCACAGCCGTTCCTCACCATCCCCGCCGCCGGGCGGCACTGCAGGCCGCCGGATCCGCCACCTACCAGGCTCCAGCCGCCTCCCCTTCTCCCAGGTCGCCGCCGCCCGTCGATCTCCAGCCTCGAGCCGCCGCCAGTTGCTGGGATCGGGAAGGATCCAGGCGCCCGATCCAATCGCCCGAGCCGCCAGCTTCGCAGGGCCCTCTGCTCCCGATCCAGAGGCCCAAGCCGCGAACCCTGGGCCGGAGTCCAGCGCCGCAGGGCCCATCTCCCGAGCCTCCCACTCGCCAGGTCAACGCCCTCCCGTTCCCCGCGTCGAGCGCGCCTCCGCACCGACCGCCTCGCCAGATCCGCGCGAAGGCCAGCTCCTCCCGATCGGCCCAGTTCGCGACTCGCCCGAGCGCCAGCGCTTCACCGCATCAGCCTCTCCAGCCGCAACCGCGAGCTGGGCCGGCCCGTCCCGCCTCGGCCTCCCTCTCCGCATCGTCAGGCCGGTCTCAGGCTCCATCCAGCCGCCTCCCTCGGCCCGCATCAGCCACCGCCCCGCTTCGGCCCACTCTGCCGCATCGCCGCAGCCTCTTCGCCTGGGCCGGCCCCAGCAGCCGCCTCATTCGGCCCGCTCGTCCTCCCAGGCCGCCGAGGGTCTCCGCCTTCGTCTGCCTTCCTGGGCCGGCCCGTTCCGCGGGTCCTTCCAGCGCTAGCACCGCTGCAGATCCGTCGGGCCGGATCCACTCCTCAGGCCCGATTGTCCTCCAGATCTGAGGTTGCTCTTATTTCCACTAAGTCCCCAGTATTTTTTTATTCTCTGATGCTATTTTTCAATCGTGGATAACTTTGTGTGTGTTGCTCCGTTTTGCGCATATGACATGTCCAGACGTTCGTGGTGACTAGCACTACGTTTCATTCCATTGTGCCATGCATGTTTGAGATCATCTAGATGCTTATTTTTCTGTTGCAAGAGTGCGTCCCGATATAAACTGCTGCTATGTGTTGTTTTTATGCCATCTTTGCATAGTGGTAACTTTTAGCTCGTTTATCCGAATGATGCAAATGACATGTCCACGTGTTCGTCTTGCCATGCTCTACATGTTGTTTGTGTTAGGTTGCATGATAGATTTATTCTTGCCATGTTTATCCTTGTTGCAAAGTGCTATGTGGCTGTTTAGTTGTTTAACTTGTTATGAGATGCCATCTTGTTGAGCTCATTGCTATCGTTGTGTTTATCTCCATGATGCATGCTTGTATGTTTCGGAATCACCATCATGTGTACTTTGATGTGGTGCTTACCACTTGCCATGTTTAGTTTCGAGGTGACTTAAACTTGCTCTTTTAGATGCCATGATGAAACTGCTGTTCTAACACTTAGTGGATTTTCACTAAGTCTGGAATCTGTAATGTTCCGATGCTATGTTTGCATGCTGTTGTAGGACAAACCATGATAGTTTTGGAGTGTCTCTTGATGGTTCCTTGTAGTAGATATTGTTGGCTTTCCATTAATGTACTCACATGCTTATTTAAGTGGCTGTAGCATATTTAACTTTTGCTCCAAAGTTTCAATAAAATTCTGCTGTCAGGATTTTGTTGTCAAGTTCAATATGTCCAAGCTTGTTGCTATTGATCCGTGGCTCCTTTGGGGGTGCACCTTTGGACTTATTTGCTGTAGGATATGTCTAGTTTATGTTCATGCTCTTTGCCATGGTGTTTGAGTGATGTAGCTTAATTATCATGTGCTCCGAAGTTGCTATGTTGCTGTAATTTTCAGCTTCCGCCTATTTCTTGTTTCGGGCATAACTTTTAGCCCGTAGCTCCGATTTCAGCGAGTCTTATATGAAACTTGATTGATTTTCCGTGTAGATTCATAATATCCTATTGTTATCATGTTTTGAGGTGTTTTGCTTGTATGCTTATTTTCCGTGCTCCGTGTGCTCCCTTAGTGCATCCATCATTTTTGTGTGCGCATTGCATCTTGTTGATTCGTGCCTTGTGTGATTGTATTGTTTAGAGCCGGAAGCTGAGACCGAGTACGAGTACGAGCACGAGGTTACCAACGAGGTTGAGCACGAGGACCCTTCTTACGATCCGAACGACTACACTTCAGGCAAGATGACCGAACCTGGATACCATTACTATTTTTGCCCATTGCTAGAAGTCACGATCTATAGTTTTGCCTCGATGCCCATGTATTTCCTGTCAGCCTCCTACTTGTAACCATGACCATGTTTAACCACCCTACCTATGCAAACCGTTGCTTGGCTAAGTACGCTTCGCTCAGCCCTTCTTATAGCATTGCTAGTTGTAGGTGAAGATCGAAGATGCTTGCTTCATGTTGAAGTTTGTTGGGTTATATCACACTATATAAATGCTTAAATGAAATCATCTATATATTGGCAAGGGTGGAAGGCTAAGCCTTTTGCTTGGTGATTTGTTCCACTCATGCCGTTAGGAACCGTATAAACCGGTGTTATGTTCCTTGATTATGCGTTCCTAACACGGTTGGGGTGTATGGGACCCCCTCGATAAGCCGCTAAGTGCTAAGTCTTTTCCAGCAAGTCCCAACATTGGTACTATTTGCCTAATAACTAATTAAACTTGCATAGGGAGTAATTAACCCTCTTTCTTAATCAACAACCCCGGGCTAGTGCCCCACATGAGTGTTGGTCTGAAATGAGCAGACTGCGGGGCCACCTCAAGGAAACTTGAGGTCTGGTAAAAACCTGTAGGATGACTCATCCGGTCGTGGCCTGAGACGAGATACGCGCGGCTACTATCAGGGTGTCGGCACGCCGGGAGGATTTGCTGGATTAGCCTTACCTTAGTTCGGAGTATCTTGAGCACGGGATTCCGAGAATACTCGGGTCTTCCCACCTTGGAGTTGCGACTCCGCGGATCGTGGGCTTGTAATGGGCCACGTTGGAACACCCCTGCAGGGTTATGAACTTTCGAAAGCCGTGCCCGCGGTTATGTGGCAGATGGGAGCTTGTTAATATCCGGTTGTAGATAACTTGACACAATGTTCCAATACACTACCAGCGTGTGTACCGTGACTGTCAATTTCCGAATAGGGATTCGGGAGTTGAACACGGTGGGGTTATGTTTGTTGAGCTTTATCTAGGATCACTTCGTGATCCTCTCTCGACCGAGGCCTTCTCTTCTCGCACTCTCTCACGTAAGCTAGTGCTAGTTGCTGTTGCAGACACTTATTCTTTTCTTCAGCCTTATCCTCTCCCAAGGCTTAAATAGTCTTGTTACCCGGGAACGGGATTGCTGAGTCCTCTATGGCTCACAGTTACTTCACCACACCAGATGCAGGTCCAGTGGTGAGCTATCCAGGTGATGGCACTGAGCTAGACTGGGAGTACGACGAGGAGCGTACTCGATACTATGTTCGTTATCCTGATGATCAGTAGTGGAGACTTCTACTAGGATTCGATCCGACCTGTGGATTTAAATTATGTTTGGTATCTTGTCATTTGGATTTTACCCTTAGAGGGTTGTGATGTTTTATTGAATGATGATTGAGACATGTATTGTATTTGTGTGACGTGGCGAGTGTAAGCCAACTATTTTATGTTTTACATCCCCATCTTTTACATGAGTTGTGCAAAGATACCAAACTTGCGATCATTCCAGCATGGGGTTATGTCTCTAAGTCGTGCCTCGACACGTAGGAGATATAGTCCCATCCTGGGCATTACAGGGTTAGCGGGTTGTAAATGGGCTATATGCGAACAAGCTGTTATCAGGCTTGCCGTTGGCCGGCCCACCACCTTTTGACCAAGCCAAACGGGTCGGCCTTTCACAATAATGGGCCTCTGTTGGGCCGTGCCACGTGTGGACGTATCATAGGCGCTTTGGGTCCAATGAGTGGATGACATCTGTCCCAACGGTGAGCGACACGTGTTTCCTCCAGCCAATGATGATTTTACATGTGGAAAATCCCTATTGGTCGGGGCTGTTAACGGGTTATCGGATCCAAAACCAGACCCGATAGCTTAACGGCGTTCCGTTACGGTGGATGCCACGTGTCGGTCACCCTTGACGAAAGCACTTCTATGACGCGCGATTTATTGTCATGGAAGTGGATACTTCCGTGATGATAATTTTGGTAACGTCATAGAACACTTCTACGACAGCACAGGTATGACTATCTTGATTCTGTCATAAATTTGTCATGGATGTACATGCATGATAGAAAACGTGACCTACTGTGGCAAACACGTATCATCACGGAAGTGTATTTTTTTGTAGTGTAGGCATCGCCAAATTGCTTGATAAATGCTAGAGTGATTGTGCATGCTTTGTCACATATTTCATTTGCCATCTTATTGTGTGAGCAAGTTGGATGCATATTTTACTCATTCGAGGACATCCATGTGTTGCTTTGATTGTTTGGGTCTCTCTCTTTTGCCAAATGGATGGACAAGAATGCCTAAGAACTCCCTCTAGCTATCTATGCTTTTCTCGTGTCAAACTCTATTCATGCTACATCACAAAGTTTGATCAAGTCAGATTCGAACCACTCTGTGTGAGGAGCACTCGGAGTCCCCGATTCATCATAGACTTAAACATCCAAAACCTCTTTGTGCATTTCGGTATGACCGAGTCATCCACTTCGGTCACACCGAGTTCACTAAGTTGATCTAGGTTTTCAATCTCGGTGCAACCGATTTGAACTTTTTGATCACACCGAGTTGTTCCACTCGGTCACACCGACAGGGTCGGGATATATATATACCCACGGGTGAGATTTCGGAAATTTCTTCATACTCCTCAGCCCGCGCGTGTGTCCTGCTCTGCCTCCTCAGGTCTCTGGATCGTCTCCTCGCCATCAGCGACCTCCCGTCGCTGGTTTCCATCACCGTCAACGGAAATCTGCTCCGCCATTGTCGCTGTAGCGAACTCCCGCCAAACTAGGGTATGGGTTTGACTCTATGTGCTATTCCTTTAACTCTGATTCATAGCACATTACTTTGCCATGATCTTTACCACGTATGCAAACTATCTATCCACTAAAAAACATCCTTAGATTAGATTTGATCTGAAAATTTAGGGTTAGGTCTCCACCGAACTCATCTCGAACCGACCCAGTTGTAGAAATTGGTCTCACCGATTTGGCTTAGGCCATTGCACATGCGATTTTCGGTCTGACTGAAAACTGCAAATCGGTGTGACCGAATTCGACTCTCTATGAAACCCTAGCAATCTCGGTGCCACCAAACTGTGACTCTGTCTGGCCGAGTTCACTAGTTTAGGTTCCAAAATTTCTTCGGTATCACCGAGTTTAACAAATCGGTAGCTCCGAAATGCTTTTTGTGGAGAACTAAAACTAAGTTTTTGAGTCATCTGTTTTGCAAAAAAACTCTGCACTTTGTGATGCTTATCCACTCTATCTCATCTACATCTATTCACAGGGTTTGTTGTCAGTGTAATTGCCAAGATGTCTGACCAGAGTGACAGGCAGAACAGGTCTGAGGAGCAAGTTAACATGAGTGAGGGCACTAGTCCCTCTAGCAGTTCTGATGAGGGTAGCAGGAGCACACCAAGCAACCTGCCTAAGGCATCAACTACACAGAGAAAGAAGAAAACTTCAGATTCAGAGGATGAAGATTTTGAAGTTGAAGAAGTCAGCTCAAAGAAGAAAGTTGCTAGGAAGGAATATGGCACAACTGCTTCAACCAAGCCTGGTTTGAACAAGAAGGCCCCTGCCAAAAGAGCTCCAATGTCAAAGGCCAGAGCATCAACTCAAAAAACAATGGTGTTCACTCTTGAAACCAGAGATGATGAGCCAGCAGGAACTAAGAAGAGAGCTAGAAAGACCACAGCCAGAGTGATCGGCAAGCCATCTATGAGAGATGATGATGATGATGATGAAGCTGAAGAAGAAGAAGAGGATGCTGCACCAGCACCTAAATCTCAAAAGCTGATGGGGGATGCCATTAAGTCAGGGGCTGCTCCTTCAAAGCCCAAGACTGCCCCCAAATTTGCTGCTCAAGCAACCAAGTCTGCACCCAAGAGAAGCACAAGGAACATTCCAGCTGTAGAAAAGAACAAGGCCCTAGTGCCTGAAAATGAAGAAGATGATGAAGTCCAAGTGCTTAGGAAGCTCAAGCCCAAGATCCCTTATCATGATGATAATCATATTGTTGCTGAGGACATGAAGTTGAGGAAGGATGCATGTCTCAAAAGATGGAGACAATCTGATCCGTATGTTGTGTGGAGAAGGACTGCTGTGGATTATAGGTTCCACACCAAAGAGCAGCAGGATTTCTACGAAACCATTCTGCTTGACAAGAAGCCCATAGTGTGTGATATGAAGTGGGTGGTTAGGAACTTCATTGATGAGAATGAAGATCATTTTCCAGGTGTGCTTGAAAGTTTCAAATCATATGGTGTTGACAAGTTTGTGGGTCAGAAGCTAACTAAATGGAATGATGAACTCATCATGCAAATCTACCCAACAGCTCATTTCTATCCAGATGGTAGAATTTTATGGATGTCTGAAGGTACAAGGTACCAGTTAACTGTTGATGAGTGGGCCAAGTTGATAAAAGCCCCTGAAGAGCTTGAAGATGACTTGGATGTCTATGCCAAGAAGAAGAATGACCACAACTCTATGACCAACATGTACAAAGAGATACCAGACAAAGCATTGGAAACACACAAGTTTGGATTTGTTCATTACTTGTTGTCTGGTCTAGCTACAATCAACACTATATTGAGGCATACATTGTTGCCCAAATCTGGAGATCACAAGATGATCAGAGGCCATTCAATCAACTTCCTGCAAATATTTTATGTGCCACATAAATTCAAAATGATGAGCCTGATTGTTGAAACAATCAAGAGGACTGTTGCGGACCAGAAGAGATCATGTGGGTATGCTCCACACATCCAGATGCTCATCAACTCCAAGATGGGCGCAAGCACATACTTATTGGACAAAGAACATCTTCCCTTGTTGCCTGAATTTGAGGACAACACAGTTGTCATGGATGAATAAGATCCCACATATGTGCAAGCACAAGAAAAGAGAGAAAAAGCTAGAGCTGAGAAAGCAGCAAAGATGCCAAGTGTTGAGGAGGCATCTCAAGTGTCCCTCAAATATAAACAAGATCAAATGGCATATCTGATTCAAGCAACTTTGAGGATTGAGAAGGGCTTTGCCACCCTGACTCAAAATCAGGAGAGCTTGGAGAGGATCATTGAAACAAAATTCTATGATCTTGATCTGAAAGTGACTAAGATACAAACTGCAGTTGAGCAGCTCCGGGAGGAAGCATAAGAGAGAAAAGGGAAGGAAACTACTGATGCATTTCAGTGAGTGCCTAGAGGACAGAGGTCTACTGCAGTGCCTGTACCTGATACAAGAGCAACAACATCAGCACCAGCAGCCACAACTTCAGTGCCACCTCCGGCAGCCACTCCACCAGCTCCAAGTACATCAACTGATGCCTTCGTCCTTGGAGTTCTCTCTACACCGCCTGCCAAAGACCACGCCTGAGAGACGCATAGCACTATGCATATTTGATATTTTTGGTAACTTGTTGCCAAAGGGGGAGAAATATGCATAGATCATAGGCTTCGAGAGAGAGTGATTTGCTTCTTTGTCTCTCTTGTTTTTGGTTGAACTTTATTGTGTGCTTGGTTTATACTTTAGGTCCTTGTGTGAGATACTTGTTTGATCATGTGATTGATCATATGCTACTTTAAAGCTTGCTTGAATGACATTATCTTTTGTATCCCTATATGATCATTCACTTTGCTTGGTGATGAGTGCATGCTTTTAGTTTATATCATTTTGAGCGCTCCACCAAGATGTATGTGACATGGAAGAGTAACCCATGATCCTAATCGATTGTGTATTTGCATTCAAAAGCAAAATTTAAATAATACACAAATTTAAGGGGAGCTCTTGCTTATCACATACTTCTCAAAGCGACGATGTATTTCAATCTTATTATCATTTGTCGATGCTTTGATCTATATGTTGTCATCAATTACCAAAAAGGGGGAGATTGAAAGTGCAACTATCCCTAGGTGGTTTTGGTAATTACTAACAACATATAGCTCATTGAACTAATGCTATCTCAAGATAAATATATCTGGCAAGTTCAATGATTGGCATGGCATGGATTAGAAATGTGGACCCCTCAAAATGCTAAGGACACATATTGGCTCAAGCTCAAGACTCTACTTTTTCTATTTTAGTGATCCAAGATCACATTGAGTCCATAGGAAAGCCAATACTATTAAAAGGGGATGAGGTGTTGCTTAATGGGTTTCTTGCTCAAAATGCTTAGTGATATGCTCCAAAACCCTCAACCACTTTCTCACATCCACATATGTCCCAAACCAAAAGTCAAACTCGGCCCCATCGAAACCTTTTATCCGGCGCCACAGAGTTCTCTTGACATAGCCACTGCCACAAACCCTAGTCACTTCGGTCTCACCAATAGGGATCTCGGTCTCACCGAGATGGGATTGCAAACTCTTTGTGTCCCTTCGTAACGTTTCGGTCTAACCGAGATGAGCAATCGGTTCCACCGAGTTCGCAATGCAAACTCTTTGTTTCCCCTTCGTAACATTTCGGTCCAACCGAAACGAGTGAATCGGTCCCACCGAGTTTGCTTGACCAACTCTCTGGTTAGCTTATTACCAAATCGGTCCTACCGAGTTTGTGTAATCGGTCTCACCGAGATTACGTTATGCCCTAACCCTAAGGAAATCGGTCCTACCGAGTTGATCATATCGGTCCCACCGAAATGCCTAACGGTCACATTATGAACTAAATCGATCTGACCGAGTTTTTTGATTCGGTCCACCAAGTTTGGTAAATTGTGTGTAACGGTTAGATTTTGTGTGGAGGCTATATATACCCCTCCACCCACTCTTCACTCGTGGAGAAAGCCATCAGAACATGCCTACACTTCCAACATACATTTTCTGAGAGAGAACCACCTACACTTGTGTTGAGGTCAAGATATTCCATTCCAACCACATAAATTTTGATCTCTAGCCTTCTCCAAGTTGCTTTCCACTCAAATCATCTTTCCACCAAATCCAATCCTATGAAAGAGAGTTGAGTGTTGGGGAGACTGTCATTTGAAGCACAAGAGCAAGGAGTTCATCATCAACACACCGACTATTACCTTTTGGAGAGTGGTGTCTCCTAGATTGGTTAGGTGTCACTTGAGAGCCTCCGTCAAGATTGTGGAGTCGAACCAAGGAGTTTGTACCGGCAAGGAGATCTCCTACTTCGTGAAGATCTATCCTACTGAGGCAAGTCCTTCATGGGCGATGGGCATGGTGTGATAGACAAGGTTGCTTCTTCATGGACCCTTCGTGGGTGGAGCCCTCCGTGGACTCGCGCAACCATTACCCTTTGTGGGTTGAAGTCTCCATCAACGTGGATGTACGATAGCACCACCTATATGAACCACGGATAAAAAATCCCCGTGTCTACATTGTGTTTGCTCCCTCAAACTCCTCCCTTTACCTTCATATGCAATTGCTTTACATTCCGCTCCTATACTCTTAGAATTGCATGTGTAGGTTGATTGGTTGACTTGTGCATAATTGCTAAAATCTGCCAAGACTTAAAATTGGAAAAAGTCTAGGTTTTTATTTGGTCAAGTAGTCTAATCACCCCCTCTAGACATACTTTCGATCCTACACTCACCCGCCCTCCTGGTTTGAGCCCGCCTTGAGCGCGCCCACGGTCACGGAGAAGAAGCTCGCCACCGTGCACCTCATGATGGTGGACGGCAGGGACGAGGGGAAGGAGCCTGAGATCCGGGCCAGCTCCACCGTGTCGGAGCCCTCAGGCAGCACTTTTTACCCTTTCATTATGCACAACGTCTTCGCGGGGCTAGTCCCTCCCTTCTCCGGCTTCTTCGTCGCCGTCCTCCGCCATTATAAGCTTCACACCCTCCATATTCACCCCAACTCCGTCCTTCTTATGTTGATCTTTGTCTTTTATTATGAGGCATTCATGGGGGTAATGCCATCTGTGGTGTTGCTTTGCCAATTCTTCTATCTCCGGATCAAGGAGGTCCAGTGCGCCAACTTCGTCACGGCCAATGGGGCCAATGCAATCTCGAGAGCCGGGAAGAAGGTGGAGGGCTTCAGGAACAAGTGGGTCCTCATGGATGCGAAGATCTCCCACCCGCTGCTGATGTTGCCAACGAGGGTGCCAGTGTCTCATGACGGGTGGAACAGCATGAAACTCAGCGACCCTCGGGCTGAGCAGCTGCTGGCGAGGATGGTGGCTGACCTGAAGCCTGATGACCCGAAGGCGGAGAAGTTGACGGGGGTAATGATCATCAAGGAGTTCCTGATGCAGCGTCTGGCTCCGCTCCAAGCACACTCCCACCTCTTGTGGAAGTTCATGGACGAGGGGCATGACCTCCGCCTGCGCCCAGATGCCTTGACCGATGAGGAGCTAGGCAAGATCCTCAGTCTCCTATTTTCAGATGACCAAGGGTACCCCCTGACGCTCACCTTCCGCTGTATCGCTGCTCGGATGGGGCGCAGATTGCCGCCACCATGCCCATCTTCAACGAGCGAGGGCTCGTGCCGTCGGCGCCTGCTGGAGCCTCGGTGATGCTGTCCTCCAGCGAGTCCGGTCAGGTGGAGGAGAAGACGGACTTGGAGGCGATCCGGGAAGGCACGGGGGATACTTCTCCCCCATGCCAGAATGATCTCCTCCGCGTCCTTGCCGATGATGATGATGATGGCAAGCAGCCAGCTGGGGAGTTACCACGCTCCGCCGGGGTTACCACGAGGTCGAAGGGCACCCCCCGAAGAAGCCGCAGACCGGGGTTCCGAAGAAGGGTAGGTCGGCGCTGATCCCCCAAGGTGGCTCCTCTGCTTCGTCTCTGGCCGGCACCTCTGCGATTCCGGCCGCCGCGCCCCCATCTACTCCTGGGGCTCGAGCGCCGGTGCCCGAGGTCACAAAGCTCTCAGCCTTCATGATCCATAAGAGGGCGAGGGATTACGCCGCCGTGGACCAGTAAGTGTTCTGTCCCGATTCTTGTTCCTGTCTTTGCTGCTGGCTCTTGATGCTTCTCTCTTGCGCCGCCAGGCCAGTGTTGGTGATGAAGAAGAAAAGGGAGTCGGTGGTGACTCCTGAGGCCTAGCCGCTTGACACGGTCGCGTCACCCCTGGAGCGGAAGGACGATGCCCACGCCTCGGCGGCCATATCGTCCTCGCGAGATTCAGGGGCCTGTCCGGAGAAGGCGGAATCCAAGTCCAAGCTTCCAAGGACTCAGGAGTCCCCTGCCTCTTCTGCTGCAGCTATCCTATAAGTCTTGGCGCTGGTGCCGTCTCCTCCTTCCGCGATATTGCCGAGCCGCGATCTTCCTGCTTCGCCCGACACTCTGGAGAGGTCCCTTTCTGCGCTGACCCAGCTTTACGATGACCTCCAAGGCCCCAACCACCGCTTGTCGCCGGGGCGCCTGGAGCTAGTTTCGAGGTGTGAAAGTGCAACTATCCCTAGGTGGTTTTGGTAATTCCTAACAACATATAGGTCATTGAACTAATGCTCTTTCAATATGATCATTTCAGAAAGTTGGAATGGCATGGATTAGGAATGTGGATCCCTCAAAATGCTAAGAACAAATATTGGCTCAAGCTCAAGACTCTACATTTTCTATTTTAGTGATCCAAGATCACATTGAGTCCATAGGAAAGCCAATACTATTAAAAGGGGATGAGGTGTTGCTTAATGGGTTTCTTGCTCAAAGTTCTTAGTGATATGATCCAAAACCCTCAACCACTTTCTCAAATCCACATATGTCCCAAACCAAAAGTCAAACTCGGCCCCACCGAAACATTCTATCCGGACCACCGAGTTCATTTGACATAGCCACTGCCAAAACCCTAATCATTTTGGTCTCACCGAAAGGGATCTTGGTCTCATCGAGATGGGATTGCAAAATCTCTATTTCCCTTCGTAATGTTTCGGTCTAACCGAGATGAGCGATCGGTTCGACCTAGTTCGCAATGCAAAATCTCTATTTCCTATTCGTAACATTTCGGTCTCATCGAAATTAGCGAATCGGTCCCACTGAGTTTTCCTGACCAACTCTCTTGTTAGTCTATTACCAAAATCGATCCTACCGAGTTTGTGTAATCGGTCTCACCGAGATTACATTAGGCCTTAAACCTAATGAAATCGGTCCTACCGAGTTGATCATATCGGTCCAACCGAAATGCCTAACGGTCACATTATGAACTTAATCGGTCTGACCGAGTTCTCTGAATCGGTCCCACCGAGTTTGGTAAATTGTGTGTAAGGGTTAGATTTTGTGTGGAGGCTATATATACCCCTCCACCCACTCTTCATTCATGGAGAGAGCCATCAGAACATACCTACACTTCCATTACTCATTGTTCTGAGAGAGAACCACCTACTCATGTGTTGAGACCAAGATATTCCATTCCTACCATATGAATCTTGATCTCTAGCCTTCCCCCAAGTTGCTTTCCACTCAAATCAACTTTCCACCAAATCCAAATCTGTGAGAGAGAGTTGAGTGATGGGGAGACTATCATTTGAAGCACAAGAGCAAGGAGTTCATCATCAACACACCGTCTATTACCTTTTGGAGAGTGATGTCTCCTAGATTGGTTAGGTGTCACTTGGGAGCCTCCGACAAGATTATGGAGTTGAACCAAGGAGTTTGTACGGGCAAGGAGATCGCCTACTTCGTGAAGATCTACCCTAGTGAGGCAAGTCCTTCGTGGGTGATGGCCATGGTGGTATAGACAAGGTTGCTTCTTCGTGGATCCTTCGTGGGTGGAGCCGTCCGTGGACTCGCGCGGTCATTACCCTTCGTGGGTTGAAGTCTCCATCAACGTGGATGTACGATAGCACCACCTATCGGAACTACGGGTAAAAAATCTCCGTGTCTACATTGTGTTTGCTCCCTCAAACTCCTTCCTTTACCTTCATACGCAATTGTTTTACATTCCGCTGCTATACCCTTAGAATTGCATGTGTAGGTTGTTTGCTTGACTTGTGCTAAGTTTCTAAAATCTACCAAGAATTAAAATTGGGAAAAGGCTAGATTTTTATTTGGTCAAGTAGTCTAATCACCCCCCCCCCCTCTAGACATACTTTCGATTCTACAAGTGTTATTAGAGCTTTGGTCTCCTTTTGCCTTGATTTCCATAGCCTTTGGTGATCATAGCCTTGGTTGCACAACCTAGGAGAGTATGGTGTCTAGCGAGGGAAGTTACCACCATAGAGGTCCTTACTTTGATGGTACAAATTTTGCTAGTTGGAAGCATAAGATGAAAATGTATATTCTTGGACATAACCCCGCCATTTGGACTATTGTGTGTATTGGTTTTGAAGGTGAATTCTTCGTTGGGAAGGAACCAAATCATGAAGCTATCGTAGAAGAGTTGAAGATGCTGCAATACAATGCTCAAGCTTGCGATATCCTCTTCAATGGATTGTGCCCCCGAAGAATTCAACAAAATCAGCCGTCTTGAGAATGCAAAGGAAATTTGGGATACTTTGATTGACATGCACGAAGGTACCGACTCCGTCAAGGAATCCAAGTTGGATGTGTGCTTCAAAGTCAACTTGAAAAGTTCAAGATGAAGGATGGTGAAGGTGTCTCTGAAATGTACTCTAGGCTTGCTCTCATCACAAATGAGATTGCCGGCTTAGGAAGTGAAGAGATGACCGACAAATTCATCATCAAGAAGATCCTAAGAGCCTTGGATGGAAAATATGATACCGTGTGCACATTTATCCAAATGATGCCCAACTACAAAGATCTCAAGCCAACGGAAGCCATTGGAAGAATTGTTGCTCATGAGATGTCACTCAAGGATAAAGAAGAGCTTCACAACAAGTCTAGTGGTGCTTACAAAGCCTCATGTGATGCTCCTACATGATCAAGTGAGAAACGAGTTGTCAATAAAGAATTGAGATTAATGGTGAAGAACTTCAACAAGTTCTACAAGAATAGAAGCAAAGAGAGAAGTTCCAAGTCAAGATCCTACAATGACAAAAGATCTTCTAGTCATGATCGGAATTGCTACAATTGTGGAAGACACGTACACTACTCCAATGAGTGTACGGCTCCCCACAAAAGAAGAGAAGACTCACCTAAGAGGAGAAGTAGAAGAGAAGAATCACCACCAAGAGAGAGAAGGAGTAGAGATGATCGTATGAACGAAGACCTTCTCGGAGAAGCAAAGATCCAGAAAGGAAGGACAAATAATCAAGGAGCTATACAAGATGAAGACATCAAGCTCATGTTGGTGAATGGTATCCCATTCCGACTCCGATGACCACTCCGAGAGAAGCTACTACTCTAACTCCGAAGATACTCAAGATGAAGGTGTTGTCGGAATTGCTCTTGTGTCAACCAACTCCTACAACATATTTGACTCACTAAATGAAGGAATTGGAAGATGCTTCATGGCTAAAGGCCCTAAGGTATCACACCCCGAGTATCTTGATTTTAATAGTGATGAAGATGACTTGCTAGGAGATGACGATATACTTGTTGGTAGAAATACTGATGAAACCTATGATGAAAACTATGATGAAATTGCTATTAATCATGCTAATCAAGATAAAACGAATGACAATGATAAGGAGAAGATGGAGCGTCTAACTAAAAAACTAAACACTCTTAAGTTAGCTCATGAAACTACCTTGGAAGATCATCGAGAACTTTTAAAGACTCATGAGAAGTTACGCTTTGAAAAGCTCAACCTTGAGCGACAACATGAGTTCCTAAAAGCAATCAATGATGATCTTCGCAAGAAAAATTCTACTTACATTGCCAAGCGTTTACTCTTGTCAACTTACATGTCACAAGTAAAATCTAGCAACAATAACAAGAAATATTCTTCCTCTAGTAGTAACAACAATCATGATAAATCCAAAGTTGTTGCTTCTAGTAGTTCTCTTGATTCCACTAATGATTCTCTTAGCCAAGTTACACTTGAGCAAGAAAATAGCTTATTGAAGGGAATTATAGAGAAAGGTGTTTACAAGAGCCTTGCCGGGAGTAAGCAATTTGAGGAAATTGTACGCAAGCAAGGAAGACACTGGAAGAATCACGGTGTTGGTTTTGAACAAAAGTTCAATGCCAATGGAGTTGAGTGGGAAGAAGATCAATACCCCAAGATGAAGTTTGTTCCTCAACAAGAGAAGTATGATCCTACTTCTTTTCAAGGGACACAAGCACAAGATGATCTTCCACCACAAGACCACAAGCTAAAGGGTAAGGACAAGCTTCAAGAAGAGATTGATGCATTTGAAGAAGCTCCCAAGGCCTTGGTTAAGTGGGTTCCCAAGACTACATCAAGTTCTACTTCATCAAGTACAACTACAACTCCAAGGATTCCCATCAAGATGGTGTGGATCCCTGATACGTCTCCAACGCATCTATAATTTTTGATTGTTCCATGTTATTATATTATCCTTCTAGGATGTCTTATGGGCTTTATCATTCACTTTTATATCATTTTTGGGACTAACCTATTAACCTATAGCCCAGTGCCAGTTTCTGTTTTTTCCTTGTTTTTGAGTTTCGCAGAAAAGGAATATCAAACGGAGTCCAATTGACGAGCCAATTTTTTATGATTTTTTCTGGACCAAAAGAAGCCCTCCAAGAAAAAGAGGTGGGCCAGGAGAGCCACGGCCTGTCCTCGAGGGTGGAGGGCGCGCCCTGGGAAGGGGGGCGCGCCCCCCTATCTCGAGGACGGACCGTAGCTCCCCTTTACTTGGCCCCGACTCCAAAAATTCCTATAAATACTGAAACCTCCAGAAAGAAACCTAGATCGGGAGTTCCGCCGCCGAAAGCCTCTATAGCCACTGAAAACCAATCTAGACCCGTTCTGGCACCCTGCCGGAGGGGGGAATCCCTCTCCGGTGGCTATATTCATCATCCCGGCGCTCTCCATGACGAGGAGGGAGTAGTCCACCCTCGGGGCTGAGGGTATGTACCAGTAGCTATGTGTTTGACCTCTCTCTCTCTCGTGTTCTTGAGATGGCACGATCTTGATGTATCGCGAGCTTTGCTATTCTAGTTGGATCTTCTTCTCCCCCTCTACTCTCTTGTAATGGATTGAGTTTTCCTTTTGAAGTTATCTTATCGGATTGAGTCTTTAAGGATTTGAGAACACTTGATGTATGTCTTGCACGTGCTTATCTGTGGTGACAATGGGATATCATGTGATCCACTTGATGTATGTTTTGGTGATCAACTTGCGGGTTCCGTGACCTTGGGAACCTATGCATAGGGGTTGGCACACGTTTTCGTCATGACTCTCCGGTAGAAACTTTGGGGCACTCTTTGAAGTTCTATATGTTGGTTGAATAGATGTTTCTGAGATTATGTGATGCATATCGTATAATCATGCCCACAGATACTTGAGGTGACATTGGAGTATCTAGGTGGCATTAGGGTTTTGATTGATTTGTGTCTTAAGGTGTTATTCTAGTACGAGCTCTATGATAGATTGAACGTTACTACGGACTCTTGAATAGATCGATCAGAAAGAATAGCTTTGAGGTGGTTTCGTACCCTACCATAATCTCTTCGTTTGTTCTCCACTATTAGTGACTTTGGAGTGACTCTTTGTTGCATGTTGAGGGCTAGTAATATGATCCAATTATGTTATCCTTGTTGAGAGAACTTGCACTAGTGAAAGTATGAACCCTAGGCCTTGCCTACTATCATTGCAACACCGTTTATGCTCACGTTTACCACTTGCTACCTTGCTATTTTTATATTTTCCTATTACAAAAACCAATATCTACCATCCATATTGCACTTGTATCACCATCTCTTTGCCGAACTAGTGCACCTATACAATTTAACATTGTATTGGGTGTGTTGGGGACAAAAGAGACTCTTTGTTATTTGGTTGCAGGGTTGTTTGAGAGAGACCATCTTCATCCTACGCCTCCCACTGATTGATAAACCTTAGGTCATCCACTTGAGGGAAATTTGCTACTGTCCTACAAACCTCTGCACTTGGAGGCCCAACAACGTCTACAAGAAGAAGGTTGTGTAGTAGACATCAATCCCGAAGAAGAAGAACTAGAGAGTTCTTGAGGGTGATTCCGCCAACATATTTCACTCATATCATTTTGGCGAGGACAAGTGCAAACAACTTCCATATCTTGCACTACTTCAAGGAGTCACAAACCCTCTTGTTGGTAAGACAAGGGACAAGGTAACCAAATGCTTTCATGGACATCATCTTGTGTGCAATTCACTCTATGTCCATGGATATCTTTGTTTGTTCCTTGTGGGACTAACCCGTGTAGGTATTGAAAGTGCAACTCACTCCAATGGATTGCTCCAAATGATCTACATCAACATTGAGCATCAACATCTTCAACACCTACATGAAGTCATCATCGTCAAAACCCAAGGTTAGTTCATCCCTCTTAGGGGGGATATCACATCTAGGGGGGGAGCTTTACTCTAATCAGTTGAGCTAAAGCAACTCTAATAATGTGAATAAAACAATGCTTTATGTAAAAGTGGTAACCCCACTTGTGCTTGAATGATGAGTATGACCTATGATCAAATGTTCTCATTTGACTCCTAAGTCAATATACTCATATATAGATGACCTAGTCATCGCCAATTGCTTGATAGCTACTAGAATGGTTGTGCATGCTTTGCCACATGTTTCATTTTCTATCTTATTGTGTGAGCATGTTGAATGCATATTTTTCTCATTCGAGGACATCCATTTGTTGCTTTGATTGTTTGGCTCTATTTATTTTGCTAAATGGATGGACAAGAATGCCTAAGAACCTCCTCTAGATATATATGTGTTTCTCGTCTCAAACTCTATTCATGCTACATCACAAAGTTTGATCAAGTCAGATTTGAACCACTCTGTGTGAGGAGCACTTGGAGTCCCCGAGTCATAGACTTAAACTTCCAAAATCTCTTTGTGCATTTCGGTATGACCGAATCATCCACTTCGGTCACACCGAGTTCACTAAGTTGATCTAGGTTTTCAATCTCGGTGCAACCGATTTGAACTTTTCGGTCACACCGAGTTGTAGTAACTGCTAGCAGTTTTGCATCTCGGTGCCACCGAGTTGTTCCACTCGGTCACACCGACAGGGTCAGGTTATATATACCGACGGGTTTAATTTTGGAAAACCTTCCAAAACCTTCTCGCCCACGCGTGACCTGCTCTGCCGTCTCGTGTCTCCGGATCATCTCCTCGCCGCCAGTGACCTCCCGCCGCTGGTCCCCGCCGCCGTCAACGGCAATCTGCCCCGCCGTTGTCGCCATAGCGAGTTCACTGCCAAGTTAGGGTATGAACTTGATCTTTGTGCTATTCCTTAACTCTGATTCACAGAACATTGCTTTGCCATGATTCTTGCCACGATTGAAATCATCCTGTCTAGCAGAAACATCCTAAGATTAGTTTTGATTCGAAAAATTTAGGGTTAGGTCTCTGCCGAACTCATCTCGGACCGACCGAATTGTAGAAATCGGTCTCATCGATTTGGCCTAGGCCATTGCACAGGTGATTTTTGGTCTGACCGAAAATTGCAAATTGGTGTGACCGAGTTCAACTCTCTGTGAAACCCTAGCAATCTCGGTACCACCGAACTGTGACTCAGTCTGACCGAGTTCACTCGTTTAGGTTCCAGAATTGCTTCGGCATCATCGAGTTTAACAAATCGGTAGCTCCGAAATGCTTTCTGTTTTTGAGCCATCTGTTTTGCAAAAACTCCGCACTTTGTGATGCTCATCCACTCTACCTCATCTACATCTATTCACATGGTCAGCTGTCAGTGTGTTTGCCAAGATGTCTCATCAGAGTGACAACCAGAACTTGTCTGAGGAGCAAGTTAACATGAGTGAGGGCACTAGTCCCTCTAGCAGTTCTGATGAGGGTAGCAGGAGCACACCTAGAAACTTGCCCAAGGCAGCTACCAAGACAAGGAAGAAGAAAACTTCTGACACTGATGATGAGGACTTTGTGGCTGATGAGGCCACTTTAAAGAAGAAGGTGCTCAGGAAAGAGTATGGCACATCTGCTGCAACAAAGCCAGGTCTGAACAAGAAGACACCTGCCAAGAGGATTCCAATGTCTAAGGCCAGAGCCTCTACTCAAGAGACAATGATTTTACACTTCAAACCAAAGATGATGAGCCAGGAGGAACTAAGAAGAGAGCTAGAAAGACAACATCCAGAGTGATTGGCAAGTCATCCATGAGAGAGGATGATGATGATGAAGCTGCAGAAGAAGAGGAAGAGGTTGCTACACCAGCACCTAAAGCTCAGAAGCTGATGGGGGATGCCATCAAGTATGGGGCTGCTCCTTCAAAGCCCAAGACTGCCCCCAAAGCTGCTCAAGCCACCAAGTCTGCACTCAAGAGAAGCACAAGGAACATTCCAGCTTGAGAGAAGAACTAGGCCCAGTGCCTAAGATTGATGAAGATGCTGATGTCCAAGTGCTTAGGAAGCTCAAGCCCAAGATTCCTGATCATGATAATACTCATGTTGTTGTTGAGGACATGAAGTTAAGGAAGGATGCATGTCTCAGAAGATGGAGACAAAGTGACCCATATGTTGTGGGGAGGAGGACTACTGTGGACTACAGATTTCATACCAAAGAACATCAAGACTTCTATGAGACTGTTCTGCTTGACAAGAAGCCCATAGTGTGTGATATGAGATGGGTTGATTGGGATTACATCAAGAACAATGAAGATCACTTCCCAAGTGTGCTTGAAAGTTTCAAAGCATATGGTGTTGACAAGTTTGTGGGCCAAAAGTTGACCAAATGGAATGATGAACTCATCATGCAATTCTACTCCACAGCTCACTTTTATCCCGATGGTAGAATTGTATGAATGTCTGAAGGTACAAGGTACCAGTCAATTGTTGATGAGTGGGCCAAGCTGATAAAAGCCCCTAAAGAGCATGAGGATGACTTGGATGTGTATGCCAAGAAGAAGCAAGACCACAACTCTATGGCCAACATGTACAAAGAGATCCCAGACAAAGCATTGGAAACACATCAGTTTGGATCTATACACTTCTTGTTGTCTGGTATAGCTACTATAAACACTATCTTGAGGCATACTTTGTCACCCAAATCTGGAGATCATAAGATGATCAGAGGACACTCAATCAACTTGCTGCACATTTTTTATGTCCCTCAAAAATTCAAAGTCATGAGACTGATTGTTGAAACAATCAAGAGGACTGCTGCAGATCAGAAGAGATCATGTGGGTATGCTCCACACATTCAGGAGCTCATCAACACCAAGATGGGCACATGCATATACTTGTTAGATAAGGAACATTTACCCCTATATACAGACTTTGAGGACAACACACTTGTCATGGATGAGAATGAACCTTTATCGGTGCAAGCACAGGAGAAGAGAGCCAAAGCTAGAGCTGAGAAAGCTGCAAAGATGCCAAGTGTTGAAGAGGCATCTCAGGTGTCCCTCAAGTCAAAACAAGATCAAATGACATATCTGATTCAAGAAACTTTGAGGATTGAGAAGCGCTTGGCCACCCTGACTCAAAATCAGGAGACCTTGGAGAGGATCATTTAAACAAAGTTCTATGGTCTTGATCTAAAAGTGACTGAGATACAGACTGCAGTTCAGCAGCTCCAGGAGGAAGCAGAGGAGAGGAGAGGACAGGCTACCACAGATGTCTTTCAGAGAGTGCCTCGAGGTCAGAGATCTGCTCCAGTGACAGTACCTGATACTAGAGCTACTACATCAGCACCAGCAGCCACAGCTTCAGTGCCACCTCCAGCAGCCACTCCACCAGCTCCAACTACATCATTTGAAGCCTTCGTCCTTGGAGTTCTCTCTCCACCATCTCCCAAAGATCAAGCCTGAGAGACACATAGCACTATGAATTTTCAAACTTTTTGGTAACTTGTTGCCAAAGGGGGATAAATATGTACAGATCATAGACTTCGAGAGAGAGTGTTTTTGCTTCTTGGTCTCTCTTGCTATTTGGTTGATACTTTTGTGTGTTTGCTTGATACTTTCCGTTTGTGAGATACTTGTTTGATCATGTGATTGATCATATGCTACCTTAATGCTTGCTTCAATGATATTATCTCTTATATCTCTATATGATCATTCACATTGCTTGGTGATGAGTGCATGTTTTTAGTCTATATCATTTTGAGCGCTCCACCAAGATGTATGTGACATGGGAGAGTAACCCATGATCCTAATCGATTGTGCATTTGCATTCAAACACAAATATTAAATAATGCACAAATTTAGGGGGAGCGCCTGCTTATCACATACTTCTCAAAGCGATGATGTATTTAAATCTTATTATCATTTGTCGAAGCTTTGATCTTGAGGCAGGAGAGGCTGCTGCCTGGGCCGCGCTCATGGCTGACCTTGAGGGGAGGACCCTTAGCCATGAGAATGACTCAATAGGATGGAAGCTCACTTCCTCCCGGAAATTCTTGGTGAAATCTTTATATGATAAGTTGACAGAGGGAAACACACTAAACATGGCTAGGGGGCTATGGAAGGCTCGCATTCCCCTTAAGATTAAGATATTTATGTGACAAATGTTTCGCAACCAGATTCCAACTTCGGATAATGTGGCCAAACGAAACAGGTCGGCGGATGGGACATGTGCCATTTGTGGCCTTGGGGAAAACGCTAACCACGTGTTCTTCGGGTGCTTTTTAGCTAGATTTGCTTGTAGCGCGGTTAGGGATGCTTTCAAACAGAACTGGAGCCCGCAATCTAGCGATGATTTGTTGACCTTACTATGGGCATAGAGGGGTGTCAACGCGAGGGTTGTTTGGCATTGCGTAGGGGCGCTGCTTTGGTCGCTTTGGTCGGTGCAGAACAAAATAATCATAGAACACAAGTTTCCTGCACACCCGGCTGATATTCTTTTCAAATGCCACATTTTCTTACAGGCTTGGGCACCGTTGGGGAAGACGCGTGATGAGGACCGCATGACCGAGATTATGGAGCAGATCAAGTTGTGCATGGTGAAATCGCGACAAGAAGGACAACAAGCTTGAGTCTTTTGCGTTGAACTCTATGTTTCGCTCCGCTTTTATGTTCCTTAAACTACTTGCTTCTTAGCCTTTGACGGGATGTCGAACCCGTGGAACTTATGTCTTACCGGTTTGTAATGTTGAAAACCTTGCGTGGATGCTGCCTTGGGGCTTTATTAATTTAAAATCGGACCCTTCGTGCGTCTCCATGTTAGCGACCCAGCTAACAACGCCCAGGGTCGTCAGGAGAAGGAGGGCGCCACCACGACTCAGCCCAAGAGAGAGCCCAAGCCCAATCACAAGTTTACTGGACCACAGTGGGTGTCCTATATGTTCGAGCCTGACAAGGCAGACGAGGAAGGAGATATATAAGCCAGCAGGTCGGCAGCGCAGCGTTCATCCTGGTTAGGATCTGGCGGTGGCGGCGTGTGTGTGTGTCTCCCTGTAACACGATTCCCTCTTCACCTCCTTCCTCCAGTGTACTGCTGCCTGATTGAGATCCACCATCGTTGAGAGGAAGAGAACTAGTGTGTACCTAACACGTGGTATCAAAGCCAAACCACTTCCCTTCCTTCCACGTTGGAGACGCACAAACAGCTCGCAGATCGTCAGCGCTTGCTCGTCGCCATGGATCCGGCGCTCAAGGCTTACCTCGATAAGCTGACGGACACGCTGACATAAGAAAGAGTGGACACGCGCACCGACATCCAAGGCCTCAAGGTCCAGATCAACGCCCAATCGGAGCAGGTGGAGGCACTCATGGCGTGGCAGTCGGATCTCGAGGCTCGGTTTGCCAAGCTGCAGGAGTCGGTCTCCGTACTGCAAGGCGCGCAACTTTCTCAGCCTGCTGCTGTTGCGGGTGGATCGTCGCAACCAGCTGGTCCATGCAAACCGGCATCGCACGACGAGATCCACGGCCCGATGGCCACGGCGTGCATCATCATCCACGGAGCATGTCGTCGGGGGGAGAGCACCCACCGACGGCAACTCCGGCCAATGGTACGGTCGATTCCCAGGCTCCTTTGTTTCCTCGCTTGTCCGAGTCTCCTTCTGCCATCAATTTATCATCCAGTCAAGTCATGCCAAGTTTAGGCCAGACTCCACCCTCTCTTAGTTTTCCCCAATTTGCTGGCGAGAATCCAAAATTCTATGTTTCAAATTAGTCCATCTTACTTTGTTCCCATGGCGACACTTCATTTCACGGGTGCTGCAGCCATTTGGTTACAATCTATTCAGTCCAAAATTGGCAATCTAGATTGGGAGGCCTTCTGCACCTTGTTGTGCACTCGATTTGGTCGAGATCGACATCAGTCTTTGATTAGGCAATTTTTATGCTCTGCAACAAACCAATACTGTTTCTGATACATTGAATAGTTTGAAACTCTCATGAATCATTTGATGTCATACTCTGATGCAATACATCCATTGTACTTTTTGACGAGGTTCATCGAGGGGCTACGGGTGGATATCCGTTCTGTGGTCATGGTACAACGCCCCAGTGATCTGGATACTACGTGTGCATTGGCTATCTTGCAAGAAGAAGTGTCTGAAGGCCAGTAGCACACCCGAAGCGAGGCGGCCGGATACTCGCCGTATGCTGCTCGTCCCAAGTATCACACTATGCTCTGTTTGCGAGCGCCACCCGTGCTGCTCCCAAATGCAGCATCCACGGCTGGCGACCGTAGGGGGACTGAAAGTGCTCGTGCCAATAGCGATGCAACCAAAGTCACAACTCTGCGCAATTATCGTCGTGCAAAAGGTCTATACTTCAAGTGTGTCGAGCATTGGGGGCACAATCATATTTGTCCTCTGACTGTTAGACTGCAAGTAATTGAGGAACTGTTGGATTTATTTCACATGGACATTCTTCCACGCAATGAAGTTCAGGAACAACAGCTAGTGGAGGAAACCACAGTGGAACAAGTTTGGCATTTATCTCTTCATGCAGCTACAGGCACAGAAGCTCACAGTTGTCTGCAATTGCATGGTTGGGTACAAGGAAAAGAGGTGCTCATGCGTGTGGATTCAGGCAGTTCCGCGTCATTTGTGTCTCAACAAATGGCTTCTCAGTTGCAAGGATTGCAGATGATGAGCAGACCAGTGAGAGTATCAGTTGCCAATGGGTCTGAACTGCAGTGTACTCAGGAGATCCTTGTTTGTCCATGGTATACACAAGGCCACACGTTCAGCACAAACTTCCGAGTTCTTCCTTTGGGAACATATGATATCATTTTGGGTATGGATTGGTGATACGTCCAAAACGTATCTATAATTTCTGCTTGCTCCATGCCTCTTTTGGGTGATATTGCTATGTTATTTATACACTTCCATACACTTTTGATCATATTTGGACTAACCTATTAACTCAGTGCACCCCAGTGCCAGTTTCTGTTTTCGGTTGTTTTTGTATTTCAGGTTTTCACATTACGAGAATTGCCAGAAGAAATCCAGAAAAATTATATAAAAAATCAGCGTTCCAGAACCTACCAGGCACCCGAAGCACAGCCGGAGGGGGGCCACCAGGGCCCCAGGCGCCCTGGCGGCGCCCCCCCTGGGCCGCGCCGGGGGGGCGCCTGGCCCCCCCGAGGCTCCGCTGATGCCCCCCTTTGGCATATATTTAAAGCATATCCCGAAACCCTCGAGAGGGGAACTCTTTTTCGCTATCTCATCTCTGTTCCGCCGCCGCCGCCGCTTCCAAGATCGGGAGCACCAGGAGAACTCTTCCCGGCACCCTGCCGGAGGGGAGGATCACCACCGGGAGCTTCTCCACCACCATGGACGCCTCCCGGGTGAGTTGTGAGTAGTCTCCCTTGGACCATGGGACCATGACCAGTAGCTATGTGATGTTCTCCTCCCGTTCTTGTGCTTCACTAATTAGTCCTCGTGAGCTGCCCTACATGATCGAGGCACATATGTAATCCTTATGCTGTTGCTATGATGAGTTTGCTGGGATCCGATGGATTATGAGATTATGTTCAGATTGTGTTTGAGTAATATATTTGATTCACCTCTTTTATATTTATGTTCGTAAGTAATTCTTGCATGTTCTCCGTTGTTATTTATTGCTTTGGCCAAGTAGTAGGTAGTGACTCCAAGAGGGAACGTTATGCTTGATTGTGGGTTCATGCCCCTCGATGACTAGCTTGAGTGACAGAAACATGAGTCTAGGGGATGTGATGTTGCCACAAGGGGGAAAACAACGGTGCTTGTGCCCGCGGGTGCAAGGATTGTTTACTTTACGCAAAGTTCTTTTAATGCAGTTGTCTGTTGCTTTGAGTTTACACTATGGGTGGGACTCGCAACTTAATACCAGCGAGATGTTCTGGATAGATATCTCAAGGTGGATGATTAGTAGTAGATGCAGATGGATTTCGGTCTACTTACCTCGGCGTACCGCCCATGCTTTGAACCTCTACCTTTCTTGCAACTTAGTTAGCATTGGTCCTGTCAATTGCCCAGCTGTAATTCGTTTACCTCACATAGCAGTTTTATCGTCTTTTGGGAGAGGGACATCACTAGTGAACATCATGAGACTCCGGTCCATATTACCATCATTGATCACATCCGCTATTTACTTTTCCGCTTTTTACTTACTATTGCAATTATACCTATCACTATTATCACTTGAGTTTGATACTTTGTAAACTACAAGGCCGGAGGGATTGACAACCTCTCTGTACTCGTTGGGAGCAAAGTTATTTGTATTTGTGTGCAGGTCCACGTTGATTGCTAATATCTGGCGCCGTTAGCAGTTGACACCTTCTTGTTGAAACTGGGAGTCTCAGGGAAAACGATCCTTGGTATTGCCAAGGGAAAACTTCTGCTACACTGCATCTCAAACCTTCCACTTGGGGTAACCAACGAGGGGTGAGAAGCCACCTAGCAAAGCAATTTCTGGCGCCGTTGCCGGGGACTCCACTCTTCAAGATATGGGAGTTGCACGCTATCTTTTATCTTTGCTTTTTAGTCTTGTTAGTTTACCTTTCAGTTTTCTTTATGTCTTTTCACTAGTTTTGCTTAATGGAAAACAACAAAAATATGAGAGAGCTTTATAAGCTCTACCTTGCTTTGGGACATGATGTGTTTGAAGAGAAAATTAAAAAAACCTATGGAACTTCATTATTTGCATAACAATCATGATGGTGGTGATGTTATTAGTATGCTTTCTTTGAATATCAATATTGCTAATGACATGGAAAGCTCTAAGCTTGGGGATGACACGTTTGATGAACATGATATTTTTAGTCCCCCAACTTTTGAAGAGAAAAATTACTTTGATGATACTTTGCTTCCTATACATGATGATTACAATGATGAATATGATGTTTTCAGTCCACCTACTATTAAGGATAAAATTTATTATGATTATGATATGCCTCCTAAATACAATGATTACCATGATGATTATGATAGTCTTACTCTCACTATTCCTAATAAGAAAGATTTTGCTTATATGAAGAGTAATGACACTTTTATGCTTTTGGATCATGGAAATAATGCCTTATGTGATAGTTATATTGTTGAGTTCATCCATGATGCCACTGAAACTTATAATGAGAGAGGGAGACATGGTTCTAAATATCTTAATAATAAGAAGTTTCCTCTCTTTATGGTGAATATTTTGAAGCTGCACTTGTTTTGTATTCCTATGCTTATTGCTTTGTGCTTCAATGAATTATTCTATTGCAATATTCCTATGCATAGGAAGCATGTTAGGCTTAAATGTGTTTTGTATTTGCTTCTTGATGCTCTCTTTTGTTCTTCAACTCTTATTCCTACGAGAGCATCATTAAAGTCTTAAGCCTATCTTTATGGCTATAAAGAAAGAGCTCTAGGGAGACAACCCTTGTTATCTTTGCTTTCAGTTTGTTCTTTCAGTTTTTAGTGGTCTTGATGTTTGTTACTACTGTAGCAACATCATTGTATCTTTATTTTTCAGCTTTGTGCCAAGTGTAGCCTCTGATTGCAAGAAAGTTCAAAAGTTGTGATGTGCTGTCCAGGAAACAGATTCTGTCCTTGGATAGAAAAATTCGTATAAAATCACAAGATCATCTTTTTGGTCTGAATTGTTTCGACAGCGTGCTCTATATAATTTTCTTTCGTGCGTCTGTGTTGAGTTTTTTAATTAGAGTTGCAGAAGTGCCCCGGAAAAATAATTTACTACCTGTTGTTCTGTTTTTCACAGATTCTGTCCTGCTTTGCCTTTCCCTCGTTTTGCAAACCTAGAGCTTGATTTTTCTTTGCAAAAACCTTTTGGCAATCTTGAGAAACATTAGAACTTCAAGAATATATTTATTTCCAGCAAGGAACAATTATTTTATTATGGGTACTAACCTCGCTAATCAGATTAGGATGAGTTATGTATGAAGGGAGTTTTCAGGTGTGCGAGGGAAGATGATAAAAAGATTCAGGAGTGTCAAACGCTCAAGCTTGGGGATGCCCCCATGCACCCCCGAGAAATATTCAAGGAGACTCAAGCGTCTAAGCTTGGGGATGCCCCCGTGCATCCCCTTCTCCATCAACATTATCAGTTCATCTTTCGTTCCACTATATTTTAATCACTTCATGTGTTATGTGGTATGCTTGGAGCGTCTTGCTTTTAGTTTTCCTTTTAGTTTTCCTTAGCTTTTCATAACGAGTCGGAACTCAACTTTCTTTATGTGGGAGAGAAACACGTCCACTTCTACCTAGAACATAACATAGAATTTTCATGTCTATCCCTGCTGTGTGTGTTCTTTGTCTTTCAATAGCTACTATCATGCTTAGCTCTTAGTTTTCATGCTTATCTTTTTAAAGAGCTTTCGTTTAGTTGGTTGCTTGAACTCTCTTTAGTCATCATGTTTATCTTATTAAGAGAGTTTGCTTCCATTGCATTGGTTGATATGTCTATGATAAAGATGCTACGTGCATAATGGCGCTTAGTAGTTCAGGTTTTCTTATGGTTAGTCCCAAATAGCTGGGGGGTTCCCAATGTGTTATTGGAGTACCAACATGATTTGTTTGCCTATGATGTGGTATGGTTTAGTAATATCTTCCTTCAAAGAATTTATTTTGATTGACTTGGCGTATGCTCACGCATATTTAAGACTGTAAAGAAAGTCTGTCAAGCCTTGATGATCTTTTGTTTCTGAGTAGCGATATAACTTCCATGCCTGACTCAATGCTGCTTTGTCGCTCTGCATGATTATGACCGTCATTGCTCTCTTAGTTGGTCGCTCCCAGTCTTTTGCTAACCTCCACCTGTACTAAGCGGACTGACTGCTTGTGCATCCACATCCATTTAATCCAGTTATGCCATATGAGTCCACCATACCTTCCTACATGGTATTTACCTGCCATTCCTAACGGAGACTTGCATGTGCCATCTCGAAATTATTCAAAGAAAAATGCATTCCTATTTTGTGCCTCTGTTGTAAGTTCATGAGGAAGTAGTGGTTAATTCATGATCTTTTTAAGTTGGACAAGCTTCACCCCGGGATTGCATGTATAATGTGCAAACCCATAATACGAGAAGGAACTGGCATTGAGTGCGCCCGGCTCAAAAAGATAATATAACAAACAAACCCTCCTTCACGCTTTGTTCATGAGAAATCAGAAAACTTTGGCAGTGATAAACAAAGGAGATTAAGAGGATGTGATCGTCCTCATTCGGGAGCCGTTCCTCGAAACTTGTCCATCTCAAGAAGTGATTGAGTTGTCTGCTAGCATTCGTTGACGAAACATGCATGATCTAAAAAAAAATATTACCTCTGTTTTTAAAATCAAGAGCTCTCGTACATGTTTTGTCTTTGTTTCCGACTACGGGTTTTCAACCTTGCCAACAAAAGCCACGGTTCGAGAGTCTCCACCTTCTTTTAAAGCACCAACTACTGAGAGCATGATTGTCATTCTGAGTGTAATGTGCATTGTCCCAAAGTAGCATTGTCTTTGGCATGATTGTGATATCGTTTATTCTGAAATCATTGTATCTAGTCATCACTTAAACCTTGGAGGTGCCCCTGCATTTATGTTTTGCTTCACTAAAGGGGGCAAGCTAGATATCACTTTATCATATTTGCACATCATGTTCATTACAAATCTATTTGATGTTTCGGTATCATATTGTAAAACTTTCAGTTCTTTGTGATTTTCTCATGAGGCAACTTAATTACTATAGATTCATTGTCTCAGTAAGCTTTTGTCATGTGACTATGAAAAAGTCCTATATGGTTAATAGCATGTCACCACAGAAATTCGAGGACGAGCAGGAACTAAGCTTGGGGATGTTGACACGTCCAAAACGTATCTATAATTTATGCTTGCTCCATGCCTCTTTTGGGTGATATTGCTATGTTATTTATACACTTCCATACACTTTTGATCATATTTGGACTAACCTATTAACTCAGTGCACCCAAGTGTCAGTTTCTGTTTTCGGCTATTTTTGTATTTCAGGTTTTCACATTACAAGAACTGCGAGAAGAAATCCAGAAAAATTATATAAAAAATCAGCGTTCCAGAACCTACCAGGCACCCGAAGCACAGCCGGAGGGGGGCCACCAGGGCCCCAGGCACCCTGGCGGCGCCTGGGCCCCCCGAGGCTCCGCTGATGCCCCCCTTTGGCATATATTTAAAGCGTCTCCTGAAACCCTCGAGAGGGGAACTCTTTTTCGCGATCTCATCTATGTTCCGCCGCCGCCGCCGCTTCCAAGATCGGGAGCACCAGGAGAACTCTTCCCGGCACCCTGCCGGAGGGGAGGATCACCACCGGGAGCTTCTCCACCACCATGGACGCCTCCCGGATGAGTTGTGAGTAGTCTCCCTTGGACCATGGGTCCATGACCAGTAGTTATGTGATGTTCTCCTCCCATTCTTGTGCTTCACTAATGAGTCTTCGTGAGCTGCCCTACATGATCGAGGCACATATGTAATCTTTATGTTGTTGCTATGATGAGTTTGCTGGGATCCGATGGATTATGAGATTATGTTCAGATTGTGTTTGAGTAATATATTTGATTCACCTCTTTTATATTTATGTTTGTAAGTAATTCTTGCATGTTCTCCGTTGTTATTTATTGCTTTGGCCAAGTAGTAGGTAGTGACTCCAAGAGGGAACGTTATGCTTGATTGTGGGTTCATGCCCCTCGATGACTAGCTTGAGTGACAGAAACATGAGTCTAGGGGATGTGTTGTTGCCACAAGGGGGAAAACAACGGTGCTTGTGCCTGCGGGTGCAAGGATTGTTTACTTTACGCAAAGTTTTTTTAATGCAGTTGTCTGTTGCTTTGAGTTTACACTATGGGTGGGACTCGCAACTTAATACTAGCGAGATGTTCTGGATAGATATCTCAAGGTGGATGATTAGTAGTAGATGCAGATGGATTTCGGTCTACTTACCTCGGCGTACCGCCCATGCTTTGAACCTCTACCTTTCTTGCAACTTAGTTAGCATTGGTCCTGTCAATTGCCCAGCTGTAATTCGTTTACCTCACATAGCAGTTTTATCGTCTTTTGGGAGAGAGACATCACTAGTGAACATCATGAGACTCCGGTCCATATTACCATCATTGATCACATCCGCTATTTAATTTTCCGCTTTTTACTTACTATTGCAATTATACCTATCACTATTATCACTTGCGTTTGATCCTTCGTAAACTACAAGGCCGGAGGGATGGACAACCTCTGTGTACTCGTTGGGAGCAAAGTTATTTGTATCTGTGTGCAGGTCCACGTTGATTGCTAATATCTGGCGCCGTTAGCAGTTGACACCTTTTTGTTGAAACTGGGAGTCTCAGGGAAAACGATCCTTGGTATTGCCAAGGGAAAACTTCTGCTACACTGCATCTCAAACCTTCCACTTGGGGTAACCAACGAGGGGTGAGAAGCCACCTAGCAATTGGCTCGAGTACCATAGTCCCATGTTAATTGATTGGCCAAAAAGATGTATACAAATTGAAGCAGATGGATTCACTGTGGTTTTGCAGGGGGTAGCAGCGAAATTGCCGCGATGTGAGACCCTCAACAGTCTGCAGTTGGCCAGCATTGCCAAGAATTCAGTTGTGGCTTACACTGTGCAAGTTCGTTTCGACGGTGATTCAGACACCGTGACATCAGCTGAGTGTACAGAGCTGCCACCTGTTGTTGCCGAAATATTGGAACAATATGCTGACGTGTTTACAGAGCCTACCGGACTACCACCACGGCGTGAGTGTGACCACAATATACCTTTGATGGCAGGGTCACAACCAGTGAATGTGAGGCCATATAGACATAAACCAGAGCTGAAAACGAAGATAGAAAAACAAATTATGGAAATGTTAAAAGCTGGCATTATTCAGAGAAGCAGTAGTCCCTTTTCTTCGCCTATTATTCTGGTGAAGAAAAAGGACACACATGGCATATGTGTACTGACTATAGGCGACTCAATGCGATGACTATCATTAGCAAATATCCAGTGCCAGTTATCGAAGAAATCTTGGATGAGTTGCCTGGTGCATGCTGGTTCTCTAAATTGGATCTACGTGCGGGATATATCAGATACATCTAGCAGAGGGTGAGGAGTACAAGACCGCTTTCCAAACACACTTAGGGCACTTTGAATTTAAGGTCATGTCAGCTGGATTGGCAGGAGGACCCGCAACTTTCCTTGGTGCGATGAACATCACATTGCATCCAGTCTTGCGCTACTGTGCCATGGTTTTTTTCGATGACATCTTGGTATTCGGTAAATCTTTTGCTCAACATCTGCAACATGTGCGCGAGGTCCTTGAGCTCTTTCGGAAAGACCAGTGGTATGTGAAGCAGTCCAAGTGTGTGTTTGCACAACAACAATTGAACTACCTGGGGCACACCATATCAGCTAACGGGGTATCAACAGACAGTGAGAAGATACAACAAGTGGCCAGTTAGCCTACCCCAACATCAGTTAAGGAAGTGAGGGCATTCCTGGGCTTAGCAGGGTATTACCGTCGCTTTGTCAAGCAGTTTGGGATGATTGCGCAGCCTATGACTAATTTGTTGCGCAAGAATGTACCATTTCAATGGACAGATGCAACGCAAGTTTCTTTTGACACCCTGAAGAATTCTCTGGTCACATCACCTACCTTGGCCCTGCCAGACTTCACCAAAACATTCATCGTGGAGACAGACGCGTGTGACTATGGGGTGGGAGCCGTGTTGCAACAAGAAGGGCATCCAATTGCTTATATGAGCAAAGCACCGGGACCAAGAACCAAGGGACTCTCAACATATGAGAAGGAATACCTTGCAATTGTGTTGGCCGTGGATCAGTGGCGCGCATATTTGCAGTTCTCTGAGTTTATCATCAAGACTGATCAGAGGAGCTTAGTGCATTTAGAAGAGCAGCGACTTCACACACCATGGCAACAAAAGGCGTTCACGAAGTTGTTGGGTCTACATTACAAAATCTACTATCGCAAAGGCACCGATAACAATGCTGCCGATGCGTTATCCAGAAGGCCGGTGGATGAACATGCTCAAGTGCTTGCAATTTCTATGTGTCAGCCACCATGGCTGCAAGAGGTGACAAAAGTCTATGAAAAAGATCCTAAAGTACAACAACTAATAGCACAATTGGCAATCGCGCCAGTGGCAGGGGGCAAGTTTACTTACACTAAAGGAGTCTTGCGTTTCCGAGGTCGTGTTTGGTTGGGCAATAATACCAAACTGCAGCAACAGATCATGAGAGCTTTGCATGACAGTTCAGTTGGGGGGGCATTCAGGGTTTCCAGCAACGTATCGTCGTGTTAGGCATTTATTTGCTTGGCCAGGGATGAAACAACATATTAAAGACCATGTGCAGACTTGTCAAGTGTGTCAACAAGCAAAACTAGATCGCCAACCTTACCCAGGACTGCTTCACCCGCTGCCAGTAGCTAAGCATTGTTGGGATTTGGTTTCCATGGATTTCATTGGAGGGCTGCCACAATCGGGGAGATTTGACTGCATTTTGGTGGTAGTGGATACTTTCTCCAAATATGCACATTTTCTGCCAGTCTCTCATCCGTACTCAGCTCAAACAATAGCACAACTCTAGATTGATCATATCTACAAACTCCATGGCATGCCTGAAGCTTTGATCTCGGATCGGGACACGGTGTTCACAAGTAAAGTCTGACAGGAAATATTCAAACTGCAAGGAGTTGAATTGAAAATGAGTTCTTCTCATCATCCGCAAACGGATGGGCAAACCGAGAGGGTTAATCAATGTCTGGAGATGTACTTGCGTTGCTTTGTGCATAGTTCACCCAAGAATTGGAGCAAGTGGTTGGCTTTGGCAGAGTTTTGGTATAACTCAGCTTTCCATTCAACATTAGGCAAGACCCCCTTCATGGTGGTTTATGGGAAGGAACCGCGGCAGTTGGGCATCAAAGTGGATAACGCGACACCCATACCCGAGCTGAATGAGTAGCTCGAGGAGCGGCAACAAATGCAAGATGTCCTTCGCCAACATTTGTTGCGTGACAAGCAAGTAATGAAGAACCATGTGGATCAACATCGCACTCAGCGTGAATTTCAAGTGGGAGACCAAGTTTTCCTCAAGCTTCAACCATACATTCAAACATCGGTTGCGCGTCGAGCGAACCACAAGTTAAGCTTCAAGTTCTTCGGGCCATATCCGGTGATTCGACGCATTAATGCAGTAACATATGAACTCCAGCTGCCGAAAAACTCAGCCATCTTTCCGGTGTTCCATGTCTCCCAACTGCGACGTGTCCTACACCAAGGTGCCAGTGCTTCTTCCACTTTGCCTATTCCTACTGACGTGATTAATGTTCCTGTCAAGATATTGGAGAGGCGATGGCGCCGCGGGTCTCGCAGAATGCTGGAGTAAGGATTGGTGCGCTGGCGCGATCCAACGGCAACACCAGATACATGGGAGGATCTGGAAGATCTTCGCCGTCGCTTCCCAACGGCGCCGACTTGGGGACAAGTCGTGTCTGAAGAAGGAGGGGGTGTTAGCGACCCAGCTAACAACGCCCAGGGTCGTCAGGAGAAGGAGGGCGCCACCACGACTCGGCCCAAGAGAGAGCCCAAGCCCAACCACAAGTTTACTGGACCACAGTGGGTGTCCTATATGTTCGAGCCCGACAAGGCAGACGAGGAAGGAGATACTCCTATATAAGCCAGCAGGTCGGCAACGTAGCTAGGGTTTTGTCTTCCTCCCGGGGTGACTCGTCGCCGCCGTCGAGAACTGCCTTTTCTCGCCGCAGCCGAGAACTGTCTTCCCTTCCTCTCCATTGATCCACCCCAGGACTGGTTGGGGCGGGGTGGGCGAGAGGTTGTAGGGCTCCTTCAAGAAACCTGATATCTCCCATCGGGTTAGGGTTTCAGGATGGCATCTGAAGATTCTTTGGGCGCTGCAGCGGCAGGGTCACAGGAGATCGACGACGTGGAAAGATTGATGCAGGAACTAGGTCTCCGCGAGGAGGATCTAGACGATGTGGTTTTTGATGAGGACGCCGCACCACCAGAGTCTGCTCGGTGGATTGCCCTAATTAGGGTTCATTGTGCCAAAACCTACAGTCAATTCTGGTTCTTTAGGAACATGAGGGCAGCATGGGATCTGGCCCAAGAAGTTACTTTCAAACCACTCGAGGACAATCTCTACACAGCCCAATTCTCTTGCCTTGGGGATTGGGGACGAGTTACTCAAGAAGGTCCATGGCACTTCAGGGGGGATGCTGTCATCCTCAAACCGTATGATGGATTAGCCAAACCATCCACAGTCCCGCTTGACACAATTGAGATTTGGATACAGCTGCACGACATACCTCCTTTGTACGCCCATCTGGTGCCATCTCTAGCGGCAAAGGTAGGTGAGGTCCTCTTTGCAGAACCTCAATCATCGGATTTTGCAGGCAACTTTCATCGTGTCTGGATTCGGATCAATGTCTTCAAGCCTCTGAAGAACGCAGTTTCCATGATCAGAGATGGGAAACACCAGATTTATAAGGTCAAATACGAGAAGCTTCCGGACTGGTGCGCTGTGTGTGGAATGTTAGGTCACCTATTCAAAGAGCATGGGACTGGAATCCACCCCCCGTCGGCGCTAATCTTCAAAGATATCTGAGCCACTTGGGCGATGCGCGCTGGCCAAGGGCCTGGTGGTGGAAGGGGCCGCAGAGGAGGACGCAACGGCGGTCGAGATAGGAATGAGTTCTCTGATGGCAAGGGAGAAAATAGTAAAGCTTCGGGGGATGAAGATGCAGAGGTGGATGAAGCTGGACTTAATAGGAAGAGAGGAGCAAATCATTCAGAGATATCGGCCGGCCCTGGGGTGGCTAAAACCATACTTTTGCTGGAGAACGGGACGAGTACCCCGAGCTCGGCGCTCACTTTGAGCCCGTCTTTGAAACAGGAGCCAAAGCGGAATAGACCAACACCATCGGAGGGTGACAGAATTAGTGGAAGGATCAACACCAGTAACAAAACTTATGATGCGCGATTGGTGGGCTCCCTAGAGGAGTCGCGCCGAGCGCAATGAGCTGCCTAGTTTGGAACTGTCGTGGGGATGGCAGACCCGCGACAGTTCGAGAGCTTCGAGATCTTTCAAAGCAGTATGCCCCCTCTATCGTTTGCATCCTTGAAACTCAGTTAGAGGGCTCGCGTGTTGAGAATCTTGTAGGAACGTTAGGTTACAATAAAAGCTTTGCTGTAAACAGCTCCGGAAGGAGCGGGGGACTGGGTATCTTTTGGAACGAGGAAATAAAACTTGAAGTTATTGGTTATTCTGATTACCACATTGATGTTCTTGTTGAGCAGATGACAGAGATTAAAACCAGAATTACATTTGTGTATGACGAGGCCCAAACAAGTGAGAGGTACAAAACGTGGGACACTCTACGAGGAATTGTGGGAATGAGCAACGACCCTTGGGTGGTAGTCGGAGATTTCAACGAGGTCCTCCACGCCCATGAACATGATGGTGTTGGCCCTCGAAGCCAAGCGCAGATGGACGCCTTCCGTGATGCCATTGATACGTGTGGTTTATCGGACATTGGTTATCAGGGACAAAGCTGGACTTTCGAAAAGAAGGTGGTTGGGGGGACATACACTAGGGTGAGGCTGGACCGGTGTGTGGCCAACCCTGCATGGATTATGGCCTACCCAGATGCAACTCTTGAGCACCTCACCACCGCAACATCGGACCATGTACCATTGCTGCTTCAGCTACAAGCTATGCACGCATGCAGGCGGGGGCCACGTTCGTTTAAATATGAACTATGCTGGGAGCGCGACCCAATGCTGGAAACGGTGGTGCAATCGGGATGGAATCAGACGCCTGGAGATTCGGTGGACCAGGTGAGGACAAAACTTCGGTCGCTGTCAGGTGATCTGTCATCTTGGGATAGGCTGCACTTTGGCAGCGTCCGGAAGGAAATCGCTTCTTTAAAAAGAGAGCTACAGGGGCTGCGCGCACTCCCAGGAAGATCCGGCCCCTCGCGCCAAGAGACAAAAATCTGCGACCGCCTAATCGAATTGTTTCACCGCGAGGAGATTTTATGGAGGCAAAGAGCAAGGATTGATTGGCTTATGCATGGGGACAAGAACACCTACTTCTTCCACATGAGAGCAAGCAGACGACGACGGAAGAACCAGATCAAATCATTGCAGTGTGCCGATAGTCAGGTAACAAAAAACGTGCAGGAGATGGAAAACATGACGACCTTGTTCTACAAAGAGTTGTACACGACGGAAGGGGTGGGTGACATGGAACAAGTCCTAGAAACAGTACCATGTAAGGTTACACAGGCAATGAATGATTCCCTGAATGCCCCATACAGCGCCGAAGAAGTGAAGACCGCCCTTTTTCAAATGTTTCCCACTAAGGCACCAGGCCCGGATGGTTTTCCCGCTCACTTCTTCCAACGGCACTGGGAGACATGTGGAGATGAAATTACCAAGGTTGTGCTTAAAATTGTCGAGGGTACAGAATCAGCGGCATGCATCAATGAGACAGTTTTGGTACTGATCCCTAAGGTAAAAAAAACCCAACCCTACTGAGCCAGTTCCGCCCTATCAGTCTATGTAATGTTCTTTATAAAATTGCGTCCAAAGAGCTCTCTAACCGACTGAAGGTGATATTGCCTGAAATAATATCTGAGGAACAGTCTGCTTTTGTTCTTGGTAGACTTATCACTAACAACATCATTACTGCCTATGAGTGCCTACATTTTATGAAGAGAAATAAAGCCAAGAATCACCAATCTTTTGCCTTGAAGTTGGACATGATGAAGGCCTATGATAGGGTGGAGTGGCCATATTTGACAGCAATTATGATCAAGCTGGGCTTCACTGAGAGATGGGTGGACATTGTGATGGGTCTTGTTACTACTGTAAAATTTTCAGTCATGTTCAATGGGAAGAGGTTGGAGGAATTTGAACCTTCAAGGGGAATCAGACAAGGGGACCCAATATCCCCGTACTTATTCTTACTAGCAGCAGAGGGGGCTGTCGTGCCTTATAAAATCAAAGAGTGAGTCATCCAATCTGGGTGGTGTACAGGTGGCTCCTACGGCGCCGCCAGTTAGCCATCTGTTATTTGCTGATGACAGCCTGCTGTTTTGTAAGGCAAATAGTACGGGAGCTAATGAGGTGAACCTAGTACTGAACACATATTAAGCTTCAGGTTAGCGGGTGAACTTTGCAAAATCATCAATCTATTTCAGCAAGGGAGTACCAGAAGCCACCAGGACAGAAATCAAAGGTCTGCTCAACATCCCCAATGAGACATTAAATGAGAAGTACTTGGGGATGCCTTCTGATATTGGAAGTTCGAAGAATGGTGCCTTCAAGTACTTAAAAGATCGCTTATGGAGCAAGGTTCAGGGTTGGGTGGAAAATACCATGTTTCGGCGGGCAAAGAGGTTCTTGTCAAATCTGTCGCCCAGTCCATACCGGTATTCTCTATGTCATGCTTTAAACTCCCTAGGGGACTGTGTGAACACCTCAACATGCTAATCAGGAAGTTCTGGTGGGGGAGCAAAGATGGCAAAAGGAAACCTCATTGGGTATCTTGGAAAAGCATGACCCAACTGAAGGGAATGGGAGGACTTGGTTTCAAAGATTTTGAGCCTTTTAACATGGCAATGCTTGCACGACGGGCGTGGCGATTACTCCAAACTCCAGAATCACTGTGTGAGCGATTGTTGAAGAGCATATACTTCCCAGGCTCCACTATTCTTGAGGCAACATTAGGAAACCATCCTAGTCAGATATGGAGAGCCATCATTGAAGGCAGAGATACACTCAAACAGGGACTAATTCGAAGAATTGGCAACGGTCAATCTACTCGAATCTGGGAAGACCAGTGGCTACCAAGAGATGAGATGTTGCAGCCATATGGGTGTATCCACCCTAACCCGCCAACTTTGGTGTCAGAACTGATCGACCACACAAGCGCTTCGTGGAATAGCCAGTTGATCAACCAGGTCTTCATGCCTATGGATGCATGCACTATCCTAGGAATACCTTTGTGTACTCGCAACATGCAAGACTTCTAGAGTTGGAATTTTGAGAAAAGCGGAAACTTTACTATCAGATCTGCTTATCGCATGCTTGTAGCGACAAGACAGCGGCGGGAGGCATGGCTCGAGGGCACGGCCGGAACATCTAATACGGCGTCTGAGGAGGGAGCGTGGAAAACTTTGTGGAAGACCCAGGTTCCTGCCAAAGTTAGGATGTTCCTTTGGCGTTTATCAAAACACTCCCTTCCGACAGAAGATGTCAGGGCTCATTGACACATGGCGGAGAACGATTATTGTGGCTTATGTGGATCGCCTGATTCTTGGAGACACTCTCTACTTGATTGCACTAGCTCGAGATGTGTATGTGCATTGGTGGATGAGGAACTAGCACAAAACCTAGTCTCGAACACGGAGCCGAGTGCCAAACAATGGCTTTTCACTTTTATGCAATCACTACCACATGACCTGTTTGTCTTGCTAGCAGTCACAACATGGGCAATCTGGACAGCAAGACGCAAGGCTATTCATGACGGAATTTTCCAATCACCCCAAGCGACAAACAATTTTGTCCGGCGCTTTATAGACGAGCTCAAAATGATCAATGAAAAAAGCACTAGAGGGGGATTTTCACAGCCTACTGGACAGATACGAGTATCGCGCCCAAAGGCTTCTCCGGTGGGCTATGCCAAGATACACGTTGATGCTGGAGTGAGAACAAGAAGGGGTGGAACAGGAGTGGCAGTCTGCAGGGACAGACAGGGCAATTTCCTAGGCAGCTCAGCACTGGTTATAGCCGGCCTAGATGATCCGGCAATACTCAAGACCATAGCTTGCAGGGAGGCCTTGGCATTGGCGGAAGATCTGAACCTGCGCAATTTTGTTGTAGCATCCGACTCAAAGCAAACAGTGGCTGATATTGCATGCGGAGGTAGAGGCAAGAATGGTACAATTGTCCAAGAGATCAATCTTAGAACTACTTTATTTAATTGTAATTTTACTTTCGAAGGTCGTGCTACTAATACTGAAGCACATAGATTAGCCAAATATTCGTTTAATCTCGGTCCGGGACGCCACCTTTGGTTAGGCCACCCCCATGACACGAACTGTATCCCACATTATGTGGTTTTTGATGAATAAAGTTTGGCGTTCCCCTCAAAAAAAAAAAAAAGCAGGTCGGCAGCGCAGCATTCATCCCGGTTAGGATCAGGCAGCGGCGGCGGCGTGTGTGTGTCTCCCTGTAACACGATTCCCTCCTCACCTCCTTCCTCCAGTGTACTGCTGCCTGATTGAGATCCACCATCGTTGAGAGGAAGAGAACTAGTGTGTACCTAACACTCCGTTCCAAAAAAATGAATGATCATGTCAATCAAGACAAATAAATTAATGGGACAAACTATAGGTATTATGGGACGGGGGGAGTATATGATTGGCCGGTTCCTTATCGCCATGACCCGCGGGAATTGAAGAGCCGAAAAAGATCTCTGAATTGTTAATGCAACTGGCTGCACGGTCAACCAGGTAGGTTCGCACGTATACACGCACAGGGGTTCACGCGTGCTATATATACGAGTGTCCACTAATTGCCAGCATCATTCAGAACTAGTACACGTTCAATCACACTACGAGCTAGCTACCTATGCAGATGGCCCGCGTCGGAGCTACCCTCCTCGGGGTCCTCCTCTTCGCCTTCCTCGCCGGTTTCGCGGCGGGGGAGCAAGACTGCATCCACGACATCTTCCGAAGCTGCAACCACACAATCAAGAAGGAGGGTCCCTACATCTCCCCGAGCCAGCTCTGCCGCCGCGAGGTGAGGAAGGCGGACATGCCCTGCGTCTGCCACATCCTCAACGCCTACGACGAGCGGATTGTCAGCCCAGAGAAGCTCCTCCGCTGCGCCCACGACTCCGGCGTCGACCTCCCCGTTGGGAGCAAATGCGGAAGTAAGCCGACCCGCTCCTCCAACTGGCGCCATCAGCCGCCGCCGCCCCGCCACCAGCCCCCGAATGCATTCAACCACCAGCCTCCTGCAACATCAAAAGAGCATCATCCGCCGCCGCCGGCGGCATACCACCAGCCGTCTTCTTCTTCGAACGCCCACCCCTTTCGCCGTCCGCCGCCGCCGGCCCCACACCACCCGCCGTCT
>LR738713.1:471030468-471101776 GCA_902687465.1 Secale cereale | reverse complement strand
GAGAGAGAGAGAGAGAGAGAGAGAGAGAGAGAGAGAGAGAGAGAGAGAGAAGTGATGGAGAGGGCACCTTGTCCATGGCGTCGGCACAAGGGTAAGAGCAGCAGCGAGCACCCACCTCAAGCGGGTTGAACCTGCATCGGAGCGCTCGCGCCGCCGTGGCCGTGAACCCGAACCTCCTCCTCGATCTAGGGGAGCGGGTAAAATAAGCTACGAGGGTCAGGACACTGAATAAGCTTCAGTCTGATATGCTCCATTTGGGCCATTATCCATATTTTCTTAAATTTTTTGCATTTCAAGAAAACGTGTCCTCCATCCTCTTCAAAACGGTAGCAAACCGGGCATCGGGTGTCTACATCCACTCCTCTGTGTTTCAGCCTTGTTTTAAGGGGTAAACTATATGTCGCCAACCTCCACAAAAAATGCTTCACCCAAGTTGATGAGGAAGAATGGTATGGCTGCATGTATCACTCTGATGCAGAGGCCGGGCGTGACCCTCCTTTAAAAAAAAACTTCACCCAAGTTGACGAGGAAGAGAATAGAATCCATCAGTCCCCAATGGAGACGAGAGTGGCATGTATGTCAAGAACAATAGTCACATTTCAAATCCATTTAGCACTCACTCACATACACTGGTATTCAAAGAAGACAACTTACTTCCATTACAAAATGACACTTGCTTCTGCATGTGCTGGTCCAAATAAGAGCAGAAACCCTGGCCTAAACCAAACAACACCATGTGAAACAAGTCTGTCCTCATCTACTGATTTCAACATCACTACCTGAAATTTACATTAGTTCCATCATTTTGTCCAGGAAATCCAATTTTGCTCTCATTCAAGATATTCACACTTTTCCCACACACCACAAGCAAAATATTCCAGAGATCAAGACTGGGAAGTAACTTTTACCCTGTATATAGGATCGGCGGCTACCTCCGCGGAAATAAAAGGGAGCAGCACTGAAAATTCAACCGGAAGCAAATTTGGAAGTTGTGGGGTCCCAATAAGTTCAAAATGTTTGTGGGGTGCCTCCTTGCTCACGAAAGTTTGGCAAACAGGATGAAGGTTCAGTGGTTGGGGGTGGAACTGGACACGGCCTGCCCGGTGTGTCATCGGTTGAATGAAGACGGCGGCCACATTTTCCTCAAATGTAAGGTAAAAGAATGTTGGAGCAGGCTGGCGTTGGGTGATCTTAGGGAAATCTTGGTTAAGCACAACTCTGCCCATGAGATGCTTGGTGAATTGTGGAAAGCTGATAGTGCCTCCCAGCTGAGGGCTCTTGTCTTGTGTGGGGGTGGTGGGATGTCAGGAAGAAAGCCAACACATGGGAGTCAGTTTCTAGTCCTCAGAGATGATTTTGCTGCTGCTGGCGTGTGAACATCTGAGCGCCTGAGAGATTTACTTCATTCCGAAGCAGTGTCATGCCTTGCTGCTATTGACGGGGCTATCAGACTTGGCGCAAACCGAATTATTTTCGAGTCTGATGCTTCCAATCTTGTGAAATCGCTGAACAGCAAGGCGTTTGATATGGCAACGATCGGCGTACTGGTGAAGGAAGCTTGGGGCTTATGTGTTTTAAATTGAGTCTTTCAAGTTCTCTTTTAGTAACCGTGTCTCGGTGTCTGTAACACCGTAGCCCATGAACTTGCCCAGGTCGGGGTGAGAAATGAGTCCCAAGATTGCTTTTGGGTGGATGATGCCCCTAGCAGTATTGTAAACTTGTTAGCCAACGATGTTGATGTGCCTCACTGAACAAACTGCAGAAATGATGCGGAGCATCCTACGATCATCACCATGTACACTACGAGACATACGATGAGACCTCCAACTTGTGCCATTGGACATAAGGTGAACTCTCTCCTTGTTCAACTTCCCTTGGACCCACATGAGACATGGCTACTACCTCAAACAAAGACACTTCTTGTGCCTAGGTACCAAGGAACCAACAAGGAGAAGGAAGGGCGCAAGATGGAAACCAAACGCATGGACAAGGATTTTCCCAGCGCAGAGATAGAGGTACTACCGGTCTACTATCGCCCAACTACCGGTCGACCGGTACTACCGGCCAACTACCGGTCAACTACCGGTCAAGCTTCTGTGATCGATCGGTGCAAGGCCGGTGCAACGCCGGAACAACCGCTAATTCCGCTAAAACCGGTACTACCGGTCCCGGGACCGGTACTACCGCCCTGCCTGCGTGTAGATGAAATGGTTTCACCCCATGTATCCCCCAACTTACCCCTTGGACTATATATACTTGTCCCCTAGCTCCGTACTAGGGTTAGCTTAGTGATAGCTCATTTGATACCTAGAGCTTTGCTCATCTAGTGGTTCATCTCCTTGTGAGTGACTGCGGCCCCTCCACGGAGAAGATCCACACGGATTCAAGACCTCCTTCACGGAGAAGATCCAGCGGGATATCTCAAGACCTCCTCACGGAGAAGAATCGGTGACCCTTTGTATCGTCCCTTGTTGATCATGGATCTTGTATCTCTTTGTGTTTCGAGGATCTAGCATATGTGTGACTTGTTCTTGTTGGTTTGAGTGATTCTCTCGTGTTTCCCCTCGTGTTCCCCTCTTGTGTTCTTCGTGTTCATCGTGGGATCCCTCCATTTCGTGAAAGATCGGCCACCTAGGGTTCCACCCTACATCATTATGGTATCATGAGCATAGGTTGATCACGAATTTGGAGCCCCACACCTTGTTTTCTAGCTTGTTTTTGTTGTGTTCTTCCCAATTTCGAAAATTCCCCACAAAAATAGCCCCAATTTTTTTTGTGATCTATTGATTTGGTGAGATTTTGTTGATTTTGATCCGTGGATTTGCTTGGTTTCAAGTGGATCTAGCATCTCCCCAAGTTTCCCCACCTTCCATCTACGAAATCCGCAATTTTGCCCCCGAAATCATCCATTTCCGCCCCAAAGTTCATCCCGATCCAGATCTGAGCATTTTCCCGACTCTAGCGGTACTACCGGCATGCCAAGTGGTACTTCCGCTGAGAACTACAAATGGTACTACCGGCCTCCAAAGCGGTACTACCGCACCTCCCAGTTTCAGCCTCGGCTGATTGATCGTTTTGTCCATAACTAATTCATCCGAACTCCGATTTTGACGTTCTTGAGCTCGTTTTGAAGCTCTTGACATACCCCATAACACAAAAATACTACCATCATCATTTGACTCCATCATATTTTGTGAATTTTGACATCTTTGCCTAGGGCTTTCACCACATCATCCGCATAACCACCACCGACTTCCGCAACCTAACCAATTTTGTTCCCATACCATTTGTGGTTGCTTGAGTAGTGATTTGATTCTCCTAAGGTGTTTAGGCTACTTAGGGACAATTGCTTCTTCATCTACCACCACCACCACTTCCGCATAGCCTAGCCCACTATACATAGCCAACGAAACTTAACCCAATTTTGTGTGAGCTTGTTTGAGTTGTGGCTTGTGTCTCCTAAGGTGTTTCGGCTACTTAGGGACCGTGACTTCAACTCCAACATAGTGTATAGCCCATCATTCCACTTCCGCAACCACCACGGCATTGCTGCTACCACCATTTGACATTTGTCCTTGAGATTTTGAGTTGTTGTTTTTCCGTTTCCTAAGGTGTTTCGGCTAATTAGGAACGGGTCTACATCAAGAGCACCACCTCTCATCATCGACACGGACGGTAACTTCGACGACATCATTGTATATTCCCTTGCAATTGCATTGTTAACCCCTAGACCATTTTTGCGTCACTTACCTATCGAGACTAGCCATTTGAGTATTGCCGGCAACGTGACTTGTGCACATTAGTGATCATACTTCCCATATCATACATACCATATCACCGTGGTGCATATCTTGGTATCATCTCTTGTGACACAAGGTTGTCATCGCATATACTCAATTGCTATCTTGGTTCGTGAAGTTTTGCATGAGAAAAGAGCTCAAAAGAGAAAGAGCCAAACAAGCTTTTAAGCATAAAGAAAAAGATAAGCAAAGAGCTTTTAAGCAAGAACCATAGCATCATACTTCATTAAGATTGTCATACTCGATCATTTTGGATCATACCACCGGAATACCATACATATAGCATACTTGGGATAGAAGTCATTGCATTTTGCTTAGTAGGTTGTGCACAAGTTCGTATCCGCCTATTGTGCAATCGCGCTAGCGTCTCTCTAGTGTTGTGCAACAAGAGCATTTTCGTGGATTCCACATTTTGGCTCAGCCCTTGGTTGCACGACCCCACTTATCTATCCGTGTATGTGTTTCCGTGTGCCACCCATATTGCTATTGGTCTTCTTGTTGCACTTGCGAATTTGTGAATCTTTTTCAACATTATTGAGTCTTGCTAACATTTTGCATCAAATTTTTGTGCCACTATCCTCACCGAGCTCCACCATAAGCTTTACTTGTGTAGGTGTGAGAAACCGACAAGAATTGGTACCAATTGTGCTATTTCCTTGTTCCACATTTGAGTGATCATTGATCCATCTTCAACATCGGTCAAGGTACATTTGGTCTAGTTCTTCTCTTTCTCCCACTCATACTTGCTAGCGTCTTGTGATGGATAGGCAAGGCATTTCATCTCCGGTCTTCGACATTGACAGCGCGAACAAGGACATCCACGCGAAAACCATCGGACTACAACGAGAAATGCAAGAGTGCTTGGGCAACATCGCCATCGAACTACGACACTCCGAGACAAGGACGATGGCTTCCTTCGACGACATGTGCGACTCCTTCAACAAACAAATGGCGGAGCTCCGACACTTGGTGGTCGATTACAAGTCTTCTTCCCCTTCATCATCCTCTCGGCGGCGACGTTCAAGTCACAAGTCTTCGGAGCGCAAACATGATGCAAGTGCAAGTCTTCCACGTCCACACCGCCATGGCGACCATCGACATCGGCATGAAGGGCATGTCACGTCCAAGCATCATGTGCACGACGACGACGAACGACATCTACCAAGAGCTCAAGCACGACAACAACATCATCATCATGAAGATGCTAGACAAGCGCATACCTACAAGTCCGAAGACGCTCTACTTCACGCCAAGCCCAAGCTTCAAGAGAACATAAGAAGACCGCGAGACAAGCATACCCAAGACGAAGCTACGGCTACAACCACCACTTTGGCATCTTCGCCAAGTGTTATCAAGGCATCTTCGCCTTTGGATGTACGACATCTTCGCCTACTTCCCATGAGTTCGCCTACATCGACGTCTTCATCATCAAGGCGATCATCTACGAGCGAAGGTGACAAGACGGTCGAGCATGGGCCATCCTCTTCGACCAAGGCGACGAGCATGAACCTCTTCGACAACATGAAGACGGCGCCCATATTGGACTACTACTCCGTGTCAAGCTACGCGAGCAAGCATGAGACCTTCTCTTTGACCTCGGAGGAGCGTGATGATTTGCCACACCCTATGACATTCATCTTTGGAGGCATTACGGATGAGGAAGTTGAGCATGGAGACTATTGCACCTACACCTCTTCGACATCCACTTATGACGGGATGCCCCAATTCCCATGTGAGGAGAGCCACCACCACATGAGTGATACGAGTGACTCCACCATATGTGACATTGAGAGCATTTCCTTTGAGAGGATGAGAGTGACCACTACTAGCCCCATACATGAAAGCATGCCACTTCTCCTATGTGAGGTTGAGAGCCATTTGAATGACTCCACCAACCATACGAGTGAGAGCATCCACGAGGGAGTGAGTGAGCCATAACACTTAGTGAGTGAGGTAGTTGATAGGGCATGTGAGGCCACTATGATTTCTAACGACTTAACCTCTACTCCGAGTGTGTTTTCTTTGGTGCTAGGTCTCCTACAAGAGGACATGCCTAGCCTCAACGAGTCCGTCCCTCCAATGGACAACCCGATGGCCATGGTGGAAGAAGATGCACCACCCACATGGTTCCATCACGATGAAGATGAGTACGATTGGATCATGAACACCTCACCTACAACGCATGAGCGATGCTCCAAAGGTAAAATAGGTGAAGGTGATGCTCTTGTCCCACTAGTGGACTATCTTGACAATGATTGCTTGCATGATGTTGACACACCTATTGCCATGCTTCATGCTAGTGCGACTTCATCATGTCTTGACTTACCTATTTATGATGCATATGATGATGAGCATGTTGAGTTGCCTAGTTGTGATGCTATGCTCCATAGGATATCATGTGAAAATTCTTTTGGTCACATCATGTTCGATAATCCTTTGAATGTGTCATATGCTATGAGTGAGATTTCTCATATTGCTTCATTTCAATCTCAACATAGTAACTATGCATGCCCCATTAAAATCAATCCTATTTGCACTTGTGGCATAGATGACAAGATGATGGTCATTGGCTTGTGTTTCTCTTGCGATGATATTGCCATGCTTCCTTTACATGATTTGCGCAATTCATCAACTATGCCATGCCATGATCACATTGTTCCGGATATGCATTGTTTTGGATGTTATCAATATTCTCCATGTGATGTTTCCATTGATGCTCATGAGGAGACCCTCATAGTTTACTCATACATACTAGGAGATCTTGATGCATTCCATACCTTGCATAATTACCATGATTGTGTGCACCATATGCATTCCATGAATAACAATGCTCTACCTACTTGTCATGATGCATTACACAATTTGAGTCTCCATTATGCTATACATAACAACAAACCTCTCATGATGGATGACATGTTTCTATATCACACATCTCATTTATTTGAGCATTGGCTATTTTGTGCTAACCAACACATGCACGTGCGCATCATGATGGATGATGCGTACATATACCACGCGCACACAATTTCCCCTTTGTCTTTGTTTTGTGTAGGTACTCATGAACATTTGTCAACCTCAGAATCCCATGAGTTGACAAAACGAGCTCTTGAGAGCAACCGTGACTTGAGATTCCATGGAATCTCCTTACCACCATTCTCTTCGCGCAACCACTACACGCATCTCTTTTACTTGGCTCTCACACGACTATGGGCTATTTGCCACTTGTCACATTATGCCCATACTATCGTGTTCACTTTGCATGTTATGCCTCTTGCTATGACCTTGCCATGCAATTGTGACCCTTGCTTGCCTTTACACATGATTCACCATTATGCTACTTCTATGTGTATTTGCATGCTTGGAGGAGATACTAGTAGCTATTGCCAAGATTTCTTTGTGCCCCATGCTATTGTTGATTCTTGTGTTGGGAGAGTCATGATGTTACATTGCTATTTACATAGGACTTCTTACCACCACAATGATGAGACTTTGCTCACATCTTGCTTTCATGCTTGTGATATGCCATGTGCATTACTCATGCCTACTATTTGCACACATGACATGCTTGCCATGATTACCTCTAGTACGTTGCATCTTCGCACTACTAGCTTGTTTGACATGATCACTATGCTTGCTTGCTATGTTGCATCACCCATGTTCCTCTCTTACTTGCTTTCTTGGGTTGATGACATATATGTCCATGACACTCACATGATATATCTTGATCATTGTCATTTGTCTCCACTAGTTGCATATCTCAACACTTGTATTGAGTGCAACAGTGTTATGTTTATTGATCTTGGAGACTTGAACACCATATTTGTGATGCATGCTTGCTTGTTTGAGTCTAATGCCTTTGGTTGTTATCACATCATATGCTTACATGCCATGCCACATTATCTTGTCCTTTCTTATGATAAGAATGATGCAAGCACTTGTTGGGCATTTTCCCTCACGAATGCTAGGTTTTGCATTCAAGCTAACCTCATTTGTTTTTCCGAGTGTTTGTCATCTTCTTTCATTTTGAAGGATTCACAAGGCGGTGCCGTCATGCGACAACTTGGTCATGAGAAGGCATACATGATGTGAAACACCAACATTCGCGAGAATATCCTAAAGGTGAACTCCTTCCCTTTGAGCCATCCTCACAGATGCATATTGGATGGGTCATTCTTTCATGGCTGTCTTCTTCTTATTGTCTACATGATACATCTATTGGAGAGAGGACCAACATTGGAGATGGACCTTCAAGAGGAGGAGCGCTCGGCCTTATTGGATGCACCTTCGGACCTTCACTCATGCCACGACATCGAGCATTGGTATATCAAAACTACTTTGACACATTGCACCAAAACCTTCATATTTGTTGATTGTGTGCTCACGTGCCATGCTCCATGGACATATCATTCCCATAACAAATTTGCATCTTGCTCATGGATTGACTCACATTATGATTGCCTTGTTGCATCTTGTATTCCCATGTCATCCATGATATATGAGCTTGTGCATTTCCTTAGCAAATTTGCTGTGATCTTTCTTGATGGCATATTCATACATCATGATCATATTGTCCTCCATCAATTGCATGATAACATACACATATTGAGCATCCATTGCCATGTTCATGCTCTTGATAAACCATCACACTATGACATCATTTTGCACAATGGTTGCATTGATCACATTCACAACACCTATGTGTGCACCACAAATGCATTTGATCACATGAATGCTTTCCATCTCATACTATATCATCTTGCTAAGCTTCATGTACTTTATCACACGGACTCATTCTTACATGATGGACACTTTGTGTGCGCTAACCATTGTATTTCCAAGTGTACTTTGTGTTTGCTCATTTTGCATGTACCACATACCGGAGACACCTTGGATTACTTGGATTGCGCTATGTCTTCAACTCCGTCCAACTACAAGTCCGTCAGCGACAACCGTTTTCATGGTGATAAGGTTTTCGATCCGAGGTCGGATCTTTCCCAAGGGAGGGGAGATGATGCGGAGCATCCTATTATCATCACCATGTACACTACGAGACATACGATGAGACCTCCAACTTGTGCCATTGGACATAAGGTGAACTCTCTCCTTGTTCAACTTCCCTTGGACCCACATGAGACATGGCTAGTACCTCAAACAAAGACACTTCTTGTGCCTAGGTACCAAGGAACCAACAAGGAGAAGGAAGGGCGCAAGATGGACACCAAACGCATGGACAAGGATTTTCCCAGCGCAGAGATAGAGGTACTACCGGTCTACTACCGCCCAACTACCGGTCGACCGGTACTACCAGCCAACTACCGGTCAACTACCGGTCAAGCTTCTGTGATCGACCGGTGCAAGGCCGGTGCAACGCCGGAACAACCGGTAATTCCGCTAAAACCGGTACTACCGGTCCCGGGACCGGTACTAACGCCCTGCCTGCGTGCAGATGAAGGGGTTTCACCCCATGTATCCCCCAACTTACCCCTTGCACTATATATACTTGTCCCCTAGCTCCGTACTAGGGTTAGCTTAGTGATAGCTCATTTGATACCTAGAGCTTTGCTCATCTAGTGGTTCATCTCCTTGTGAGTGACTGCGGCCCCTCCACGGAGAAGATCCACATGGATTCAAGACCTCCTTCACGGAGAAGATCCCGCGGGATATCTCAAGACCTCCTCATGGAGAAGAATCGGTGACCCTTTGTATCGTCCCTTGTTGATCATGGATCTTGTATCTCTTTGTGTTTCGAGGATCTAGCATAAGTGTGACTTGTTCTTGTTGGTTTAAGTGATTCTCTCGTGTTTCCCCTCGTGTTTCCCTCTTGTGTTCTTCGTGTTCATCATGGGATCCCTCCATTTCGTGAAAGATCTGCCACCTAGGGTTCCACCCTACATTAAGAAATTTGCGGCCCTCACATTCCTCAAAGGGCGCACAGTCACCAGTTGCGCCTTTGAATTCGGTCCTTGAGTGCCATGGCACAAACTGCAAAAAAAGGAGCAAGTAAAAAAGAATTAAAATGAACAAAAAAACTGAAGTCATACAGAAATTAAAGAAGAATGAAAATGAAAAACTTTTTCGAAAATAGAAGATTGGCTCTCCTGATGCTTGTTGATCTCTCAAAACTGGTAGACTTAAAAAGAGATTGCATGCTAAAAATAATAAGTTTATATCTGAAAAAGAAATGAAAACTGAAGTCATACCGAAACTGAAGAAGAAATAAAAATAAAAATATTGTTCGAAAAAGAAAGATTTTCTCTCCTGATGCTTGTTAAACTCTCAAACAAAACTGATAGACTTAAAAAGATATTGCACATATGGTAGAGAAAAACTTATTCTTATAACTAAACTGATGGATAGCTTAACTTTATTCTTAACGACTCAACTTTAAATTAATGGACAGAGAACGACAAAATAACTAAAAAATTATCCAAAAACTAAAGAGGACCAAATGAAATACCAAAGGTACTGATCCTTTGGGACACTGATGACTATAAACAAATGAAGACTTAAAAAATGATAAACTGCATACTAAAAAAAGACAAAGTGAACACTAAAGAAATGAAAATACAAAACTATTGAAATACCAAACACACTGATGAAGTAAATCAAGTGAAGGCATAAATGAATCTAACAGGAAAAACTGAAATAATTATTTAAACAGAGAATTATAAGGGGCTATTGAAGATGAACTAAATAAATATTGACTAAAATACTGAAAATTGATGCAAGAAAAAATACTGAATAAAGGAACATAAAACTGAAGGAATTAAGAGGAAACGAACAATAATAATAAAGAAACACTGAAACAAGATTGATAAATAAGCAACCTATCTATGATAGCAAACCTTAATGAGCAGCATGGCCATAATAGGAAACCATAAAAGTTATCAAGAGTGAGTTTGCGGCCATCTTGATCTTTGTACCTCCAATTGTTTCCCTTTATCTGTAAACCAGACCATAATGTAATCCAATGAGACAACTTATACACCACCATAGTAGGATCACTAGGGTATATGTGATAAAAAGTAGCAGTGTTCCTAGTTTCCCGGAGTGTCCAGAACACAGCTATCACTCCCAACGCTAACCTCTATTTTACTTTACCTTTAAAACTACCAAAGAAAAGATGTTGTACACTTTCGGCATAATCACAAAAACTGCATTTAGTTTCACTACCTTCCCAGTTTCATTTAGGCAGAACATCTGTAGTTGGAGTACTTTTCCGTAGGACCAACCACATGAGGACTATATTTGACACTAACATAAAGGGATCTAACACTGAATTTACCATTTTTGGTTAACAGCCAGTAACATACATCTTCTTTATCTGACAATACCATCACACATCTGCCTCAGCTGGTTCCACATATCAGATGCCCCCCCGACATACACACACAAATTCCTTCTAAATCTAAAAGTAGCAAACTCACTCTTCATAACTTTTGGTACTGAGAAATTAGCACTGAAAGTAAGCAAATGCAATCTAGGGAATTTAATGCACAAAGGATTATCTCCTAACCAAAGATCTTCCCAAAACCTGGTTCTCCTACCATTACAATTACCCACAATCCACAATTTTTATACAATACTTAAAGGAAATAGGCTTCGCTTTCATCAAACCTTGCCAGAAGTGTGATTGTCCAGGTCTAGCTTTACACATGGACAGAGTAGATTCACCTATATACTTCTTCCTAAGCAAATCTTGCCAGACTCCTTTTTCATTCTCTAATTTCCAAGCCACTTGCAGAATAAACAAATATTCATGATAGTAAGATCTACTACACCCAGGCCTTCCATATCTTTAGGTAAGCAAACAGTCTCCCAATTAACCAAATGAACTTTCTTAGTTTCTTCGTCTTCTTGCTGGAAATATATATATATATATACAGCCGGTCTATTCTCATAACATTATGAGAATAATATTCTCATAACACTTCTGAACTGCATTGAAATACTACATTGGAAAGCTATGCGCACTGCTTCCTTCTTCTGTTGCGAACCACATAGAGAGGCAGCAGGAAACCTTCATGGAGAAGCGTTTCTGGCTAGTTTGATCGATTTCTATTGGTTTATTTGTGTGTGCGCTGATTTAATATGTGGTTAAACACTGAATTCAGCGAGAAAACGATGGATATCGTTTGATTTGGCGGATCTGCGTTCGTTTGTAATGCCCCGGATGTAATACTTTCCCTTTTGGGCATATAATATATCTCTGGCTTCATCTATTCCATTCCGGGTTCTTTGTCTTTTCGGGTTTTTGCCGTTTTGTCGTGTTGCGTGTGTGGCATTCATTCATATCATGTAGTCATGTGCATCGCATCGCATTTGTGTTGTCGTTTGCTTCCGGTTCCACGCGTTCCTTCCCGTTGTCCGTTTCGCGTTCCGGAGCTCCCTCACGTGTCCGTGGCGTCCCGTAGGCCTACTTTGGTGTTTGGCCGTGTAACGTTACCGGTTTGGCGCGAGACGTGTCGTGTGTTGTTGTTTTGGTATGTGTAACCCTCCTGTCAAATCTCGTCGCGTTTCGAGTCCGTTTGCTACCCCAACAGTTATTCTCGTGGGCTCAAAGTGCCTCCACTTTGAGGCCCAAGACACCCCTCCAACAGCCCACCAAACCAGCCCAAACCCCTCCCTTCATTTAGGCCATCCAATTCTAATCGCGTGGCCGAAAACCACACTCCATTTGGACAAACCTAGCTCCTTGTGCCTATATATTTGTCCACTCCCCCAATTTTTGCCCCAAATCAAGGAAACCCTAGCCACCACCTTCTTCTTCCTCCAGCCACCACCACCTCGCCGGAATCTCGCCGGAGTTTCGCCGGAGTTCGCCGGAGTACCTCCACCTCGCCGGAATCCTCCATCCCACCTCACCAACCACCGATGCCGCCCTAGATCCACGCGCCCCCGCCCTTCATCCGTCCTCCCGGGCCCTTCCCTCGCCGGATCCAAGCCCCTCCTGCAGCTTCCCCGCCGCCGGGATCTCCATCGACGCCGCCCGCCGGACTCCTCGAAGGCAGCCGTCAGCTGCTGCCGATCGGTCGGGGAAGGAGTCCCCGATCCAGATCGAGGCCAGCCGCCCGCCCGGGCCTCTCCGCTGGCCCGTTAGGCGCCGAACCCTAGCGCCTACTCCAGGCCTCCGATCCGCCGCGCTAGGTGGGCCGCCTCCCTCGCGCGCCTCCACCGGCCCAGAGACCCGATCCACCGTTCGCCAGCGCCTGCAGGCCGCTCCTTCTCCCGCGTCGCCAGGCCGCCTCCTCGTCGCCTTCGCCGCTGGGCCCGAGGCCGCCTGGGCCTCCTGCGCCGCCAGCCGCCAGATCCGGGCCGCGCCTCCCGCGGGCCCGTGCCGCCTCCCTCAGCCCACTCCGCACCGCCCCTTCGGCCCGAGGCCATCGCCTCCTCTGCGCCCGATCTTCTTCACGGGCCAGCCGCCCGTTGGCGTTCCAGCTACTGGGCCGCGCCGCCGCCTCGGATCCTTTGGGCCGCGCCGCTCCTGCCGCCACTTCGTCCACCCGGGCCAGATCTGCTCCGCCGTGGCCCGAGCCCTTTTGCTACAGATCTGAGAGTGACTTCAAAAATCCCTAAGTCCCTGTGATTTGTGTGTCTGATGCTATTTTCAATTGATGATAACTTTTCGTGTGATGCTCCGATTTGAGTGAATGAGATGTCCAGACGTTCGTGGGGACTTGTACTACATTTCTTTCCATTGTGCCATACATGTTTGAGTTCATCTAGGTGCTTAAATATCTGTTGGAAGAGTGCATCGTGATAAAACTGCTGTTAGTGTTGTTTTTCATGCCATCTTTGCATAGTGATAACTTGGTGCTCGTTTATCCGATTGATGCAAATGACATGTCCACGTGTTCGTCTTGTCATGCTCTACATGTTGATTGCCTAGACTTGCATGATAGAATTGATCTTGCCATGTTTATCTCCGTTGCAAAGTGCTATGTGGCTGTTTAGTTGTTAAACTTGTTATGAAATGCCAACTTGAGGAGCTCATTGCTATCGTTGTGTTTATCTCCATGATGCATGCTTAGGTGTTTTGGAATCACCATCATATGTACTTTGATGTGGTGCTTACCACTTGCCATGTTTAGTTTTGAGGCGACTTAAACTTGCTCTCATAGATGCCATGATGAAACTGCTGTTTTAACACTTAGTGAAATTTCACTAAGTCTGGAATCTGTAATTTCCAGATGCCATGTTTGCTTGTTGTTCTAGGCCAATCCATGATAGTTTTGGGGTGACTCTTGATGATTCCTTGTAGTATATATTGTTGACTATCCATTCATGCTATCACATGCTTATTTGAGTGGCTGTAGCATATTTAACTTTTGCTCCCAAGTTGCAATAAAATACTGCTGTCAGGATTTTGTTGTCAAGTTCAATATGTCCAAGCTTTTCGCTATTGATCCGTGGCTCCTTTGGGGGTGCACCAATGGACTTATTTGCTGCAGGATATGTCTAGTTTAAGTTCATGCTATTTGCCATGATGTTTGAGTGCTGTAGATTATTTATCTAGTGCTCCGAAGTTGCTATGTTGCTGTAATTTTCAGCTTGTGCATGTTTATTGTTTCGGGCATAACTTTTAGCCCGTAGCTCCGTTTTCAGCAAGTCTTATATGAAACTTGATTGATTTTTCGTGTAGGTTCATAATATCCTATTGTTATCATGTTTTGAAGTATTTTGCTTGAGTGCAATTTTTCCATGCTCCTTGTGCTCCCATAGTGCATAAGTCATGCATCCATCATTTTTGTGTGCGCATTGCATCTTGTTGATTCGTGCCTTGTGTGGTTGTGTTGATTAGAGCCGGAAGTTGAGACCGAGTACGAGTACGAGCACGAGGTTACCACCGAGCTTGAGAACGAGGACCCCTCTTACGATCCTATCGACAACTCTTCAGGCAAGATGACCGAACCCGGATACCATTACTATTTTTGCCTATTGCTAGAAGTCTCGATCTATAGATTTGCCTCGATGCCCATGTATTTCATGTCAGCCTCCTACTTGTAACCATGATCATGTCTAACCACCCTACCTATGCAAACCGTTGAGTGGCTAAGTACGCTTCGCTCAGCCCCTCTTATAGCATTGTTAGTTGCAGGTGAAGTTGAAGATGCTTGCTTCATGTTGAAGTTTGTTGGGTTATATCACACTATATAAATGCTTAAAAAGAAATCATCTATATATTGGCAATGGGTGGAAGGCTAAGCCTTTTGCTTGGTGATTTGTTCCACTCATGCCGCTAGGAACCGTATAAACCGGTGTTATATTCCTTGATTATGCGTTCCTCACACGGTTGGGGTTATGGGGCCCCCTCGATAAACCGCTAAGTGTTAAGTCTTTTCCAGCAAGTCCCAACATTGGTACTTTTTGCCTAATAACTAAATAAACTTGCATAGGGAGTAATTAACCCTCTTTCTTAATCAACAACCCCGGGCCAGTGCTCCACATGAGTGTTGGTCCGAACTGGGGGTCCTGCGGGGCCACCTCAAGGAAACTCGAGGTCTGGTAAAAACCCGTAGCATCACCCATCCGGTCGTGGCCTGAGACGAGATACGCACGGCTACTATCAGGGTGTCGGCACGCCGGGAGGATTTGCTGGATTAGCCTTACCTTAGTTCGGAGTATCTTGAGCACGGGATTCCGAGAATACTCGGGCCTTCCCACCTTGGAGTTGCGACTCCGCGGATCGTGGGCTTGTCATGGGCCAAGTTGGAACACCCCTGCAGGGTTTGAACTTTCGAAAGCCGTGCCCGCAGTTATGTGGCAGATGGGAGCTTGTTAATATCCGGTTGTAGAAAACTTGACACCATGTTCCAATACACTACCAGCGTGTGTATCGTGACTGTCATTTTCCGAAAGGGTTTCGGGAGATGTACACGGTGGGGTTATGTTTGACTGGCTTTAGTTAGGATCACTTAGTGATCATCTCTCGACCGAGGCACCTTCTCTTCTCGCTCTCGTTCACGTAAGCTAGGCTAGTGCTGCTGCAACCACTTATTATTATTCTTTCTTCAGCCTTGTTCCACACCCAAGGCTTAGATAGTCGTGTTACCCGGGAACGGGATTGCTGAGTCCTTTGTGGCTCACAGTTACTTCACCACACCAGATGCAGGTCCGATGGTGAGCTATCCAGGTGATGGCACCGAGCTAGACTGGGAGTACGACGAGGAGCGTAGCCGTTACTATGTTCGTTATCCCGATGATCAGTAGTGGAACTTCTACTAGTATTCGATCCGACCTGTGGATTTAAATTATGTTTGGTATCTTGTCATTTGGAGTTTACCCTTAGATGGGCTGTGATGTTTTATTGAATGATGATTTGGACATGTAATGTATTTGTGTGACATGGCGAGTGTAAGCCAACTATTTTATGTTTTCCATCCCCATTTTTACATGAGTTGTGCAAAGATACCAAACTTGCGATCATTCCAGCATGGGGTTATGTCTCTAAGTCGTGCCTCGACACGTAGGAGATATAGTCCCATCCTGGGCATTACACCGTTCTTCCGATCGTGCAGGAGTTTCGCATCCTGCTGCTGGCTGTTCGTATTCGATTTTTATAGCGTGGTCCTAGTGTGTTACCAATTTCGCCTTCATGTTTGTGTTATTCCGCGACAAATTAATTTGCTAATAGGATTGAAATTTTAGTATAATTGGTCGAGTATCTCTCTGTTCTAGCGCAAAAACATCAGTTCTCTGTCCTTCCCCGTCCGGATCGAAATTGTTGTGTTTTGTATGTAATATTCTGTTGTTTCGGCAATTATGTGCTGCCTTTGATCCTATCCATATGAATTGGAGAGGATTAAGTTGTTAATTTTGAAGAATTTAACTTTTTTTTCCATGTTTTTTGCGGGCGTCACTGGCTCTGGTCGTTACTCAAGATGTTTTTTGAGATTGTTTTGCATTATATAGTTGTTAGAACTGCATTGCAGGCTGTGTTTTTGTCTGCGAATCGTGGTCAAGAGCGGTGGACTGCAGTAATATGCAATGCGCGGTGAACTGCAGTAATATGCAATGCGCGGTGAATATTTGTAGCGCGGCGAACTGCATTAATATGCAATGCGAGCCTGTATGAACTGCATTACAGCCACGGGGGTGTGGGGGACTAGTTTAATAAGTTTTTTTGCTTGGTCAAGCGCGGTGGACTGCAGTAATATGCAATGCGAAATGCACATTGTTATGTAACCGCACTGCTTTATTTGTCTTTTTTTTTGTGTTGTGTCTTTACGCATATATATATATATATATATATATATATATATATATATATATATATATATATATTGGTGGGTCAATTGGCTCCCCTCCCACCTTATCCCTGGCGGCTCCCATCTCACCTTATCCCTGGCGGCACCACTCTTCCTTGATCTGTTTTTCTCCCAACCAGATCCCTACGCCTGGCAATGGATTGCGCGTGCGGCTGCCTGGCAAGGTTGGAGCCCATCCTGGAGACATGCGTTTTTTCTGAAGGTTTGGTTCTGAACCAGAGGCAGCGGCACAACGCACTCTGTTCCCTTCTCTATTCTTCAGATATTGGATTTCGGGCTCCATTCGTCCATCAGATGACTGACGATGATGTCAGTGATTCATGGATATGTATTTCTCGCATATTCTTTTTCATGTGTTGTTTGTAGTTAACACTATCTGAATTTTTGTAGCAGTATAAGTGCACTAAGTATAAGTGAACTGCTTTTTCACACAGAAGGTTTATTATGAACATTGTAGGAGCAGCAACAATTTTGTCTAGTCAATATTATTATATGTTGACATCAATATTTTTTATGAAGATTGTAGCAGCAATTTAGTTTCTGAAGATTGTAATCTTTTTCTTATTTGTTCTTATTTTTTCTGTTCTTGTTGTTTTGCTTGCAGAAATTCCCTTCTGGTCTAGTCAGGGTAACAGAAAGCTGTGTTAATTTGGTCTTGGTTAGCAAGAATGGATATCATGATGTTGATGTTATGTATTCTGTTGGCTCTGATGATTGTTTGGTTCTCAAAGATGGCTGGAAGGAATTTGTGGAGGAAGCTGGTCTTCAGGCTGGGGATGTTGTCATGGCTATGTTTTATAGGCATGCAAAGTGTTTGGAAATCAAGTTAAATTTGCTTTAGATCAGTCTTGCTTGAGCAGCAGCAGCATGAGACATTTTTGTTGTAATAATTTGATAGTTTTTTAATCCACATACAGAACTAGAGTTTTTTAATAAAAGAGGACTGCATCAACCATTATAATAGCAGCAGTTTTGTGAAAGAATACTCTATGTGAACTGCTTTGATAGATTGTTTTTTATGTGTATCCTAGCTACAGCAGCAGTTTGAAGCAATATACATACTGAAAACAGACTACTGAGAACTGCATATTATTGATAGATAGAAACCAAGGTTCTGCGCTCATAATTAACAAAGTACATCATCAAGCAAACTAACGCAACATAAGCAAACATTGTCCCAAAGCAAACTACAACGGAAGCAAACTAATCTACATAAGCAGAAGGAAACAAATCGAGCACTTGCGACAGGAATCCTTGGCTATCAGCATCTGGCCTGCTTCACCAGTTCCACCCGTTGGAGTTGGAGGTGGAAGTTGATCCCCCCTTGCCCCCACCCTCCAGGATGACCTCGGGCGCTTCCTGGTCTTCTCTGTTTCAGCGCGCGCGAGGCCTTTCTTCATTGTGGTGATTCGGTTCCATACCTCGAACGCAGTGTAGGCGTCCTTGGCAGCATACTCGATGTGCCTCGTGGTGAGAATCGAAGTCCACAGGCTGTGGTCGTGGTCTGACATCTTTGTCTTCATGTCTGCGTACTCGTCGTCGATGATGGCAGCAGCTACATCGCCAAGCGAGTGCAGTGGCTTCGTTCCATCAGGCACCCTCTAGTTCGTCTGGATGTCGACGAAGTTGGGGATGTGGAGGTTGCAGCGTGAGAGCTTCTCCTTGTCCTGCTCGATGGAGAATCCAGCGAACTCGAACCTAAGGAAAGTGAACCGCAAGTTATACCTTTCGAAACTGCATACATAGGCATATAGAACTGCAACACATACTCGGCAGAGAGAATTGCTTACCTTGGGTCGCCGAGGAACCTGTCGAAGGGGATGCATCTCTCGCCCAATGTACCACATACCTGGAAAAGAAGCACTGGGTGGTACTTGCCGATGGATAGTTGAACGAGGGCCGCTCTGCTCTTGTTGGGTGTGTACTCCACGTCGATGCCGACGATCTTCTGGCGGCGCCGCTGGAGAACTGTCTTGTACTCTTCGACGTACGTCGCCATGGCGTCCACGTCGGTGGTGTAGATCACCTTCATCTTCGTCTTCCCGTGCGCATGCACCTCGTCGTAGGTCCTGGTGAACCCCATGGCTGCAAAGAGGAGGAAGAGGAGGAGGAAGGGCAGCGTCGTGTGTTTGTGTGGACGGTCAGGTTGATGGAGCGCGGGATTTAAAGCGGAGCGACAGCAACTTCTGCCGAGGCCACGATCTCGTCCCCCAACCGTGTTGGCGATCATGGGTTCGTGATGATCGTGGCCTTCGCGCGGCGTGCAACCGGCCGGATAGAGGAGCGGGGGCGCGGCGCTTCGGGCGATAGTGGGCGCATTTATTTTAGGGCAAGCGAACCGAATCGTTTCCCGTAAGCGAACTGCATCGCTTCAGAAGCGGAATCGTTTTCCGTACGCGAATTGCATCGCTTCAGAAGCCGAGTCATTTTTCCGTAAGCGAACTGCATCGTGTTACAACACCGAGACATTTTTTTATTTTTTGCCTATGACCTGTGGGCCTGTCGACCTTTTATTTATTAAGTCTCTCTTTTTTCTTGTACTTTTCTTGCAGCCCCCCTTGCCCCCTTCCGCTTCCTCTCCCCCGCGCCCGCACAGAAATCCCCCCGCCCTCGTGCTCTCGTGGGGGAGAGCGATGACGCCCGCAGCCGCCACCGTCCGTAGGGGCTCTCTCGTGGTGGACAGCGTCAACGCCCGCAGCCGCCGCCGTCCGTAGGGCGCTTCCTCCACCGTCGCCGTCCGCACCCGCCTCGTTCGGCCGTCACATCGTCCCACGGTGAGCCCCAAATCGCCCCCAATCCGTTCCAGATCTTGTACTAGGGTTATTTTCCGAGCCATCATTCTCTTCTTAAGGTTGTTTTGTATGCTTGAAATTGCAACGCCCTATGGATTGAAAGTTTTTCTCTGCCTGCTTTTGGGGTTTGCTGTCTAGGGTTTAATTATTATCCCTTGCTGATTGCAGGCACAACATGGCTTCTTCCTCCCCAATTGATGCGTCACCAGTTAGAACGGCTTCCCCATCTGGTAACTACATCAAAGTGAACTGCATTTTTCATTCAGGGTCAATTTACTTCTTTTGTTGAACGAAATAGTGCACTGCATCTTAGATTCCTTTTTAGCAAGGCCCATTTTTTCAGATATGTGGCAAACTGATATGAACTGCCTCAAGTTAATTGTTTTTACTTTTTTGGAATGACATTAAGTTACTTGTTATGTTTTAATTGTTAAACATAAACTGCTAAAAGAGCACTGCATTTTGGACATTGCTTTGTATTTTTTTTGTCTATCCACTATGCGGTTGCCAAATTGATATGAGCTGCATTAAGTTTTAGTTTTTGCCTCTCACAGAACTGCATGAATTTGTTTTGTTTTGTATATCTAAGCGCACTTCTTTTTTATATGTGGTCAATTGGTCACTGAACGAATTAGTGCACTGCATCATATATCCCTTTACCAATGTCCATTTTCAGACATGCGTCAATATATATATATATTCAAGCGACATGAACTGCATTTTAGATTTACTGTTATGTTTTAATTGTTAAACATAAACTGCTGGAAAAGAGCACTGCATTTCTACATTTCTGTGTTTCCAAGTTGATATGAGCTACATTAAGTTTAGGTCTCCCTCTCACACACATATCTTTCTTATGTTTTTTCACCCACAGTTTTATCTCCTGGTGGGTCTGGGGGTGGTGGTGTTAACTATTTGATTACACGTTATTTCACAGCCGATGTTGTCGGTGGCGGTACATCTGATCAGGGCAGCATTCCACCTGAATTGAGTGAAACCCAGTCGCAATCTGTTGATGGCACAGAGCCAGTTACACAGGATTGGATGGTCCCTGATCAGATTGCAGCCGATGTTGAGAGGAGAAGGCAGAAAGCGATTGCGCTCGGTAATACTTTCGTGAAGGCTCATAGGGCGAAGCAAGTAAAGTTTGAGGAGGGTAAGGAGATAGGAAGGAGGATTGCAGATTCAAAGAAGTCTGCTAAGTTTGCCTCCGCAAAGAATCCTGTAAAGAGGAAACTCAACACTGTTGCAGAGCAAGGTTTAAGTTCTCCACGTCGGAGCCCGCGTGTTGATTACTCAAAGAGACCTAATTACGCCGAGGTTGATGTGGGTGGGATTCAAGGAAAGCGGAGACGCGCGGACGATCACTCTGGTGTTGATTCTGAGCGTCGATCTAAGCTTGCGCGGGAAAATGCAGCCGAAGAAGCTCTGGACAGTGATTCTGATGAGGAGGATGTTGATGTTAGTAAGGTATACGCTGTTTATTTACTTTTTCTTCTGTTTTTTAAAGTTGTTTTGGCATGAGTTTGCTGATGTGAACTGCATTTTTTATTCTTTTTTTTTGTAGACTCCTAAGAGTACGAAGAGGAAGAGCTCTGAAGATGATGTTGCGCATGAATGGCATTTTAACAAGACTGTTCGGCTGTCCATTCCAAACGTAATCAAAGCTGTCGCTTTGTTGGGTGAGGCGCACAGAACTTTGGTGTGGCAAGCAGGTTTTGGCATTGTCTTTGACCTGAAATTAGAGAAGAATGTTTCTCGTGTTGTGATGTGCAAGCTGATGGGAAAGATCGACCCTGATACGATGAGATTGGACTGCAGGCCAAACAAGGTTCTAGAAATCAATCGCGAGGCTGTCCATCACATTTTTGACTTCCCTATGGGTTCTCACACTGCTCCCAGGCCTGCTGCCAGCGGGCATGATGATTCGCTGACTAATCTGAAGGATGAACTCGGTTTCAACCGTTCTCGTAGCATAGATGCGAAGGACCTGCTTATTTTACTTCGCACGCTGGCTGCAGACCCTGCGAAGGTTAATAAGACGGTGAAGGTTTTTTTTCTCATTGTTTTCCAGTGCTTGCTTTGTCCCAGCCCCGCAACTCGGTTGTCCAGGATCGCTGCTATGGTTGAAAACTTGGATATTGCATCTATGGCTAGCATGGACTTTTGTCAGCTTGTTGTCGACGAGCTGCAGGCCGCTGTGTACAAGTGGAATTCTAAAGGGAGTAAGCAGAACTGCGCTGAGGGTTTAATATGTCCAAAACGTATCTATAATTTTTGCTTGCTCCATGCCTTTTTTGTGTGATATTGCTATGATATTTATGCACTTCCATACAATTTTGATCATATTTGGACTAACCTACTAATGGTTGCAAAAGTGCACAATGTTCTTGTTTTACACTTTATTGTGTAGGAATTACTTGGAAATTGACAAAAACGCAAAAGGAGTCGTATTGGAGGAGGACTCTGACTTTCCTGAAATCTGTCTGAGAGAGTTTTTTAAAGATGATCACGTTCCGGCCCGAAGACAATGTCAAACGGAAAAAGTCTAGTTGCGATAGTTGTGGGGAATTTCGAGGCGATGCTTCTGGATATAAAATTCGTCCAAATCGGAGTCCGGACGGCCGAGTAAAGCCCGTTTTACTGAGGCCCAAAATCTGATGACGGGAATCCGAGAGTCTATATAAAGAGAGGAAACCTAGGTCACCGAGGGCCACTAATTTTCCTCCTCCCAAGCCGCCGTCTTGGAGGGGAGGACCAGCACCATTGCAGCACCATCCACAAGGAAGAAGGGGGGCCAAGGAGCCGCTGCCGTCCCCAAGGGCCGCCGCCGCCCCCTAGGGCCGCCGCCATCTCCTCCTCGCCGCCGCCGCCTCCGTGACCGCCGCCGGTCGCCGCCTCCTCGCGGGGCTGCACCTCTCCATCAACACCATCATCAACCTCCTCCTCACCATGTCCATGTGTGAGTAGTCTTTTCCGGGGCCGAGGGCTCGTACGTGTAGCTATGTGGTTATCTCTCTCTCCCATGATGTGATCTTCGTTGTGATCATAGGCTATGTTAATCTAGGGTGATCGCATGATATTCCCCCTTCCTCTATGTATTAGATTGATGTACTCACTTGTCTTTATCTAGTATAATCCCCGAGACCAAGGTGACAGCGGTCTATTGGTCATGGATTAGAAAAATATTTTCATGAGTGATTTCCTCTCTTGTGTGTTGATTGAAGATTGAGAGTCTCTTGGTGCTTGTCTTTGACTATCCTTTAGATATGTTGTGGTGATTGTGGGACTCTCTTTGGATGGCCACGGTGACATTGGGAAATCCTTAGATTGAGAACTACGAACTTTGAGGTGTGCTTTTTTAGCCCTACATAATTCTCGTCCTCTCTTGACCACGAAGGAATGACCTCCGCGTGCATCTCCATTGCATGTTTTATGGGAAATATCATGTGATTCGATTATGTTAATGTTGTTGGGAGTTGCCACTAGTGAAAGTATGATCCCTAGGCCTTGTTTCCACCATTGCAATACCATTTGTGCTCACGTTTACCACTTGTTTGCTTGCTGCACTTTTTATTACAGATTTATATTACTTTGTTTTGCCATCCATATCACTTGCCATTTAACATCTCTTCGCCGAACTAGTGCACCTATCCATCTAACAAGTGTATTAGGTGTGTTGGGGACACAAGAGACTTCTTGTATCTTAGTTGCAGGGTTGCTTGAGAGAGACCATCTTCAACCTCTACTTCCCTGAGTTCGATAAACCTTAGGTCATCCACTTGAGGGAAATTGCTGCTGTCCTACAAACCTCTGCGCTTGGAGGCCCAACATAGTCTACAAGAGTAGAAGCGTGTGTAGACATCAGGGTTGCACCATCGTGCCCCTGTTCATGTACCTGGATTCGTTGAATCTTTGAAAAGTATCGGCTATGGATAAACGCACTCCGCGCGCCGCAATACTATCCCATGTGCAGTTGAAGAAGATTCACAACGCCGACATCATTGTCAGGGGAAAGATACACCTGGACTCTTACAAGTTTGGCAAGCTGTCGGTGAGTGCATAGCCAGCCTTTGTTTTTGTTTTCATTCCTTTTTTTCACGCATGCTAAATGTGAACCTCTTATGTACTTTTTTTTGTGAACTGCATCTCTTTTTTTTGTTAATTTTTTCAGTGGAAGGCGGAAGCGGACATTGTGTACAAGCGGACTGCAGTTGCCGAAGCGCCTGAAATGTTTTGTGAGCCTCTTGCTAGGGCGGCTCCAATTCGACGGGGTCGTGGTTTTGCTAGGGCGGCTGCTGGAGGTTTTTCTGGCCAGGCTTCTGGTGATCGCAATAGATTTGTTCCGGTCGATGGGCTTCTCGATAGGGTCATCAATATAACTAGTGATTTCCCAACATCCGGTTCCAGGATGAGGAATATTGCCGGATTGTTTCCTGAAGGCAAAGGCCCTTCTGAAGCAGAAATCGAGGCCGCTCATAACTTTGACCGTGGGCAGCTTGAATTCCTTAAGCAGACTGTTACGAATATAAGGTCTTTATTCATTCAGTTTAAGCAGTCTCAGGACGACAGGTGTGCTACGTATGAGCAGGAAGCTGATGAAATTGTGAAGGAAATGAGCAAGCACGAAGATGTTGTCCGGCCTTCTTTGCCCGACCCCGCAGATGTGGATGTATGTCTTTTTTCCATATGTGAACAGTTTTTTTTACCCATATTTGTTATCTATTTTTTCTGTGTGTTTGTGGCATTGACTATTTGTTTTTGGCATCCTTTTGTTCTTTTCGCAGTGTGGAGGAGAATCTTCTAAGGCTAACGCTTGTCGTGATGATGACCACCAGGACCATGACGATGTTGATTCTTATTATTTGTTTGATAGGCCATTGTCCCCCGTTGACGAAGCTGCCAAAGACAATCCTATTGACGAAGTCGTCATCGACAAGGTTTGATTTCTTCCTATTTTTTTGTTACAGTGAACTTCATTGTTTATTTTTTTGTAGTGTCCAAAACAAACAATCATATTTTTTGCACCAGCAGTGGCAACGAACTGCAGTTTTTAACTTTTTTTGTATTTCGTGCACCAGTAGTGGTAGTGCACTGCAGTTGTTGTTTAGAGAAGAAGCATCATCTTTTTTAGCAGTGGACTGCATGATCTGGTGTTGGTTTTTTAGTTGTAGAACTGCAGATTTGGATAATAGTTTTATTTATGTTTTAATGTTTTTTAGGATGCCGAATCAAACATGGAAATACATGGGAAGGAGGCAGAGGGTGACGCTGGCAAGGACGAGGAGGCTGACAAGTGTAAAGAGATGGAAGGCGACGCTTCCCTGGTGAGTATAGAGAATTTTTGCATTTTTGTGTTTTTTTTCATGGGAGCTTCATGGTCCGTTTTATTAGTGAACTACATTATATCTTTTTGTGTAATGTGTTTTATTTTTTAACTCATCAGAACTGCGGATTAAATGTTGAAATCCAATCGGAGCGCAACATTGAGGATGGTAATGTGGAAGGGAGAGGAGGGGAGGAGCCTGATGCGGAGGTTGATAAGGCAGAAGGTAGAGAAGGAGGGGAGTGTCCTGTTAAGGCTGATAAGGCGCAAGAGAGAGAAGGAAGGGAGGTTATCGTGGATTGTGATAAGCATGAAGAGAAAGAAGGAGCTCCTGGTGTTACAGTTGAAATTGCAGAAGAGACAGAAGGAACTCCTAGAGTCGGATTTGACGATGCGGGGACATCCGCTGGCATTGATGGTGTTGTTGGGCCTACTGTTTTGTTGCTTGGCGATGAGGTGCCTGAGAAATTTTGTGTCGTCCCTCGCGCCCCCGAGCAATCTGTTGGCAATCTGGCTTTCCCCGCCGAGACAACCAAAGTCCCAGCTGAGACAGTTTCAATTGGTTCTGAAGAGGAACAACCAAGACTTTCTCAGGACATGAGCAATCAAGCGCCGCTTGACGATGATATTACCAGGCTGGAGCACTTGACGCTCAGCGAAGATGTATATGAGCAGCCGTAGAAAGTTTATTCTGAAACCGAAGGTAAGCGAACTGCATTATTTTTGTTCTTTCCCGGGGGCGAAATGGACCGTGTGTGTTTTATTATCTGATATCGTTCCCACTCTGTATGCAGATGAGGAATTACCCGTCGTTACTCCTTCAAGGGTTGATCCAGCTCTTATGAGAAGATACAATGAGTTACATGACGCAGTTACGAGGGCTAGGAGGACAAGAAGAAGAAGTATGACATTTTTTGTCTTACGCCCCGGTTATTTAATATGTTATTTTTTCAGGGACACCCATCTTATCACTTTTTTGCTGGGCTTTTTTCTTCTTGTCTGAAGGCATCTAGTTGCGTTCAAGGACGAGTTTGGTGATATTACTATCGGTCAGGTTGGCGAGTCTTTTTGGTCGTATGGAACGTTGAGCACGCGCCTCGCAAACATTGGCGTCTCTATGCTAGCTGAGAGGTTCAAAGGATCTCAAACGATGATTGTCCCGTACAACCTATGTGTAAGCATTTTTCATTAATTTATATTTTATCCCCTCGTCCAATTTTTATTTGTTCTATAAGCATTTTCATTAACTCTCTGGTTTTGTCTTTTTTGCAGAATTCCATTTGGAACGACGGTGCCACAAATAGGGCTTTGAAAAAGATGTTTTCTTCAAGCGCAGAGGAACGTGCGGACAAGAAAAACTTGGTAATGCATTTTGACCATTTGTCGTCATCTTGAAAATAAGTTTTCTGTTTTTCTATTTTCTCATCTGGTTTGTTTTATTTATTTTTATTTCAGATTATGTTTGCAACATTTGACCCCCCTACCGCAACAATGAAGGACGCGATAGGCCACTACTGCTTGGTCACTTTGAACCTGCGAGAGAAGCGTTTTGAGTTTCTCGACTCATTGAACGAAGGCGACAGCGCTGCTGCAAATCTTGTCTTCAGGAAAATGGCCAGGAACATCAAAAAAGTTTGGAAAGATGGCAGCGCAAGCTGCGATGAGCCGTTGAACCCTCCCACCCTCGACGGCTTTGCGTTGACTCATATTAATGTCCCGCAACAGGGAAATGGGTTTGTACCTGATCTCCTTTTCTTCTTTTTCATCCTTCAGTTTTTTTGTGTAAGTGAGCTGCATTGTTTTTACTAAATAGAAGCACCTTTTCCCTTGAGCGAACTGCATTACTAATGTGTTATTGGTTGTTCTCCCTCGGTTTCTTGTGTGTATGGAGCTGCATTGTTTTATTAACATCAGTAGCACTTTCATTACTGAGTGAACTGCATTAGTAATGTGTTTTGTGTTGTTTTTCTTTGCAGGCATGATTGTGGATTTTACATGTTCCAATTCATGCAGACCTGGGATGGTGAAACGATTGCCAAGTTTGGGAAGGAGCACATTGGCTACATCAGGAAGGCGATGCTCTATAGTTGGCTGACCTCGTCGCATTGCTGTCTGGACCTGACATCACTTTTAATTTTTAAACAAGGTTATTACATTTTTTTCAGTCACACACCCTTTTTTATTAAGTGAACTTCATTGGTACAGAGAGGGGAGGTCCACTACTTTTGTTAAGCTTTTTAGTAGAACCCCATTCACATGTTTAAAATGACTTTCCTTAGTGAACTTGATGATTCTTTTTCATTTTGCTCATTATCCATTTTTTTTGTGCAGGCTTTGACGAAGGCGCACACCAAGGTGGTATTTCCTTGTTTGAAACTCAGGTTCACACTCCAACAATTCAGAAAGTTGTCCTTGATGAACCCCCCGTTAAGCTTGTGAAAGAACCTGTGTGTAAGAGGTTGAGGAGTGGCGCCGGCACTTCAAATGAAAAAGCTCTTGAGAAATCTCCTGTCAATGTCAAGCATGGGAAGAAAGCTGTGAGCCCTCCTAATGCTGAAGATAGTGATGATGATTTTGAGAGGCCACCACCAGTGCCTAGGAGGACCAGGAGCGCAGTTGTGGAACGCCCGACGGACAGTGAGGCACTAATTCTATCAAATAAGAGGCCTGTGCAGAAGCCATCAAAGTTTCGATCTCCTGTACAGAAGTTGAATCCTGCGAGATTCAGCTATCTTGTGGAGATGAGGAAAGTCTTGCAACTCATCACGAGCACACAATTGAGGCAGAAATACAGCGAGCCAGTTCTTTTTTCATTAGTTTTTTCGCTTTTTTGATTTTTAATATGTGTAATGTTCTTCTGTGTTTTTGCTTTTGTGCTCCTAACCTCCCCACCTTCGCCATTTCTTTTGTGCAGGTGCGCACTTTTCATGCACAGGAATCTTGTCGAAGTCTACACCGTGACTGTGGACTACATGTTCTTAACTTTCACCAAAGGTGGTTTTATGGACTCGGAATTGATGGATCATACCATCAGGTATTGGAAGAATGACGAGCATATGAATGTGGTTTATCGATCTGGCGAACGCGTTCTGCTGTCCCCTTTGTTTATCACGGTATTTCTCTTTTTCTTTTTTTTTTCTTTTTTTCTGCTCGAGTGAACTGCAGTAAATAGTGTATAATAATTTGTTTTTAGAATGTACTGAACTGCATACATTTTTTTTGTGTTTAACCCATGCATCTTAAATGAAACAAATTGTGGTGAGAATTTGTGAACTGCATACTGTTTTTAGAGAAGCGTGATCCGTTTTTTTATTAAGCGTCGGAGCGAATATCTTAAGGGGAACTGCATTAACGTTCTTTTGTGAATTACCCACACGCAGTATGTGCTTCAAATGAATGATCACGCGGATAGAGATGAAGATGGAAATGTTGTGTTGCCTTTTGTCCACGGCAAGTTTAACGTTGAAGATGCAGCAAAGCAGTTCCAACTTTATGTTCGTGATGACGAGAACCTTCTTGATTGCAAATTAGTAAGTTATCAGATTTGCTTTTGTTCAGCCTTATGTATTTATTTTCTCTCCCAATTTTTTCCAGTAATCCTTTTTCACTCATCAAACCCATAACAAATTTGATGAAACAAAATCAGATTCTGTTACCACGGATGAAAGGCCAGCATTATTCGCTATACACGATGAATAGGCACCGCGAGACCCTTGACATTCATGACACTAGCAGGTACAGCGGACCGGTTGATCAAACGACGAGGTGGCATAAGTCTGAATACCACAGCGACCGCACTGAAATGGTAAAAATTTTCCTTTTTCACCTTCTTTTTTTTCATGCGTGCGCGTGTTGAACAATATTTTGTTGTGATGTGTATTTTTGTTTTTTTATTTCCACCAGATGATCAGGATGACTGCATTGTTGAAGAAGGTTTATGGAGAAAAGGAGTACAAGAGAAAGGAGTCGGTAGACTCGGTCGATGTTTCAAAGAAAGCTAGCTTTTTGGGCACCCCTGAGCAGGGCCCCAACGAGTGCGGCTTTTTTGTTCTCAAGATGGCTCAGTTTTATGACGGCAAAACCTTTGTTGTGAAATTCGCAAAGCGTAATGTAAGTATCCTCTTTTAACCCAATAATAACCCCTCATTCCTTGATATTTTTTTGTCAGTTTCTTTTTTGTAGATGATGTTGTATATTTGTTTATTTTTTTTTCTTCATCGCAGGAAGCTGTTATTCAGGATTGGAAGGCTGAGTTTTTGTTCCAGATTCTGTTCCACCCAGAAACATGGTCGTAGTCACCGAGTTCCCAGAGGATCTAAGAAATCTCTGCATTTCTCTTGGCTTTTCTCCAAAACTGGATTCGCAGGAGCAGGATGAGGCATAAATGATAGCAGATCTTTTTCTATGTGTTTTGATGTCTTTTTTCGTGTGTGCTCCAGAACTTTCTGTAAACAGTAATGTATGGTTGCTGTGTGTAGTTCTCGATCTGCAAAACTGTTCACACCATGTTGTGTGCTTTTGTATATACCGATGTAGTTAGTTTTTGTGTTTTTCTTTTCGTGGCAGACAGTGAAAATGTCAAATATGTACATAATGGAGCTTTCAGCCAACTCCTCCTTGTGAATTGTAACATGTTCGCAGCGCACTGCATTCACTCATATGAGTAGAAGCCAAGTTTTTTTAAATATACACATCCGCACTGCATCTCACCTTATCACATGGGACTGCAAAGACGAATTCAACGTGTTTGTCGTCGATTTTCAAAATTTTGGAAAAATTGTATTAGAAGACAGAAAATCAACCGTATCTGCTAAGGGAGAGCTCAATTTTTTACATTTTTTTGCACTAAGCGCACTGCACTGTGTACTCGAAGCGTACTGCACTGCAAGCTTTAAACGCACCACGCACGCACTACAGTGTACGTGAAGCCTTGTCCGACTCTACATTTTTTTCTTTTCTAACTGCATTCTATATTGATTCATGGTCATGTCAGATTCTATACGACGAAGAGAACTGCATTCTCAAAATGACATTCTGATCTCAGGGTTTTCATACAGAAGAGAACCGCATTCTGAGAATGACATTCTCATCTTATTTCTTTTCATATAGAAGAGAACTGCATTTTATCAAGCATACCCCCCCGCAGCACATTGGTCACAAAGTATGTATGGCATATGTTATATCTATTCATTTTTGAACTTCAGTATTACATGTTGAATTCTTTTTTTTTTGCAGTCCACTGAACACAAGCTATGTATATTATATACGATACGATATATATAAAGGATGAAGTTAATATATTTTTTTAAATGTAAAACTGCATATGTGTTAATCTACGTCCTTTTCCTGCTGCTTCTTCTCAGATTGTGCACTGCATTTGTTTCAATGGTTGTTGCTGCTTCTGTCTTGCTCTTGTTGTTCGCATTACCCCTCGTAACGCGACCGTGCGACTGCGATGCTTGCCTACGTGCTGGATTCTGCGTTCTGTCTCTCCCCCTCGTTTTTGATGATTGTTCTTCGATTTCTTCATCATCTTCTTCTTCTTCCTCATCTTCTTCTTCTTCTTCCTCATCTTCCTCTTCGGTTTCATTAGCTTCGCTCGCTTCCTCGCTCTCTTCTCTGTCAGCATCTTCTTCGTCATCTTCTTCATCTTTTTCCTCTGTTCTATTTGGACAAGTTCTCGCGTTATGCTTCTCTCTCTTGTTGCAGACGCTACATAGTCTTCTCTTTGTCGTATCATCTTGTTGGTCAGCTCGGTGATTTGTGGTGGCATTTTCATCCTGGTTTTGCTTCAGCCTCTCCTTACATGTTCTTGAGTTGTGTCCCGCAATCTTATTGCATGATTTACACATCCTTACCCCCAGTGGTCTTCCTCCGCTGTCCAGTTCTGGCTCAGGCCTGCTATTTTTTTAGGGCTTTTTTCATTTGCTGCAGCTTTTTTATTGGCTGATTTGCTCTCTTTCTTTCTCCCTTTTGTGTTTGAAACAGGCGGGGGAAGAATTGTGTCATCCATATTATGAACTGCATCATCAGCAGCATGTTTGTGCTCCTTTCCTTGTTCTTCACCCCGCGCATCCATGATCTTCTCTGCCTCTTCTTCTTCGTTTATTACGTTCACTTCTTGTATGAGTTCTGTCATCCCAACTAAAGCTCTGTTGTACCCTCTATCCGATTTGACACCCCTGCTCGCCAGGTCCATAGCAGTTTCTGCAAGTAGTCTCCTACGACAGAACATCGAACTCCCATCTGGAGCAGTTTGCTCATAGTCTCTGCGGTCAAAAGTTGGATTTTGGCGTGCATTTCGTGTGTATCTCTTCAATATGTACTCTTCAGGTATCTTGTCCACCCGCAGCTGATCCAACATGCAAATGATGTGCACGCAGAATAGGCCTGCAGCAAAAGAATTTTTTTGGGTTATTCGTGCCAGCAAACTTCACATAAATACGCAACATTTTTTCAATTTTTTGTTTTGTGAACTACATTATAAATAGGTCCTAGGTCTACTGTTCTAGTGAACTTCACTAAGTTTTTTTTTGTTTTCATCTCTTTTTTGCTACCAGCAATAAGTGAACTTCATTATGTTTTCTGTGTGCTTATTTTTTTTGTTTTCCTGTCTCACTGACCTGTGTGTGTCCACTGCTTGCATTCGCATTCGTAGATACCGTTCGTCACATCAGCAACTACCTGGAACTCGTGTCTTGCCCAATGAAAATCATCAGACCGGTTGTAGTGGCACACCAAATATTTCGTCGGGTTGTCAGTGGACTGCTCTGATCTGAATGCAGTGCTGCGGTAGTGAGCTTGCTTGAAGTCAGCAAAGACCGCCCTGATGTAAATCTTGGAGAGCTGAACCTCGAAACCAAACTGAGTAGTAGTCTTTATTTCCGTCTGTGAAACAAAGAAAACCAGTTAAGTAGTTGTCTTTTCGTAGCAAAAATCAAGAAAGCGAGTAGTGTTTTTATTAATTGCTCATCCAGCTTAAAAACTTTGCTCTGGTTATATACCTCGTTAGCTATGGTCTCCGCGTGCTCGACGCCCTTCCTTGTCTGGATGCACCTATCCACCTGCGACGCAAAGATGTGTAGGTCGTGTCTTTCCTTGACAAAGTTCCTCTTCAAGATCCGGTTCATGCTTTCACTTCTCTGTGTCGACATCATCCGTGCACATAACACCTCCTTGTAGTAAGCTGATATCCATTCTTTTCGGTCTGTCCAGAGCGCCTTCATAATCTCATCATTTTGCAGGTTATACTTGTCCATGAGCTCATGCCAAGCGCGTTCAAACTCTGATGGCATCAGCGGGTGGTTGAGAACGGAGGTCAGCTCATCCTTGAATTTCTCATACGCTTTGTACAGCAAGGACAGATGATCCTTGTATTTTTTCAGTATATGCCAACGGCATAACTTGTGCAGCGTGCCTATTAGCGTACTTTTTATCGCGACATCCATGGAGGGGCATTGATCTGCATGTTTTTGAAAAAAATCAAGAAGTGAGTTATTGAGAGAACTGCATATCCTTTTTCTGCTTTTTTCTTTTTTTTCATTGGATGGAAGAAATGGACTACAAAACTTGGCAGCGAACTGCATTGTTATTTAACCCATTCTTTTTTTCAGCATACCTGTGAGTATGCAGATTGGCCGCTTGTTGTTCATGCAACGCAAGAACGTTCGGAACACCCACTCGAAAGTCGGTATTGTTTCGTCTCTGATGAGAGCCACAACGAATATTGTACTTTGGAGGTGGTGGTTGACTCCAACGAAGACGGCCAGAGGCATGTGGAACTTGTTGGTCTTGTAGGTCGTGTCAAATGTGACACAATCTCCAAAATCTTCGTACGATCCCCTGCAGCTCGCGTTCGCCCAGAATATGTTCCGCACACGGTTATCGACATCTTTGTCGTAATCATAGAAGAACTCCGGGTTTATTTGCTACATCTTCTCAAAGAAAGCCAGGAGTTTCTTCACGTCGTCTTCTGTTTCCTCCCTCGCGAATTGGTGCTTCCTGCAGTTCGAAATAATAATATACTTGCATCATTAGGGACATACAGAAAATGCACAAAGCGAACTGCATGAAATAGACGAGATATCGTTTTTTGTTTAGTGAACGTACCTGTTCACCCAGTCACGGCTGGTGCGCCCCATAAAGTGCAGCCCTCCTGACATCCTTGACAGGGTTGACATCATCTGCGTGTGCGTCAGGTTGTCGCTCTGCATGTCCTTCACTAGTTTATCGAGTAACGGATCATCCGTCTTATGCGAGTGCATGTGCAGAAGCATAGCTGGGATGTCAATTATCCTGTGGTTGTGATTGAGCTCAATCTCTGCTATGACAAACACATCCTTGATTTTTTCAATCTCATTCCCGCCTTGCAGCCAGTCCTCTTTGATGTTTTTTCTCGCTTTCTGTCATAATCAGTGACAGTTTCTTTGCTTCTGCCTTCTTTTGAGCACACTATGTATTTGTTTGTTCTGTATCCACCGTTTTTGCGTGTGCCGAAGCCTGCATGCCTCGCATACGTGTTGTAGAATTCTCGCGCCGCATCTTGTGATGTGAATTGCATACCTTTCACAGGCACAAGTTCTTGGAGCATGTTCTCATCCTGCACACACACAATATGGAATGTTTTTTTTGTTAATGAGAATGCACAAGCTGAAAGAATGCGTAAGTGAACTGCAGTAGTTAGGCAAGGATGCTTACATGTGTGTACTGTTTTTCTTCTAACGGTGTTTGCAGCTCACCGATGTTTATTGGGCATGGAGGGGTGACAACAGATATGTGTAATTTAGGATCGCGAGGAAGCAGAAGTGTTGAGAACTTTACTTTTTTGGTTGCTTGCGGCTCTCCTTGATTCTGCTTCCGATTCTTTTGTTGGGCAGTGGGCGGCCTTGGTGGAATTCCACTGTCTCTTTGTCGACGAATCGTTTGCTCATGAACTTGCCGAACTTGCTGGGTTTCAACATTGGCTTGTGGAGGTGCTATATCATCCGTTCTGATCTGCTGGCCAAATGTTTCAAAGACACGCGTGTACCTTGGCTGCATAACTGTTATGATTTGCTCTTCATCATCATGCTCCTCATCATCTTTCTGCGCGTGCTCCCCCATGAAGACCATATCGCCGTCGTCCTCCTCCTCATCCTGCGGGTTTTTTGTTTCACTGCCTTCTCCATCTCGAATGATGTTTGGTTCACTGTTTTCATCTTTATCCTCTACATGTTCCTCCACGGAGTATGCAGTTCTGTTTGCTGTGTTAAAGAACCCCCTAGGTATTTCAGGTGTTATCCATCCAGGCATCTCCCACTCTTCTCTTCCTATGCAGTTCAGGGGCTTTGGGTCGTAAATGATTCGAGGCATCTTCTATTTTTGAGGCATAGTAATTTCCTGCACAGTATTAAGCCAAAGCTTTTTTATGCACGTCAACAGTGAAATGAACTGCATCTTTCATACTATATATCATTATATTTTTGCAACTATAAGAAATTGCACTTGAATTTGTCATTCTATAGCAGGGGCACTATTAGTTAACATGAAGAAATAATGCACTTCAGTTTTAGGCACAACGCTCTACATATGTAAGTCATGGTGGACTGCAATTTTGAGCCATATAACATTTTTTATTTGTCGAAGTATCCTTTTTCTGTTTTCTACTTTGGAGATACATGTGACTGCAGTCGACGCAAGAGAGGGGCACTGCATGGGGATAAAAACGGCACTGCAAACTGGATGTGGGGGTTGGGTATGTCATTTTCTTACATTATATGCAGTTCCCTCCTTCTGCAGATGCAGCTCTGGCTGCTGTTGGCGTGCAGTCCACCTCCGCTGCAGGAACTCATGGGCTTTTTCAACTTTCGCCATTGTTGCGGGAGAAGGCTGGATGTGCACCATTGCAGTTCGCATCCACGACGAATGCGATGGAGTAGTCATCCTTGCAGTTCTTTTTCCCCTGTCATGCATGACAGAGGCTGGATGCTCCAGCGGGGGATCACCCAGGTGGTGTTGGGGCGAAGGTGAGGTGCGGCGTCGCTTCCTAAACACCGTCGCGGAAATTTCCTCGCCGACGGACTGCATCGCCGGCTGCTCGGCGCGCGCTCTGCGGTACTGGGCGCGGAAGAAGGCGGGGAGGGGTGGGGGTCGCCGCCGGCCGCCGGAGCGCTGCCGCGCTAGGAGGTGGGGAGGGGTGGGGGTCGCCGCCGGCCGCCGGGGCGCTGGCGCGCTAGGAGGCGGGGAGGGGAGGGGGAGGACGCCGACCGCCGGGGCGCTGGCGCGCTAGGAGGCGGGGAGGGAGGGGGACGCCGCTGGCCGCCGGCCGCCTGGGCGCTCCCGCGCTAGGAGGTCGGTAGGGGAGGGGACTCCGCTCGCTGGTGGCCGCCGGGGCGCTCTAAGCTAGGAGGTCGGTAGGGGAGGGGGAGGGGTGTTAGGAGAATAAGGTTTTTGTTAGGAGAATAAGGTCTTAAGGGGTGTTATGAGAATAGACCCACCCTATATATATTTCATGCATATGATACTAGTGTATGATACTACGTATGTACCTTCATAGTGCATATATAGTATCATAGAGTAGTACTAGCTCCCTTTGTAAACTAATATAAGAGCGTTTAGATTACTAAATAGTGACCTAAATGCTCTTATATTAGTTTGCGGAGGGAGTATATATCAGAGATGACTGTATTTATGAGTTGAGCCCTATAAGGCTGGTTGTAATGGGGAGTATTATATATATACACTAGTAGTATCATGCATACATATATATGATAGTGTAGGTAGGATACTACTTCCGTAATGCATAGTATCATAAGTTAACATCTTAGGTTGCCTTACTAATTGTCATGCATCACACAAAGTAGTAATACAACATTTAATATGACACGGTATCATGATATGATACCACATCCTCTATTGTGTGACACATCATCCAGAAAGTCTAGTTGGCATGCATGATACCGCTTATGATAATACCATTACAACTAGCCTAAACCGGAAAGGAGGAAGTATGAGACTAGCCACAATGCAGAGTAGTACACGAGTAACATACACATATCCCTAGACTATATATGTTACGACCTTCATAGTGGGTAGTAACATAAGTGTAGTGTCATGGAAAGCATCATTTCTTAGGTTACAGACTCATATTGCATTGGGACATGAGATGCTACAGTAACTAGCGAGATTACTGAAACTATCTCTCTCCTCATTAACTTATTGCCACATAAGCAAGTTTGCTGAGTAGGAGTCGGTGTTACTGCTGAAGTTACTCCCACTATGGCTAGTCTGATACTAGCTAGTAGTTTATGATATACTAGCTAGCTACCTCACTAAGAGCATGGTTAATAATACAGCTAACGGTCGACTATAAGAAGTTGCCATGTCATATACAGCCAACCTCTTAGTGGGCATGTACAATAATAAGTTTTATATACGTACTAGTTTATCAATAGTTGGCCCACCTTACATCCTTACAAAGTGTCTTGGATCTCGTGTTGTAGCTATCTCTACTAACCAAGAGCTCGCTTCTCTTCTCTTTCCTCCAACTAATAAGCACATATATATTATTCTATTCCTTATAACCAGACTACCCATAGTGGGAGTAACATAGGTAGTAACATCACACATATCTAGATAAAATAGATGATGTGGCAAGCAATAAATGAAGAAATGGAGAAAAGTGGATATGTGTGATGTTACTACGTACCTATGTTACTCCCACTGTGGGTATAGTCTTACTACAATATGAGACTACCCACAATGGGAGTAACATAGGTAGTAACATCACACATATCTAGATAAATTAAGTAGATGATGTGGCAAGCAATAAATGAAGAAAGTGAGGAAAGTAGTAACATAGCTAGTTACTAGTAGTATGAGTAACATCACATGTACATATCAAGGCAAGATTGTCACAGCCTGATTTTTGGCCCTTTCTTTTTCTTTAGTTTTTCTGAGATTTTTGCTTAAGATTTCTTTTTCCGTGGCTTTGTGGTCTAGAAACTAATGGAGATGCCACCTCCTTCCTTTCCAGAGTGGCTTGCCATACCCAAATCATTCCCTAGACCTTGCCATTTCCATCTTGGCCCAACCCCAATATTATTTTTCTAGGGAATATTCCTTTTTTTTCTATTAAAGGAATAACCCTGCCTGCCCCTAGGCTGTGAAGCAACCTATATTTCCATCACTCCTAAAATTCCCAAATAATTCTCATAAAATTGTTTGGGTCATATCTTCATCAAATATGGTAATACTTTTCATTGCCTTGTTCAAAAATAATCATCCAATGTTCCTTTTTCTCTTCTGCCCTAAATGGCACATTGTAAAGCAAGTGCTATTTTGCTTTTGCTATTTGACCTCAAACTCCTTGGACACCTTTTCCTGTCCATATAATTTCCACATGCCAAAAATGCAACCTTATTTGCCTAGTAATTATTTAATTATGATTTTCCAAAGTTTCTATCCAGAAAGAAGCTTTGTGAAGGAGGTGCAAGCTAGGCATATCCAAATGAGTTGCCATTTTCCATGATCCCTCATATCATCATATCATAGCCCTCCACCAAAGTAGAGCTCATGTCATGCCTCCATGTGAGCTCATCTTCAATTCTTTGATTCTGTCCAAAATTTCAGTTTGTGAAGCAAGTATATTTTTATCTTGCTCCATTATGGCTGCCAATTTTCCAGGACCTTCTCCTACCCATATAACCAACCTCCACAAATTGTGGGCGCATTTTATGTAGCCATTTTCCCTCAGTATTTATTCTTATTTTCTGGACAGAAGGGATGTTTGTGAAGGAAGTAACATTTTGGCTTGTCCAATTGGTATAAAATTCTTACAACATCTCTATATGTCCAAATGGCCAAGCCTTGCAAAAATTCAGCTCAAGTGGTTACTCCAAGTGAGTGCTACTTCATGATCAAGTTTCTGGACCATTTGAGTCATTTGCAATGAAACTCTATTAAATATTGGTCCAAATCACCTCAAACTTACCAGGACTGTAGTCCTTCATAACCTAAACTCCCCAGACAACTCGTTTGCCTCTAATCTTACCTCAGTTGAGCACTGTTTCATGATCGAGTTTACTGCAGTAAACTCCACAGCTCAATTACCTTTTAACCAGAGCCGTTTTCACCGAGCTAACACCGCAGTAGGAATCTACATTGGTTAAACTTACCACTAGACATCATTTTATAGCTTTGGCATCTTCTCCTCGCATGTCTGCACGGTGACCACCGCTTTGGCGTGCAATGGCCGCGCCCAGAATGGCTTCTTACTCGGCCCCCTTCTCTGCCCGGTGCCTCAGCGAGCACGAGCCTGTCTACAGTGTTCCCCTCGTCGTCGCGACCTCCATGGACCCCTCTCCCCTCTAGCAGCTTCGCCGTCGGTGCTCGTCGCCGCATGCCCACGAGCAACATGTAGCCGACCGGCTCTGTTCGAGCCGCGCCATCATTCTCCCGTGTGCGCTCGGCCCCTCCTACACAGTGCATCACTTTGGCTCGTCCGCACCCCCCTCGTCGTGATCCAGCCCCCTCCCGTGATCGCTGTGCGTGCCAGAGCGTCGGCCGGACGTGCATGGCGGCACACCCCCTCGGCCATCCCCTCCCTGCCTATATATAGGCCTCCCCCGAGCCGTTCGACCTCACCACCAGCCTTGCCTCGCTCCACTATCCCTCCCTAGCCTCTCATTTGAGCTCGAGGAGCTCTCTGTGTCCACCATCGCCACCATGGTCGCCGCGGTGCTCCGCCTAAATACCGGCGAGCAGCGCCTCCTCTCCCCGTTCCAACACCACCAGAGCGCTCCCCACATCCCGTAGAGCCGCCCCACCCCATCAGTCCTCGCCGGAGCGCCCTGCTTCGCCGAGTTCAAACTCGTCCCGCACCTCTCTGTCCTCCCCTGCCTTCCTCGGCGTGCCTCGTCCCCCGGGATGGATGCGGTCGGCCGTGCCGCGCCCGCCGGTGGCCACTCCCTGGCCGGGAGTGGCCGGAGGCAGCCAGGCCGGCGCCGGCGTCGCGCAGCCTCGCCCCTGTGTAACACCCCGATAATCATGCTACAGTAACTCTATGCTAATGATGCCAGGACCTCATCATTATGCCCTAAGAAAGGCAATTAAGAAATATTTCAACCTCGAATTCAAATTCAAATCATAAGTGAAATAAATAATTCCTCAAACATGAAAACTAAAAGGTTCATCAGGTGGAAAGTAATCCATAACTAATTAAGGTGCTGAACCAACATTTTTATATACTATATAAATGCGCTTAACCTTTTTAAAAACAGTGACCAAATCATAACTTTAACCCATTTTTTATTTAATCAAAATTCAAATGAGATCATCTTGCCTCCAAACTTTTTGTGGCACTACCAGACGTTACCTAGTATTTGATTTGGCAAGTTATGCATTTTACAAAAGTAACTTGCTAACTAAAAGAAAATGCAACCGAAAATATTAAAGGAAATCAGATTTAAAAAAAAAGAAAGGGACAAGGGAAAACTCCCCTGTGCACTTAGCCCATCCCTCCTACTGTACCAGGCCCAGCCCACCACCAGGGCCTTTCCTCAACCCCTGTACAGAGGGAGGTAGAGGCCATGGTGTGGCAATCATCCGACGGTGCCATGGCCGGATGGCCACCACGTCACCTCCCCTGGCCTATAAAGGCGTCCATCGAAACCCTAGCCCTCATCTCAATCATTCCCCCCTCGATCCCCATCGACCCCCTTCCCTCTGGATCGAATCAAGCTCGTAAGATCCCGCGGTGACCGCTGTCCCGTCATTGTTGTCACGGCCGCTGGCATCCCCAGCGTGCGGGAGGGCGTCCAGGAGCTCCACCGTGCTCGACTTCATCGATCCCGGGCGCCGTACCAAGCCGGGGCACTGCGTTGCCGACGCCATCTTCTTCTTCTTCTTCTTCGTCTAGCCGTCGCTATGTCACTATCGCCGCCGTCCTTCCGGTCCACCCCAACCTCCCCCGAGCCTTCCTGCGGCATCTCCGTGAGTCCCTCCTTCGAATCCCCTCAGTTCCCTTTCAATTCCATGCCGTAAGTCGCCTCCCTCGTGATTGGTCGTCATGGTAGGGAGCTTGAGCTCCTCGCCGCGCGCCTCCGGTCGTGACTTCTCGCGAGCACCCCCCCGGGGCATGCCTGCTCGTCCGTGTCGCAACTCTGCGCGCCCCACGTGCGCCCGTACGTCCGCCGTCGCTCCCTGCGGTCGACAGGGCCGTCGCTGCCGAGTACGCGTCCTGCAGATGCCCGTGCCCGCTACTGCCGGTGCTGCTTCCTGCTGTGCTGCCCTGCTACTCTAGCTCTATGTGATGCTGCTACTTACTGCTGTTTAGCTGCTGCTACTTACTATTAGCTGTTGCCGCTATGCTCCGACCACTACTACGGCTGGGCATGGCCATGGCCATGGCCATGAGCTAGGTGTGTTTTCGTGTTGTGTGAGCGTGCAGTGTGTGTGTGCAGTGTGTGTGTGGCCGCGTGCACCTCCGACCTCGCCCGCCTTCGGCCGGCCTCGCCGCGCCGCCGCTGCCGCTACCTGCTACTGCTCTACCCGCTCCGCTCTGTTGCTGCTCCTCTGCTACAGTAAAATTCAGTTACTATAGTAGTATCTACCTTTAGAGTTTTTACACTTGATAGCCCCCTAAACAACCTCAAAACAGCAGCTAAATAAATCTTAACATAGCTAAAATAAATATGCGTAGGTAGTACACTTGGGAAGGCTCAAATATGTCCATTGGACCAAATCCATTTGATGCTTGAATTAAATTCTATGAAATTCAAAAAATGCTATCACAACATTGTGGCTGTGTGCTGTGTGTATGCGCTTGTTTGAGTGTGCCCTGTGGTGTGTGCTCGGCTAAGCCACAGACGACCTTAATTAATTAGACTAGGTTAGTACGTATAGTTTGTATAGCAAATGACATGTGGCCCCTCTAAATAGTTTGTTTAAACTAGAATACTTTTACATATGTTAGACTTACATGTGGGTCCAATGACCCTGTTGACTGGTCAATCCTTGACCTGGTCAAATAGTCAACCCAGCCCCACAGGCCCCACTGTCATACACTATGGCTGGCACCACACTAGGTGACAAAAGTATTTCATAGTTTATTTTCGATTTTATAATAATTTTAGAAAATTTCTTAAACTTTGGAAATTCATATAAAATAAACCGTAACTCAAATGGGAAAACTTTATATATGAAAGTTGCTCAGAACGACGAGACGAATCCGAATACACGGTCCGTTTGTCTGCCACACATCCCTAGCATAGCGACCATGCAACTTTCCCTCTCCGATTCATTTGTCCGAAAAAGCCAAACTTCGGGAATACTTTCCCGGATGTTATCCCCCTTCGCCGGTACCGTGTAGCACCGCGTTAGAACACCCTAGCACTGCGTGCTGACATGTCGAGCTTCTCTGTTGCAACTGTTTGCTTTATATTTACAATTTCTTCCCCCTCTTCTCTTCGGTAGACCCCGAGACCGAAGATGCCCCGGTGATCGACTACGGTGTTGACGGCCCCTCCTTCTTGCCAGAGCAACCAGGCAAGCCAACCCCCTTTGATCATTCCGATATCGTCCATTCTCTTCTCTCTTATGCTTGCATTAGAACTGCTACTGCTTTTTGTATGATCCTATTCTGATACATAGCCTGTTGTTGATACTGCTTTCATACCTTACATGTTTATACTAAACTGCTTAGTATAGGCTGGTTAGAGATCCACTAGTGAGCCCCCCCCCCACATTGTCCCGACTACCCCGTCGGATTATCAGAAGACCCATTCAACGGGATGGAAGACCAGGCCCCGGCACCGCACATCACTTTCCCCTTAGTTGCTCGACAATACTGGGTTATCATCGAGTGCCGAGGGTGACACCTCATTAGCACTTCTGATGTGAACCTTCTAGGTTAAGTTCATCGGGTGTGGTCATAGAGGGTGATTCCTCTTTCTCCACTCCTGATAACGACACTGTCGTGCAACTCCTCAAGAGTGGACCTCGAGGGTGACTCCTCTTTCGTTCACCTTGATGATAAACATCAGGTGGAATTCCATCGAGGGTGATTTCCTCAGCTTTTCCCTTTGGTGTTAGACACACAGTTACTATGGTTACTTTGACTTACAACTATTACTTGGAAAGGCGGGTCAACCCTGAGGGGTACCCGCGAGTGATGTGGAGACGGGTTAACCTGGAGGGTACCCGAGAGTTGAATACGAGGCGTGGCCGGGCATTCTTAGCCCTTGCCGCAAGTCCTCGAGACGGGGCGACGGGGTCACATCTTCCATGAGTCTCTGCTCGTTACTGCGTTCTCAAGACACTAAACGGTTTGGATATTTGATCCAAGGGGCCTCTGGCCTGATAGCGCTAACCATCACGTGGGCATAGTATGGGCGTTCTGCGTCGTATGCATCAGCCGAAGCTTAACTGACGTCATTGCGACTGAGCGGCGCGCGTCGGGTTGGACCGCGTAAGCACCTACCTTTTTAAGGAGGTTGCCCAAGTCTGCTCACCGACCGCCCTCGCAACGTGTAGGAGTTCGCGGGGCGATTGGCCCATGACTCCTGGGGGCATAGGGTTTAGTCCGGCGTGCATGACCTCTCTATTAAGCCTAGGTCGGGTTGCAGCGTATTGTTTGGCCGAGGGCGGGCATGACCTGATGGTGTGTCCGGCCGGAGTTAACCAAGCGTGGTGGGTAAGTTGGTGCACCCCTGCAGGGCAGAAAACATCTATCGATAGCCTGTCCTACGGTAACGGACACTTGGAGTTGTATCCTGATCGCTACAACTAGAACTGGATACTGAGACATGAATGGATATGTGGCTCCGGGATTGCTTCCTCGCAGGGAGTCGATGAAGGATCTCTGGGCGTTATTGCTACAACATGCTTGATAATTATAATATGTTATTCTGTACTCTCTTCTACTGCTGCAAGATTGGTGGTTTCCAGAAGATGCTAGTCTTCGATAGGAGTAGCTTCTCCCCCTCTTATTCTGGCATTCTGCAGCTTAGTCCATAGATACTACCCCCTTTCATTGATACCGATGCATATGTAGTGTAGATCCTTGCTTGCGAGTACTTTGGATGAGTACTCACGGTTGCTTTGCTCCCCCTTTTCCCCTTTCTTTCTTCTTTCTGGTTGATGCAACCAGATGGTGGAGTCCAGGAGCCAGAAGCCACCTTTGACGACTGCTACTACCCCGATGGAGGCTACTACTACGTGAACACCGCCGACGACCAGGAGTAGTTAGGAGGTCCCAGGCAGGTTGCCTTGCCTTTTCGATCGTGTTGTTTTGTGCTAGCCTTCTTAAGGCAAACTTGTTTAACTTATGTCTGTACTCAGATATTGTTGCTTCCGGTGACTCTTGTGTATTCGAGCCCTCGAGGCCCCTGGCTTGTAATATAAAGCTTGTATTATTTTAATTTGTGTCTAGAGTTGTGTTGTAATATATTTCAGTGAGTCCCTGATCTTGGTCGTACACATTTGCGTGCATGATTAGTGTACGGTCAAATCGGGGGCGTCACAAGTTGGTATCAGAGCTGACTGCCTGTAGGAACCCCCTTTCCAACTCCTTGGCCGAAGTCGAGTCTAGTTATTGCAGAACTTTTACTAACATGTCTGTGTGGCTTACAGGCCCACGTCGCCATTGGGTGGTATTATGATCTTTTATGCCTCGTCTATACTCTGGGATTCTGACATCTCTTCTCTTTGGGTTAAATGGTTTTGCTGACTCTAATGCTAGGTTCTTGTAAATACTTCTCCCGGGGAGCCCCTTCATTCCAGATGATGGCCTGCTTCACCAGAAGATTCGGAAGATACCCTTCAGTATATCCTGAGACTTTTGAGCTCGTCTCCTTTTGCAACTCCCTACCTTTGATATATTCTTATGGATAACTCCATACACTCGTCATTCAATACTTCCATCCCTAGTTGTTCTTGTTATTACAAGATACCCGAAAGTATTCTTCGACTTCCGAGAATCCTTTTTCCGACCGCCTTGCAGTACTTTTCCGCCTAAATACCCCTACAAATAATTCCTCACACTTATCGGGGATTCATTCATCCCAAGTTGTTCATGCGTTTCACAAAGATCTTTGAAACACTATTCAATCTTCCAAAATCCTCAGCAACCTATTGGTCTGGAAAGTTTTACCTGCTTGCATTATGGTTAATTCCATATGTATATCAATATTCGTTAAAATCCTTTGTGATTGACTTTCTAATCTTATTGATTCAATAGGTTGCAAATACTCGCAATCATCAGTCAAACTAGAATTCGTTCTTCCAGCTCTGACATCATTCCAAATATGAGCTAGTTCTCGACCAATCAAATTACTGTCGATTGTACCCCTAAGTCATTTCAACTTACCCATCCTTAATTAAAGTGGTTGCTTCTGATCGCTTGATTTAGAAGTCATAACTCCTTTGCATTTGAGTTTTGAATTAGTCAGTTGTTTCTATAAACTAATCTCTCTGTATTATTTCTTCTTCTGGTTGAGTACCGATGCTCACATCAGATCCCTTGTAGACCACCGGATCCTTTGTTGGATTTTATCCGACAGCGCCCTTCATATTCAAATACCTTGTGAGTTCTGCCATGATATATAATGCCTTGGGTAAAATATATCATCTGCTTTCTCAACCATATTCTGCTTTCGAGCTTGTATAATTTGCTCCTGAAGTTTGCGTAGTATGAGTCTAAGATGCCCCGAAGGGTTGGACTTATGCCTTCCTTAATCTGTGCAAACCCGAAAGTTTTCCAAGGTTCATACTCCTTTGGTAATTCACCAGGCAAGTCTTCGCAATCAATTCATTTTTAATAGAGTAGTGAATGAAAGCTTATGCATTGAAGGAGTGGGAGTCAACCTTGAACTTTCTATTCATGCCCATGGACACGGTGTAGATCTTATCATTAAGGCTTCTCTTAAAAATTAATTATCCCCTTGATATAAGTTCATCTTATTATCAGGGATCTGGCCTTTTGCAATCGTGGTTCCCGCCATGCTCTCCTTCAAATACCATTTATCAGACAAGTTAAACCACTTGTCCTCTGCAGGTCAATGCACCTGTCCAACCTCTATTATGATCTACCTTCGAGTGTTACCCCGTGGTATCTCGATAATGTCACAGAACTATATTACTTCTTATGAGTTCTTCTTCAAGTATTACTTCTCACTGATTCCAATTTTCCCCGGGTTCTGAGTTGTTAGGCACTCAAGGACACCGATAGGTGAATCAATTTAGCACTCCGGTTCAATAACTCTAAGCAATCTACATTACTTATAAGCTTATTAATTCTTCAAGTCATATCTAGCCTGATCGGCTTTATCATTATCGTGCATCTTTTTAACCGTGCTACCTGGTCCTTCTTACCAGAGCACAATTTCGGCAATGAGCTAAGCTTACACCGATCTTCCTCGACATATCATAATTCTTCTTACCTCTTTTATCTATATGGTCATTACTTTGATTTCCTGACATGTATATCATGCCCTGCTTAATCTTGGGAATGATATACTCCTATTCATTGTGTTTAAACACATTTTCATTTCCATTTGTTTGTTTAACCTTTCTTTGATCTACATATAATCTAAGCAGTAATAATTTTCTGCTTAAGTAAACGCCTTGGTGTAGAACTTGGTCAATAAGACCCTGTTACTATTGTTGATAACATTCCGGTAACCACAGATGGACGAGAACCTTGCCTATTTGGTCCGCCCCGTTTCAACGAGCAGGAAACTGGTTCTCTTCGTCCCTCGCCCTTGGTACCGATGTTGTTGCCGGCATAACTGACATACTATCCTCTGACATGCCTTGCTTACATAATCGTACATGACGTCACCACCTTTCCTACTGTTAACCCACATGGTGGGCCCATAACCCACAGTTCCACGTGATCAAAACCTGACTCTCTTGTACACCCCCCGTTTCCAAGGTTATTCCTCACGCTTGGCTTTGTGTGCAATTCGTGAGTCACATTCCTAGTGATCTATTCTAGCATCAGACGCTACACTTAATCTCGTTGCTCTGAACCCCTTTCACGCGTTGTTTCAGACATCGAACGATTGCCTGTCCATCCAAAACTTCTCATGGTACCTTCTTACTTTGCTCTCGATATCTTCTTAAGTTTCAATTCGAGAGTTACTTTCTGCCACTTTCCTCGATGTTATCGACCAGATAGTCAACCTTGCAGAGGTCCGTTCTCTTGCAATACACCCCCTTTATTCTCTCGTAAGTACGATGGAGTTCCCGAAGGAAGGATGATGACTGCATCATGATGACCTGAAACAGGGAAACAAAGACATCAACGAAAGGAACCAGATTCTTCGGGAAGAGCAACCAACAACGAGAAGACTCATTAGAAATTTCGTAACTAATTATTTCCGTTAAACTCTACCTCTTAAATCTTGGGACGAGATTTCTTGTGGTAGAGGAGATTTGTAACACCCCGATAATCATGCTACAGTAACTCTATGCTAACGATGCCAGGACCTCATCATTATGCCCTAAGAAAGGCAATTAAGAAATATTTCAACCACGAATTCAAATTCAAATCATAAGTGAAATAAATAATTCCTCAAACATGAAAACTAAAAGGTTCATCAGGTGGAAAGTAATCCATAACTAATTATGGTGGTGAACCAACATTTTTATATACTATATAAATGCCCTTAACCTTTTTAATAACAGTGACCAAATCATAACTTTAACCCATTTTTTTTAATAAAAATTCAAATGAGATCATCTTGCCTCCAAACTTTTTGTGGCACTGCCAGACGTTACCTAGTATTTGATTTGGCAAGTTATGTATTTTACAAAAGTAACTTGCTAACTAAAAGAAAATGCAACCGAAAAGATTAAAGGAAATCAGATTTTTAAAAAAGAAGAAAGGAAAGGGACAAGGGAAAACTCCCCTATGCACTTAGCCCATCCCTCCTACTGTACCAGGCCCAGCCCACCACCAGGGCCTTTACTCAACCCCTGTACAGAGGGAGGCAGAGGCCATGGTGTGGCAACCATTCGACGGTGCCATGGCCGGATGGCCACCACATCACCTCCCCCGGCCTATAAAGGCGTCCATTGAAACCCTAGCCCCCGTCTCAATCATTCCCGCCTCGATTCCCATCGACCCCCCTTCCCTCTGGATCGAATCAAGCTCGTAACATGCCGCAGTGACCGCTGCCCCGTCGTCGTTGTCACGGCCGCTGGCATCTTCGGTGTGCGGGAGGGCATCCAGGAGCTCCACCGCGCTCGACTTCATCGATCCCGGGCGCCGTATCAAGCCGGGGCACTGTGTTGCCGACGCCATCTTCTTCTTCTTCGTCTAGCCGTCGCTATGTCACTATCGCTGCCGTCCTTCCAGTCCACCCCAACCTCCTCCGAGCCTTCCTGCGGCCTCTCCATGAGTCCCTCCTTCGAATCCCCTCAGTTCCCTCTCAATTCCATGCCGTAAGTCGCCTCCCTCGTGATTGGCCGTCACGGCAGGGAGCTCGAGCTCCTCGCCGCGCGCCTCCGGCCGTGACTTCTTGCGAGCACCCCCCCGGGGCATGCCTTGCTCGCCCGAGTTGCAACTCTGCGCGCCCCCACGTGCGCCCGTACGTCCGCCGTCGCTCCCCGCGGTCGGCAGGGCCGTCACTGCTGAGTCCGCGTCCTGCAGATGCCCGTGCCCGCTACTGCCGGTGCTGCTTCCTGTTGTGCCGCCCTACTACTCTAGCTCTATGTGCTGCTGCTACTTACTGCTGCTGCCGCTATGCTCCGACTACTACTACGGCTGGGCATGGCCATGGCCATGGCCATGAGCTAGGTGTGTTTGCGTGTTGTGCGAGCGTGCAGTGTGTGTGTGCAGTGTGTGCGTGCAGTGTGTGTGTGTGGCCGCGTGCACCTCCAGCCTCGCCCGCCTTCGACCGGCCTCGCCACGCCGCCGCTGCCGCTACCTGCTACTGATCTACCCGCTTCGCTCTGTTGCTGCTCCTCTGCTACAGTAACATTCAGTTACTGTAGCAGTATCTAGCTTTAGAGTTTTGACACTGGATAGCCCCCTAAACAGCCTCAAAACAGCAGCTAAACAAATCTTAACATAGCTAAAATAAATAAGCATAGGTAGTACACTTGGCAAGGCTCAAATATGTCCATTGGACCAAATCCATTGATGCATGAATTAAATTCTATGAAATTCACAAAATGCTATCACAACATTGTGGTTGTGTGTTGTGTGTGTGCGCTTGTTTGAGTGTGCCGTGTGGTGTGTGCTCGGCTGAGCCACAGCCGGCCTTAATTAATTAGACTAGGTTAGTACGTATAGTCTGTATACAAATGACATGTGGCCCCTCTAAATAATTTGTTTAAACTAGAATACTTTTACATATGTTACACTTACATGTGGGTCCACTGACCCTGTTGACTGGTCAATCCTTGACCTGGTCAAATAGTCAACCCAGCCCCACAGGCCCCATTGTCATACACTATGGCTGGTACTACACTAGGTGACAAAAGTATTTCACAGTTTATTTTCAATTTAATCATAATTTTAGATAATTGCTTAAACTTTGGAAATTCATATAAAATAAACCGTAACTCGGATGGGAAAACTTTATATATGAAAGTTGCTTAGAAAGACGAGACGAATCTGAATACGTGGTCCGTTCGTCTGCCACACATCCCTAGCATAGCGAACATGCAACTTTCCCTCTTTGATTCATCTGTCCGAAAAAGCCAGACTTCGGGAATACTTTCCCGGATGTTATACCCCTTCGCCGGTATCGTGTAGCACCGCGTTAGAACACCCTAGCACTGCGTGCTGACATGTCGTGCTTCTCTGTTGCAACTATTTGCTTTATATTTACTGTTTCTTCCCCCTCTTCTATTCGGTAGACCCCGAGACCGAAGATGCCCCGGTGATCGACTATGGTGTCGACGACCCCTCCTTCTTGCCAGATCAACCAGGCAAGCCAACCCCCTTTGATCATTCCGATATCGCCCATTCTCTTCTCTCTTATGCTTGCATTAGAACTGCTATTGCTTTTTGTATGATCCTATTCTGATGCATAGCCTGTTGGTGATACTGCTTTCGTACCTTACATGTTTATACTAAACTGCTTAGTATAGGCAGGTTAGAGATCCACTAGTGACCCCCCCCACATTGTCCCGACAGCCCAACTGGATTATCAGAAGACCCATTCAACGGGATCGAAGACCAGGCCCCGGCACCGCACATCACTTTCCCCTTAGTTGCTCGACAATACTGGGTTACCATCGAGTGCCGAGGGTGACACCTCATTAGCACTTCTGATGTGAACCTTGTAGGTTAAGTTCATCGGGTGTGGTCGTCGAGGGTGATTCCTCTTTCTCCACTCCTGATAACGACACTGTCGTACAACTCCTCAAGAGTGGACCTCGAGGGTGACTCCTCTTTTGTTCACCTTGATGATAAACATCAGGTGGAATTCCATCGAGGGTGATTTCCTCAGCTTTTCCCTTTGGTGTTAGCACACAGTTACTATGGTTACTATGACTTACAACTATTACTTGGAAAGAAGGGTCGACCCTGAGGGGTACCCACGAGTGATGTGGAGATGGGTTGACCTGGAGGGTACCCGAGAGTTGAATACGAGGCGTGGCCGGGCATTCTTAGCCCTTGCCGCAAGTCCTCGGGACGGGGCGACGGGGTCACATCTTTCGTGAGTCTCTGCTCGTTACCGCGTTCCCAAGACACTAAACGGTTTGGATATTAGATTCAAGGGGCCTCTAGCCTGATAGCGCTAACCATCACGTGGGCATAGTAGGGCGTTCTGCGTCGTATGCATCAGCCGAAGCTTAACTGACGTCATTGCGACTGAGCGGCGCACGCCGGGTTGGACCGCGTAAGCAGCTACCTTTTTAAGGAGGTTGCCCAGGTCTGCTCACCGGCCGCCCATGCAACGTGCAGGAGTTCCCGGGGCGATTGGCCCATGACCCCTGGGGCATAGGGTTTAGTCCGACAAGAATGACCTCTCTATTAAGCCTAGGTCGGGTTGCGGCGTATTGTTTGGCCGATGGCGGGCATGACCTGATGGTGTGTCCGGTCGGAGTTAACCAAGCGTGGTGGGTAAGTTGGTGCACCCCTGCAGGGAAGAAAACATCTATCGATAGCCTGTCCTACGGTAATGGACACTTGGAGCTGTATCCCGATCGCTACAAGTAGAACTGGATACTAAGACATGAATGGATATGTGGCTCCGGGATTGCTTCCTTGCAGGGAGTCGAGGAAGGATCTCTGGGCGTTATTGCTACAACATGCTTGATAATTATAATATGTTATTCTGTACTCTCTTCTACTGCTGCAAGATTGGTGGTTTCCAAAAGATGCTAGTCTTCGATAGGACTAGCTTCTCCCCCTCTTATTCTGGCATTCTGCAGCTTAGTCCACAGATACTACCCCCTTTTCATTGATACCGATGCATATGTAGTGTAGATCCTTGATTGCGAGTACTTTGGATGAGTACTCACGATTGCTTTGCTCCCCCCTTTCCCCCTTCTTTCTTCTTTCTGGTTGATGCAACCAGATGGTGGAGTCCAGGAGCCAGAAGCCACCTTTGACGACTGCTACTACCCCGATGGAGGCTACTACTACGTGAACACCGCCGATGACCAGGAGTAGTTAGGAGGTCCCAGGCAGGAGGCCTTGCCTTTTCGATCATGTTGTTTTGTGCTAGCCTTCTTAAGGCAAATTTGTTTAACTTATGTCGGTACTAAGATATTGTTGCTTCCGCTGAATCCTGTGTATTCGAGCTTATGTATTCGAGCCCTCGAGGCCCCTGGCTTGTAATATAAAGCTTGTATTATTTTAATTTGTGTCTAGAGTTGTGTTGTGATATCTTCGAGTGAGTCCCTGATCTTGGTCGTACACATTTGCGTGCATGATTAGTGTACGATCAAATCGGGGGCGTCACTCCCTACCTCTGTCCGCCGGGAGGTGGAAGAAGGGGCGAGGAGAAGGGAGTCAACGCATGCGGGACCCGCCCGTCAGCGTCACCTAGCCGGGCCCCGCCACTGCTGACTTGGATAAGCGGTAGACCCCACCTGTAAGAGACCAAGGAGGCCGGCCCCGCCTCTGCTGACGTATACGTGGATACGCACTTCGGTGAGTACGTCTTCATTAACTGAAAGCGTATTCTTCTTGTGCTTCGGCTCAGAGTACGCTTTAGTTATTCTGAAAACATATTTCTGAGAGTGCGCTTTCTATTTTTCAGCATAGGGGCCTGTTTATAGGAATATTTTTACAGATTGGTCCCTAAACTTCATCGGGCTATAACTTTTTTCTCGTAACTCCGGTTGAGGTGATTCCAAAGCCCAATTCTTCGTCTCGTCGAGCCCGTTTTGTTGGTAACATTTTCACTATGGTTTGACATACTGGAAATGGCCATTTTGCCTTTGCCCTAATCAGCCCTCTCCTAGAGAGAAACCTTTCCGGCAAATCTTTCCGCGGCTTCACTGCACTTCTTCCCGGAGTATTCTTCTTTCCCAGGCAAGCCACAATACCCACTTACATGATTGCATGCAGTAGCTATGGTTTTCAACTTGAACATTTAATAAAAGTCTGCTTGTTTTGATACGATTATCGTTATTTCGGTGATGCTTATGAATTTGTGTTCTCTTCCATGCTTTGTCTTTATGCACTTGGTTATCATGTACTAGTTGCTAGTAATTTTTTTTGTATGCTATGCTTGGTAGTAGTACATGTTGATTTGGTGCTGGTCTTCGGTGCAAGACTGTCGTCTATTCCGAGTACTGGTGTCATGCATGTTCCTTTGCATCTAGTTGGTTAAATGTTTGCATGGTAGCATTGTTAATATGTTCTTGCATGATAGTTATTGTTGATGCTAGTGATCATGATATGTTGCTAAAGAGTTATTCTTAATATTCATGGTCGTCAGTATGCCATGCTCATCTGAATAAATAATTAAGTGTTGTTATTATGTTCGTTGATTATGGTTGCACATCAATGCTCATGTTAGTATCAGGCTCATGCATTATAGTTGCATCATGTTATTTTAATGTGACTCAGCTTATTGCATTCAAGTTTAACCAGATAATAATGAAATTGAGCAACTGTTGGCTGAGTCATGGTGCCACCATATTGAGCTGACCAGTGCAACCACACTTACCTTTATGGGAAGGTCCTAACTGGGTCTATTGTCATGCTTCTCGCCGGTGCCTCCAACGAGGGAAGGTTATGGGCGTGCAGTACCTTGGCCCGGTAAGCAAAAATAACCTTGTGTGCCCGTTGTTGTTGTTGTTTTGAGCTCGTGTCCCCGTTTGGGACAGTTTATGTTTGGCCACGATGGTGGTTGTTGTTCTTTGGTAGACACGGGGCCACCCAGGACTAGCCCAGTGGGGAGTAAGTCGGAGTGGCCGGAAGAGTGTCATGGCAGTAGGACGGTTTTGTCGGAACGCCGTTGGTCCACCCAAATGGGAGTGCGAGGCCATGTGTTCCGTAGTGTGGGTACAGTGTGCTACCTCTGCAGAGTGTGTGTCTTAATCTATCGATATCCGTGCCCACGGATAAGGGCCCAGTTCGTGTCGGTCACACTATGAGTCAACCGTAATAATAAAAATGTGCTTAATAATAACAACCCTGGTTTGATGATGAGATAAGTTGATTGTGATCACCGGAATGATCACCGTTTGAGGCCAAGTGTTGGTCATGGTTGTGATCGCCGGAATGATCACCGTGGTATCGAGGATACCGAGTTGTTAGATATTCGTGATGTTGTGCGAGAATCGTGGGTAAAGATCAAGCTCCTTGTGGTCATTTGATGATTACTACGGTATTGTCTATACCAAGCTTGATTTGATCCTGAGATGATCGTATAATGTCCGAGGTTGGTAAGTGATGTATGTGATGGTTATGAGGTAACCCGAGCAGTATAAGTGGTGCATATAGTGTCATCAGGTTGCATGCTAGTATCGTTAGATTTATATGTTCATGCCATGCTCATATTGTCTAGCTGTACCATGTTCATGTTATTCATGCTATGTTATCCTGATGATCTCATGATAATTTCTGATTAACTTGTAATTGCCATGCTGTTGTTTGTCTTGAATGCATCTGGCTATTGTGAGCTTGAAAGTACATTCAATGTACTGACCTGGCGTGTCATGCCAGTTTGCTGGTCGTGCCTGGATTGCTTGCTTGTTTGGTGTTGTTCCTACGTTCGCGAGCTAGGATAAGCGTTCCAGCCAGAGTCCTTGCGGAGTGGAGTTCACCACCGTCGTCGTTGTTCTGCTGCTAGATGTCATTCCGCTATATCGTGTTGTTCTGCTGCTTGCATAGAGCAACCATGGCAGGCGTAGTGTCGCTGTGCTGATGTAATCCCCTTGTACCCATAAAGATTGTAATAAAGAGCTGATTTGTTCTATGCTAAGAAGTGTCGTATTCCAGAAGACTTCTCCTTGATCTCTGGGCTGGAATACGGGGCGTTCCGGTTCCTCTGAGCCGGGGTGCCACATGCTTGGTATCAGAGTAGGTCCAGCTGTAAGATGCCCTAAACCGCGCAAACGTTAGAATGCGGTAGTATAGAGTTTGGTTGGTTTGTTGCATTTGATTGCTGCATTTGTTTGTCGCATAGCATGCATATAGATTATTATTTGGTCGTTAGCAGTTTATCTTGTGAGTGTAGGTGGTATCAGTTTCAATCCACTATCTACACCATCGCTCTTTGCATACCTGTTTTTCGGTGTTTGGCGTCACCTCTGTCCCAGGAGAGTGATTCCCTGGTACCGTGTGTTCCAAACACCATTTGTAGGAGTTATGCTGAGGTATCACTTCGATATCTTTCCGCCATCCACCCATATTATTTCGGTGATAGACTTGTTTCAATCGTGAACCATGTCTTTCATCTCATCCCTCTGGCAACCCTTACTGATCTTGGTTGTCAGAAAAGGGCAATGCCAGCGAGCCTTGTTTTTCGACCGCTACCCTACCAGTCATTCTATTCGTTGGACGTGTACGAATCCCTTCCGTACGCTCGATGATGATGTGGCCGTGACTTTTGTGCCTCGCTACTTGATCGTCAAGTCTGTCCTTGTCTCCGTATTTATCCAGTTGCAACCAGTGTTTAGCCAGCACCTGGTATAACATTGGTAACGCCAACTCATTCCACATGTGGATTCACTTTCGTGCACACCGCCACAACATATTAGATCGCAATACCGGAGTTTCCGTGAAATTTGTGTGCTTAGGTATGCATGCATATTATTGTGTGAGTAGCAGTAGTATGTGATGTTGCTTGATTAGATATATTATTAGTATGCTTGTGTGCTATTATTTTAGTCGTTTCTTTTGTTTCTTTCTTTGGGCCTTCGGTGTGGCATTATTTTCCCCTTATTAAAGTTGCTCGTCAACCGACACCGGACCCGAAGAATTAGTAATGCATATATTTGGAAACTCAGCTAAACAGAATGGAATTGTCAGCAGACTACAGTGAAATTGGAAATAGCTCGTCTGAATACAAAAGAAATCTTGGATAAAATTTGCATTAATGTGCACTCCTCACAACAGTATGGAATTCTCAGCCGACTGCATTCAGATTTGGGGGATATCTGATCTGAGTGTCAAGTCTCCCTCAGTGTGCACTCCTCATAGCAGAAATGATCAAATCAGCAAGAAGTTAAATTGTGTGCAAGGTTGACAGAATATTATCAAATGTATGGCTCAGATACAAGTTTAATTTTTCGTTGAGGATAAATTTGGAACCCGATGTACCTGGAAGCAAGCAAAAATATGGCTTGTACTCAGAAAGGAAGATAGTCCTGCAAAACCCCGTTTCATACAAGAAATCAAAAACAAAAATATTAAGATGGTTATATATGTGGAAATCGGTCCGCATATCACAATCAGAAGCTTCTGGTGTAAGCAACCCTATCTTCCCTCGCAAGATACCCGAGAAGCTTCCAAGGCAAGATTTATCTATCTTCCTCAGTATGATATATGGACGACTTCACGTGTTAGGTACTCTGTCTTCTTCAGTAAGAAACCGCAAAAGCTTCTGGCATAAGGTACCAAGTTTTCCTTAGCAATTCTTTAAGGGGGGAAAGCTTCTGAAGCACGGTACACAGTCTTCCTCAACAAGATGCTCTTGATGGTTTCCAGGATAAGCCATCCAATCGTCCTCTATACGGCATTTGTGCAATATATTAAATTGTGAATTGACAGCATATGGTAGTGCATCTCGCAAATAAGATCCGCAACAGTTGGTCAGCAGCAAGAATCAGTCAGAAAACAAGTCTGCCTCGGGAATTAGATTCTCATATATATGAGCAGGAAGCCAGATATACACCTCAGTGTGACAATGGACTATGAAGATTGACGACAACACTGAGCTCTTTACCAGTACCAGTGAACCTAGTATATGATCCTGATGAGCCCTTGTCCACTTTTCTTCGGTAACGGCACCACGCCTGTGTTCTGAGCCGTTTTGGCCATTCAGGGTGGATGTCGACTTTATTTCTCTCTATTCAACAATTGTCACGAGTCTGAGCTGCTTTTTGCCCGTCTCGTACAACTGTTGAGTTTCTTTTTATGCCAGTGGCCCTATGCTTTGAGCTACTTTTCAGCCATCTTAGGGAGTTGCCACTTTCTTCTTATCAACCCGGTCTCATGTTCTGAGCTGCTTTTCGTCCGTCCTGAGCCGTGGTTAAATTATTTCAGTAATGTCCCAGATCTGAGTTGTAAAGACCGTTCTGGTGGGTACTGATTTATTTGCTGATTTCTTGCAAGGGTTCAGGTGATCATTTTTCCCTGTGATTAAAACTTGAGAGACGACAAGCATACCATTGGAGTAATGTTACCATGTCAGGAGATACTGATAAAGGCACGTATGTCAAAATATTTCCCCTGACAGAATCCATGGTCACACGAAGAATTAAGAGATACGACCAAGCCCTCCACCGTGAGTCAACTCTGTGGATACTATCACATAAGGCCGTACCTATTTATGTTGGCCATGACAGGAGTCAGTAAAATATTCGGTATAGATCTGACACTCAAGACAGTGGAGCCAGTCAAAATAAATCAGAAACTTTTGCGAGAAATCAGAATCAGTCAGGAAGAACGGTTATGAGCTACCTCACTATGTTAGCCTGGAAGACCCACAGTTAGTTGAGAAACCCAATGCAAGGAGAAAAAAATTGGGTGCCCACCAGGAAAAATTTGTCTATAATTTCATGAAAGGTTGCCGGTGCTGGATGACACATCAATCGGAGATCACTCTTCGACTTGTGAGACAGACATATATTCCAGTCATAATAACCGATCACACTCAGCCGAGTCGGCCCGTATAAAAATAATTGGAGCCAGCATCAGCATGAACATGTGAGGTAAGATCCGTCAACATATGGATACAGTAAAACAAACCACCCCGAGCCAGACAGACAGTCATATGAAATTTAATGGGAACAATCAATAAAGGAAAAAGGATACCCGAGTTGGAAATGGTTTCCTTAAGTCAGTATATTCATACTTGTTCCATGAGCAACCAAATCTCGAGGACGAGATTGCTTTAAGGGGGGAAGAGTTGTCACACCCTAATTTTTGGCCCTTTCTTTTTCTTTTGTTTTTCTGAGATTTTTGCTTAAGATTTCTTTTTCCGTGGCTTTGTGGTCTGGAAACTGAAGAAGGTGCCCTCTTCTTCCTTTCCAGACTGGCTTGCCATACCCAAATCATTCCCTAGACCTTGCCATTTCCATCTTGGCCCAACCCCAATATTATTTTTTAGGGAATATTCCTTTTTTTCTATTAAAGGAATAGCCCTGCTTGCCCCTAGGTTGTGAAGCAACCTATATTTCCATCACTCCTAAAATTCCCAAATAATTTTCGTAAAATTGTTTGGGTCATATCTTCATCAAATATGGCAATACGTTTCATTGCCATGTTAAAAAATAATCCTCCAATATTCCTTTTTCTCTTCTGCCCTAAATGGCACATTGTGAAGCAAGTGTTATTTTTCTTTTCCCATTTGACCTCAAACTCCTTGGACACCTTTTCCTGTCCATATAATTGCCACATGCCAAAAATGCAACCTCATTTGCCTAGTAATTATTTAATTATGATTTTCCAAAGTTTCTATCCAGAAAGAAGCTTTGTGAAGGCGGTGCAAGTTAGGCATATCCAAATGAGTTGCCATTTTGCATGATCCCTCATGTCATCATATCATAGCCCTCCACCAAAGTAGAGCTCATGTCATGCCTCCATGTGAGCTCATCTTCAATTCTTTGATTTTGTCCAAAATTTCAGTTTGTGAAGCAAGTATATTTTATCTTGCTCCATTATGGCTGCCAATTTTCCAGGACCTTCTCCTACCCATATAACCTATCTCCAAAAATTGTGGGCACATTTTATGTAGCCATTTTCCCTCAGTAATTATTCTTGTTTTCTGGACAGAAGGGATGTTTGTGAAGGAAGTACCATTTTGGCTTGTCCAGTTGGTATGAAATTCTTATAGCATCTCTATATGTCCAAATGACCAAGCCTTGACAAAATTCAGCTGAAGTGGTTACTCCAAGTGAGTGCTACTTCATGATCATGTTTCTGGACTATTTCGGTCAGTTGCAAAGCAACTCTATTAAATATTGGTCCAAATCACCTCAAACTTACCAGGACTGTAGTCCTTCCTAACCTAAACTCCCCAGACATCTCATTTGCCTCTAATCTTACCTTAGTTGAGCACTGTTTCATGATCCAGTTTACTACAGTAAACTTCAGAGCTCAATTACCTTTTAACCAGAGTCGTTTTCACCGAGCTACCACCGCAGTAGGAATCTACCTTGGTTAAACTTACCACTAGACATCATTTTACAGCCTTGGCATCTTCTCCTCGCCAGTCTGCGCGGTGACCACCGCTTTGGCGTGCAATGGCCGTGCCCAGAATGGCTTCTTGCTCGGGCCCCTTCTCTGCTCGGTGCCTCAACGAGCACGGGCCTGTCTACCGTGTCCCCCTCGTCGTCGCGATCTCCCTAGACCCCTCTCCCCCTCCAGCAGCTTCGCCGTCGGTGCTCATCGCCGCGTGCCCATGAGCAAGTTGTAGCCGACCGGCGCTGTTCGAGCCGCGACATCATTCTCCCCTGTGCGCTCGGCCCCTCCTACACAGTGCGTCACTGTGGCTCGTCCGCACCCCCCTTCGTCGTGATCCCGCCCCCTCCCGTGATTGCTGTGCGCGCCAGAGCGTCGGCCGGACGTGCACGGCGGCACAACTCCTCGGCCATCCCCTCCCGCCTATATATAGGCCTCCTCCGAGCCGTTCGACCTCACCAGGAGCCTTGCCTCGCTACACTATCCCCCAGCCTCTCATTTGAGCTCGAGGAGCTCTCTGTGTCCACCATCGCCACCACGGCCGCCGCGGTGCTCCGCCTAAATCCCGGCGAGCAGCGCCTCCTCTCCCCGTTCCAACACCACCAGAGCGCTCCCCACATCCCGTAGAGCCGCCCCACCCCATCAGTCCTTGCCGGAGCGCCCTGCTTCGCCGAGTTCAAACTCCTCCCGCACCTCTCTGTCCTCCCCTGCCTCCTCCCGTTGCCGACTCCCCTACCTTCCTCGGCGTGCCCCGTCCCCCAGGATGGATGCGGCCGGCCGTGCCGCGCCCGCCGGTGGCCTCTCCTGGTCGGGAGTGGCCGGAGGCAGCCAGGCCGGCGCCGGCATCGCGCAGCCTTGCCCCTGCCTCTGTCCGTCCAGAGGTGGAAGAAGGGACGAGGAGGAGGGAGTCAACGCACGCGGAACCTAGCCGGGAACCGCCACTGCTGACTTGGATAAGTGGCGGACCCCACCTGTAAGAGACCGAGGAGGCCGGCTGCGCCTCTGCTAACGTGGTTACGTGGATACGCACTTCGGTGAGTACGTCTTCATTAACTGAAAGCGTATTCTTCTGGTGCTTCGGCTTAGAGTACTCTTAGTTATTCTGAAAACGTATTTCTGAGAGTGTGCTTTCTGTTTTTCAGCTCAGGGGCCTGTTTATAGGAATCTTTTTACAAATTGGTCCCTGAACTTCGTCGGGCTATAAATTTTTGCTCGTAACTCCGATTGAGGTGATTCCAAAGCCCAATTCTTCGTCTCGTCGAGCCCGTTTTGTTGGTAACATTTTCACTATGGTTTGACAAACTGGAAATGACCATTTTTCCCTTTCCCTAATCAGGCCTCTCCGAGAGAGAAACCTTTCCAGCAAATCTTTCTGCGGCTTCACCGCACCTCTTCCCGGAGTATTCTTCTTTCCCAGGCAAGCCACAATACCCACTTGCATGATTGCATGCAGTAGCTATGGTTTTCAACTTGAACATATAATAAATGTCTGCTTGTTTTGATACGATTATCGTTATTTCGGCGATGCTTATGAATGTGTGTTCTCTTCCATGCTTTGTCTTTATGCACTTGGTTATCGTGTACTAGCTGCTAGTATTTTTTTGTATGCTATGCTTGGTAGTAGTACATGTTGGTTTGGTGCTAGTCTTCAGTGCAAGACTGTCGTCTGTTCCGAGTACTGGTGTCATGCATGTTCCTTTCCATCTAGTTGGTTAAATGTTTGCATGGTAGCATTGTCAATATGTTCTTGCATGATAGTTATTGTTGATGCTAGTGGTTATGATATGCTGCTAAAGTGTTATTCTTAATATTCATGCTCGTCAGTATGCCATGCTCATTTGAATAAATAATTATGTGTTGTTATTATGTTCGTTGATTATGGTTGCACATCAATGCTCATGTTAGTATCAGGCTCATGCATTATAGTTGCATCATGTTATTTTAATATGACTCAGCTTATTGCATTCAAGTTTAACCGGATAATAATGAAATAGAACAACTGTTGGCTGAGTCATGGTGCCACCATATCGAGCTGACCACTGCAACTACACTTACCTTTATGGGAAGGTCCTAACTGGGTCTATTGTCATGCATCTTGCCGGTGCCTCCAACAAGGGAAGGTTATGGGCGTGCGGTACCCTGGCCCGGTAAGCAGACATAACCTTGTGTGCCCGTTGTTGTTGTTTTGAGCTCGTGTCCCCATTTGGGTCAGTTTATGTTTGGCCACAACGGTGGTCGTTGTATCTTTGGTAGACACGAGGCCACCCAGGACTAGCCCAGTGGGGAGTAAGTCGGAGTGGCCGGGAGAGTGTCATGGCAGTAGGACGGTTTTGTCGGAACGCCGTTGGTCCACCCGAACGGGAGTGCGAGACCATGGGTTCCGTAGTGTGGGTACAGTGTGCTACCTCTGCAGAGTGTGTGTCTTAATCTATCGATAGCCGTGCCCACGGATAAGGGCACAGTTCGTGTCAGTCACACTATGAGTCAACAGTAATAATAAAAATGTGCTTAATAACAACAACCCTGGTTCGATGATGAGATAAGTTGGTTTTGATCGCCGGAATGATCACCGTTTGGGGCCAAGTGTTGGTCATGGTTGTGATCGCCGGAATGATCACCATGGTATCGAGGATACCGGGTTGTTGGATATTCGTGATGTTGTGTGAGAATCGTGGGTAAAGATCAAGCTCCTTGTGGTCATTTGATGATTACTACGGTATTGTCTATACCAAGCTTGATTTGATCCTGAGATGATCGTATAATGTCCGAGGTTGGTAAGTGATGTATGTGATGGTTATGAGGTAACCCGAGCAGTATAAGTGGTGCATATAGTGTCATCAGGTTGCATGCTAGTATCGTCAAATATATATGTTCATGCCATGCTCATATTGTCTAGCTGTACTGTGACGCCCGAGACCGACGTCCCAGAAGATTCCAGAAGATTCCAGATGTTCCGGGTTGCCCGTGTGTTCTTTGTGCTTGTGTTATTTATTTTTTGCATTGCATCATGTCATCATGCCATCATGTCATATTTTATTTTGCATCTCAACGCAAATAAATTGTGTGGGCCTTCGGTCCATTTAAATCGAGGGAAGAATGTCTTCTCTTTAAAACATATCATCCCAATATTTAGGGAGCTATATAATAAATATTCCATTGTTTGGAATTACCCGCAACACACGTGCATAATTTCCCCATGCTTTTCCTACTTCGAGTTACTCCGTAAAAACCTTGCCAATAATTCTTTTCCGTTGTTTCGAGGTTCCTCCGAAAATTCGAACATTTTTGGACACTTCTATATTCAAGTCTTAGTTCAAACCTATTTGAATTAAATTCAAATATGTTTGAATTATTTTTGTTCACGCCTTTTCTATTTTTCTCGGACCGTGCTCTTTTTATGATGCCCGAGAAAAATACTCCCTTGTGCAAATTCTGCTCCTAACCCCCTCTATCTTTTTCTTTCTTTGTCTTTTTTTTTTCTTTTCTCTCTTCTATTAGAAGAGCCCAGCCTCTAGGCCTCAAGGCCCATCTCACTCCTGGCCCTTTTCCCTCCAGGCCTAGCCTCAGCCTCCCTCTCCTTCTGGCCCGAGGCCCGTTTTCCCCCTAACCCTAGCGCTCTCCTCCTCTCGTCCCTATTCCCTCAGTGCGCCGCCACCCCGTTCCCCTTGTTCGTTTCTCTCGTTCGACCCGCACCCCGAGACCCTCGCGCACACCCTTCTCGCCCGGTCCGATTCCCCTTCGCCCCGAGCCTCTCCCATCTCCCTCGATCTCCCTCGACCCGATCTCCCTCCGAGCGCCCGGCCTCCCTTCTGCGCAGGCCCCCTCGCTCTCTCTTCCATCGCTAGCGGCCAGGGGTCGCCGCGCCTGACGCCCCGCGGGCCACCGCCGTCGCCGTTCCCTGCGGGAACCAGCCGACCGCACCAGGCCCAGGAGCCCTGGCCTCCCGCGCCACCATCCAGCCAAGGGGCCCCGTGCGGCCCCTCTCGAGCGTCGCCTGCGCCCCTGCCTTGCCCCCTGGCGTCCCGCGGGCGAGCCACCGGGCCAGGGAGGCCACCGCGCCGCGCAGCCGCGCCCCTCCGTCCTCGACCGCGTCGGCCTCCCTCCGTTTCCTGCGCGCCAGGCCGCCCATTGGAGCGCACCACCAGCGCCAGGAGCTGCGCCTCGCCATCGTCCCGTCCTCCTCTGCCGCAAGCTAGCCAGCGCCTCAAGCCTCCTCTGCAGTTCGTGCGCCCCAGCCGTCCTCCAACCGCAGCTCACCGCAGCGCCGTGCTTCCTCGCCGGCCCGACTTTGCTGCCTTGGCCTCGTCGCTCTCCCGTGTTGTTTTTGTTTTGTGTTTTGTGTGTTGCTTTGTACTGTTGACTTGTCAGATGACCCATGTACGAGTAAACCCGGCATTGCGGCAAGTACCTCTACATGACGGCTTGAACCCCTACGGCAAATACCACGACGATCTTGTGACAAGTACCTCGACGACATGTACAACTACGAACTCGACGCCCGAACGTCTACCGTCGCCCCGTGTACCACTACTTCCCTCTACGGAACGAGTACAACTACCGTCGCTCGGCGACCCGTCAAGTACCTCTTCGGAAATGTGAACAACTACTTCCCTCTACGGAACGACTACTTCCTCTACTTCCGCTACTTCCCCTACGATCTCGAACCGCCCCGAAACGATCACTTCAAAGGTATAACGAGACGACCCCGTGGATGACTTGTGGAATGCTTGTTGTGTTGTATGAAATGTTTCCCGTGTGTGCTTCGTGCCCGTTTCGTCCCTTTTGTCATGTTCCTCGGTTGCCTCGTCACCGATTCGTGGGAACCCGGTGACGGGATCACCCCATCTCTTCTTGCATGACCCGCTTCGCCACTTTTCCTTTTGCACCGGTCTCTCACCGAGTTACCGGAACCGAGATGTTGCGTTGCATCATTTTCGGATCATTGCCGTGGCGCCCTTTCTTCCACCACGGTGACAAATGCTTCATATCTTCTTCTTGTCATCTTTTAATAAAACTTGCATAAACTTGATCATGTCATCCGCATCATGTTAACAACACTAAAATGCTTAATTGTTGTTTGCTTATAATTACTAAACATGCTCATGGGGTTTTTCCGGATATGTTGTTGTTATTTCCGGCCTCATTTAAAATGCCTAAATAGTGTAGTTTTATTATGCTTCACCTCTTGCCATGTTAAAAACATTTAATCTTGTCTTGTAAATAACGAGAGGCAACTAAATAATTAAAATGTTGTGTTTCGTCAATATGCAACTCGTTGCATATTGAGCTCCACTTAACTTGTAGTATTGTTTGTGCACTTTGCCATGCCATGCATATTTAAACCGGACATGCATCATACTTGTTTGTGCATCGTATGCCATGTTTATTCTTGTGTGTTTACCGTGTTGTTTTGCTTCTTTCCGGTTGCTTCTCTTGTTAGCTTCAGTTTCGTTCCGGAGTTGTGAGGCTTCTTCTTCGTCTACTTCATGGATCTTGTTCTTCTCCCTCGTGGAATCCCAGGCAAGATGATCATACCCTTGGATACCTTTACTACCATTGCCATGCTTAGTTGTCTCGATGCTATCGTTACATGTCGCGCTACCCATCTTTTATGTCAGCCTCTCCTTGTTGCCATGAAACCTCTAACCTTGACACCTTCCTAGCAAAACCACTGTTTGGCTATGTTACCCGCTTGCTCAGCCCCTCTTATAGCGTTGTTAGTTGAAGGTGAAGATGAAGATCATTCCAGGTGGGAACTTGTTGTTGGTTATATCACAATATCTATTATTGTTATTAACACACCTATATACTGGGCATGGGTGGAAGGCTTGGCCTTTTGCTCGGAGTTTTGTTCCACTCATGCCACCTTAGGCGCCGATAAACCGGCATTATGTTCCTTGATTTTGCGTTCCTTACACGATGGGTGAAATGGGGACCCCTTGATAGTTCGACTTTGAATAAAACTCCTCCAGCAAGGCCCAACATTGGTTTTAATTTGCTCATAATAACAACTTAATTAATTAATTAAAATTGCATAGGGAGTCGCGTCCCCGAGGATTCTTAATTCTACATAGCAGGGGGGGCCAGTGCTGATGGTGTTGGTCCCAAACGGGGGTCCTGCAGGGCCGCCTTGGGGAAACCCGAGGTATCTGGTATAACCTGTAGCATCGCCCATCCGGTAGTGTCCTGAGACGAGATACGCGCGGCTACTATCAGGGTGTCGACACACTGGGAGGTCTTGCTGGACTTGTTTTACCATTGTCGAAATGACTTGTGCTACCGGGAAGCCGAGCCTGATCGGATTTCCTTAAGATAAGGGGTGATGATATTATATTTATCACTTCAGCTAATCGTGAGAGCTTGTGATGGGCTAAGTTGGAACACCCCTGCAGGGTTATGATCTTTCGAAAGCCGTGCCCGCGGTTATGTGGCAGATTGGAATTTGTTAATGTCTGGTTGTAGAAAACTTGACAGATGATCCGAAGTAAAACACACAACTGTGTGAGTAACCGTGACTGTCTCTTTTCACTTTGAGAAGAGAACACGGTGGGGTTATGTTTGATCGTATGTAGTTCAGGATCTTTAGCGATCACCTTTTGCGACCGCTTGCGTAGATGCTCATCTTATTCTGGTACTCGTAAGTTAGCCACCATATTATGCTTAGCCGCTGCTGCAGACTCACCACTTTACCTCTTCCTACCCACAAAGCTTTGCTAGTCTTGTTACCCATGGTTATGGGATTGTTGAGTCCTCGTGGCTCACAGATACTACAACACCAGATGCAGGTTCAGCCGAGTTTGATGCAGAAGCTGGTTCAAGTTCTACACTGGGAGCTCGATGAAGAGTTTGGCCGTATGTTTGTGGCGTTTCGACGATCAGTAGTGGTTTCTACTAGGATTCGATCCGGACCTGTGGCTTTATGTTGTTTTGGTATCTTTCTTTTGGATCTTCACCAGTAGTCGGGTTGTGATGTTTTGAATGATGTTTTACTTATGAAATGTATTGTGTGAAGTGGCGAGTGTAAGCCAACTATCTCCTTTTGCAATTTAATCCCTCTTTTACATGAGTCGTGCAAAGATACCAAACTTGAGATCATTCTTGGGTGGGCTTATATCTTTAAGTCATGCCTCGACACGTAGGAGGTATAGTCCCATCCTGGGCATTACATGTACCATGTTCATGTTATGCATGCTATGTTATCCTGATGATCTCGTGATAATTTCTGATTAACCTGTAATTGCCATGCTGTTGTTTGTCTTGAATGCATTTGGCAATTGTGAGCTTGCAAGTACATTCAATGTACTGACCTGGCGTGTCATGCCAGTTTGCTGGTCGTGCCTGGATTGCTTGCTTGTTTGGTGTTGTTCCTATGTTCGCGAGCTAGGATAAGCGTTCCAGCCAGAGTCCCTGCGGAGTGGAGTTTACCACCGTCATCGTTGTTCCGCTGCTAGATGTCATTTTGTTGTATCGTGTTGTTCTGCTGCTTGCGTAGAGCAACTGTGGGAGGCGTAGTGTCGTTGTGCTGATGTAATCCCCTTGTACCCATAAAGATTGTAATAAAGAGTTGATTTGTTCTATGCTAAGCAGTGCCGTATTCCAGAAGACTTCTCCTCTATCTCTGGGCTGGAATACGGGGCGTTCCGGTTCCTCTAAGCCGGGGTGCAACAAAGATGCATGTCTCTATAGCCTAATAAATGAAGTGTTGCATGTACCAAACATATATGCTCCCCACTATAGAGGTAGTAACATATATAGACTAGTAACACATGGGCATGTTACTACACATTGTGGCTAGTCTGAGTAACATCACACCCCACTATAGAGGTAGTAACATATATAGACTAGTAACACATGGGCATGTTACTACACATTGTGGCTAGTCTGAGTAACATCACACATCTCAAGGCAAGATGAGGCTATAGCCTAATCAATGAAGTGTTGCATGTTACTACACATATGTTACTCCCCACTATGGAGGTAGTAACATAGACTAGTAACATTCTATGTTACTAGCCATTGTCGCTAGTATTATGTCACTCTATTGTGTACTTACTTGCTCTAATGCATATTATCATAGAGTAGCCAGTATCATATGTATTACTTTATTTATATTGTCATGCATGACACATGGTAGCATAACATTTATTATGATACGGTTTCATGATATGATACTTAACCCCCTATTTCTTCATTTAATTAATTCTATGACGGCTCATCAAAGTTGCCTAGTTGGCATGCATGATACTAGCTATGATACCCCCTTACTATCAGCCTAGCAAAGGTGTACAGATCCTTTGTGCGTCGCTTTGTGAGTTTTCATCCGTTTGTTCGAGAAGCGGGGATAAGTTTCAAACATTTCGGCCGCGAGGTGCAGCCACTAGCGTAGGCCTAGTTGTTATTTAATTACAGAAAATTCAGATGGAGTTCGGACATCATCAAAATCGACGTGTGCCTGTGGCGTGCTCTCTTGACCTCGTGGAATTTTTTTGGGTAAAGTTTGGCACAAATTTTGATGACCGCTCCTTCCAAATCGGAGCATCTCACATGAAAGATCATGGTTTTCCAAAAGGAGACGTGTCAATTCAAACTCCTGTGGTCAGTGACTTCATCGTTTGGCCTCATAAAAATTTCAACAGTACGCAATCACCATTATACCACGGGTTTCATTTTCTGGCGCATTTCAGGTATCATTAGCTATATTTAAGACATTTTTTGAGATTAATGTGCATTTTGTGCATAAAAATAAAATTACAACCGGAACTACATGTGCTGTCGAAAGGGATGAGGGTCGCCGTTCGATCTGGGAGCATCCAATGGTGCAGACGTACGATCCATGGGGTTTGGGTTCTGGCCAATCAGAAAGAACGACTCAGATCATGGGCGTGGTGGCAGGGTTTGGTCGGCACACGACTTTCATCAACAAACCGTGTGCTATTCGCAAACCAGATTGCATATTTTTGTTCACACATACTATAGTGAGATCGATTGAGTGTGCTACCTCTATAATATAATAATAATAATAATAACAAAAAACAATTCACATTCATTGCCTGAGCTGACATCATATCAAGGTCAACATATTAACGGTTCTTACATCAACAGAGAACCAGGCATAACTCACAAATTCAGTACACGCGACAGTTCTAAATTGAATGAATTAAGTTGGAGGGTAGGCATAAAGACTAGTCTTACGGCTTAATTCCCATGTACATGGGGGAACTGGGATCATTAAGTTGATCCCGAATGAATTTGGGGTTTTTGATGATTTTACGCTTCTCTATTGCACTGGTGCGCGATCCCTTGGCTGGCAACTCATCAAATTCATCGTACTCGTCCTGATCGGCAACATCGTCGACACCCAGTACCCTTCTCTTCCCATGCATCGCTAAATGGCCGTTCTTATGCAAGGGGTCTTCCACAAAGAAAATCTGGGTAGCATCGCTGGCAAGAATGAATGGGACCGTGTGATATGCCATCGTTGTCCTGTTAAAACATGTCTTCCTGTAATCATCAATCCTTACCTGACCAAGAGGGATCCATGCACACCTAAATAATGCCACCTTAACTTTCACATAATCAAGGTCCCAAATCTCTTTTATGGTTCCATAGTATACCCTTTTATCATCTCCATTTACAGTCATGCATTCTATTTGAACAGAGCTGTTCTGATACGAGGTCTTCTTATCACGTTCCTCGGTGTAGAACGTGTATCCATTTATGTCATATGCTTGGTACATCAACATTGTAGGTGATGGCTTTTGTGCCAACCACGTAGCAATGTCATCGATGGATCCTTGTGCCAAACGATTCTTTAGCCATTTGGCGTACTTCTTAGTGTGCTCCTTCATCTCCACTTCTGATGAAGGCACCATTGGTAAGAAGCTTTGGCGTATCTCTGCCAAGTGTTCTTCGGCATAAGCGATGAGAACTGGGCTGTTAAGCAGTACCGTCAAATGGGCTTTCTCTGCCAATTCTTCGGGTGCAGCCATTTGCGTGCCAACAAGGACTGACTTACCTTTCAGCCTTCACTCGTGGTGAGAGAGGGGCAAACCTATAGGTCTTTGTTTCCTGTATTCGGTGCAAAACTCAACCACCTCCTCCGAGGTATAACCTTGTAGGATGCTTGCCTCTGGATGGTTTCAGTTCCGACAAAAGCGCTTCAGTATTCCCATGAACCGCTCAAATGGATACATGTTGCGAAGAAACACAGGACCACAATACTTTATCTCATCGACAAGGTGCACAGTGAGATGGACCCTGACATCAAAGAATGACGGTGGGAAAAACATCTCTAGGTTGGACAATATTCTTGCAATATCATCTTGCATATTATCCAACTCTTCAGGATCTACAACTTTCTGCCATAGTTTGTTGAACAAATCACATAGGTCAATGAGTGTGTTTCTTATATCTTTGTCCATCAGATTCTTGATGGCCACCGGGAGGATTTTTGTCAACATTACGTTGCAATCACGTGACTTCATGTGTCCCAACTTCATTTTACCTGAGCTCACATCCACGAGACTTCTGATGTTTGCGCAGTAGGAAGAGGGTGTCTTAACTGACAACAAATAGGTGAATAACTGTGTTGCTTCTTTTGTACTGAAATTGTAACTCTGGCGAGCTATGATGAATTTGTCATCATCTTCTGCTTCACTCTTGCGTTGTGATTGATCAACAAGCATATCGAGCTATGAACCGTCACCATCCTTTCTTTTACCTTTAATCTTGAGCAGAGTACCAATGATGCTTTCACATACGTTCTTCTCTACGTGCTGACATCGATGCAGTGACGTACACGCAGAATCTCCCAGTAAGGTAATTTCCAGAACAGTGATTTCTTCTTAAACACTTGATCCTTCAGAGTTAGTTTCACCGTCAAAGGGTGGTTCTTGCCAAGCACAACATTAATTTTTTTAGCCATGTTGTGGACCACCACCCCGTCATACGGTCTTGGGGCCACACCTGCCTCTGCCGTACCATCAAATTCAGCTTTCATCTTTTGGTATGGGCGATTCATCCGCAAGAACCTACGATGACGCAAATACACTGATTTGTGCGAGTTGGGAAGTCTTCTGCTAGCTATCCTACATCTCCCCTTATTTTCTTCCCCGATGTGTTGCCTAATGCCGACATATCTTGAATGGTGTGCACCAGCATCGCATGTAGATCGAAAATCTCCTTTCTGTAAGTATCATAACATTTTACAGCAGGTACATCTATCCACATTGTGAACAGTTCTTCTACCAGTAGCTAAAAGTAAATGTCGATGTCATTTCCAGGTTGCTTCGGGCCTTGGATAATCATTGACATCATGTATTTTTTCTTCATACAAAACCAAGGAGCTAGGTTGTATATGCACAGAAGCACCAGCCATGTGCCGTGATTGGTGCTCATATCGCCAAAAGGTTCATCCCGTCAGTACACTCCCCGAGCCTTATACTTCTAGGATCCTTGGCAAATTTTTCAAACTTGTTGTCGATCAAACATGCACGAAAATCTTTGTACTCACCACGATACAATATATAATCATTCACACAAGCGTGTATCTTCTGTACTTCAAGTTCCAATGGGCAAACAATTTTCTTCGCTTCATTCGTGCTTCTGGGGAGGACATTATCTTTCGGAGGAATATCTTTGAAAATACCTAAGATCTCCGTGAAGCCCTTGTTTGATATACCGTTTGCTGCTTTAAATCTGAGAAGCGCCAGGGTGGCACTCAACCTGGAATATTTCTTTTTGCAACCTGGATACAATTCTTTCTTGGAGTCAGCATCAATGGTTGGCAGATCCTTGTACCCAATCATATCCTTTTCTGGGCCCTCTAAATCTGCAATCATAGCGGCAAAATCTGGCATATCAAGATCATCATCATATGCGTGGACGTCTTGGTTTTCTAGTGGGCGTTTCGGCTTGCTGGTGTTCCATTGGTAGCTTGACGCCTCTGCCCCGATGTTATATTCTACATCCATGTGACACTGATCGGGGTTTGGCATCTCGCTGCCCTGGGTATCTTCATCCATGACCTCCTCTTCACCGTGTCTGGTCCAACGTGTATATCCATCCATGAATCCCCTAGAGACTAAGTGCATATGGACATCTAGAACTTCATGTGACTCTGTATTGGCACAATCAGTACATGGACACATGATGTAATCCGCATTACCAATTCTCCTCTTTGTACTTTCAGCCAAATTCATGTACTCTGTCACGCCACTGATAAAATATGCGGTTTTCCAATTCTTCATCGATCGAGAGCGTTCCATTTGTAGCAGACGAATGGTAACTAAAAACAAAACAACAACATTAATACACGGATTAATTGCTGCCCAGAGATGCATGCATAAATCACAAGGTTTTATTTTAATAATTACTGAGGGTGCTCCATGTTGTTATCCAGACGTGCAATGACAAAAATTAATGGCTACACAGAGTACTAGTACAACACTACACTTAGGAATTGAATACCTTAATTAAGCCACTCATGAAAATAATACCTTAATGAATTAGCCGCGCAGCGACCTCCACCCAACAGACAGACAAGCGTGATGCAGCGGCACGCCGAGACAGCAGGGTCGAGGAGCAAAGCTTAGTGCGGCTGCCTCCTGAAGTTCGACCTCCATTATCCCGCCATCGACCGCAATGGATGTGCTCGAATCATGCCGCCGCCGACCTTGATGGTTGAGATCCTCCTATCTCCCACCGCAGACTGAGGATTGACCTCCTCAGACACCGCCACCGCCCACCGACTGAGGATTGACCTCTCCTCCGGTAGCCGCTGCCTAGGCCACCGACGCTATCTCTATATGTAGAGGGGCTGTTTTTTTACGTATATCCATGGAGCGGTTGTTTACACGGTATCTCACCGTAACTAAATTATATGGACAGGGTAGTACATCACATACGGTTATGTAACAACAACCGTGTCTAACCTACGTTGTCTTCTCACACGGTTTGGTGAGGAAATCGTGTGTGAGATTGTAATACCCAACACAAACGACATGTAGAAAAAGCATGCCATATACAACCTATATATAGTGCCATTAGTAGTTCCCCATTGTTAGCTTATCTCCATAGTTTCCCGATTTTCCCCAAATCCCTACATAGCCTCCAAATTCCCTCGCGTGGCGCTGACATTGGGGGAATGCAGACGAGTGGTTCTGATGGTTTCAGTGCGGCTGCTCCGGCTCGTATCGTCGCTGAGCACTTGCCTAAGGTCATCAGAAGGCAGGTGTACTACGGATCCGAATCGTCCTGTCAGGTTCCAATTTATCCCGATTTTTTAGCATGTCCAAAGTATAGATCCTTGCTGAATCCAT
>LR738713.1:471015064-471030368 GCA_902687465.1 Secale cereale | reverse complement strand
TCCATCTTTAATGAGCCCCCCCCCCCCACAGGAAAGCGATCTGCCGCCGGATCCGGAGCTTGACTCCAGACTCCCACAACACGACTTTGACTCCGAGTTTTGCGCCATCGAGAAGTACCAAAAACTGAGTTGTGTGCACAGGCACACTCCCGCTCGACGTGTATGCACGGAGGGATTCGACGTTGGCAGGCGGTTTCTCAGTTTCCCCTTAGAGGTTAGTGCTAATTAAGTTCATCATTTTACTTCAGTTAATGCCACCGCTCATCTAGAATACTATTTAACATTGGCAAGGATATGAGGCTTGTGCCTTTGTTAACTAGCTGGATGAAGAATGGCATGGCAGGACTCGGAGTGTTATCACCAAGCTCCCAGAAGATAATGTAAAGCTGAAGAAGAAACTGTCTAATCTGGAATGTACAATCAGTACGATGAAGCAAGAAAGTATCAATCACAGGCAACACATGAAAGCAAGAGACAAGAAGGAACTAGCATGTGTAGTTGTGGTTGTCACATTAGCCATGTTCTATGCGCTGTTTGCAATGATGATTAGGGGTTTTGTTTGACAGTATTGCTAAAGCACATCTAGATGTGCTCTAAGTAATGCACATCTAGGTCCTATGCCATTGATGTTACGGTGAATATTCGTGCAGATATTTTTCTTTGTCTTTTTTTCCTTTCTAGTTTGATTATTACTAGCTTTATCAATAAGAAGAGCTCAATGTATTGCTTGCCAACTGTCCTACTCCATTCGTACCGGTACCGGTGCATAATCCCAAAACTCGTTCCTTGTGTTTGTCCTGAAAAAGGAAACCAGCCAAATAGCCAATAGGAGTCCCGCGCAACCCCGGGAATTTGGAGCGACTGGGTACAAATAATACCGGTTGATTATATCAGCGGTTAGATAATACATCAACCCCCTCTTCAATCCCCGCTTCAATTGGCAGTTCCTCTTCTCTGCATACCCCGCTTAAGTGTCCACCATCTTCATCATCCCCGCCAGGCCGCGCTACACACTAGCACACACCCTGCAGCCATGCCGACCGATAGCGAGGACGACAGTTCGGCCAGCAGTCTGGCGCCCGATGATAGGTCAACATCATAATCATGCCGCTCGTCTTCCATGAGTCCGGCGTCAAGCCCAGACCTCGATTATATCCGGTTCATGGAAGGGACGCTGCCTCCGGAGTCGTGAGACGACAACCAAACGGATGAGGAGCCGTCGGAGGACGAAGAATAGGACGACGATGATGCAGAGGAGGTATGGTCAAACGAGGAGGATAACGACGACATCAATGACGATGACGACGGCGGCGGCGGTGAAAAGCCAACGGTCAACGGCAAGAAGCGTCCTCGCCAAGACGATGTTGCGGGGCCATCCAACAAGAAGAACAAGAAGAAGAAGGACTAAATTAAGCAGACTGTATTTATCTCTGTTTATCCTGACAATGTGATCGCAGACGGCTAGTAATATGTATTCGATAGAGACCTTCTACATTATCGCCAACAGGTTGGTTTGTTGAACTGTGTGCCCTGACGAGCACACAATTCACAAAAAAGACCATATGGGCTGTCTATAATGATCGCACACAATTCTGATTACCGACCTGTTTGCCGGGTATCACACACATCTTGTTACGCTGAATCGTTTGTGTTCACCTCACTCATCACAAACGGTTCATCGGAGTGAACTGTATGCCGTATATCGCACACACCTTGATCTGGTTGCCCGTTTCTGTTGTTCTGTCTCATTGCAAACAGTTCGTACAGATCAACTGTATGCCTCTCATCGCATACACAACTATAATCTGAACCGTGTTTGATGCATCTGTCATCGCAAACGTTTTACACATTTCTGACGGTTTTCATACAGCACCATTTGCGATGATTGCATTGCACACAGTTTCTCAAAGGGTCTCTAATCGTAGTGTCCCGTTAGCAGCAGCCTGCAGTAGTGATAAGTCATAAGATCAACAAGACGGGAGATATGGATCGATATGACAATATGCATCCATGTGAGAGTGGAGGGAAGAAGGCCCAATGATGGACCGTATGTTTCTGTCCTTAAGAGAGAGTGGAGTGGGGTGGAGAATGCATATATTGTGAGCAGAGAGAGTGAGACACAATGTGTGTGCAAAAGAGATCGACATATAGATGCATGTACAGAGAAACATATATAGTGTGCGTGATACAAAGCAAGAGTGCGTCCGAGAAAGAAGGTTGATGGAGAGAAATAGAGAGACATAGATGCCATCAAGAGGGAGATCCTCTGGTGTGGGTGTTAGAGATAAGAGTCGAGTGGATTAGAATGCTGATTTATGTGGCCTGAGACATAGATCGAGGGAGATGGTGCATGTAGAGAGAAAATAAATATATATAGCGTGCGTGATAGGAAGCAAGAGTTCGTACAAGAAAGAAGGTTGATGGAGAAACACAAAAATAAAGAGGTAGATATGCCAGCAAGAGTGGGGTCAGCTGGAGTTTTATTTTATTATAGATAGGAGTCCAGTAGATCATAATAGTGAGCTATGTGTGTGTGTCTGAGAGAGAGAGAGAGAGGGTGCATGTGAGTGACATACAAACGAATATTAGAGAGAAATGAGACCCCGAGAGACGAAGTTTGTGTTTGCGTGAGAGAGATACATTTTAGTGGGAGAGTCGTAGCTAGAGAGACATAGGGAACACGTGATATCCATAGGGAGAGAAGGTGTGTGTGAGCGGCATATAGGGGAATAGTGGAGAGAAATGATACCTTGGGAGATTGAGTTTGTGTTTGAGTGTGAGAGATAGATATTTAAGTGTGAGAGTCATAGCTATTGATACATAGGGAGCGCAAGACATCTCTAGAGTGAGAGGGTGTGTATGAGCGGCATATAGGGGAATATCAGAGAAAAATGAGACCCCGGGAGACAAAGTTTGTTTTTGTGTGAGAGAAACAGATTTCACAGGGAGAATTATATTTAGAGAGGCATAGCAGGGAGAGATAGAGTGAATGTCGAGGGAGAGAGTATTGGTATAGTGTTACGAACAAGAAAAGATTGCTATCAACACACAAGTAGCACACGACATGCCCAAGAGATGGTGAAGGCATACGGGTCTATATATATATATATATATATATATATATATATATATATATATATATATATAAGGGTGTGAGTGATAGCTATTAAGCTATATCAGACGAAATATTTGAATTAAAGGGGATTCAAATATTTAAATCAGAGATCAAGTCATCAATAATGTCATAACGAAAATTGGGCTATCAAACATGCATGTTCATTTGAATTTGGGGAAATATTTAATGTTCTTTAGCTTATCAATATCAATGATCCATAGGTTTTTTAATTAGATGCAATGCATGGCTTATGCAATTCATGTCTAAATGGGACTACACTACATGTTGCGTGTGCCAAACACATTATACGTGTTTGAGAAGTAAACAAGCTGCAGAAACACACATTAATTGGAGCTAGTTAGCGAGGAATGCACACATTGGATTTCAACATAAAGTGGTTTCAAATATTTGAATTCAATTTAAGATGGATTCAGGCTTATGAATATGAGATCATGACATCTTTAAACCATATTTATGTATAAAGGGTGTTGTGCTTTTGAAAGTATATATACATATGAATGCTGTATATAGAATTTATTCGAATAGGAAATGGATCCTGCCCGAAAAAAGAATACAAAATGGATTCGAATTGAGTTGGCACGGTAAACATGCAAGCTTTTTATCCAAAAACTTGAACAAATCGATGAAACACGCAGTTCCTGCTCGGTCGTAACCGTCCGAAACCAAAATCTAGGAGATGGAAACTATTGCATGTCCATGACACACAAATCCTATCGACTTGATTTCAATAGGTCTCGATAGTGGCAGGTTTGTAATTTCACTCAAACGTGACATAACCGCCTCTCACCTGGATTCATATGCAGTGAGCGCTAAAACACAGTGTCTCCTTGGCTGAAATTTCCTCTCACCCTGATTCATACACGGTGGGCACCAAAACAAACTCTCCCCGGGTAAAATCTCCCTCGGCAAATATTCGGTGTATGCGAGATTACCATCCTATCCCCAACCGACCAATATTGTTGTGATGTTTGAAATTTTTAATGGGGGCTACGTTTGTAACTTTCCCCACATTTGAGACAAGCGTGTCCCAAAGGCATGGTTCCCCCTACCACTCTCACCCCATTTCCCCATTCGTACTCTGTAGGTGCCAAAACACCTCTCTACCCAACCAACCTCCTCCGTCCGCCACCCCATCCACCATCGCCCCCTCCACCATGCCGCAGCTGTTACCCGGCACCGTCATCCATTATAAGAGATTGACCTCTCTCATACACAGCTTCGGACTATGACTGAGGGAGTCCTGGATTACGGGGTCCTCGGGCATCCGGGCTACGATACGTGGGTCGGACTAATGGGCCATGAATATACAAGATGTAAGACTTTCCCTGGTGTCCGGATGGGACTCTCCTTGCGTGGAAGGCAAGCTTGGCGTGCAGATATGAGGATTCCTTTCTCTGTAAACCGACTCTGTACAACCCTAGCCCCCTCCGATGTCTATATAAACCAGAGGGTTTAGTCCGTAGAGGCATTTATAATCATACATGCTAGAAATCTAGGGTTTAGTCATTACGGTCTCGAGGTAGATCAACTCTTGTAACCCCTATACTCATCAAAGTCAATCAAGCAGGAAGTAGGGTATTACCTCCATCAAGAGGGCCCGAACCTGGGTAAACATTGTGTCCCATGCCTAATGTCACCTTCGATCCTTAGACGCACAGTTCGGGACCGCCAACCCGAGATCTGCCGGTTTTGACACCGACATTGGTGCTTTCATTGAGAGTTCCACTATGCCGTCGTCGAAAGGCTCGATGACATCACCAATCATCTACAACAATGTTGCCGGAAGGAGATTTTTCTCCCTGGCCAGATCTTCGTGTTCGGTGGCTTTGCACTGCGAGCCAACTCGCTTGGCCACCTAGAGCAGATCGACAGCTACGCCCCTGGTCACCAGATCAGTTCTGGAAACCTGGACTATGTCGCTGATATCCGAGGAGACTTGATCTTCCAAGGGTTCGCGGCTCCAACCACCGCTTCGGCCTTAGATCCGGAGCGCGTTATCCAGTCCGAAGACGGGAATCTCGAGCCCGCCGGACTATCTGCAGCCATAAAGCTCAACACTAGAGAACCAGAGAGGATAGCGTCATCGGCAGGTATCACAAAGTCGGACTCTTCTCTGGACATTAGCTCCAAACCCTCGGAGTCTGCGTCTTGCGAGTTCAGCCAGGGAACTCCGGTCCCCATCCAAACCTCGCCCTTAAACGTGGCTATGGACATAATGTGATTCCTCGCCATCACAGAGGAACCGTTTCCGAATTGCGCCTAGCCCGGACTAGGGGCTGAAAATCGGGAACTTTACTTCCCACCCACCACCCACTTTATAGCCACCGTTGAGGATCTAACGGACATGCTCGACTACACATCTGAAAACATCGAGGGTATAGACGACGATGCCGGAGAGGAGCAGGCCCAAAACCCGCCGTTCACCGGACACTTGACGGCCACTTCCTCATATGACGTGTAATGGTGGACACACCTAAAGAGGGCGACGATGATGATGAGAAGGATCCAGTAGAGGAGGAACCTCCTGAGACACCGTCGAAGCATCGGTGTCAGCGGCACCGCTCTAAATTGCATCCCGGAACAGACAGCAACACCGGCACTGGATAAAATGATACTCCGGAACATGCCGAAGAACAAGAAGACCCCATCGAACCAACATCCAAACAGGATGATCGGGAGGAGGGGCAAGTCGACCCTGATGAGCAAGCAGGGAGCGAAGACTCGGAAGATAGCAACTATCTACCACTCTCCGAGGACGACGTGAGCCTCGGCGACGAAGATTTTATCGTGCCAGAGGAACCTCTTGAACAAGAACGTTTTAAGCGTCGGATAATAGCCACGACAAGAAGCCTTAAAAAGAAGCAGCATCAGCTTCAAGCTGACCAAGAACTGCTCAAGGACAGATGGACTGATGTCTTGGCAGTCGAGGAGTACAGCCTTGAACGCCCAACAAAGAGTTATCCGAAGCGTAAGCTCCTACCCCTATTCGACGAAGAAGCGCCAGAGCCCATACCGCCCACGCATAACGCGGCTGACGAACCTGACCGACCGCCATGTGGCCGGGACAGAATGACAACTCAAGCCAAAAAGTCGTCGTAAAAGCAGAGAAACAATAGCTCGGGGATACACATACCACCTATGACAGGATGTAGAAAATAGAGCAGGTCAGACCAGATCTACTTATGGATCGCGGGGGCGTGCCCTAGCATGAGAGGATGGTTACCAATCCTAGCGCGACAAGCAAAACCACGCCCGGGCCGAAAACCGCATACGGACTTCATCCGAACTGTGTCGTGACATGGCCCGATATAGAGGCGCCGCACACCCCCTATGCTTCACCGATGAGGTAATGGAGCACCAGTTCCCATAAGGGTTTAAACCCATGAATATCGAATCATACGACGGCACAACAGATCCCGCAGTATGGATTGAATATTTTCTTCTCCACATTCACATGGCTCGTGGTGATGATGTCACACCATCAAATACCTTCACCTCAAACATAAGGGACCCGCACGACACTGACTGAATAGCCTACCAGAAAACTCTATTGGTAGCTGGGAAGACTTGGAGGACGCATTCAGAGACAACTTCCAAGGCACCTACGTTCGGCCCCCAGACCCCGATGACTTTAGTCATATAATCCAGCAACCCGGGAAATCGGCCCGACAGCTATGGACAAGGTTCCTAATTAAAAAGAACCATATTGTGGATTGACCGGACGCCGAAGCCCTCGCAGCTTTCAAACATAGCGTCCGAGATGAGTGGCTCGCCCGGCACCTCGGCCAAGAGAAGCCGAAGTCCATGGCAACCCTCACCACACTTATGACCCGTTTTTGCGCGAGAGAGGATAGCTGGCTCCCTCGTAGAAGCAATAGCACCAGCGACCCTGGTGCCTCTGAAACCAGGGACGGCAATGGCAAGCTACAACGTGACAAGCACAAGCATCAGAACAATAATGATGGAACCCAAGACACGGCGGTCAATGCCGAATTCAGTGGCTCCAAACCCGGTCAATGGAAGAAGCCATTCAAGGCAAACAGAGATGGCCCGTCCAGTCTAGATAGAATCCTTGATCGGCCTTGCTAGATTCATTGCACCCCCGATAAACCCGCCAATCATACCAACAGAAATTGTTGGCTCTTTAAATAGGCCGGCAAACTCAACGCCGAGCACAAGGGGAAAGGATCGCGCAACGACGACAATGGCTAAGAGCCCCGGCAAGCGAACACAGGGGGACATAAGCAATTCCCCCCCCCGAAGTAAAAACATTGAATATGATATATGTCACACATATCCCTAAAAGGGAACGCAAGCGTGTACTACGGGACATCAACGCCATAGAGCCAGCCGCTCCAAAATTTAACCCATGGATGGCTTTTCCAATCACCTTCGATCGAAAGGACCACCCGACCAGTATCCGTCATGGAGGTTCGGCATCATTGGTCCTCGATCCAATCATTAATGGATTCCACCTCACGCGGGTCCTCATGGACGGCGGCAGCAGTCTCAATATACTTTATCAAGACATTGCACGCAGAATGGGCATCGATTCGTCAAGAGTCAAGCCCACTAAAACTACCTTAAAGGGAATAATACCTGGTGTGGAGGTCCGTTGCACGTGCTCAATTACACTAGAAGTCATCTTCGGTTCGTCGGACAACTTCCGAGGCGAGGACTTGACCTTCGATATCGTCCCTTTCCATAGTGGCTATCACGCACTGCTCGGATGCGCCGCTTTTGCTCGCTTCAATGTGGTCCCGCATTATGCCTACCTAAAGCACAAGATGCCCGATCCACGTGGCAACATTACAATCAACGGAAGTGTGGAGCGTCCCCTCCATACCGAGGAGAATACCGCGGCCATTGCGACTGACGTACAAAGCGGCCCTGTCAAGCCGCACACCTTATCGGCTACTATGCCGCCAAACTTTATTACACAAGGCCGGGCAGTTCCGCATACCGACAGCCCGACAAACCCAGGGCTGGATTAGCAGCTTAGCCTCCGTCGATCACCACGTACAACAACGGAAATCGTACCGCGCATGCATAACTATGCACTCAAAATACCTTGGGCATCAGTGGAGGCAATACACAGGACATGCCCATAGCACGGTTCGACCTTATATGGCCCCACTTTCTCTAATCATATTTTTTCCTTTTATCACAGGTGAAATCAAAACCTACTCATCCAAGGACTCACAAAAGACTCTCTCCGAGCCTGGTTCTGTACAGATAGCCGAAGACCATTCCCGTTAAGAAAGTTTTCTTATTTAGGAAAAAGCGACGCATACGTGTGGTAGGAAGGTGCAAGGGATTTTGTAGACCACAAACTTCCCTCAAAGAACCTGTATAGAGCTTTTTCCCTTAGCCCTGGACCCCCGGCATGTAAAATGACCTTGGTGATTATGGTACCCTCTGTAAGACTACACTTTGACATATCAATCAAGATTACAGTGAACCAAATTCTTATTCGTCATCATCTTTACTTAAATGTCGTTTCTACAGTTGTCTCACGAAAACACCTTGGCAAATATTGCCACGGGCTCTATAGGGTAACATATGTGTTGCCAAACAAAAAGTCCGAACAACTTAACAACACAATTTGACGTCCCGAGCTCGGCAGTATATGCATCAGCTCCGAATCATGTCTTTGGTCAATAGTTGGGTTGCCCGACTCTTGTGTTTGCTACCTTACGTTCCGTCTGATCAGCTAGGGTAGTAAAGGGAGAACTACTGTGATTGTGTTTCTGGTTTGCCCGGTTAAACACCTTAGTAGAGAAAGCTGAAAACTGACTGTCATGATGTGGCGAAAGCTGAAAGCTTGGGGATGCTTGATACGTCTCCAACGTATCTATAATTTTTGATTGTTCCATGCTATTATTTATGAAGTCTTGGATGTTTAATGGGCTTTATCTTACACTTTTATATCATTTTTGGTACTAACCTACTAACCCAAAGGCCCAGTCCAGATTGCTGTTTTTTGCCTGTTTCAGGGTTTTGCAGAAAAAGAATATCAAACGGAGTCCACACGGAATGAAACCTTTGTGAGAGATATTTTCGAAGAAAATCACGCGCGGAGAACTTGAGAACCACGTCAGAAGAGCCACGAGGGGCCCACGAGGGTGGGGGCGCGCCCCCCTTCCCAGGGCGCGCCCCTGCCTCGTGGGGCCCCCGTGACTCCCCTGGTGTCCTCCTTGCTCCTATATAAGTCTACGTACCCCGAAACCATCGGCAACAGAGAGAAAACCCTAATTCCACCGCCGTAACCTTCTGTTCCCATGAGATCCCATCTTGGAGCATGTTCCGGAGCTCCACCGAAGGGGGATCCATCACGGATTTCTTCTTCTTCATCATCATCATCGCCCTCACCATGAGTTGTGAGTAGTTTACCACAGACCTTCTGGTCCATAGCTAGTATCTAGATGGCTTCTTCTCCCTCTTTGGATCTCAATACAAAGTTCTCCTCGGTCTTCGAGGAGATCTATTCGATGTAATCTCTTTTTGCGGTGTGTTTGTCGAGATCCGATGAATTGTGAGTTTATGATCAAGATTATCTATGAGAAATATTTGGTTCTTCTCTGAACTTTTTATGTGTGCTCATAATATCCTTGCAAGTCTCTTCGAATTATTGGTTTGGTTTGGCCTACTAGATCTACAGTTCTTGCAATGGGAGAAGTGCTTGGATATGGGTTCAATCTTGCGGTGTCCTTTCCCAGTGACAGTAGGGGGCAACAAGGCATGTATTGTATTGTTGCCATCGAGGATAAAAAGATGGGGTTTATATCATATTGCTTGAGTTTACCCCTCTACATCATGTCATCTTATTTAGGGCGTTACTCTGTTCTTATGAACTCAATACACTAGATGCATGCTGGATAGCGGTCGATGTGTGGAGTAATGGTAGTAGATACAGAATCGTTTCGGTCTACTTGTCTCGGACGTGATGCCTATATACAATGATCATGCCTAGATAGTCTCATAATTATTCGCTTTTCTATCGATTGCTCGACGGTAATTTGTTTATTAGTCATAGAATATCGCTATCATGAGAGAAGCCACTAGAGAACACTATGGCCCCCGGGTCTATTCTCAACATATCAATCTACATCTACTTTACTTTTATCGCTTTTACTTTCTATTCTTATAAACAAAAATACCAAAAATATAAACTATCATCTCTATCAGATCTCACTTTCATAAGTGACCATAAAGAGATTGACAACCCTTACACTAGTAGAAAACAGGGCTTTGGTCCAGGCCTGTCCAGCCCATTAGCCCCGGTTCAATCAAGAACCGGGTCCAATGGGGGCACTGGACCCGGTTCGTGAGCCCAGGGGGCCGGCCGGGCCACGTGGGCCATTGGTCCCGGTTCGTCTGGACCTTTTGGTCCCGGTTGGAGCGACAAACCGGGACCAATGGGTCTTGCTCCTGGCCCACCACCATTGGTCCCGGTTGGTGATATGAACCGGGACCAAAGGCACCCCTTTAGCCCCGGTTCGTAGCACCAACCGGGACAAATGAGGTGCCTGTATATACCCCCTCGCGCAAGAGCAGAGCACACTCCTCTGTTTTTTTTCTGGCCGAGGGGGAGAGGGGTTAGTGGTGCTCTAGCTCACCTCCTATGCACACAACGTGTTCGATGGAATGCCCGAGCCACAGTAGTTATGCTTTTCTCCTCTTGAAGCTCTATTTTCTCTGAGACTTGTCTAGGTTTAGGGGTCCGTCACGTCCCGTCCCCGTCTTCGCCGCCGTCGATCGCCCCCGCCGATCTCGTCACCGGCACCACCGTGATGAGCCTCTTGTTATGTCCATGCTTTTCTTACTTTTATTATTGCTTGTTATTATTGCTTTAGATAGATATTTGTCTAACTTTCTTACGTTTATTATTGCTTGTTATTATATAGTGCGATGGTTTTGATATCCGCCCACGTGGGCCCTCGTCCTGTCTACGATTCAGATGTGGTATATTATCTTTAATTTATAACTATTTGTTTTAGTGTTTATGATAGTTATGCCGACCAACCTGACATGCATAGATGTTTTATTATCTCTAGGAGGTAGTTGAACCGGAAATTCCAACCGACCCTCTTGTGGAGAGGTTAAATTTAGTTGAAGAGGAAAACATTTCCTTAAAGAAAAATTGGAAAAAATGGGGGAGGAGAAGATGGAATTGGAGTTGCATGTTGCGGAAGTCGTCGATGATCACAAGATCAAGATGGACCCTATTGTCGAGAGGTTAAATTTAGTTGAAGAAGAAAACAAATTCTTGAAGGAAAAAATAAAAAAAATTGAGGACGAGAAGATGATATTGGAGTTGCATGTTGCGGATGTCGTCGATGATCACAAGATCAAGATGGATGCAATGCGGTTGAAGATTAGAAAGATTAGAAAATATGCCATTCATACCGAGGCTTGGTATCATTATGCCGTTGGATCAATTGTTACCTTGGTTGCGATTATGATCGCATTTGTTTTCGCATTGAAATGTTTTACATAGTTTCGATGTGTATGGAGAGCTATATGTTGTTAGATGAGAACTATATATGTATGTACTTTCGTTTTAATGTGATGATGAACTTCTATTAATTTGGTCACTTAAATATCTATTTATGATGTTCTGTAATGGTTTTTGACACACTTAATTATATATAATGCACGCAGATGAACCGGCAATGGATGTACGGTGACAGACACACCTCCGAGTACATTAAGGGCGTGCTTGAGTTTCTAAATGCGGCTGAGGCAAACAAGCAGAACGGTTTTATGTGTTGTCCATGCACTAAATGTGGGAATACGATGTCTTACTCTAACCGGAAAATCCTTCACTCCCACCTGCTTTACAAGGGTTTCATGCCACACTATAATGTTTGGACGAGGCATGGAGAAATAGGGGTTATGATGGAAGACGGCGAAGAAGAAGAGTACGATGACAACTATGTGCCCTGTCAGGACCCCGATTCTAAGTCACACAGGTCTAGCCTGTAACACATCATATCACTTTGCGGCCTCACGCATGGTATCCCCATGGGTGCCACCTTACCTGGCCCGGGACCGTTTGCGCATTTTGGCACGCGTATATGATAGTGTCGCTAGCATCCATATGATAGAGAACCTGGGCCGACATGACTAGTTATAAACCAAAAGTGGCACTAGATTACAGAGACAGGCATACATGACCCAGCAACGAACGTGTCGGTCATCAACGTATGAACCCAAGTCGTAGCAAGCTACAAGGACTTAAAGGATCAACGCATGACATTTCCCCTAAGGGACAGACACAGGAACAAAGAAGGACACATGCCGGCCAGCCTAAGTGTTCCGGAGCAGTAGCAAGCTACCAAGGCTCAGTGGAAGCACTAGGAGACATTTCCCTGTAAGATAGGCTACCAAAGGTAAACAACTAGGTGTCGGATCCCATACATAGCAATACACATTACACGTACGCATAACATGCAAGTATGTGCTGTACAACATGGCATCACAACATAACTCAACAACTCATATAGATAAAGGCCCAGAAGAGCCATCATAGCATTTATTACAAACAGAGGTCACATGACCCAACATGCAGAGCATACAGGCAACGAAAGCATAACATGTGTTAGTACAGACAACTAAAAATGAAAAAGGCTGAGAAGCCTGACTATCTACAAGACCCTCCCAAGGGTACAAGATCGTAGCTGAGGTAACAAGCTAAACGTCGAAGTCCACGCGGAACCACTAGCGAGACTGAAGTCTCTCTGCAAAAACATAATTAAGCAAACGTGAGTACAAAGGTACTCAGCAAGACTTACATCAGAACTAGCTACATATGCATCAGTATCAACAAAGGGGTGGTGGTGTTTGACTGCAGCAAGCCAGCTTTGACTTGGTGGCTATCCTGAACTACGACTGCAAGTAACTTTTTTGAGGTGGCGCACACGAGTCCACATATTCACCAATCAATACACCACTATGGATCCGCTCCCGTCTCCCTACGAGAAGGCCATCCATAGCACTCACGCTTATCTTGCGTGTTTTAGGGTATCCACTTTCACTTGTCTATGAACTGTTATAGGCAACCCAGAAGTCCATTACCGCGGACACGGCTATTCGAATAGATCATATATATATATATATATATATATATATATATATATATATATATATATATATATATATATATATATATATATATATAACCCTGCAGGGGTGTACTTCTTAACACACGCTCTCACCACTTACCGCCATGTACACGTCATGTATCTCGGCAACCTTCAAGCGGAAGCCTGGCGAGGGTGTCGGCCACGACCTGACTAACCACACAAGTCTCTCGTCCAGGTTTATCGCCTATTTGGGTTCCATCCGTGGGGAGATCCGGCCGGGGTGTCGCTCACGGCCCCAAACAATGTGTACAGGGTTCCTGCATCACCAAACGGGCGATCGGTACACCGTGCCACATACCTGCCGCGTCACAGCCCATCCTGAGGGTCAGTGCTGCGCACGACCTCCAGTAAACTACAAACACCAGAAACTAATTGCAACTCCTGGACAGAGATCATGTTGATTAATAAGTCGAGAGAGTCAATTAAGGATCCCAATGTGTGGTAGTAGCTGTTTCATGGATCAACCAACACAGAACTCAGTTCCTGAGGACGGCTTCAATGAGACAACCCACCATGTACTCCTACATGGCCTCTAATCGCTACCTTTACCAAATCGTGTTCACACACTTAGCTCTCAATAGTAGGACATCTTCACCACATTCCAATTCATCCCCGATCAATCAAATCTGACACAACTCTAAGCAATAGCAGGCATAACCATAAAGCATGAATGAGTAGGCACAACATGGCTCAAACAACTCCTACTCATACTAGTGGGTTTCAACTATTTACTGTGGCAATGACAGGTCATGCAGTGGAAAGGGGTTCAACTACCGCAGCAGGTAACAGTTGAAGCGTTGTTGTCCTACTGCAATAAAGAGAGTAAGAGCGAGAGAGTGGGATTGTATCGGAATGCTCAATGGGGTTTTGCTTGCCTGACACTTCTGAAGATATCAATGAGTCTTCATCGGTGTCATCGATCACATCGTCGGAACAACGTCTACTGAGAGGGGACAAACATCGGCAAACAAGAGAGAACACAATCAATGCAATGCGATAATATGATGCATGATCATGACATGGCAATATGATGTTGATTGAGCTAATGCAACTAGCAACCATGTTAAATGAAGTTGGTTTGAACCAAAGGTTCAAATTCAAACTCCATATGTGATTATTTAAATGCCATTTAATTGATTTGACCTGATCAGCAGGTTTAACTTGTTCAAACATGCATGAAAATGCAATAAACTGATTCCTCATATTTTTCTGATCATTTTTCATATATAATTTATTTTCATCTGAGTTACAGTTGATTTTATATGATTTTTAGAAGTTTTGAATAATTTCTGAAATAAATAAATCATTTCTGAGTTATTTAAAATTCCAGAAAACACTTATTGCGTCAACATGACGTCACTGTGATGTCAGCAGTCAACAGGGGCTGGTCCGGGTCAAACCTGACCAGTGGGGCCCGCTTGTCAGTGGCTCTGCTAATTAACATGGTTAATTGGCACTAACTAAATCCTAAACTATACTTAGGCAATGCATGGCCCACACGTCAGTGGCCCATCTAATCTAACTAAGTTAGTTAACACTAACTAAATTAAAACTAACTAAATAATGCATGGGCCCACACGTCAGCCAGCTAGGGGGGTCAAACCCCTGGTCAACTAGGCTAATCCCGCCGACAGTTCGATGTCGGCGAGGCCAGACGCGGCGGCGGTGCTCGGGTTTTGCCTACATGCCGCGGTTTGAGCTGCGGTTGGGCTCTACGGTGAGCTGAGGCTCGGGCGCATCTAGTGGTGGCGGTGGCTGGAGCTAGGGTGGCCGGAGTTCGCCGGAAACAAGTTCTTGGCGGCGGCCGGAGTTCGGGCAGAGAGGGGAAAACGGCTGCGACAGCCTAGGAGACGCAGGGTTGGCACGTGCGGCATCTACGCGTTGTGGCGAGCACGTTGGACGCATGCTCGGGACCAAATGGTCACCGGAGCATCATCGCTGATGAGCTCAGGCGGCGGCGCAGTCGGGCACAAGTGGCGTGGCAGCTTCGGCGTGCAAACGCAACGGGGAAAAGGGGGGG
>LR738713.1:471000418-471014951 GCA_902687465.1 Secale cereale | reverse complement strand
GGGGGGGGGTTCGACGAAGGGACTCACGGCGGGCACGCAGAGTAGAATGGCAGGCTCGGGGAGGCGCTGACAACGGTGAATCGACGGCGGCAAGCTTCGGCATCCGAGGAGGAAGACGAAGACATGAAGGTGATGCAGAGCTTCCGGCGAAGCGTGGCTCAGCGAGGAGGAAGAGGGCGACGTCGCGGAGCTCGTGGGCACAAAGGAGGGACGAGGGGGTAGCTGTGGCCGCGGTGGTGCTCGCCGGCGCGGCCGTGGTGGCTTCGGCCAAGGCGAGAAGGAGCAGGGGAGTGAGGGGGAGATTGAGTGAGGGGGAAGAGCGGTCGAGGGTGGTGCGTGGCGTCCTCTAGGTGCTTCGGGGTGGCGAGGAGGCAGGCAGGCAAGGTGGAGGTGGCCGGCGCGCGTCGGGCACGCGCCGTGCGTCCGACTGGCGGGAGGAAGAAGACCTCCCTGCCCCTCATGGGCTGGGCCGGCCAGATGGGCTGCCAGGTGAGCGCTAGGTAAAGTCTACCTCTCCCTCTCTTTTCTTTCTGTTTTCTATTTTCTTTCTGTGTTTTGATTTAGTTTAGGCACTAAACCATTTTTATAGATGCTGAAAATTATTGTGGATGTTAACTGAGTTATTCCAGAGACCCACAATAATTTTCAAAACATTTGGAGCTATAAAATTATTTATAGATTTTATTTGCTCCAATTCAAATATAATATACATTAATTCAAAAAATCCAGAATGGTCCTAGAAATATGTGCAACATTTTTGGCAGAGGTTTTTAATCAATCCAAAAATGTTGAACTTTTCCAAAGGGCATTTTGGGTTCATTGAAAAAAAAATTTAATTTGACCCTAGTTGAATTCATTTAGTGCTAGGGTTTGAACATCCCCATTTCCAGTTTCTGAGAAATTTAAACATGATGACATGATGATCAGGCAAAGACCACAAGGGTTGACCTAGGGATGTGACAACTCACCCCCACTAAAACAAGAATCTCGTCCCGAGATTCAAGCGTAGGGTAAGAAATCAGAGGGAACACAATCTAGCACAATCTTCACGATCCAATTTTCCTTCTCGGAGATGTTGATTTATTGCATCATATTGCTCTTGTCATCCTTGCTTTGAGATCTTCATCCAACCAGATGATAACGGAGACAAACTCTATAGGAATCGATCTTCCCGAAGATCGAGGAACTCAAGATCAACTCAAGCAGTGAGACAATGATACATCTCTTGAGCTGAGACTCGGAACACACATCCGGAAGGATGGAATAAAACAACGAAGAATATTTACTTGGCAGGCAAAATTCCACACCCAAGAAGTTGGTGATCGATGTCACCAGACGGGGCACCTTACAGAAGGTGGCTCGTAGAATTATCCCCTTAAGTGGCAAAAAGAATTACTTTTGATACATAGATCATTGAAATTCCCTTTACCAGCCTAAGGCAAACATAATCGATCGTTTGACGGAGTCCGAAAGAATGACATTCTCGGGCCAGAATGGAAGATGTGGACTACCTTGTAAAGGACAATGCCAAGGTTGATTTTGCTTATCACCGGAAATGGATGGGATCCATGGTAAAAATGGCACATTGGCGGTGCAAGTTGGGAACAAAATGCAAATGCTGGGAATGATTCTAGTAACTGGGAAGAAACCCAACAGTAGAGAGTAAATTGCTCTTTGAGAGGTTACAACATAACCAAGAACACTGGGTGCAATCCCGGTTAGTGTCGAGGATAACACCTAGTGCTTGTGCGTGCTCTCAAGAACTTGAGCATTCCCATATTCATCAAGGTTTTACCAATATCCGTGTCAAGGATCCTGGTAACACAACATACGACCATGATGAATAGCGATGGACGATGCAAATGCAAAGGAAGATAACACTTTCTCAGATTTCACCTTAGCGGTGTCAAGGGTAAAATCTGGATGATCGACCGAGAGACATTTAGCACTCCGCTTCTAATGTTCTCCTTGACGTGCTAGTGCAATCCATTTATTAAGATGGTTTGGTACCTAGAACGTCAAGTAAAAGATCGGACTTCAGGAGCACAAAAATCCATAAGGAACAACTAGGGAGTAATTCCTACGAAGTCCTTATGGGGAGGTGGTCAACTTCTTCAACCAAGAAACTACAATAATAGGCCTTCCGGCTGGGTGTGTTGGCCACGACATCCACTTTACCGGTTATCGAGAGACCAATATTATAGATCTTGGGAACTGCTCCAACCATCATATCTGCATGAGATTCAGTTCTGGTTGGTATCAGGATATTCCAGACTCATCGAGTCTAGGAAAAATGAATGTTTGCAACAAAAATCGACGAGACGGCGTTGCGAGATTCGCGGGGAGTGAACTACGATAGCAAGCTCCAAAACATGAGCTAGTTCTGCTACATGCCGGTGAACACGTTGTCTAAGACAAGCATGACCACGTAGTAGTCTTACGACAAAACACTACCGAGTTCAGGGGGAACCATCAACGAGGATATTGAAGTCCTTGCATAAGTCTAGCTCTTAAGAAGAAACTTCTTCTCCTTGAACAAATCAATCAGTGGCTTGGTGTGATAGGGATACATATGGAATGAAGATGATCAGTCTATCAGACCATGGAATACTTCGCACATATGCATGACTGAATTGGGATGATTCCAGGGAAGTAAAACAAGCTTTCTCAAATTCACGGTGGCAACTTACATCAAGTACTCGTGAATTAGGGAAAGCCATTTCTTACATCAAGACATCTACTTCATGAGCTAACACAAAGATGATGCTTACAAAAGTTTCCAATGTTAGCTTTAATGTTCAACATGAATCATGGAGAGATAAGGATGTTTGTTGATGGGCTCAACAATAATTCATCCAGGTTTCCATATAGATGGAACTCCATGACAATGTGAACAAAGTGATAGCATTGGTCAGACTAATAGATGTAATGAGGTATGCTCGAGGGACACCCACGAGTAAGGCAACATTACGAATACCATTGGTTCTGATTTGACTTGACGATAGCCCACACTCAAGTCAAAGTTTTGGACAAGGTAATAGATCCAACAATTGTTCACAAGGATCAACCGATCAAGATATCATCTTTCCTCAACACACACACAAAAGATATCCCTTGGAAGGAACTAAGTCAGGCAAGCTTTTATCTTCCAACTCTCCAAGTTGTTGTTTAGCTTAACCAACTAGTTCAGGGTATCCAATACAGATTCTTGGAGAAGGGGTGGTTTACAAGAAAACCAACTTGATCACGAATTCAACATAGCAGTCAGGGAACAACCTGGTAATACTTCCGAGAAGATATTCGGAAAATCATGAACCACCGATATGTTACTAAGCTCGAGAACAATCTTGCTTTTCAAGGCAAGACGATATGATCAAATGAGCAAGGACTTAACAAAATCCTAACTCATCAATCAAGGAGTGCACCAGGAAAGTGTACTACGTAGCACGATCAACCTTAGGGTGATGATTCAATAATCAACTCGCTAAGGATGAGGTTATTGTCCATTTAACTACCAAGCAACAGAGTTGCTAGGAGTATTGATTTCACACATCACAATTTACTTGTCGGTATTCCGGTTACAATAACACGGAGACCGAGGAATGAGCGATAATGGCGAGAAGTATCACTGTATCAAGAGTTCATAGGAGGTTGTGCAATTCCCATGACATTCTTGACATAAGGATGGTAATACTCCAGGATAGAACATATTAGAAGCTGGATTAGCATTCTTCACCTGTGAAGTACAACTTCTTTGACCCAATCCTGGATATGGATAAGGTACTGGAGTTTGTTTCTCCTAGTCATTCCAGAATAGAATGGCTTGACGGACCACGAGAGTAAAAGGCATCGATGAACACAAGTGCACGACTACTCCTGACTATCAATTGATAGACGAGGATCGGAATATAACTAAAGGGGGACAACTCGGGGAACATATGATTGTCTGAGTTGTAGATGCATAGGTTAGTATGTCGAACGAGTTCCACATATTTCTTTCGGATAACCCATGCAGAAAGATAGAATTGGCAGAGTCACAATATGAATGGAGTACTACTCAAGAGCACTCGGGTTGTGATCTTTTGGTTCGGAAGAACTTCTGCCATGATGGTTCATGGTATTCGGAAGAAGGATATACCACGGACCTCGAGGACTATCACAAGGTTACTAATATCCTAAAGGGACGAGCAAATACTACCAACATGAAGTAGGTAGAAAGAATCTTGGGTTCAAGAACCCAGGAGTAGAATGCCTACTAACTAAATGGCATCACGGGATGCTTTCGAGAATGACGGCCAGAATCGTCACACTGAGGATACAAAGTATTGCTGCATTACTGGGTGATCTTCTAAGACACCTAGGGTCATAATAATAAGTCCAACCATTTGTCGAGGTAACAAAGTACCTCAACACAACGACTAGTGTGGTTGATCTGGCCCAAAGGAGCATCAGGACAGGAAGAAGGGATTTGCAAATGCATCAGACTGTTAGAAACCTGGGATGACTCGGACAGCATAACGGCTGCAAATGCTCAAAAATACTTTTGAGACTCATGCACAAATATAGCATAACCACTCAACATCATAATGTCAAGGTTCTGAGACCAACAGTTTATCAAACAGAAGTAGTAGGAACTGAACTGAGGTTTGAATCCACCATTAACGTGATCCTGATAAATAGAATGAGAATCCTAGTTTCTTAACCCCGTAGAAAAGAAAAGGATGACTCAGATCAGAAGGTCATAATGTAAAGGAGTAAAAAGAGCCTTACGTTCCCTTCCACAATCAATTCCCTTACATAACTAAAGAATTTCTAGACACGACTTCGACCAGTTTGGCTGGCTAATCCTACAGGCAGTCAGGCTCTGATACCAAAGCTGTCAGGACCCCGATTCTAAGTCACACAGGTCTAGCATGTAACACATCATATCACTTTGCGGCCTCACGCACGGTATCCCCATGGGTGCCACCTTACCTGGCCCGGGACCGTTTGCGCATTTTGGCACGCGTATATGATAGTGTCGCTAGCATCCATATGGCAGAGAACCCGGGCCGACATGACTAGTTATAAACCAAAAGTGGCACTAGATTACAGAGACAGGCATACATGACCCAGCAACAAACGTGTCGGTCATCAACGTATGAACCCAAGTCATAGCAAGCTACAAGGACTTAAAGGATCAACGCGTGACATTTCCCCTAAGGGACAGACACAGGAACAAACAAGGACACATGCCGGCCAGCCTAAGTGTTCCGGAGCAGTAGCAAGCTACCAAGGCTCACTGGAAGCACTACGAGACATTTCCCTGTAAGATAGGCTACCAAAGGTAAACAACTAGGTGTCGGATCCCACACATAGCAATACACATTACACGTACGCATAACATGCAAGTATGTGCTGTACAACATGGCATCACAACATAACTCAACAACTCATATAGATAAAGGCCCAGAAGAGCCATCATAGCATTTATTACAAACAGAGGTCACATGACCCAACATGCAGAGCATACAGGTAACGAAAGCATAACATGTCTGAGTACAGACAACTACAAATGAAAAAGGCTGAGAAGCCTGACTATCTACAAGACCCTCCCAAGGGTACAAGATCGTAGCTGAGGTAACAAGCTAAACATCGAAGTCCACGCGGAACCACTAGCGAGACTGAAGTCTCTCTGCAAAAACATAATTAAGCAAACGTGAGTACAAAGGTACTCAACAAGACTTACATCAGAACTAGCTACATATGCATCAGTATCAACAAAGGGGTGGTGGTGTTTGACTGCAGCAAGCCAGCTTTGACTTGGTGGCTATCCTAAACTACGACTGCAAGTAACTCTTTTGAGGTGGCGCACATGAGTCCACATATTCACCAATCAATACACCACTATGGATCCGCTCCCGTCTCCCTACGAGAAGGCTATCCATAGCACTCACGCTTATCTTGCGTGTTTTAGGGTATCCACTTTCACTTGTCTATGAACTGTTATAGGCAACCCAGAAGTCCATTACCGCGGACACGGCTATTCGAATAGATCATATATATATAACCCTGCAGGGGTGTACTTCTTCACACACGCTCTCGCCACTTACCGCCATGTACACGTCATGTATCTCGGCAACCTTCAAGCGGAAGCCTAGCGAGGGTGTCGGCCACGAGCTGACTAACCACACAAGTCTCTCGTCCAGGTTTATCGCCTATTTGGGTTCCATCCGTGGGGAGATCCGGCCGGGGTGTCGCTCACGGCCCCAAACGATGTGTACATGGTTCCCGCATCACCAAACGGGCGATCGGTACACCGTGCCACGTACCTGCCGCGTCACAGCCCACCCCGAGGGTCAGTGCTGCGCACGACCTCCAGTAAACTACAAACACCAGAAACTAATTTTAACTCCTGGACAGAGATCATGTTGATTAATAAGTCGAGAGAGTCAATTAAGGATCCCAATGTGTGGTAGTAGCTGTTTAATGGATCAACCAACACAGAACTCAGTTCCTGAGGACGGCTTCAATGAGACAACCTACCATGTACTCCTACATGGCCTCTCATCGCTACCTTTACCAAATCGTGTTCACACACTTAGCTCTCAATAGTAGGACATGTTCACCACATTCCAATTCATCCCCGATGAATCAGATCTGACACAACTCTAAGCAATAGCAGGCATAACCATAAAGCATGAATGAGTAGGCACAACATGGCTCAAACAACTCCTACTCATACTAGTGGGTTTCAACTATTTACTGTGGCAATGACAGGTCATGCAGTGGAAAGGGGTTCAACTACCGCAGCAGGTAACAGTTGAAGCGTTGTTGTCCTAATGCAATAAAGAGAGCAAGAGCGAGAGAGTGGGATTGTATCGGAATGCTCAATGGGGTTTTGCTTGCCTGGCACTTCTAAAGACATCAATGAGTCTTCATCGGTGTCATCGATCACATCGTCGGAACAACGTTTACTGAGAGGGGACAAACATCGGCAAACAAGAGAGAACACTATCAATGCAATGCGACAATATGATGCATGATCATGACATGGCAATATGCTGTTGATTGAGCTAATGCAACTAGCAACCATGTTAAATGAAGTTGGTTTGAACCAAAGGTTCAAATTCAAACTCCATATGTGATTATTTAAATGCCATTTAATTGATTTGACCTGATCAGCAGGTTTTACTTGTTCAAACATGCATGAAAATGCAATAAACAGATTCCTCATATTTTTCTGATCATTTTTCATATATAATTTATTTTCATCTGAGTTACGGTTGATTTTATATGATTTTTAGAAGTTTTGAATAATTTCTGAAATAAATAAATCATTTCCGAGTTATTTAAAATTCCAGAAAACACTTATTGCGTCAGCATGACATCACTGTGATGTCAGCAGTCAACAGGGGCTGGTCCAGGTCAAACCTAACCAGTGGGGCCCGCTTGTCAATGGCTCTGCTAATTAACAGGGTTAATTGGCACTAACTAAATCCTAAACTATACTTAGGCAGTGCATGGCCCACATGTCAGTGGCCCATCTAATCTAACTAAGTTAGTTAACACTAATTAATTAACTCTAACTAAATAATGTGTGGGCCCACACGTCAGCCAGCCAGGGGGGTCAAACCCCTGGTCAACTAGGCTAATCCCGCCGGCGGTTCGACGCCGGCGAGGCCAGACGCGGCGGCGGTGCTCGGGTTTTGCCTACAGGCCGCGGTTTGAGCTGCGGTTGGGCTCTACGGCGAGCTGAGGCTCGGGCGCATCTAGTGGTGGCGGTGGCTAGAGCTAGGGTGGCTGGAGCTCGCCGGAAACAAGTTCGCGGCGGCGGCCGGAGTTCGGGCAAAGAGGGGAAAACGGCTGCGGCGGCCTAGGAGACGCAGGGTTGGCACGTGCGGCATCTACGCGTTGTGGCGAGCATGTTGGACGCATGCTCGGGACCAAATGGTCACCGGAGCATCATCGCCGGTGAGCTCAGGCGGCGGCACAGTCGGGCACGAGTGGCGCGGCAGCTTCGGCGTGCAAACACAACGGGGTAGAGGGGGGTTCGACGCAGGGACTCACGGCGGGCACGCAGAGTAGAATGGCGGGCTCGGGGAGGCGCTGACAACGGTGAATCGACGGCGGCGAGCTTCGGCATCCGAGGAGGAATACGAAGACATGAAGGCGATGCAGAGCTTCCGGCGAAGCGTGGCTCAGCGAGGAGGAAGAGGGCGACGTCGCGGAGCTCGTGGGCACAAAGGAGGGACGAGGGTGTAGCTGTGGCCGTGGTGGTGCTCGCCGGCGCGGCCGTGGTGGCTTCGGCCAAGGCGAGAAGGAGCAGGGGAGCGAGGGGGAGATTGAGTGAGGGGGGAGAGCGGTCGAGGGTGGTGCGTGGCGTCCTCTAGGTGCTTCGGGGTGGCGAGGAGGCAGGCAGGCAAGGTGGAGGTGGCCGGCGCGCATCAGGCACGCGCCGTGCGTCCGACTGGCGGGAGGAAGAAGACCTCCCTGCCCCTCATGGGCTGGGCCGGCCATATGGGCTGCCAGGTGAGCGCCAGGTAAAGTCTACCTCTCCCTCTCTTTTCTTTCTGTTTTCTATTTTCTTTCTGTGTTTTGATTTAGTTTAGGCACTAAACCATTTTTATAGATGCTGAAAATTATTGTGGATGTTAACTGAGTTATTCTAGAGACCCACAATAATTTTCAAAACATTTGGAGCTATAAAATTATTTATAGATTTTATTTGCTCCAATTCAAATACAATATACATTAATTCAAAAAATCCAGAATGGTCCTAGAAATATGTGCAACATTTTTGGCAGAGGTTTTTAATCAATCCCAAAATGATGAACTTTTCCAAAGGGCATTTTGGGTTGACTGAAAAAGATTTTAATTTGACCCTAGTTGAATTCATTTAGTGCTAGGGTTTGAACATCCCCATTTCCAGTTTCTGAGAAATTTAAACATGATGACATGATGATAAGGCAAAGACCATAGGGGTTGATCTAGGGATGTGACATGCCCCCTGAATACGGTGATGCTGCAATGGGGGGAGCTGGTGAAGATCAAGAGGAACCAGACAATGTGCCCAATGATGCTGCAACGGGTGAAGCTGCTGAAGATCAAGAGGAACCAAATGATGATCTCCGCCGGGTCATTGTCTATTCAAGGACACAATGCGAAAGTCAAAAGGAGAAGCTGAAGTTCGATCACATGTTAGAGGATCACAAAAAAGGGTTGTACCCCAATTGCGAAGATGGCAACACAAAGCTCGGTACCGTACTGGAATTGCTGCAGTGGAAGGCAGAGAATGCTGTGGCTGACAAAGGATTTGAGAAGCTATTGAAAATATTGAAGAAGAAGCTTCCGAAGGATAATGAATTGCCCGACAGTACATACGCAGCAAAGAAGATCGTATGCCCTCTAGGATTGGAGGTGCAGAAGATACATGCATGCCATAATGACTGCATCCTCTACCGCGGTGCATACAAGGGTCTGAACGCATGCCCGGTATGCGGTGCATTGCGGTATAAGATGAGACGAGATGACCCTGGTGATGTTGACGGCGAGCCCGCCAGGAAGAGGGTTCCTGCGAAGGTGATGTGGTATGCTCCTATAATACCACGGTTGAAACGTTTGTTTAGAAACATAGAGCATGCCAAGTTGATGCGATGGCACAGTGAGGACCGTAAGAAAGACGGGAAGTTGAGAGCACCCGCTGATGGATCGCAGTGGAGAAAAATCGAGAGAAAGTACCGGAAGGAGTTTGCAAAGGACCCAAGGAACGTATGGTTTGCTTTAAGCGCGGATGGCATTAATCCTTTCGGGGAGCAGAGCAGCAATCACAACACCTGACCTGTGACTCTATGTATGTATAACCTTCCTCCTTGGATGTGCATGAAGCGGAAGTTCATTATGATGCCAGTTCTCATCCAAGGCCCTAAGCAACCCGGCAACGACATTGATGTGTACCTAAGGCCATTATTTGAAGAACTTTTACAGCTGTGGAATGGAAACGGTGTACGTGCGTGGGATGAGCACAGACAGGAGGAATTTGACCTAAAGGCGTTCCTGTTCGTGACCATCAACGATTGGCTCGCTCTCAGTAACCTTTCAGGACAGACAAACAAAGGATACCACGCATGCACGCACTGTTTAGATGACACTGAAAGTATATACCTGGACAAATGCAGGAAGAATGAGTACCTGGGCCATCGTCTATTTCTTCCGACCAACCATCAATGTGGAAAGAAAGGCAAGCATTTCAAAGGCGAGGCAGATCACCGGAAGAAGCCCGCCATGCGTACCGGTGATCGCGTACTTGCTATGGTCAATGATTTACACGTAATCTTTGGAAAGGGCCCCGGCGCACTAGCTGTTCCAAATGACGCTGAGGGACACGCACCCATGTGGAAGAAGAAATCTATATTTTGGGACCTACCCTACTGGAAAGACCTAGAGGTCCGCTCTTCAATCGACGTGATGCACGTGACGAAGAACCTGTGCGTGAACCTACTAGGCTTCTTGGGCGTGTATGGAAAGACAAAAGATACAGCTGAGGCACGGGAGGACCTGCAACGTTTGCACAAAAAAGACGGCATCCCTCCAAAGCAGTATGAAGGTCCTGCCAGCTATGCTCTTACGAAAGAAGAGAAAGAAATCTTCTTTGAATGCCTGCTCAGCATGAAGGTCCCGACTGGCTTCTCGTCGAATATAAAGGGAATAATAAATATGCCAGAGAAAAAGTTTCAGAACCTAAAGTCTCATGACTGCCACGTGATTATGACGCAACTGCTTTCGGTTGCATTGAGGGGGCTTCTACTGGAAAACGTCCGATTAGCCATTGTGAAGCTATGTGCATTCCTCAATGCAATCTCTCAGAAGGTGATCGATCCAGAAATCGTACCAAGGCTAAGGAGTGATGTGGTGCAATGTCTTCTCAGTTTCGAGCTGGTGTTCCCACCATCCTTCTTCAATATAATGACACACGTCCTAGTTCATCTAGTCGACGAGATTGTCATTCTGGGGCCCGTATTTCTACACAATATGTTCCCCTTTGAGATGTTCATGGGAGTCCTAAAGAAATATGTCTATAACCACGCTAGGCCATAAGGAAGCATCTCCATGGGCCATCAAACAGAGGATGTCATCGGGCTTTGTGTTGACTTCATTCCTGGCCTTAATAAGATAGGTCTCCTTAAATCGCGGTACGAGGGGAGACTGACTGGAAAAGGCACGCTTGGAAGGGACTCAATAATATGCAGGGACGGATATTCTTGGTCTCAAGCACACTACACAGTTCTACAGAACTCTACATTGGTGACCCCGTATGTCGATGAACACAAGAACAGTCTGCGCTCCAAACACCCAGAGCAGTGCGACGACTGGATTACATGTGAACACATCAGGACTTTCAGAAGTTGGTTGGAAACACGTCTCAGAGGTGACAACATTGTTTGTGATGAGTTGTACTTGTTGTCCAGGGGACCATCTTCGACTGTATTGATTTACAAAGGATACGAGATAAATGGGAATACATTTTACACGATTGTCCAAGATCAAAAGAGCACCAACCAAAACAGCGGTGTCCGCTTTGATGCAACAACCGAGAGGGGAAAGGACACATATTATGGTTACATAGTGGACATATGGGAACTTGACTACGGACATGATTTTAAGGTCCCTTTGTTTAAGTGCAAATGGGTAAATCTGTCAGGAGGCGGGGTACAGGTAGACCCATAGTACGGAATGACAACAGTGGATCTGAAAAATCTTGGATACACTGACGAACCGTTCGTCCTAGCCAATGATGTGGCATAGGTTATCTATGTGAAGGACATGTCTACCAGACCGAGAAAAAGAAAAGATAAGAAAGCGAATACATCATACGATGAGCCAAAGAGCCACATAGTTCTTTCAGGAAAAAGGGACATCCTGGGAGCGGAGGGCAAGACAGACATATCCGAAGATTATGAAAAGTTTCATGAAATTCCTCCCTTCAAAGTCAAGGCTGACCCAAGCATCCTAATAAACGATGAAGATTATCCATGGTTACGGCACAATAAGCAAATGACACAAGCGAAGAAAAAGTGAAGACTTTTTTCCGCAACTATTATGATGATACCATGCCAACTTTATAACAGACAAGTATGATACCATTGTCCGTTTCTACTATTCAAATTTCAATACTACTTGCACTAATAGAAAGTTTGTAATTGGTTTTACCAGAAAGAATTAAAAAATAAAGCAAAAAACAAAAGAAAATAAATAATGCAGAAAACAAAACAAAAAAACTTGCAAAAAAATAAAAATAGCAACAATAAGTATTTCGTTGTAAGTAGAAACAAAATAAAATAAATAAAGCAATAAAGAAAACAAATAATTCAAATTTAAACTATTCAAATTCGAATACTACTTGCACTAACAGAAAGTTTGTAATTGGTTTTACCAGAAAGAATTAAAAAATAAAGCAAAAAACAAAAGAAAATAAATAATGCAGAAAACAAAACAAAAAAACTTGTAAAAAAATAAAAATAGCAACAATAAGTATTTTGTTGTAAGTAGAAACAAAATAAAATAAATAAAACAACAAAGAAAACAAATAATTTCAAATTTAAACTATTCAAATTTGAATACTACTTGCACTAACAGAAAGTTTGTAATTTGTTTTACCTAAAGCAATAATATTCACAAAGAAACTCTAAATACAGCAAAAAACAACTTAGAAATAAATAAAGCAAAAAAGGAAAAAAAATAAAAAAATTGGGCGCTGCCCAGTGAGCCTGCAAGGCCTACAGCCCAGGATGCATCTGGACTATAAGGCCCAGCAAGCTCACAGGGTAGCGCGCAGAGTTAGGCCCAGAAGCCTGCAATTGAGAGGAGCTCGAGTGGGTGGGCGCAGCAGCGCTTATAAACAACACCCGAGCTCTCTCAACTAGCGAGGTGGGACTAAACATCCCACCGCACCCGCGCCAGCACAAGGCTTTGGTCCCGGTCGGTGATACTAACCGGGGCTAAAGGGGGGGCATTGGTCCCGGTTCGTGTCACCAACCGGGACCAATGCCACCCTTTAGTCCCGGTTGGTGGCACAAACCGGGAACAAAGCCCTCTCCTTCCCGCCCTTTGGGCTGCTGAAAAGAGACCTTTGGTCCCGGTTGGTGGCACCAACCGGGACTAAAGGGGGGCATTAGTCCCGGTTTGTGCCACGAACCGGGACCAATGCCTTTGCTATATAAACCCGCACTTAGCGTTTTTCAGATTTCATCTTCGGGTTGCTCCTCCTCGCCGCCAGGCTGCTCCTCCTCGCCGTCGCCGCGCCCTGCCCCGTCGCCGACCCGTCGCCGCCCCGCGCCTCCCCGTCGCCGACCCACGCCGACCCGTCGCCTCCCCGCGCCGACACATCGCCGCCGGCCCCCTCGGCGCCATCGCCTGCCCGCGCCGACCCGTCGCCACCCCCTCCTCGATGTCGCCTCCCCGCGCCGCCTCTTCCTCAGCCCAGCCCCGACCTAGCCGCCCCCGGTGAGCCCCCGCGCCCCTGCCCTGCCCCCGCCGCCGCCGTGGATGTGGCCGCCGTGGCCCCACCTTTGATATATGCATGTTTGTTTTCTGCATATATATATGATGTTTTTTGCATATTTTTTTGCATATATGTTGATGTACATATGTTAATGTATGGATGTATATATATATATGTTAATGTATGTATGCATATATGTATGGATGTATATATATATGATGTATATATATATGATGTTTTTTTGCATATATATATGATGTTTTTTTTCTGCATATATATATGATGTTTTTTGTTGATTTTTTTGTTCATATATCATATGATGTTTTTTTATTGTTGATAGATATGATTTTTTTCGTTGTTGTTAGTTGTATTGTTTAGGGTTAGGGTCGTCGAGTAAGAAGGAAAATAAGCGAAAAACTGGGACATGAGGGGGGGGGGTCGATATACCCCGTCCCGGACAACTTCGACATGAGGGGGGTCGATATACCCCCTCCTCAATAAATTTGCTAAGTTAAAATGTTCTCGTGTTGGGGGGGAGAAGAAAAGAGAGGAAGAAGAGGAGAGATAAATAAGAAGAAGAAAAAAGAAGAAAAAGAAGAGGAGAAGAAGAAAGAAATAGAGGAGAAGAATGTTTTTTTGTTCATAGAATTTTTTTTGTTCATATATAGAAAGTTACAATTGTAGAGAAGTTTTATATATGCAAAAGTTACAAATTTAGAAAAAGAAGGATAGGAAAGAAGAAAATAAAAAGAGGAAAGAAAGAAGAAGAGGAGAGGAAGAATTGGAGAAATAAATAAGAAGAAAAAAGAAGAAAAAAAGAGGAGAAGAAGAAAGGAATAGAGGAGAAGAAGAGAATTTTCTCTTCTTCTCCTCTATTCCTTTCTTCTTCTCCTCTATTCCTTTCTTCTTCTCCTTTTTTTTCTTCTTTGTTCTTCGATCTTCTCCTCTAGCGGTTCCTTTCTTCTTCTACTATTTTTTTCTTCTTCTTCCTCTTCTTTTTTTATCGGATATGTCGTTGTCGATATACACCCTCCCCGATAACTTCGACATGAG
>LR738713.1:470927489-471000228 GCA_902687465.1 Secale cereale | reverse complement strand
GAAGTAACCGGGGCATGTTGGTACGAAGTTCTGCAAAGTTGTTCTGGAACGGAGTTCCTGATAGGATAATCCGTCTTTTGTTACGAATTATCCTTTCTGGGACTCCGTTCCAAAATAACTTTGGAGAGCTTCGTACCATCATGCGACTGTTACTTTCGCCTAATGATGAAGTATTGGTTTTGTTGAATCCTTTGACACTAGACAAAATGTGACATGAGGGGGTCTAGGGTTGTGGATCGCCGAGCAGTCGAGGGTCGAGGGGTCGAGAGGTTGCCTAGCTAGTGTCAAAGTATTGAAGAAATCCATGACTTCATCATTTGCCAGAAGTAACTGGGGCATGTTGGTACGAAGTTCTGCAAAGTTGTTCTGGAACGGAGTTCCTGATAGGATAATCCGTCTTTTGTTACGAATTATCCTTTCAGGGACTCTGTTCCAAAATAACTTTGGAGAGCTTCGTACCATCATGCGACTGTTACTTTCGCCTAATGATGAAGTATTGGTTTTGTTGAATCCTTTGACACTAGACAAAATGTGACATGAGGGGGTCTAGGGTTGTGGATCCCGAGCAGTCGAGGGTCGTCCAGGGGTCGAGGGTCGAAGCTAGTTCTACGTTTGCCATTAATATATCCATCTGTCATGTTTGAATAATAATTGGCATGTGGTAAATATTTGTAGAAACTATAGACGACAACACCCGAGACCTAGCACAAGAAGCGATGTTGATGGACATAATCGCAGACGGACAAGATGCCGTCTTGTCGTTTCTCAACGACACCAATGAGCTGGTGGAAAGAGAGCTGCTGGAAGATCTAGCCTATGATATTGATGGCTCCGGTGACCCAATGCACATGGAAGAAGTAGACCATGAGGACGGCTCCGGTGACCCAATGCCGGTGCAAGAATGAGACCGTGATGCTGGCTCCGGTGACCGAACCGAGTCCGGCCAGGAGGTATATATGTTAGTTAAGCCTGTGCTGACTAGTTAATTGATGCATTCATTAACTCTCGTCTTTGTTCCTTTTTCTAGCCCTCCGGATCGAGCAAATCTTCGGTAAAGAAACGAGGCGCGAAGAAAAAGTTCAGGCCGGATGAAAAGTTTGAGATCTCAGAAATCTCGCGCTCCAGCGAACCGATTGAACCCATCCGGACAAAGAACGCATTTGTTAATCAGTGCGGGGTTCTGGTTAGGGACAAGATCTCGATCAGCATCCATCAATGGTTAAAGCCGACTGCAAAAGACGCTCAGGTGTCTTATGTCACTGATATGCAGAAAGAAGATCTTTGGACTGAGCTGAAGTCAAATTTCATCCTACCGCCAGAGGATGATCCGGCGAATCCAGTTAAAGAGGAATTAATCAAGTCTGCTGCTCTTACGAAGATGGCAGACCAATTCAGGGCATGGAAGAAAAAACTGAATAAGTTTGTCTGCGAAAAAGAGACTCCAGAATTCGTGGGCATATATGAGAAGATCAAAGATGACTGGCCCGCATTTGTGGCCTATAAGACATCGGAAAAGAGTAAGAAGATGTCGGCGACAAACCAGATAAATGCTGCGAAGAAGAAGCATCACCATCGCACGGGGTCATGTGGCTACCTCAGAGCCCGGCCTAAGTGGGCCAAGGCTGAGAATGATCTGCTTCAGAAAGGGATCGAACCAGAGACAATGCAGTGGCCAGACCGTTGCCGGACTTGGTTCTTCAGGGCTGGCGGAACCTTGGACCCTGTATCAGGGAGGTGCATTTGGACGGACAAGCAATTGGAAATACCACTCAGGAAGCTTCGGCACTATATCAAAGCAGCGCAGCAAGGGACGTTCTTCCCCGACAGAGAGAACGACGAGCTGACAATGGCCCTCGGGAATCCTTAGCACCCTGGATGGACACGAGGCACGCCAGGCTCCCTTCCATGGAGTGCTGGGTTTCCGGACGCAGGCGGCTACAAATGCCACGATAGGAGGAAGAAAATGTAGCAGACCGAACTGCAGGTGCTGCGCGCCAGAATACAAGCGATAGAAGAACGAGAAGAAAATTGGGACAAAAGAATTGCCGAAGCTTCCCCCGAAGCTACCCCGCCATCTCAGCGGAGAAGCAGCATGGCTTCCACCGAGCTGCTTCGGCCGGAGCATGTCTTGACGACTACTGCCAGCTATCCCATGGATGCTATCACGGAGGTACAAAATTGCCACCTTATGACGCAGTGGATAAATATGAAGGTTAAGGCGGCTGCTGGCTCTGTTTATCCTACTGGACCCGGCGCAACTTTTCACTGCCGGCCGATTCCAGAAGGATATGCTAGGGTGATGGTGGATGAAATTACGAAGGGATTTGAGGAGCTCCAGCTTGACCACCCTACCGGTGAAGGGGAGACTCGGCTGGGTTCTTCACTAAAGACTCCATGCCTATGGCGGAAGGACCTCATCAACATTCTCAACTGGACGCCTCCGCCTCCTCCTCCTCCTCCTCTGGCGAGTCAGGGCACTCCGCCTCCTCCACCGCCTCCTCCTCCGACGAGTGACGATCAGGGCACTCCGGCTCCTTCTCCGACGCGTGGCGGCACTCGGCCTCCTTCTCCGCCTGCGCCGGCGCGCCCGAGCAGCCAGCGTCCTCCTTCTCCGCCTACGCCGGCGCGCGAGCAGCCAGCCTGCTCCTCCTTCTCCGCCTAGTCAGCAAGGGCGAAAGAGACCTACCGCCGCTCCGGCTGCTCCTGCTCCGGCGCGTAAGCAAGGAAAGAAGACAGCCGCTTCGTCTGGTCTGCCGACGTCTAGCAGTACAGCCAGAGGCGGGAGGCAATGCAGATTCGGTCCTTCTCTCACGCCTCTAGAGAAGTTACCATACGAGAGGTCCGACGATAAAAACACGAAGATCGCTCAAGGCAAAGTGAAGTACTGGCTTGAAGGGTTGAAAGCACAGAGACATCCACCTCCGGAGGAGAAGATAGATCCGGTGAAAGCAAAGCGCACTCTTGCTGCCCTGAAGAAACCAGCGAAAAGTAAGCCGGAGGACAACTATGACCGCATGATTGAAAAGTCATTTCAAGAAGCGAAGCGGTCAAGAAGTACTAAAAGTGATCAAAGGTTAGCAGAAGGACGAGCTGGGAAACAAATTGCCCAGCTCGGCGAACAAGCGGACCAATCGTGCCCCCCGCTCAAGGTGTCTAGCGACATGGTCGCTAATGATCCGAGGATGGTGCCCGGTTATAGCAATCTTGGAGATTACCTGTCCGACGATGTACAATATGATTTCTTGGAGGTGCAGATACAAAGATACGAGTACGGGAAGCCTCTCGTCAAAAATGAAAGATCTCTATCAACGAATATGCGAAGATTACATGATTGGTACTTGAAAATCTGCAGAGAGTCTGGGGGGAGGGATAGCTTGTATGTGAGAGTTAAACCGGAGCATGACCTCGTTGGAATTGAACTGTTGCCTATTCCATTTGAGGAGTTCTATCAGTTTTTCAATCAATTGGCCCTCGATAAAGCAACAGTCACCTACTACTGTCTGTAAGTAGTACTACTTCTGTCATTAAGTGTCTCTATATAGCTCAGCTCTTTCATTGCATGTATTTATAATTATCCTCACTATATTATGCAGATTGGAGATCGTCGAATTAAAGAAAAGACAAGTCGGTGATATTGGGTTCATTAACACATACCTCATAGATGCAACCGAGGTTAAATAGCGTGCCTCAGATACCGAAACCAACTTGCTATGATCGTTGGTGGTAAATGAAAACAAAGATATAATACTCTTTCCTTACAACTTCAAGTGAGTGTTACTGTCTTGTGCATATTTGGTTTCCCTTATATATCAGTCAAGGTTATAGTAATGTAATTGATGAGTTCATGCATGTGTGCACAGCTTCCACTATATTCTCTTAGAGATTAAGCTTGAGAAGGGAGTAGTAACTGTCTTGGACTCTAAACGTAAAGATCCCGAGGAGTATGCGGACATGACTCAAATGCTCGACAGGTAAGTTAAATCGATCAATATTATCCACCATGCATATCAGTAACTTTGTTCATTTCTGATATCAAGTAATTGTTTTCTTTGTCTGGCAGGGTTTGGAGAAAATTCACCAAAAAAGCTTCGGGACTGCCGAAGAAGCTAGAATTTAGACACCCGAAAGTAAGTACTATATAGTAGCATGTTCCGCGCATCTCCTATATCTTGATTCAAGTGCTAGTTTCATCAATACCATTTGGCATTCTTGCTTATCAGTTTGATTGACCTCTATTTCTTGTAAAGTGGTTGTGGCAGGAACCTGGGAATGATTTCTGTGGATACTACATTTGCGAGTCCATCCGCCACACGACCTGCGAGCGGGGCTACTCTGAAGCACAATTTGAAGTGCGTAAGCAATTAATAATATTCACAATTTTATTTCATTACCATCATTTGAAGTGCGTAAGCAATTAATTAATAATATTCACAATTTTATAGCTTCATTTCATGTATTGACCCCCTTCTTCAAATTAGATGTTTCGGATGCGGGATGAACTCCTAGCACCAGATCGTCTGCGAGCAATTCAAGAGGAATTGGCGGCACTCTTCCTTGAACACGTGATCGCGCCAGACGGAGAATACTATGTGGACCATGCGTCCATCGTATAGGAGATTATATTTGTAAGAGATAATTATTGTATATATGTACCCGGTAGTGTCGGATAGATATATGAGAACTTGTTGTTCGACCAATCTCTCGGAGAAGGAGAGGTGGTCGATATTACTTCTCTCTGTATGCATATATATGTTGATTACGATCTTCTGTTTCCTTCGTTTTCTTACTAGCTAGCTAGCTAGCGTGTCTAGTCCTCTCTATACGTATGTGTAGTACGTAGCGTCGACCAAGAACGGACATAAGAGAGGACACTTCTCTCTATTAATTAGCTAGCTAACACAATATGAAACACCTAAATTAACCCCCCAAAACCTCCAACCCCCCCTCCCCTTTCAAAAAAAACAAAAACCACAGCCACAGAAATGCTGACGCGTGGATGCCTTTTGGTCCCGGTTGGTGCCACCAACCGGGACAAAAGGCCCTCCTGCCTGGGCTCCGCGCACAGGCCACGTGGAGACCCATCTGCCCCGGTTCTGGATTGAACCGGGACTAAAGGTCCAGGGCATCAGTACCGACACTTTAGTCCTGGTTCAAAAACCGAGGCTAAAGGCCCAAACGAACCGGGTTAGATGTCCCTTTATCTACTAGTGTTATCGCGTTGGCTGCGAAGTTCTTATTTGTTTGTGCAGGTGCGAGGGACTCGCGAATGGTCTCCTACTGGATTGATACCTTGGTTCTCAAAAACTGAGGGAAATACTTACGCTACTGTGCTGCATCTCCCTTTCCTCTTCGAGGGAATACAACGCAAGCTCAAGAAGTAGCAAGAAGAATTTCTGGCATCGTTGCCGGGGAGGCTTACGCAAAAGTCATATACCAAGTACCTATCACAAACTCGCATTACATTTATTTGCCTCTCGTTTTCCTCTCCCCCACTTCACCCTTGCCGTTTTATTTGCCCTTCTTATGCCGTGTGTTTATCGTTCGCTTGCTTCTTGTTTGCTTGTGTGTTGCTTGCTTGCTTGTCATCATGTCTAGCACACCTATCATTATTAACACTCCCGAGAGTGAGATCCTCAACTTTAAACAAAGAGAGGAAGAAAACTTAAAAGATGCCAGGTATAGAATTTGTAATGCTCAAAATAGATCTAATAGGAAGCTTTCCACTTCCGTGCTTCTTCGCAATTTTTATATTGGCATAACCCCTTGGAATAGGCTTGTTCTTGATACCGTTACCGGAGGAAATTTCTTGGGGAATCATACCCTTAACTCTTATAATGTCCTGATAGATTTATCCGGGTAGCCTTCCACCCAGGAAGAGACTTAAGTTTTTGAGAAAATATGTGAAGTAACAAAGATATTACAGAAGTCTCTTGAACCGCTTAAGAATGTTAGTGGAAATATCCACCATATGAATATGTTGATTACCCTTTGCAATAAGCGGTTGGATGCCTTAGATCTAAAGATCTCCGAATATGAAGGGGAACGTAAAGAACCTCCTGGATTCGAGCTTGACACCATTAAAAGGGTGAAGATCAATGATGGCAATACCTAGATTTATCTTGTATCGTGCCTAGCTAGGGGCGTAAAACGATAGCGCTTGTTGGGAGGCAACCCAATTTTAATTTTTTTTTGTTTTTGCTGTTATTAGGGAATAAATGTTGCATCCACCCTCTGTTTAGGTGTGGTTTCATGTTTTGTTTAGTGTTTGCGCCAAGTAGAACCTTTGGGAAGATGTGTGTGAAGTTTATGTGATCTTGCTGTGAAAAACATAATCGTTAGCACTCACTAGAATGGTCGTCAGATTTTACTGGAGCGTGCTATTTAGTTGATTCTCTTTGCAGATGATTAATAGGCAAATTCCTCACATTTAAAATTTAGTTTGAATTTTTTGGAGTTACGGAAGTATGCGAAAACTGCAGATTACTACAGACCGTTCTGTTTTGACAGATTCTGTTTTTCGTGTGTTGTTTGCTTATTTCAATGCATCTATGAGTAATATTTGGAGGTATGAACCATAGAGAAGTTGGAATACAGTAGGATTAACACCAATATAAATAAATAATGAATTCATTACAGTACCTTTGAGTAGTGGTGTGCTTTCTTATACTAACGGAGCTCACGAGAATTTTTCTCTATGTTTTGTGTTGTGAAGTTTTCAAGTTTTGAGTATTGCTTTGATGGACTATGGAACAAAGAGTAGCAAAGGCCTAAGCTTGGGGATGCCCATGGAACCCCAAGTAAAATTCAAGGATAATCAAAATCCTAAGCTTGGGGATGCCCCGGGAAGGCATCCCCCCTTTCGTCTTCATCCATCGGTAACTATACTTGGAGCTATATTTTTATTCACCACATGATATGTGTTTTGCTTGGAGAGTCTTGTATAATTTGAGTCTTTGCTTGTTAGTTTGTCACAATCATCCTTGCTGGAAACACCTATTTGAGAGAGTTAAATATGTCCTAGGAATTGTTAGAACACTCTATGTGCTTCACTTATATCTTTTGAGTTGAATAGTTTTTGCTCTAGTGCTTCACTTACATCTTTTAGAGCACGGTGGTGGTAATATTTTGTAGAAATTGTTGAACTCTCATGCTTCACTTATATCTATTTGAGAGTCTATTAAAACAGCATGGTAATGTGTTTAGGCCAATAAAACTAGTCTTCACATGATAGACATCCAATGTCAATGTAGTAAAAAAATTCACACTAAGTGCATTGAATATGATGAGATGTTGGATGCTTGATAATTGTTTTGAGATATGAGGATAGTGATATTAGAGTCATGGCAGTGGAGTTATTATGAAATTGAGAAATACTTGTGTTAAGGTCAATGATTCCCGTATCATGCACGTATGGTGAACCGCTATGTGACAAAGTTATAGCATGAGGTATTTGTAGAGTGCCAACCTTTGTGTGGAGGTCGGGGAAACGCGATGGATAACTCCTACCAACCTCCCCCCTAGGAGCATGAGTTGATTGATTTGTTTTGATGACTCATAGATTTTTGCAATAAGTATATGAGTTCTTATGACTAATGTTGAGTCCATGGATTATACGCACTCTCACCCTTCCACCATTGCTAGCCTCTCTTGTACCGCGCAACTTTCGCCGGTGCCATAAACTCATATATCCTTCCTCAAAATAGCCACCATATTATTCCTCAAAACAGCCACCATACCTACCTATCATGGCATTTCCATAGCCATTCCGAGATATATTGCCATGCAACTTTCCACCGTTCCGTTCATATGATACGCATCATATTGTCATATTGCCATGCATGATCATGTAGTTGACATTGTATTTGTAGCAAAGCCACCATGCATAACTTTTCATACATGTCACTCTTGATTCATTGCACATCCCGGTACAACGCTGGAGGCATTCATATAGAGTCATACTTGTTCTAGTATCGAGTTGTAATTTCTAGTTGTAATAAAAGTGTGATGATCATCATTATTAGAGCACTGTCCCATGTGAGGAAAGGCCAATAAAAAAAGATGGCCCCAAAAAATAGAGAGGGGCTAATAAAAAAGAAAAGAGAAAGCCCCTCCAAAAAAATGAGAGAAAAGAGAGAAGGGACAATTGCTACTATCTTTTTCCACACTTGTGCTAGTAGCACCATGTTCTTCATGATAGGGAGTCTCATGTTTAGTCACTTTCATATACTAGTGGGAATTTTCATTATAGAACTTGGCTTGTATATTCCAACAATTGGCTTCCTCAAATGCCCTAGGTCTTCGTGAGCAAGCAAGTTGGATGCACACCCACTAGTTTCTTTTGTTGAGCTTTCATACATACTTAGCTCTAGTGCATCCGTTGCATGGCAATTCCTACTCACTCACATTGATATCTATTGATAGGCATCTCCATAGCCCGTTGATACGCCTAGTCGATGTGAGACTATCTTCCTCCTTTTTGTCTTCTCCACAACCACCTCTATTCTACCCATAATGCTATGTCCATGGCTCACGCTCATGTATTGCGTGAAAGTTGAAAGGTTTGAAAAGATAGAGTTTGAAAACAAGTGCTTGGCTGAAATCGGGGTTGTGCATGATATGAATATTTTGTGTGATGAAGAGGGAGCATAGCCAGACTATATGATTTTGTAGGGATAACTTTCTTTAGCCATAGTATTTTGAGAAGACATGATTACTTTGTTAGTATACTTGAAGTATTATTATTTCTTCTGTCAATATAGACTTTTATCTTGAATCTTTCAGATCTGAACATTCATGCAACAATTAAGACAATTACATTGAGAAACTATGTTGGTTAGCATTCCACATCAAAAATTCTTTCTTTATCATTTATCTAATCGAGGACGAGCAGGAATTAAGCTTGGGGATGCTTGATACGTCTCCAACGTATCTATAATTTTTTATTGTTCCATGCTATTATTTATGAAGTCTTGGGTGTTTAATGGGCTTTATCTTACACTTTATATCATTTTTGCGACTAACCTACTAACCCAAAGGCCCAGTCCAGATCGCTGTTTTAGCCTATTTCATGGTTTTCCAAAAAAAGAATATCAAACGGAGTCCAAACGGAATAAAACCTTCGCGAGAGATATTTTTGGAGAAAATCACGCACGGAGAACTTGAGAACCACGTCAGAAGAGCCACGAGGGGACCACCAGGGTGGGAGCGCGCCTCCCTTCACGGGCGCGCCCGCTGCCTCGTGGGGCCCCCGTGACTCCCCCGGTGTCCTCCTTCCTCCTATATAAATCTACGTACCCCAAAACCATCGACAACAGTAAGAAAACCCTAATTCCACCGCCGTAACCTTCTGTTCCAGTGAGATCCCATCTTGGAGCCTATTCCGGAGCTCCACCGGAGGGGGATCCGTCACAGAGTTCTTCTTCATCATCATCATCGCCCTCACCATGAGTTGTGAGTAGTTTACCACAGACCTTCGGGTCCATATCTAGTATCTAGATGGCTTCTTCTCTCTATTTGGATCTCAATACAAAGTTCTCCTCGGTCTTCGAGGAGATCTATTCGATGTAATCTCTTTTTGCGGTGTGTTTGTCGAGATCCGATGAATTGTGAGTTTATGGTCAAGATTATCTATGAGAAATATTCGGTTCTTCTCTAAACTTTTCTATGTGTGCTCATAATATCCTTGCAAGTCTCTTCGAATTATTGGTTTGGTTTGGCCCACTAGATCTATAGTTCTTGCAATGGGAGAAGTGCTAGGCTTTGGGTTCAATCTTGCGGTGTCCTTTCCCAGTGAAAGTAGGGGCAGCAAGGCACGTATTGTATTGTTGCCATCGAGGATAAAAAGATGGGGTTTATATCATATTACTTGAGTTTACTCCTCTACATCATGTCATCTTGCTTAAGGCGTTACTCTGTTCTTATGAACTCAATACACTAGATGCATACTGGATAGCGGTCGATGTGTGGAGTAATAGTAGTAGATGCAGAATCATTTCGGTCTACTTGTCTCGGACGTGATGCCTATATACAATGATCATGCCTAGATAGTCTCATAATTATTCGCTTTTCTATCAATTGCTCGACAGTAATTTGTTTACCCGCCATAGAATATCGCTATCATGAGAGAAGCCACTAGAGAACACTATGGCCCCCGGGTCTATTCTCAACATATCAATCTACATCTACTTTACTTTTATCGCTTTTACTTTCTGTTCTTATAAACAAAAATACCAAAAATATAAACTATCATCTCTATCAGATCTCACTTTCGTAAGTGACCGTAAAGGGATTGACAACCCCTTATCACGTTGGCTGCGAAGTTCTTATTTGTTTGTGCAGGTGTGAGGGACTCGCGCGTGGTATCCTACTTGATTGATACCTTGGTTCTCAAAAACTGAGGGAAATACTTACGTTACTGTGCTGCATCTCCCTTTCCTCGTCGATGGAATACAACGCAAGCTCAAGAAGTAGCAACCCTAGAAACTGGCCAGCCCATAGGAAAGGGTTTCTCGAAAACTTTATTTTCAAAAATATTCTTTACCTCTCTTCTTTTCTGAGCTTTGCCAAATTCTCCTCTCACCTCAAATAGTTAGATTACACCCCGCCCCTTTTGACCACTTTGGAGTAAAGAGGATTTCACCGTGCATTAGAAGAATTGAAGCTACAACAATGGATACTCCAAAGATTTTGAAGAGTTGACAACCTTGAAGAGGACCTTTAGAAGACCAAACCACTGTTATGTACTTACGTTAGATGCGACGATTGTGAGCCGTCATTTGTTTGATGTTTTTCGACGGCCATAATCAAAACTCGTCTTTTCAAAACTATTGTTTGTATTGGGTGTATCTTTCTCCATCTCCCGAATCTCATCCCAAAACCCTTGGACACAATAGAGGATGAATGAAGATAGACTTGTATTCTCTGGACCGATGACCCAGCCTGAGGTAGAGCTATGGATACAAGACATTGAGGATCAATTCAGGAATAATTTGATTGGAAGGAAGAATGAAGTTCAACACGCTCTTCAGTAATTTACTAAAAGTGTTGCAACATGGTGGAAAATGCATCAAGGCATACAAGGATGTAATGGAGCCAAAAGTTGTGAGGAATTCAAGAAGACTCTGTTAAAATCCCGTCTTATCCGAAAGCGTGGTGACAACCCGAAGAAGAAACCTTGTGCCTGCAGGAATTGTGGAGAAATAGGACACACCCAGGAGGAGCACAAGGATGAATGCCCACATTGTGAAGAAAGTCACCCAGCCGAAGAATTCCCAACTAGGCGGATTACGTGTTTCCTGTGCGAAGGGACTACCCACTACCCAGCTCAGTGTCACATTTACCGATGGTACGACGAACTATCCATCAGAAGAAAGAAGCAATGAAAGAAGCCCTCGTGGAAATTTTAGAGGAACTATGATAAAGGAAGATGTGGAGGGCACACACAAAGATGACCCAATTAAACTCAGCACCAAGTCATGCTATTCATGTGGAGAAGAAGGACCTATTTCCCAGCATTGTTCGAGGGAGTATCTAATAGAATTTCCGAGGGTGGAATTTTAGTATGACCCACAGGAAATAGAAGCCCTAATTGGAACGAAGAAGTCGAGGAAGAGAAAGAGCATGTGTCCCCAGAACCCAATTTCTGTGAAAAAGGACCTGAGTCACATCACATGTTATAGGTGCAAGGATTTAGGTCATTATGCTAGCAACTACCCAACAAGGAAGCCAAGAACTCAGTGAACCAAAATAGTCACCATGAAGTCCCTAGATTTGTGTGATGTGCATGGAAGTAAGGCATTTTGCCAGAGAAGGTTCAGACCAGAGGAAAGGTTGAGCAGAGTAGTTGAGATCTGGATATTGGAGTAAAGCGTGTATATAAAAGTGGGATGCACTTCTACTTTGATGTTGAGTTGAGTTATGGAAAGAACATTGTAATAGTTCGTGAAGCAATAGAAGATTGATAGGTTTGGAATCTAAGAAGGAAATGTTATCAGTTGTTGGTTAAGTGTGAGTGCCCCTTTTACCCAGACTAAAACCTAGAACCCATGGACCAGCTGACCCCAAACCTTTCTCGGACAACCAACCACATTTCACCCAAGGATATACCTACACTATCCTGAGTACCCCTTCTATCTTATTCCTACAGATGACAACCCTTTACGAGTCTTTTCTCAAGGGCCCGGAAACAATCATGACCTTGACTAGTGATCGGGATTACCCAAAGATCCTGAAGGACATGATGAAACATATTCACCTGGAAGGAGATGCAGTTTACAATGGTTATCACTTCATGGAGAATGGAGTTGAACTTTGGTACGTGGAGGTACACCTCCACCGTGTGAAACGAGTTTGCCCAAAAACTATGGGACAATACTTTTTCATCTCGCGAGTACCACGAACACCATTCTTCGACTCTGTTCGTGAAGCTGCTATGGAGGCCATACGCCAGATTGGAGAAATACTTGAAGCAAGGCTTCGTCACACTCAGGAATGCCTGCGTGGGGTGCATGCAGAGATGATGGAGATGAAGCACATGGCCACCATGACAAAGCAAAAGATCGATAAATTCAAGAATCACATTGCACAATTTCAGTGGTACTGAAGCATCCTTAGCTTAGACAAATAAATAAAGATGGAAGGAATGCTTGACCCTACCAGACCATGTGGATGGAAACATTCATAGTGAAGCACCTTTCTAATTGGAGTGTCGAATAATGGTTCAGGAAGTAATAAAAGATTTGATATGAGGAGAATATGGATTACGGAGGAACATGTGTTTTCTGTTTAGTGGTACCTTACTGTGTGAACCCTGAACCCATAGGAGGAAACTGTTGCCCCAAATAGTGGAGTTTGCACAAATAAGTTGGAGTTTATTTTTGATATGAAGCTTACCCCAAGGTTATGAAGGAAGTAAGTACAAATTGGATTTAAAGGGGGTGGAGCAATAGTGACTCCAAGGATGAGTTAAGGATATACATGTTCTGAAGTGGACCCATAAGCCGAGGACCTAAGGAGGCTATGTAATCATAAGGAAACCACGAGACTTGTCAGAAGTAATATGTTCTGCTGTAGTGAAGCAGGGCACTTTGCGAGAGATTGTCCCAAGGGGAATGAGAGTTGTGCTAAGTTGTTGAGTTGAAGCATGCAATGGAAATGCAGTAAATCGTAGTAAGTTGAGAATCAATACAGTTAGCATCATGGCATTGATTTTGGATTTTTGGAGTTGTTACTATATAGGCAATGAGTGAAATCGTGAAGCATCGAACAAGATTTTGAAGAAACTAGTGTGTTTTTATTTTTTAATTTTTTTAAGGGTGGTAGAACCTATCACCGTTACCCTAATACAAGAGCTAGTTACGACAGACTTTGGAATGGACCACTCAATGATGAGTCTTAGTTATTACATCTTAGTTTATACCAACAGAAGGAAGGTATACACTATAATTGGATGGATTTAAGAAAGACAAGGAAGCTGGATGTTGGAAGAATGATCAGTTGCAACCCGATGATGAGACCAAGTGTTACTAGTGGTGAGATGAGCCATAACCCACAGGCCCCAGGACCTGTCAAGAAAGCAAGCACACTCTTGCTGAAGGAAAATCCCTAGAAGGAGGTACGATTTTGATTCGCAAATGTGTCCTAGGTGTTTACGCAAAACCCGAGGGTTGTGAAGCACGATAGATGTTTGTTCAGCTTGCAGAAGTAACGGATTTTATCTGAACTTAGTTCGTTGACAAGATAAATTATGTAATGCTTGTGAGGATGACCGACTGTTAGAATGCGAGATTCACTAAACCATATACAAGGTAATGATTTGGGTGCGGAATGGATTGATCACCATACCGACTTACTCTTATTATTCGCCTCTGTTATACGGGATGGTAAATCTAAGTGACTTACCTATAGTAGAGAGACGACGATGTCAAAACCTTGTTTAAACCTTAGAATGGTATAGCAATTTTCCCCTTGTACAAGGCAGCTGTTGCCAACCGTAGGTCATACGGTGATAATGAAGCCCATACCCGTTTTCTGCAGGGACCCAATCAAATTGTTTGATGACCACCATGAGATATCGATATTTGTTTAGTATTGGCGCCAGACCTGTCACCTAAGAATAACCAGTCTTAGAAGAACCTTACCAAGATGAAAGGACACAAGAATTGAGGACAAAGGTTATGCCACTACTAAAAGAGCCCAGAGAGGGAGTTACCCTGAAGATCTGAGAAGACCGACACCGTCAACAAAAAGAATGGAGTACCTGATTTTGGTGGAACCGTATCCTTGTTTCTAAGTGTGGTAGCACACTAGACCATACCAATCAGTGGTTTGTTAGGAGACCTCAAAAACCCCAACCTATTTCTTGCTAGCCTCTTTGAATCTCGAGGACGAGATTCATTTTAAGTGTGGTAGGTTTGTAACATCCCAAAATTCTAAATTTTGGAATGTTATACTAAATAGATAGTTCTAATTGCTTGTGTGATGTGATGTGTGAAATTGAGTGAAATTTGAAGCTTTTGAAAGTTAAATGAGAGGGAATAAAATGACTTTCCCTAACTTTAACTTTGCATTTATGTTCTCCATGAATTCAAATTCTTTTCATCACAAAACCCTGGAGTGAAGATAATATGACTTCTTCCATTTAATAAATTAAAAAGGGTTTGAAATTGATTATGAATTTCATTTCTCGAAATGTTTCAAATTTAGAAACTTTATGCAACTCGATGATTTTCCCGAGAGAAGATAAAATGACTTCTTCAAATTATTAGAAATATGAGCTGGAAGTTCTTTTGAAATATTCCGAAACTCATTTTCAAAATTTGAGTTATTGGGTTTTATTCAAATTATTTTTCTCCAAAAATAAAATATATGGAAAATAGGGTAAAATGATTCCCTGCAGTAGAAAATTGGAGATAAATAAATTAGAAATCATTTTTTGTATTTTTCAAATGATTTTTATTGGATTTTATTGCAACAGTAGCATTATTTGATTTATTTAAATTGTTGAGGATTTTATTTGACTGTAGAAAAATGTTCATGTTGTAGGAAACCTTTTTCTGAAAATTTTGATATATAATATGGCTATAGCATATTTTATTTTATATGGTTTTATTTAATTTTTGTTTGTTTGGGAAAAAAGGTAAAAGAAAAAAGAAAATCTGCCGACTGGGTTGGCCCAGCTCTAACCGGACCAGGCCACAGCCCAGGTGCCGCGCGCCGTCTTCCTCCCGTACGAAGACCCGCCGTCGCACGACCTCGACGTCCGTGCCCGAGCCGGCCTCCTCCTGCCCCCTTCTCTAAGTTGCCCCTCCCCTCCATAAAAGCCGCCGCCGCCTCGTTTCTTCTCCTCCACCAACACCACCGCCACGCGCATCTTGCCTTCGCCGCCGCACTGCATCACCGCCGCCACCGCGCACATCTCACCGCCGCAGCCGCCCCTCGCCCCGCGCCTTGCTCTCCAGTTCGCCGGCACCCCCCTGCCGACGCCCCACCACCGACGCCTTCGTCGCCAGAGCCAACCGCTGCTCGACGAAAACCGCCGCCCGTCGGTTTTTCCTTCGAAAACCGCATACGGTATAAAAACCCGCCCCGACTTTCTTCTAGTTCGGTTTTATTTGTTTTAGATCGGTTTATTTTATTAGGTTTAGTTATTTAGAGAACGTTCACAGGTTAGGGTTAGAAAACGAACGTTTGTTAGATAAGTTTAATCCTTTTCTTTTTATTTTAGTTTTCACCCAGGGACCCCTCTGTAATTATTTCATTTGATGATTAGTCCATGATCTTTAAACGACCACAACTTTCTACTCGTTGGTCCAAATCCAACGAAACAAGCGCTAACTTCTTCGCTACGACCCCCTCTATCCAGTAAAACAACTGAAACATATTTGTGAAAGTTTCAAAATTTTGAATTCAAACAAATTTGATTCAAACTTCTTTTTGTCATAACTTGAGTTTTATAACTCTGATTTAGTTGATTCTTTTTGCAAATCGAAGCTCTTGACCTAAACTTTCTGATAAGACCAAAGTCATTCAATTTTGGTACTGTTAGAAATTGTTTTCTGTTGCAAGAGTTATTTGCTTGGTTTTAAAGTTTTTCGAAGTGTTTCTTCGTTCTTTCCGATCTTCTGAGTGATTTCTTATGTGTGGTTACTATTGTTTGCTTACGATAGATTGACCGAAGTGTGACGAGTAGATCTATCACGAGTTTTGAGTGCGAAGAATCTACATCGTCAGTACAAGTTAAGTTGACACTTTGATCATACTTTTCAATACCCAGTTTTTCATTTGCATTAGTTATATCCTCAAACACTTGCATGAGTAGGACTAGTTACATAATATGATGCATTGTAGTTCATAAGGTAGGAACCCAATGACTTGAGATCAACCAAGGGGATATATGCTTTGTTACTTATTGCTTATCCATGCTCGTAGACGTGGATTGGTATGAGAGTTCATGAAAGATGTGAGAGTGATATTTATTTGAGGGAAACTTTAAGGTGGAAATTTAATACACATCTGGGTGGATTGGTTGGGGCACCCTGGAGCACCTAGTGGTTTGCCCGGGCACCTGGAGAAACCAGTGTTGTCTTAGGGGATCCTGGAGGACCCGTGTGATCACCCTATTGGAATGCCACCCAGGCTCAAAGAGATCATATGATATTTTCATGCCTAGAAACTTCCATGTGCAGCCACAAGCCGTTATGGGCTCTGGCATAGTTGAGTATGTTGTGTGACCTCTTTCAGTGGTAGACTAGAAGATGTAGCGAATGTAGGTGTACCGGTCTACCTAGGGTAAAGATTTAATGCTTCTGAAATACTGTGTCTCGGTCATTCGTTTCCCAAACACCATGCAGTGCGAGAAATTAAACGGAGGCGATCGAGTCTTGTGGGGAGAAGTGCACAAACCTCTGCAGAGTGTACAAACTAATCATGATTAGCCGTGTCCCCGGTTATGGACATCTTTGAGTATCTAGAAGTGGATTATTTGTTGATCTCAACACTATTTAATTAATTTGTTGGGTTAATAATGACTTTGGTTTGGGATTGAGATGGAGGAATCATACTCAATTGTTCATGAAATAAATTTAACAAAGTAGTTAAATAAATGCATTCCTTTATGGTAGGGAAAAATCAGCTTTATGCAAAAACAACCTTACAGCCTCCACCAGCCAAATATGCATGTAGTTGTAGGCATTATTCATCATTACTGTTACAGTGTGAAATTGCCACTACATTCAATGTACTGACCTACATGGCTACAACGTCTCATGTTGCAGGAATTATTCGACGAGTAAGTGTTAGGTTAGGGTTGCGCTGTCTACACTCAACTTTGCCATTGGTGTTGATGGGAATCCACAACCTTGTTGTTACTTCCGCTATATGGATTGAGGTAATAGTATTTACGTTACTTTATACATGTGATTTACCTCTGTTATAAATCCTCGAGTACTGTGTGTGTCAGCATAACGATCCAGGATGACACTTAAGCACATAGACTTGATCCATTCGGGTCGGGTCGCTACAGTAACACTGCTATGCAATATTGTTTTAGTGTTGAATATACCATATTTTAGTGTTGGGAACCTAAGATTTGCAAAAAATGGCCGATTAATAGTCGACCGATAAACTTGATTAATCGGCTGATTTCCGATTAATCTCTAATCCACAGCTGTCCGAGACGATAACGATAAGCGATATCCTCAACATTGGTTTTAGTACAAACAGAAAGTATGTACCACCTGACAATAGATTATCGATCCTCTGCTCTCTTTTCTTTCAAAAAACCGAACAGAGTCTCAGGGGCTACTATCTATATATAGGCATATTTCTCATAAAAATGATAAAAAACATTACATTGCATACCTCGAAGCCCGCTAGCAGGCTGGAGAAGGCTTCATTCAACCCGCTCTTGGCAGACTGAATCTTCTCAGACACCGTACCCATTAGGATGCAGTGCTCGTCAAGGACGGATGCACTTTGGAGTGCGTCCGCCATGGTATTTTGCGCCTCCGGATTTGCAGAGGTCGCTGCTCCCTCTTCTCCTATAGGGGGTCGCTCATTAAACTCCGGATCCCTACGGACCTTGTGAGTAGTATGCGGCTGGGGGTCGTATGGACTGGGGCTCCCGTCGCCGGTCTTCATGGGGGCTGTACCGCGTAGTCCTCCGGCAGCCGAGACATTACCCTTTGGCGCCGTTAAAATGCCCCCCCCCCCCCGCGCGCCTCTTCAAGGCTTGAGGAGGGCCTGTGAGATACCACCTCGGCGTCAACCGCCCTAGGTGGCGGGGAAGCCAATGGAGGCGACTCACTCTCCATCATCTTCGACGCTAGATCTCTCGAGGATGAGGATAGCTGGGGAAGATCGCGTGCCGGACTAAAAGATAGAACTTAGAGTTATCATCACGGGTCATAGACATTGGATAAAGTGAAGGATCCCGGGCTACTTACGAGTCATCTTGGGGCCTGGTCCGGCGACGATGCTTCGGGACGGCCTCGGCGTCTGACTTCGAGTCATCAGGGATGATGATTTTGTCCCTCTTGGAGGCTTCGACCTCTAGTTCTTCAGAGGCCGCCCTCTTCTTGCCCTTGTGGGGAGGATCTTCCTCTTCTTCCTCCTCTTCATCAGCATCGTCGCCCTCGTGAGAGGACGAGGCATCAGCTTCTCCGGACATTGCGCCCGAAGTGCCCTCCTCTTTCTTCTTCTTATTCTTGTCCTTCTTAACCGGCGCCTGGTACGGTGCTGGAACCAGCATCCTCATTAGTAGAGGATTGGCTAGGTCTTCGGGGAGCGGAGCCGGACACCGCATCCGCTCCGCCTTCTTGATCCAAAACTATTTGTGGATGGGCTACACAATACTTCTCCTTCGGAGCAACGAACCTATTAGTGTTCGAAGGTTTACGAATATACCTCGGTGGCCGGATGGTTGCAGTCGAGGCCGGTGTCGTCTGATGACTTCGGCCATGTTTTCTGCTTCTTAAAAAGCAGCTTTAGAATCCCCTTATGTGCCGTGCCGTAGAACCGTTGTAGGGTCTACGGCCCTTCCGGATTGAACTCCCACATCTTGAGGGGCCGCCATTGGCAGGGAAGTGCGCGGCGGATCAGCATCACTTGGATTACATCAGCAAGGGTAATGTCCCTTGCTATCATACTTTTGATGCGTTTTTGCAACAACACCACCTCAGGGACCGACCCCCAGTCCGGACCCTTGTCAGTACAGGATGTCAGCCTCAGCGGGGGTCCGGATCTAAAGGCTGGAGCGGCTGCCCATTTGGAGCCGCGAGGTTCTGTGATATAGAACCATTCCTATTGCCATATCTTGACGGTGTCCACAAAACCCCCCTTTGGCCAATTAACCTTGGGGAGCTTGCTCACCATGGCGCCACCACAATCTGCATGTTTCTCGTCAACCACCTTCAGCTTCACATTAAAAATCATGAGGCATAAGCCGAAGTGTGGAGGGACACGGAGAAAGGCCTCACACACGATGATGAAGGCCGAGATATGAAGGAAAGAATTTGAGGCTGATGGCTTCTCGCCCCTCGTTGGTTACCCCAAGTGGAAGGTTGAGATATAGCGTAGCGGCAAATTTCCCTTGGCAAAGATACCAAGGATCGAATCCCGTGAGACTCCGAGGGTCGACAAGAAGGTGTCAACGGCGCCAGAAACTTAGCGGTTGACAGGACATGCACACAGATACAAATAACTTTGCTCCCAACGAGTACAGGGAGGTTGTCAATCCCTCTGGCCTTGTTGTTTACAAAGGATCAAACACAAGAGATAATAATGATAGCTATGACTGCAACTAGGAAATAATAATAGGAAGTAAATAGAAGGTGTGATCAGTGGTGGTAATATGGACCGGGGTCCCATGATGTTCACTAGTGATGTCTCTCTCCCAAAAGACGATAAAACAGCAAAGCGAGGTAAACAAATTACAGCTGGGCAATTGACAGGATTATGTGCACAAACCAATGCTAACTATGCTGCAAAGAAAGGTAGAGGCTCAAAAGCATGGGCGGTACGCCAAGGCAAGTAGACCGAAATCCATCTGCATCTACTACTAATCATCCACCTTGAGATATCTATCCAGTACATCTCGCTGGTATTAAGTTGCGAATCCCACCCAAAGTGTAAACTCAAAGCAACAGACAACTGCATTAAAAGAACTTTGCGTAAAGTAAACAATCCTTGCACCCGCAAGTACAAGCACCGTTGTTTTCTCCCTTGTGGCAACAGCACATCCCCTAGACTCATGTTTTTGTCACTCAAGCTAGTCATCAGGGGGCATGAACCCACAATCAAGCATAACGCTCCCTCTTGGAGTTACTACCTACTACTTGGCCAAAGCAATAAACAGCAATGGAGAACATGCAAGAATTACTCAAGAACATAAATATAAAAGAGGTGAATCAAATATATTACTCAAACACAATCTGAACATAGTCTCATAATCCATCGGATCCCAGCAAACTCAGTAGAGCAACAGCATAAAGATTACATATGTGCCTCGATCATGTAGGGCAGCTCACGAGGTCTAAACCATGAAGAAAAAAGAGGGGAGGAGAACATCACATAGCTACTTATCATGGACCCATGGTCCAAGGTGGACTACTCACGGCTGATACGTCCAAAACGTATCTATAATTTCTGCTTGCTCCATGCCACTTTTGGGTGATATTGCTATGATATTCATACACTTCCATACACTTTTGATCATATTTGGACTAACTTACTAATCCAGTGCACCCCAGTGCCAGTTTCTGTTTTCGGCTGTTTTTGTATTTCAGGTTTTCACGTTTCAAGAACTGCCCAGAAAAATACAGAAAAAATATATAAAAAATCAGCGTTCCGGGAACGACACTACTTCCGAAGGGGAGCCTGGGGGGGCACAGGGGCTCCAGGCGCCCTGTGGGCGCGCCCCCGCCCCTGGGCCGCACCGGGGGGGGGGGGCGCCTCGGCCCCCCGAGAGCCCCCCGGTGCCCTACTTTGGCAGATATTTAAAGGGTCCCCCGTAACCCTTGAAACAGGACTTCTTTTCGCGATCCCATCTCTGTTCCGCCGCCGCCGCCGCTTCCAAGATCGGGAGCACCAGGAGAACTCTTCCCGGCACCCTGCCGGAGGGGAGGATCACCACCGGGAGCTTCTCCACCACCATGGACGCCTCCCGGATGACTCGTGAGTAGTCTCCCTTGGACCATGAGTCCATGACCAGTAGCTATGTGATGTTCTCCTCCCGTTCTTGTGCTTCACTAATTAGTCCTCCTGAGCTGCCCTACTGTTGGGGAACGTAGCATAATTCAAAAAATTTCTACGCTTTCACCAAGATCCAACTATGGATACATCTAGCAACGAGCAAGTAAGAGTGCATCTACATACCGTTATGTAGATCGCGTGCGGAAGCTTTCAACGAAGTGTGGATGAAGTAGTCGTACTCTTCACGTTCTTCGTCACCGATGATTTAGCGCCGAACGGACGGCACCTCCGCGTTCAACACACGTACGGTGCAACAACGTCACCTCCTTCTTGATCCATCAAGGGGGAGGAGAAGTCGTCAGAGATCCGGCAGCACGACGGCGTGATGACGGATGCAGTGGAGATCGCAGCAGGGCTTCGCCGGGCGCCCTGCGTGGGAGTATGGAGGTGTGACGGGAGGGGGAGAGGCGCCAGGGCTTGGGTCCGGCTGCCCTCTCCCTCCCCACATATATATAGGGGCCAGGGGGGTGCGCCTGGGCCCCCTGCAGATCCAATCTGCAAGGGGGCGGCGGCCAGGGGGGGTTCCTTGCCCCCCAAGGCAAGTGGAGCCCCCCTCCCCCTTAGGGTTTTAACCCTAGGCGCATGGGGAGGTGGGCCCCCTAGTGGTGCGCCAGCCCAGAGGTCTGGACACTTCCCCTTGCGGCCTAGGGGCCCTACCGGGATGGGTGGCCCCACCCGGTGGACCCCCGGGGCCCCTCCGGTGGTCCCGGGACGCTCCCGGTGACCCCCGGAGATCACCCGTTGGCCGAAACTGGACTTCATATATATCAATCTTTACCTCCGGACCATTCCGGAACTCCTCGTGACGTCCGGGATCTCATCCGGGACTCCGAACAACTTTCGGGTTTCCACGTGCATTTATCTCTACGACCCTAGCGTTACCGAACCTTAAGTGTGTAGACCCTACGGGTTCGGGAGACACGTAGACATGACCGAGACCACTCTCCGGTCAATAACCAACAGCGGGATCTGGATACCCATGTTGGTTCCCACGTGTTCCTCGATGATCTTCATCGGATGAACCACCGTGTCAAGGATTCACTCTATCCCGTATGTTATTCCCTTTGTCCATCGGTACGGTACTTGCCCGAGATTCGATCGTCGGTATTCCCGATACCTTGTTCAATCTTGTCATGGCAAGTCTCTTTACTCGATCCGTAATCCATCATCCCGTGACTAACTACTTAGTCACATTGAGCTCATTATGATGATGTCTTACCGAGTGGGCCCAGAGGTACCTCTCCGTCATACGGAGTGACAACATCCCAGTCTCGGTTCGTACCAACTCAACAGACACTTTCGGAGATACCCGATGCGTACCTTTATAGCTACCCAGTTACGTTGTGACGGTTGGCACACCCAAAGTACTCCTACGGTATCCGGGAGTTGTACAACCTCATGGTCTAAGGAATAAATACTTGACACCGAAAAGCTTATGCATTACGAACTATACGATCTCGTGTTATGCTCAAGTTTGGGTCTTGTCCATCACATCATTCTCCTAATGATGTGATCCCGTTATCACCGACATCCTATGTCCATGGTCAGGAAACCGTGACCATCTCTTGATCAACGAGCTGGTAACTAGAGGACTACCAGGGACTCATTGTGGTCTGTGTATTCACACATGTATCGCTGTTTCCGTACAATACAATTCAAGCATGAATAACAGACAATTATCATGAACAAGGAGATATAATAATAATGCTTTTATTATTGCCTCTAGGGCATATCTCCAACAGTCTCCCACTTGCACTAGAGTCAATAATCTAGTTACATTGTGATGAATCGAACACCCATAGAGTTCTGGTGTTGATCATGTTTTTCCCGTGAAAGAGGTTTAGTCAACGGGTCTGCTACATTCAGATCCGTATGCACTTTACAAATATCTATGTCTCCATCCTGGACATAATTCCGGATGGAGTTGAAACGGCGCTTGATGTGCTTGGTCTTCTTGTGAAACCTGGGCTCCTTGGTAATAGCAATAGCACCAGTGTTGTCACAGAAGAGAGTCATCGGGCTTGACGCGCTTGGAATGACTCCTAGGTCGGTGATGAACTCCTTCATCCAGACTCCTTCCTGCGCTGCTTCAGAAGCAGCTATGTACTCCGCTTCACATGTAGATGCTGCCACCACGCTTTGCTTGCAACTGCACCAGCTGACTGCCCCTCCATTCAAAATATACACGTATCCGGTTTGTGACTTAGAGTCATCCAGATCTATGTCGAAGCTAGCATCGACGTAACTCTTTACGACGAGCTCTTTGTCACCTCCATAAACGAGAAACATATCCTTAGTTCTTTTCAGGTACTTCAGGATGTTCTTGACCGCTGTCAAGTGTTCCGTACCGGGATCACTTTGGTACCTCCCTACCAAACTTATGGCAAGGTTCACATCAGGTCTGGTACACAGCATGGCATACATGATAGAACCTATGGCTGAGGCATAGGGAATGACACTCATTTTTTCTCTATCTTCTGCCGTGGTCGGCGACTGAGCCTTGCTCAATCTCATACCTTGCAAAACAGGCAAGAATCCTTTCTTTGACTAATCCATATTGAACTTCTTCAATATTTTGTCAAGGTATGTACTTTGTGAAAGACCAATGAGGCATCTCGATCTATCTCTATAGATTTTGATGCCTAATATATAAGCAGCTTCTCCAAGGTCCTTCATTGAAAAACTTTTATTCAAGTAGGCCTTTACATTTTCCAAGAATTCTATATCATTTCCCATCAGCAATATGTCATCCACATATAATATGAGAAATGCCACAGAGCTCCCACTCACTTTCTTGTAAATACAGGCTTCTCCATAAGTCTGTATAAAGCCAAACGCTTTGATCACCTCATCAAAGCGAATATTCCAACTCCGAGATGCTTGCACCAGCCCGTAGATCAAGCGCTGGAGCTTGCATAGCTTGTTAGCGTTCTCTGGATCGACAAAACCTTCCGATTGCATCATATACAACTCTTCCTTGAGGAAGCCATTAAGGAATGCTGTTTTGACGTCCATTTGCCATATCTCATAATCATACAATGCGGCAATAGCTAACATGATTCTGACTGACTTCAGCATCGCTACGGGAGAGAAAGTCTCGTCGTAGTCAATCCCTTGAACTTGTCGATAACCCTTAGCGACAAGCCGAGCCTTATATATGGTCACATTACCATCCGCGTCTGTCTTCTTCTTAAATATCCATTTGTTTTCTATGGCGTGCCTATCATCAGGCAAGTCCACCAAAGTCCATACTTTGTTTTCATACATGGATTCTATCTCGGATTTCATGGCTCCAAGCCATTTATTGGAATCTGGGCCCGCCATCACTTCTTCATAGTTCGAAGGTTCACCGTTGTCTAACAACATGATTTTCAGTACAGGGTTGCCGTACCACTCTGGTGCGGAACGTACCCTTGTGGACCTTCATAGTTCAGTAGTAACTTGATGAGTTTCTTCATGATCATCATCATCAACTTCCTCCCTTGTCGGTGCACGCACCTCAGGAACAGTTTCCTGCGCTGCGCTACTTTCCGGTACAGGAGTGGTGACTGTCACCTCATCAAGTTCTACTTTCCTCCCACTCACTTCTTTTGAGAGAAACTCTTTCTCCAGAAAGCATCCATTCTTGGCAACAAAGACTTTGCCTTCGGATCTATGGTAGAAGGTGTACCCAATCGTTTCCTTTGGGTATCCTATGAAGACGCATTTTTCCGATTTGGGTTCGAGCTTTTCAGGTTGAAGTTTCTTGACATAAGCATCGCAACCCCAAACTTTTAGAAACGACAGCTTCGGTTTCTTGCCAAACCAAAGTTCATACGGAGTCGTCTCAACGGATTTCGACGGAGCCCTATTTAAAGTGAATGCGACAGTCTCTAAAGCATAACCCCAAAAAGATAGCGGTAAATCGGTGAGGGACATCATAGATCGCACCATGTCCAACAGAGTACGATTTCGACGTTCGGACACACCGTTACGTTGAGGTGTTCCAGGCGGTGTCAATTGTGAAACAATTCCACAGCTTCTAAGGTGTGTGCCAAATTCATGACTTAAATATTCACCCCCACGATCCGATCGCAAGAACTTTATTTTTCTGTCACGTTGATTCTCAACCTCATTCTGAAATTCCTTGAACTTTTCAAAGGTCTCAGACTTGTGTTTCATCAAATAGATATACCCGTATCTACTCAAGTCATCTGTGAGGGTGAGAACATAATGGTAGCCTCCGCGAGCCTCAACACTCATTGGACCGCACACATCGGTATGTATGATTTCCAACAAGTTGGTTGCTCGCTCCATTGTTCCGGAGAACGGAGTCTTGGTCATCTTGCCCAAGAGGCATGGTTCGCACGTGTCAAATGATTCATAATCAAGAGACTCCAGAAGTCCATCTGAATGGAGCTTCTTCATACGTTTGACACCAATATGACCAAGGCGGCAATGCCACAAGTATGTGGGACTATCATTATCAACTTTACATCTTTTGGCATCTACACTATGAATATGTGTATCACTACGTTCGAGATTCATCAAAAATAAACCATTGACCAGCGGGGCATGACCATAAAACATATCTCTCAAATAAATAGAACAACCATTATTCTCCGATTTGAAAGAGTAGCCATCTCGCATAAGACGAGATCCAGAAACAATGTTCATGCTCAAAGCTGGTACTAAATAACAATTATTCAGGTTTAAAACTAATCCCGAGGGTAGATGTAGAGGTAGTGTGCCGACGGCGATCACATCGACCTTGGAACCATTCCCGACGCGCATCGTCACCTCATCCTTCGCCAGTCTCCGTTTATTCCGCAGCTCCTGTTTTGAGTTACAAATGTGAGCAACTGCACCGGTATCGAATACCCAGGAGCTACTACGAGTGCTGGTAAGGTACACATCAATAACATGTATATCATATATACCTTTGACGTTGCCGGCCTTCTTGTCTGCTAAGTATTTGGGGCAGTTCCGCTTCTAGTGACCCGTTCCCTTGCAATAAAAGCACTCTGTTTCAGGCTTGGGTCCATACTTTGGCTTCTTCCCGGCAACAGGCTTGCCAGGCGCGGCAACTCCCTTGCCGTCCTTCTTGAAGTTCTTCTTACCCTTGCCTTTCTTGAACTTAGTGGTTTTATTGACCATCAACACTTGATGTTCTTTCTTGATGTCCACCTCCGCTGATTTCAGCATCGAATACACCTCAGGAATGGACTTCTCCATCCCCTGCATATTGAAGTTCAACACGAAGCTCTTGAAGCTTGGTGGGAGCGACTGGAGGATTCTGTCAACGACCGCTTCATCTGGGAGATTCATTCCCAGCTGAGACAAGCGGTTGTGCAATCCTGAAATCTTGAGGATGTGCTCACTGACAGAACTGTTCTCCTCCATCTTACAGCTGTAGAATGCGTCGGAGACATCATATCTCTCGACTCGGGCATGAGCTTGGAAAACCATTTTCAGCTCTTCGAACATCTCATATGCTCCGTGGTGCTCAAAACGTTTTTGGAGCCCCGACTCTAAGCTGTAAAGCATGCCGCACTGAACCAGGGAGTAATCATCACTACGCGACTGCCAAACGTTCAGAACGTCTTGGGCCGCATCGGGAGCAGGTGTATCACCTAGCGGTGCTTCTAGGACATATGATCTCTTGGCAGCTATGATGATAATCCTCAGGTTACGGACCCAATCCGTATAGTTGCTACCATCGTCTTTCAGCTTGGTTTTCTCTAGGAACGCGTTGAAGTTGAGGGAAACCTGAGCGTGGGCCATTTGATCTACAAGAGATATTGTAAAGAATTTAGACTAAGTTCATGATAATTAAGTTCATCTTAATCAAATTATAATGAACTCCCACTCAGAATGACATCTCTCTAGTCATCTAAGTAATACACGATCCGAGTCGAGTAGTCCGTGTCCGATCATCACGTGAGACGGACTAGTCATCAACGGTGAACATCTTCATGTTGATCGTATCTTCTATACAACTCGTGTTCGACCTTTCGGTCTTCCGTGTTCCGAGGCCATGTCTGTACATGCTAGGCTCGTTAAGTGAACCCTAAGTGTATCGCGTGTGTAAATCTGTCTTACACCCGTTGTATGCGAACGTTAGAACCTATCACACCCGACCATCACGTGGTGCTTCGGAGCAACGAGCTTTAGCAACGGTGCACAGTTAGGGGAAACACAATACTTGAAATTTTTTAGTGAGAGATCATCTTATTTACTACCGTCGTTCTAAGTAAACAAGATGCATAAACATGATAAACATCACATGCAATCAATTAAAGTGACATGATATGGCCAATATCATCTTGCTCCTTGGATCTCCATCTTCGGGGCACCATGATCATCTTGTCACCGGCTCGACACCATGATCTTCATCATCATGATCTCCATCATCATGTCTTGAAGAAGTTGTCACGCCAACTATTACTTCTACTACTATAGCTAACGTTTAGCAATGAAGTAAAGTAATTACATGGCGTTATTCAGTGACACGCAGGTCATACAATAATTAAGACAACTCCTATGGCTCCTGCCGGTTGTCAAGTTCATCGACATGCAAGTCGTGATTCCCTATTACAAAAACATGATCAATCTCATACATCACATATATCATTCATCACATCTTCGTTTTGGCCATACCACGTCACATAACACATGCTGCAAAAACAAGTTAGACGTCCTCTAATTGTTGTTGCAAGTTTTACGTGGCTTCTATAGGATTTCTAGCAAGAACGTTTCTTACCTACGCCAAAACCACAACGTGATTTGTCAACTTCTATTTACCCTTCATAAGGACCCTTTTCATCGAATCCGATCAGACTAAAGTAGGAGAGATAGACACCCGCCAGCAACCTTATGCATCTAGTGCATGTCTGTCGGTGGAACCAGTCTCACGTAAGCGTACGTGTAAGGTTGGTCCGGGCCGCTTCATCCCACAATACCGCCGAATCAAGATTGACTAGTAACGGTAAGAAAGTTGAACAAAATCAAACGCCCACAACTGCTTTGTGTTCTACTCGTGCAAGATGCTACGCATAAAACCTAGGCTCAGATGCCACTGTTGGGGAACGTAGCATAATTCAAAAAATTTCTACGCTTTCACCAAGATCCAACTATGGATACATCTAGCAACGAGCAAGTAAGAGTGCATCTACATACCGTTATGTAGATCGCGTGCGGAAGCTTTCAACGAAGTGTGGATGAAGTAGTCGTACTCTTCACGTTCTTCGTCACCGATGATCTAGCGCCGAACGGACGGCACCTCCGCGTTCAACACACGTACGGTGCAGCAACGTCACCTCCTTCTTGATCCAGCAAGGGGGGAGGAGAAGTCGTCAGAGATCCGGCTGCACGACGGCGTGATGACGAATGCAGTGGAGATCGCAGCAGGGCTTCGCCGGGCGCCCTGCGTGGGAGTATGGAGGTGTGACAGGAGGGGGAGAGGCGCCAGCGCTTGGGTCCGGCTGCCCTCTCCCTCCCCACATATATATAGGGGCCAGGGGGGTGCGCCTGGGCCCCCTGCAGATCCAATCTGCAAGGGGGCGGCGGCCAGGGGGGGTTCCTTGCCCCCCAAGGCAAGTGGAGCCCCCTCCCCCTTAGGGTTTTAACCCTAGGCGCATGGGGAGGTGGGCCCCCTAGTGGTGCGCCAGCCCAGAGGGCTGGACACTTCCCCTTGCGGCCTAGGGGCCCCACCGGGATGGGTGGCCCCACCCGGTGGACCCCCGGGGCCCCTCCGGTGGTCCCGGGACGCTCCAGGTGACCCCCGGAGATCACCCGTTGGCCGAAACTGGACTTCCTATATATCAATCTTTACCTCCGGACCATTCCGGAACTCCTCGTGACGTCCGGGATCTCATCCGGGACTCCGAACAACTTTCGGGTTTCCACGTGCATTTATCTCTACGACCCTAGCGTTACCGAACCTTAAGTGTGTAGACCCTACGGGTTCGGGAGACACGTAGACATGACCGAGACCACTCTCCGGTCAATAACCAACAGCAGGATCTGGATACCCATGTTGGTTCCCACTGTTCCTCGATGATCTTCATCGAATGAACCACCGTGTCAAGGATTCACTCTATCCCGTATGTTATTCCCTTTGTCCATCGGTACGGTACTTGCCCGAGATTCGATCGTCGGTATTCCCGATACCTTGTTCAATCTCGTCATGGCAAGTCTCTTTACTCGATCCGTAATCCATCATCCCGTGACTAACTACTTAGTCACATTGAGCTCATTATGATGATGTCTTACCGAGTGGGCCCAGAGGTACCTCTCCGTCATACGGAGTGACAACATCCCAGTCTCGGTTCGTACCAACTCAACAGACACTTTCAGAGATACCCGATGCGTACCTTTATAGCCACCTAGTTACGTTGTGACGGTTGGCACACCCAAAGTACTCCTACGGTATCCGGTAGTTGTACAACCTCATGGTCTAAGGAATAAATACTTGACACCGAAAAGCTTATGCATTACGAACTATACGATCTCGTGTTATGCTCAATTTTGGGTCTTGTCCATCACATCATTCTCCTAATGATGTGATCCCGTTATCACCGACATCCTATGTCCATGGTCAGGAAACCGTGACCATCTGTTGATCAACGAGCTGGTAACTAGAGGACTACCAGGGACTCATTGTGGTCTGTGTATTCACACATGTATCGCTGTTTCCGTACAATACAATTCAAGCATGAATAACAGACAATTATCATGAACAAGGAGATATAATAATAATGCTTTTATTATTGCCTCTAGGGCATATCTCCAACACCTACATGATCGAGGCACCTATGTAATCCTTATGCTGTTGCTATGTTGAGTTTGCTGGGATCTGATGGATTATGAGATTATGTTCAGATTGATCTTGAGTAATATATTTGATTCACCTCTTTTATATTTTAGTTCATAAGTAATTCTTGCATCTTCTCCGTTGTTATTTATTGCTTTGGCCGAGTAGTAAGTAGTGACTCCAAGAGGGAACGTTATGCTCGATTGTGGGTTCATGCCCCTCGATGACTAGCTTGAGTTACAGAAACATGAGTCTAGGGGATGTGCTGTTGCCACAAGGGGGAAAACAACGGTGCTTGTGCCCGCGGGTGCAAGGATTGTTTACTTTACGCAAAGTTCTTTTAATGCAGTTGTCTGTTGCATTGAGTTTACACTATGGGTGCGACTCGCAACTTAATACCAGCGAGATGTTCTGGATAGATATCTCAAGGTGGATGATTAGTAGTAGATGTAGATGGATTTCGGTCTACTTACTTTGGCGTACCGCCCATGCTTTGAACCTCAACCTTTCTTGCAATGTAGTCAGCATTGGTTTGCGTTCGTGGTCCTGTCAATTGCCCAGCTGTAATTTGTTACCTCACATAGCTGTTTTATCGTCTTTTGGGAGAGAGACATCACTAGTGAACATCATGAGACTCCGGTCCATATTACCATCATTGATCACATAGACTATTTTACTTTTCGCTATTTTATTTACTATTGCAAAACACTATCTATCACTACTATCATATTGCTTTTAACCCTTTGTGAACTACAAGGCCGGAGAGATTGACAACCTCTCTGTACTCGTTGGGAGCAAAGTTATTTGTATCTGTGTGCAGGTCCACGTTGATTGCTAATTGCGCCGTTAGCAGTTGACACCTACCTGTTGAACCTAGGAGTCTCTGGGGATTCGATCCTTGGCATCTTTGCTAGGGGAAAACACTTCTACTTACTGCATCTTACACCTTCCACTTGGGGTAATCCAACGAGGGGTTCGAGGCCCATCAAGGAGTATTTTCTGGCGCCGTTGCCGGGGACTCCATTCTTCAGGATAGTGGAGTTGCATGCTATCTTTTACCTTTGCTGTTTAGTCTTGTTAGTTTACCTTTCATATTTGCTTTAGTTCCTTTTATCAAAAATCAGAAAAATAGTTATCTTGCTTGCTTGCTACTATGAGTTCTACCAAAAACACTAAATGGGAGGGGTACACCCCTACTTCCATTGCCCCACTTATCTCTGACGGGGTTTATAAAAAAGATAAACCTTGTGATTACACTAGTTATGACGGAGAGTTATGCCCATGGCATGGCCTTCCAGGAAAAAAATATGAGCCTCAGTTTAAAATTGCTCCTACGCTTCCCGAAACTTGGGAAGATGTTCAAACTCTTATAATAGAGAGCGAATTAAACAAAGGGGATGACACTACGATTCTGCCCACTAATGATAAAATTGATTTTGATAATTGTAGTATTTCAGAAGTTATCACCTTTCTACAAGGAATGGCTAAGGATCCCAACACTAGCACGCTTAATCTTGCCTTCACAGAGCATATCACTAATGCTCTCATCAAAGCCAGGGAGGAGAAACTCAGAGTAGAAGCCTCCATACCTAGAAAGATAGGAGATGGTTGGGATTCTATGATTAAAATTAATATAAATAACTTCTCATGCTTTGCTTTATGTGATATTGTAGCTTATACTTCTATTATGCCCAAAAGACTATATGATATGCTTAAATTGAAACCTTTTGATTCTTGTTCTTTTGGTGATGCTCTCGTTGATTCTTCCATAAAGAAACCTTTGGGGAGGATCGATGATGTTCTTATTATTGTCAATGATAATTATGTGCCCGTTGATTTCACTATTATGGATATTGAATGTGATCCTTCATGTCCAATTATTTTGGGACGTCCCTTTTTGCGCACCGTTGGTGCTGTCATTGACATGAAAGAGGGTAATATAAAATTTCAGTTTCCTCTCAAGAAAGGGATGGAACACTTCCCTCGTAAGAAGGTCAAGTTACCTTCTGAGTCCGTTGTACGGGCTAGTTATTCTTTTACTCTTGATAAAACTTGATCTATGCATTATGCCTAGCTTAAAGGCATAAAAGAAAGCACTTTTGGGAGGCAGCCCACATGAATAATTTTTTTGCTTTTGTTGTGTCTTGATGTTGTTTACTGCTGTAGCATCATCATTGTATCTTTACTTTTCATATTTGTGCCAAGTATAGCCTCTGATTGCTAGAAAGTTCAAAAGTTGTGAGGTGCTGTCCAGGAAACAGATTCTGTCATTGGATAGAAAAATTCGTATAAAATCACCAGATCATCTTTTTGGTCTGAATTTTTTCGACAGCGTTCTCTATATAATTGTCTTTCGTGCGTCAGTTCTGAGTTTTTTGATTTGAGTTACAGAAGTATCCCGAACAGGCCAATTACTGCCTGCTGTTCTGTTTTTCACAGATTCTGTCCTGTTTTGCCTTACCCTCACTTTGCAAATTAAGAACTTGCTTTTTCTTTGCAAAAACCTTTTGGCAATCTTGAGAAACAGTATAACTTCAAGAATATCCTTATTTCCAGCAAGGTATAATTATTTTATTAAGGGTACTAACCTCGCTAATCAGATTATGAATGAGTTATGTATGAAGAGAGTTTTCAAGTGTGCGAGGGAAGATGATAAAAAGATTCAGGAGTGTCAAGCGCTCAAGCTTGGGGATGCCCCCGTGCACCCCCAAGAAATATTCAAGAAGACTCAAGCGTCTAAGCTTGGGGATGCCCCCCCGTGCATCCCCTTCTCCATCAACATTTGCAGTTCGTCTTTCGTTCCGCTATATTTTTATCACTTCATATGTTATGTGCTATGCTTGGAGCGTCTTGCTTTTAGTTTTCTTTTTAGTTTTTCATAACGAGTCGGAACTCAGCATTCCTTTATGTGGGAGAGAAACACGCTCCACCTCTACCTAGAACATTACATAGAATTTTCATGTCTATCTATGCTGTGTGTGTTCTTTATCTTTTAATAGCTACTATCGTGCTTTGCTCTTAGTATTCATGCTTATCTTTTCAAGAGCTTTTATTTAGTTGGTTGCTTGAACTCTCTTTAATTACCATGCTCACCTTATTAAGAGAGTTTGCTTCCGTTGCATGGGTTAATACGTCTATGATAAATATGCTACTTTCATGATGGTGCTTAGTAGTTCAGGTTTTCTTATGGTTAATTTCAAATAGCTGGGGGATTCCCAATGTGTTATTGGAGTACCAACTTGGTTTGTTTGCCTATGATGTGGTATGGTTTAGTAATATCTTCCTTCGAGAATTTATTCTGATTGACTTGGCGTATGCTCACGCATATTCAAGACTGTAAAGAAAGTCTGTCAAGCCTTGATGATCTTTTGTTTCTAAGTAGCGATATAACTACCATGCCTGATTCAATATTGCTTTGTCGCTCTGCATGATAATGACCGTCATTGCTCTCTTAGTTGGTCGCTCCCAGTCTTTTGCTAACCTCCACCTGCACTAAGCAAAATCATGCAATACATAGCTCATGGGAAAGTAGCCTAAAAACTATTGTAGTAAAGAATATGTTGCTTATGTATCTTATTTCTTATGAGTTGCTTGCTGAGCGGTAACCATGTTTCTGGGGACGCCATCAACTGTCACACTTTTGTTGAATATCATGTGAGTTGCTATGCATGTTCGTCTTGTCTGAAGTAAGGGTGATTTACCGTGGGTTGAATTAATATGCATATTGTTAGAGAAGAACATTGGGCCGCCAACCAAAGCCATGCCTCATGGTGGAAGTTTTAGCTTGGACCTTAATCCTCAATCTCTCATGAGAATATGCTTATGCATTAAAGAGGAGTCCATCATCTATTTTCTATGTTGTCCCGGTATGGATGTCCTCAAGTTGAGATTTATCAAAAACGAGAAATCAAATGCGATCTATCTCCTTGGACCTTTGTACAGGTGGCATAGAGGTACCCCTTTGTGACACTTGGTTAAGACATATGCAATGCAATGATAACCCATGGGGATCCGAGCTAATTAGGACAAGGAGCGAGCACTATTGGTATTCGATGCATGAGGCTTGCAACTTATAAGATGTTTTATACATGACACATATGAAGTACTACTACCGTTGACACAATTGCTTCCATGTTTCAAAATAAAAATCTCTAGCACTTTAAGCACCAACTACTGAGAGCATGATTGTCATTCTGAGTGTAATGTGCATTGTCCCAAAGTAGCATTGTCTTTTGCATGATTGTGATATCATTTATTCTGAAATGATTGTATCTAGACATCACTTAAACCTTGAAGGTGCCCTTGCATTTATGTTTTGCATCACTAAAGGGGGCAAGCTAGATATCACTTGATCATATTTGTACATCATGTTCATTGCAAATCTTTTTGATGTTTCAGTTTCATGTTGTAAAACTTTCAGTCATTTGTGATTTTCTCTTGAGACAACTTAATTACTTTAGAATCATTGTCTCAGTAAGCTTTTGTCATATGACTATGAGAAAGTCTTATATGGTTAATAGCATGTCACCACAGAAATTATTCTTTTTATCATTTACCTACTCGAGGACGAGCAGGAATTAAGCTTGGGGATGTTGATACGTCCAAAACGTATCTATAATTTCTGCTTGCTCCATGCCACTTTTGGGTGATATTGCTATGATATTCATACACTTCCATACACTTTTGATCATATTTGGACTAACTTACTAATCCAGTGCACCCCAGTGCCAGTTTCTGTTTTCGGCTGTTTTTGTATTTCAGGTTTTCACGTTTCGAGAACTGCCCAGAAAATTACAGAAAAAATATATAAAAAATCAGCGTTCCGGGAACGACACTGCTTCCGAAGGGGAGCCTGTGGGGGGCCACAGGGGCTCCAGGCGCCCTATGGGCGCCCCCCCCTGGGCCGCGCCGGGGGGCGCCTCGGCCCCCCGAGAGCCCCCCGGTGCCCTACTTTGGCAGATATTTAAAGGGTCCCCCGTAACCCTTGAAACAGGACTTCTTTTCGCGATCCCATCTCTGTTCCGCCATCGCTGCCGCTTCCAAGATCGGGAGCACCAGGCGAACTCTTCCCGGCACCCTGCCGGAGGGGAGGATCACCACCGGGAGCTTCTCCACCACCATGGACGCCTCCCGGATGACTCATGAGTAGTCTCCCTTGGACCATGAGTCCATGACCAGTAGCTATGTGATGTTCTCCTCCCGTTCTTGTGCTTCACTAATTAGTCCTCGTGAGCTGCCCTACATGATCGAGGCACATATGTAATCCTTATGCTGTTGCTATGTTGAGTTTGCTGGGATCCGATGGATTATGAGATTATGTTCAGATTGATCTTGAGTAATATATTTGATTCACCTCTTTTATATTTTAGTTCATAAGTAATTCTTGCATGTTCTCCGTTGTTATTTATTGCTTTGGCCGAGTAGTAAGTAGTGACTCCAAGAGGGAACGTTATGCTCGATTGTGGGTTCATGCCCCTCGATGACTAGCTTGAGTGACAGAAACATGAGTCTAGGGGATGTGCTGTTGCCACAAGGGGGGAAACAATGGTGCTTGTGCCCGCGGGTGCAAGGATTGTTTACTTTACGCAAAGTTCTTTTAATGCAGTTGTCTGTTGCATTGAGTTTACACTATGGGTGGGACTCGCAACTTAATACCAGCGAGATGTTCTGGATAGATATCTCAAGGTGGATGATTAGTAGTAGATGCAGATGGATTTCGGTCTACTTACTTTGGCGTACCGCCCATGCTTTGAACCTCAACCTTTCTTGCAATGTAGTCAGCATTGGTTTGCGTTCGTGGTCCTGTCAATTGCCCAGCTGTAATTTGTTACCTCACATAGCTGTTTTATCGTCTTTTGGGAGAGAGACATCACTAGTGAACATCATGAGACTCCGGTCCATATTACCATCATTGATCACATACACTATTTTACTTTTCGCTATTTTATTTACTATTGCAAAACACTATCTATCACTACTATCATATTGCTTTTAACCCTTTGTGAACTACAAGGCCGGAGAGATTGACAACCTCTTTGTAATCGTTGGGAGCAAAGTTATTTGTATCTGTGTGCAGGTCCACGTTGATTGCTAATTGCGCCGTTAGCAGTTGACACCTACCTGTTGAACCTAGGAGTCTCTGGGGATTCGATCCTTGGCATCTTTGCTAAGGGAAAACACTTCTACTTACTGCATCTTACACCTTCCACTTGGGGTAATCCAACGAGGGGTTCGAGGCCCATCAACGACTCATCCGGGAAGCGTCCATGGTGGTGGAGAAGCTCCCGGTGGTGGTTCTCCCCTCCGGCAGGGTGCCGGAAAGAGTTCTCCTGATGCTCCCGATCTTGGAAGCGTTGCGGCGGCGGAACAGAGGCGAGATCGCGAAAAAGGGTTCCGTCCTCGAGGGTTTTGGGACGCGAGGAATATATATATGCGAAGGGGGGTCACCAGAGGCGGAGAGGGGGCCCCAAGCGCCCCCCTGGCGCGGCCAGGGGTGGGGCCGCGCCAGGTGACCGCCTGGGCCACCCCTGGCTCCCCTCTGGCCCCGCTTTGGTTATTCTCGAAGCTTCCTGTACGCTGATTTTTCCTGTATTTTTCCCGGAATTTTTGGAGCACTTTTAATATGGGGGAAACCTGAAATAGAAAAACAGCAGAAAACAGGAACTGGCACTGTGGTGCACTGAGTTAATAGGTTAGTCCAAATATGATCAAAATTGTATGGAAGTGCATAAATATCATAGCAATATCACACAAAAGAGGCATGGAGCAAGTATAAATTATAGATACGTTTTGGACGTATCAACATCCCCAAGCTTAATTCCTGCTCGTCCTCGAGTAGGTAAATGATAACAAGCATAATTTCTGTGGTGACATGTTATCAACCATATAAGAACTTTTTAAGTAAAGCAATCAAGGCATGTAATTCAATTCAAGTCATAACAGGCAAGAGTCTATAGTAGCATTGTAACAAGCAACATAAGAACATAAAGGTGCAAGAGCTCTCGCTGTCCGTGACTCGAATGTCTCCAAATGGTGTTTGCGTGCAAGAAAGGGGATAGGGATATACGAGAGAGTAAAACATAGTTTTTGTATTGTTGAGAACTTAATCTACTAAAGTTTCACACTTGGTTTTCTTTGGAATCTTATCTTGACTCATCCCCAGACCAACAGCCAGGTACAAGTCAAAATGATCCACTCCCTTTCGATATTTTGAGCACTCATGCAATGGATGAGCGTAAGCAAGATAATTGACACTTAGGATGGCAAAGAGAGAAAAATGATGGAGGGGGAAGACAAAAAAGGTGTGAAAGGCTCACATCAATGAGGACAATCATAGGCGAGAGAAAGCCAAATGATAGATATGATGTGAGGAGTAGGGATTGCCATGCAACAGATGCACATATGAGCTAAGGTAAGCTCTCCAATGGAACTAGTGGGGGTGCATCCAACTTGCTTGCTCAAGAAGACCTAGAGCTCTTTTGAGGAGGCTCATCATTGGAATATACAAGCCAAGTTCTATAGTGTGAAGGTCCCCACATAGCTATATGCATAAATGATAATCTCTATGGAGTACAAGGTATAAGATGGAGTACGAGTGTGGATCTCTCAAAAGAAATAGTAGTGTGCCCCCTTCTCTCTTTTTATTTCTTTTTCTCTTTTTTCTATTTTTTGTGTGGCCTCAATGGCTCTTTCTATTTAACTCTCATTTGTCCTCTTTGGGATCTTTTGATTTTGTCCTCTTTGGGATCTTTTGATTTGTCCTCTTTGGGATCTTTTGATTTTGTCCTCTTTGGGATCTTTTCCTCACTTTAGGGGCAACACTCTATATATTACAAGAAGTATAGAAGATCTTTCACACTTTACAAAAGTACTCAACATAAAGAAAATGAAACTATCATGATGTATGCAAATGTATGCCTCTGCCAGTGTAGCAGGATATGCAATGATACTAGCGCATCATGTAGCAATGATTAGGGCAAGGCCCAACTAGCATGCGGCTCATCGATCAAGCAAAAAGCATGTATGACATGAAGATCAAATCATGAGAAGATGGATGTTGCATGGCAATGTATCTCGGAAAGGCTATGGAAATGCCTTGATAGGTAGGTATGGTGGCTGTTTTGAGGAAGGATATAATGAGGCTTATGATGACAGAGCGTATCATGCCAAGGGTTTGGATGCACCGGCAAAGTATGCGCCAACTCTCGAGGTGAGAAAGGGCAATGCACGGTACCGAAGAGGCTAGAAAAACATGGCTAGGTGGAAGTGTCAACTTTCGAATACTCACATTAGTCCGAAGAACTCATGCACTTATTATCGGTAACTCTCAATCTAATTAGGAGGTTCACAAAGAGACAAGTACCCCGAGGAGGAGTGTATGGGGGTTTGGTTATCCTTGCGCATCCTCGGCTCATGGTACGTGAGTGTACTCTAATATTCGATCCCTCCAAAGATTAGTGATCCATCTAGTAGCTAAAGTTCGCAACTATTTTGTAGGTTTTTGAAAATAAACACGGATTGCCCAAAATACGACACCTATCACTAATAGGCTAAAGCTATTGACACCAAAAGTTCAGACATTACTCATGGCAATACCTCAAAACTATTGCAAGTTACTACTAAAATTAAATAGCAACCTCAATTACCTACTTTAAGTTAAGACACACAACTCAGTGCAACAGGAAAACTCTCTTAACAAGATAAACATGAAAACTCATGAGAGTTCAGCAACCACTAAACAAAAGCTCTTTAAAAAGAAAAGCATGAAAACTAAGAGCTAAACATGACAACAGCTATGGAAAGACAAAGAACACACACAGCAAAGATAAGCATGAAAATCCTATGTTGTGTTCTAGGTTGAAGTGGAGCGTGTTTCTCTCCCACACAAAGAAAGCTGGGTTCTAACTTGTTATGAACAGCAAGCAAAGCTAAAGAAAACTAAAAAGGAAACTAAGAGCAAGACGCTCCAAGCATAGCAGATAACACATGAAGTGATTAAAATATAGTGGAACGAAAGACAAACTGATAATTATTGATGGAGAAGGGGATGCATGGGGGCATCCCCAAGCTTAGACGCTTGAGTCTTCTTGAATATTTCTCGGGGATGCACGGGGGCATCCCCAAGCTTGAGCGTTTGACCCTCCCGAGTCTTCTTTTATCATCTTCCCTCGCACACTTGAAAACTCCCTTCATACATAACTCATCATAATCTGATTAGCGAGGTTAGTACCCATAATAAAATAATTTTTCCCTACTGGAAATAAGGATAATCTTGAAGAGCTGCTGTTTCTCAAGATTGCCAAAAGGTTTTTGCAAAAAAAAAGCAAGCTCAAGGTTTGCAAAACGAAGAAAAGGCAAAAAGGACAGAATCTGTGAAAAACAGACCAGCAGGTAGTAAATAATTTTTTCGGGGCACTTCTGCAACTCAAATAAAAAAACTCAGAACAGACGCTCAAAAGCCAATTGTATAGAGCACGCTGTCAAAAAAATTCAGATCAAAAAGATGATCTGGTGATTTTATTCGAATTTTTCTGTCCAAGGACAGAACCTGTTTCATGGACAGCACGTCACAACTTTTGAACTTTCTTGCAATCGGAGGCTAAACTTGGCACAAAGCTGAAAAGAAAAGATACAATGATGATGCTACTATAGTAACAAACATCAAGACACAACAAAAGCAAAATAAAACCTAAATCGTTGTGGGCTGCCTCCCAAAAGCGCTTTCTTTTATGCCTTTAAGCTAGGCATGATGCAAAAAGAGAAGATCAAGTTTTATCAAGAGTAAGAGAATAGCTAGCCCGTGTAATGGACTCAAAAGGCAACTTAATCTTCTTTCTAGGGAAGTGTTCCATCCCTTTCTTGAGAGGGAATTGGAATTTTATATTCCCCTCTTTCATGTCAATGATAGCACCAACGGTGCGAAGAAAAGGACGTCCCAAAATAATTAGACACGAAGGTTCACATTCAATATCCATAATAGTAAAATCAACGGGAACATAATTGTCATTGACAATGATAAGAACATCGTCGATCTTCCCCAAAGGTTTCTTTACGGAAGAATCAACAAGATGAACACCAAAAGAACAAGGATCAAAAGGTTTCAATTCAAGCATATCATACATTCTTTTGGGTATAACGGAGGTACTAGCTCCAACATCACATAAAGCATAGCAAGAGAAGTTATTCAACTTAATTTTAATCATAGGATCCCAACCATCTTCTAGCTTCCTAGGTATGGAGTCTTCTACCCTAAGCTTCTCCTCCCTAGCTTTGATGAGAGCATTAGTGATATGCTCCGTGAAGGCAAGGTTAAGTGTGCTAGTGTGGGGATCTCTAGACATCTTGTGAAGATAACCAATAACTTCAGAAAGGGTGCAATTATCAAAATCATGGCCACTACTATCAAGTAAAGTGGTAGTGGTGTCCTTTAGGCTCACTTGTTTGGTAGCTTCTATGGTCATAGGAGTTTCTTCTTTTACGGTTGAGGTCATAGCATCACCATTAGTAGGTCCAATGGGACTAGGAGTGCATTGGGTGCTAAGAGTTTGGATATCCTCAACAACTTGGATAGTAGCAACAGTGTGGTGGGTAGGAAGGCTCTTAATTCTATCTTCTTCCTCCTTTTCTCTAGCCCATCTCTCTTTAAGTTTAGCCATCATCCTAATGTGTTCATTAATTTGCACTTGAATAGCATTCATAGGAGTGGTCTTCCTCTCCTCAAGAGGAGAAGTACTAATTTTAAGCAACTCTACCTCATGGGCTAAATTGTCTACCTTCGAAGAGAGATTATCTAGTTTGTCTAGTTTTACTTCTACACTCTTATTGAAGGCCTTTTGGGTAGTGAAGAAGTCTTTAAGCATAATCTTAGTTCAGAAGTGGAGTTCCTGGTGCTAGGATAAGTATTGTTGTTCCCATAGGAATTAGAGGGGAACGGTCTAGGATTGCTACCAAAAATACTCCTATAAGCATTGTTATTGAAATTGTTTCTAGAGATAAAGTTCACATCTACTTGATCTTGAGCAATCAAAGAATTTAAAGGAACATCATGAGGATCAATAGAAGATTGCTTGGAAAGTAGAGACATAATCAAGTCAGCTTTTTCATTTAGGGAGGAAATCTCATCGACAGAGTTTACCTTCCTACCTGTTGGAGCGCGTTCGGTGTGCCATTGGGAATAATTGGTCATCATCTCGTCGAGAAGCTTCGTGGCAGCACCAAGTGTAGTTGACATAAAGGTTCCTCCCGCGGCCAAATCTAACAAGTTCCGCGAGGTAAAGTTCAAGCCTGCATAAAAAGTTTGGATAACCATCCAAGTAGTCAAACCATGAGTAGGGCAGTTCTTGACAAGAGATTTCATGCGTTCCCAAGCTTGGGCAACGTGTTCATTATCCAATTGTTTAAAATTCATTATGTTACTCCTTAGTTGGATAATTTTAGCAGGGGGATAGTACTTCCCAATAAAGGCATCCTTGCACTTGTCCCAAGAATCTATACTATTCCTAGGCAAGGATTGAAACCAGATTTTAGCTCCTCCTCTCAAGGAGAAAGAAAAAAGCTTAAGCTTAACAATATCACCATCTACTTCTTTGTACTTTTGCATATCACAGAGCTCAACAAAATTATTTAAGTGCAAAGCAGCATCATCTCCAGCACCGGAGAATTGATCTTTCATAACTAGGCTCAGTAAAGCAGGTTTAATCTCATAAGAAGGTGCTGAAGTGGCAGGTGTAGCAATAGGCGTGCAGATAAAGTCATTGTTGTTATGACTAGTGAAGTCACACAACTTGGTGTTCTCGGTGGAACCCATAGCAGCACAAGCAAGATAACTATTTTTGTGATTTTTGGTAAGGGACACTAAAGCAAAAACTGAAAGGTAAACTAACAAGACTAAAAAGCAAATATAAAAGATAGCGTGCAACTCCCCTATCTTGAAGAGTGGAGTCCCCGGCAACGGCGCCAGAAACTTTGTTTGATGGCTTCTCGCCCCTCGTTGGTTACCCCAAGTGGAAGGTTGAGATGTAGCATAGCGGCAAATTTCCCTTGGCAACGATACCAAGGATCGAATCCCGTGAGACTCCGAGGGTCGACAAGAAGGTGTCAACGGCGCCAGAAACTTAGCGGTTGATAGGACCTGCACACAGATACAAATAACTTTGCTCCCAACGAGTACAGAGAGGTTGTCAATCCCTCCAGCCTTGTTGTTTACAAAGGATCAAACACAAGAGATAATAATGATAGCTATGACTGCAAATAGGAAATAATAATAGGAAGTAAGTAGAAGGTGTGATCAGTGGTGGTAATATGGACCGGGGTCCCATGATGTTCACTAGTGATGTCTCTCTCCCAAAAGACGATAAAACAGCAAAGCGAGGTAAACAAATTACAGCTGGGCAATTGATAGGATTATGTGCACAAACCAATGCTAACTATGCTGCAAAGAAAGGTAGAGGCTCAAAAGCATGGGCGGTACGCCAAGGCCAGTAGACCGAAATCCATCTGCATCTACTACTAATCATCCACCTTGAGATATCTATCCAGAACATCTCGCTGGTATTAAGTTGCGAATCCCACCCAAAGTGTAAACTCAAAGCAACAGCAACTGCATTAAAAGAACTTTGCGTAAAGTAAACAATCCTTGCACCCGCAAGTACAAGCACCGTTGTTTTCTCCCTTGTGGCAACATCACATCCCCTAGACTCATGTTTCTGTCACTCAAGCTAGTCATCAGGGGGCATGAACCCACTATCAAGCATAACGCTCCCTCTTGGAGTTACTACCTACTACTTGGCCAAAGCAATAAACAGCAATGGAGAACATGCAAGAATTACTCAACAACATAAATATAAATGAGGTGAATCAAATATATTACTCAAACACAATCTAAACATAGTCTCATAATCCATCGGATCCCAGCAAACTCAGCAGAGCAACAGCATAAAGATTACATATGTGCCTCGATCATGTAGGGTAGCTCACGAGGTCTAAACCATGAAGAAAAAAGAGGGGAGGAGAACATCACATAGCTACTGATCATGGACCCATGGTCCAAGGTGGACTACTCACGACTCATCCGGGAAGCGTCCATGGTGGTGGAGAAGCTCCCGGTGGTGGTTCTCCCCTCCGACAAGGTGCCGGGAAGAGTTCTCCTGATGCTCCCGATCTTGGAAGCGTTGCGGCGGCAGAACAAAGGCGAGATCGCGAAAAAGGGTTCCGTCCTCGAGGGTTTCGGGACGCGAGGAATATATATGCGAAGGGGGGTCACCAGAGGCGGAGAGGGGGCCCCAGGCGCCCCCCTGGCGCGGCCAGGGGTGGGGCCGCGCCAGGTGGCCGCCTGGGCCACCCCTGGCTCCCCGCTGGCCCCGCTTTGGTTATTCTTGAAGCTTCCTGTACGCTGATTTTTCCTGTATTTTTCCCGGAATTTTTGGAGCACTTTTAATATGGGGGAAACCTGAAATAGAAAAACAGCAGAAAACATGAACTAGCACTGTGGTGCACTGAGTTAATAGGTTAGTCCAAATATGATCAAAAGTGTATGGAAGTGCATAAATATCATAGCAATATCACACAAAAGAGGCATGGAGCAAGCAGAAATTATAGATACGTTTTGGACGTATCAGAGGCCAGATGGTGGAAATCCAGCCCATAGTAGAATATGAGACCCCTTAAAAAGGGGTGAAGGGCGATTCCGAGTCTACGGAGGAAGTGGGGGATGAACACCACCCTCTCACCGGGCTCCGTAGTAGCGATGTCCTGCCCCGTATTGGGAAGCATGTGCTTGATCTTCGTGGTTCGATACCGCGCTTCCCGCAGCTCCTTGATGTTCTCCTCCATGACGGAGGAGGCCATCCATTTGCCATGAGAGCCTGCCATGGTTGGAGGAGTTGCCGAGGGAAGAAAATCTTGGAACCTGGGCGCTAGAGCTCGAGGATGGAGAGGCAGAGAAAGAATGAGGCGTGGGACGGAAGAGATGGATTCTACCCGCTTATACGGACTACGAACATCAAGCATCCCCCTCCCTCAAGCCTTAAAACTCGCCTGTTCCCAAGGGGTCATGCGAGCGGCACGGTTAGATTACCAAACCTCGTATTGATGGGAATCCCACAATAAGAGGACACAATCTCTTGTTCGACAAGACGGGTCAATGGGAGTTGCATATTAAAATGCAAGGCGGGAGGCACAAAAAACGGTTCGAAATTATGGCAAAGCCAATCGTGATGTTTCACCGGAAAAAGCTATATATACTTTTTGTGCTTTTGTGGTGAGGAGGTTAACCTATTATATACAGAGCCGGATATAAATCTCTTGCTCGGAGGACTACTTTGTAGTATTCGGAGGAGGAACCCGCCTTGCGATGCCAAAGATACCTGGCATGCCGAACTCATCGTCATCGGAAGACTGGTTCAGGGGCTACTGAGGGAGTCCTGGATTACGGGGTCCTCGGGCGTCCGGGCTACGTAACATTGGCTGGACTAATGGGCCATGAAGAGACAAGACAGAAGACTTCCCCCCGTGTCCGGATGGGACCCTCCTTGCTGTGGAAGGCAAGCTTGGCATGGAAGGCAAGCTTGAAGTGGAAGGCAAGCTTGGCGTGTGGATATGAAGATTCCTTTCTCTGTAAACCTACTCTGTACAACCCTAGCCCCCCCGGTGTCTATATAAACCAGAGGGTTTAGTCCGTAGAGGCATTCTTAATCATACAGGCTAGACATCTAGGGTTTAGTCATTACGGTCTCGAGGTAGATCAACTCTTGTGACCCCTATACTCATCAAAGTCAATCAAGCAGGAAGCAGGGTATTACCTCCATCAAGAGGGCCCGAACCTGGGTAAACATTGTGTCCCCTGCCTCCTGTTACCTTAGATCCTTAGACGCACAGTTCGGGACCCCCTACCCGAGATCTACCGGTTTCGACACCGACAAGGACCTTTGTATCGCATCCTCTTGCTTCATCCACACCGTCGTTCACCTTGTCGGGGCCGCTCCTACGACCGTCTCGTTCACCATGCCGGGATATTTCCCCTGCAGCCACCGTCTGCCCTCCTCTATCTGCTTCCACGCCGCTGACGGCCATCGCTATTGCATCACCCCCAATGTCTGAGAAGATTCTTACACAACGCCACACCACAGGCGGTACTCTTTCGTATCTGCTCAAATTATTTATCTCAACAAGAAAATAGATCACCACTACTTCACTGTGATTACTTGTCCATCACTTAGAATCTTACATGTTAGTTGAAAGCAAACGTTGGTTGTGAAGTTGCCTTTGTCTGGTTTGCACCTTCAGATGTGCCATGGCACGCTCAACACTATACTCGCAATGCTTATGGTTTTCCCCTTTTATATTCCACATTAGCTTAAAAGATAGCTCACTGAATTTCTATTTGGGGCCACTCCATTTTGAGAGTTCGTCGAATTTCACCTGAGGGAAGGAAGGGGCTCACTGAAGGGCTGCCCCATTATCTATCTTAGGGTTTTGGGTGGGGACAGTTGTCGGTGTCAAAACTAGAGGATCTCGGGTAGGGGGTCCCGAGTTGTGGACCTCAGATCAATGTATAACAAGGGGACGATGGACACAAAGTTTACCCAGGTTCGAACCCTCTGGAAGAGGTAAAACCCTATGCCCTACTTGATTATATTGAACTGTATATGATGATTACAGAGTCGATCTACCATGAGATCAGATGAACTAAACCCTAAGCGGGTAGGATGATGGTTGTTGTTCTAGCCCCTATGGACTAAATCATCTGGTTTGTATAGATACTAGGGGTACTAGGGTCTACACATGGTCGGTTACAAGGAAGGAATAAACATGTCGATTCTCTCCATCTAAACTTGGAGGACAGGCCAAGGCACCAAAGATGTATTTTCCGGATATGGAGCCACCTCATTGCTCGACCTTCTAGAAGTTGTAATGCGGCCCACTTGTGTGGCCCATAAGAAATAGGTCGGCAGCCCAAGGACCACGTAGTCTCGGACTCCCTCAGTAGCCCCCGAACTAGCCTCCAACACCAGTGCCCCATAGCTCCAAAGTCTTCCGTGCACCTGCAGTCTCCGGCTTGCGGGGCGATTTCTTCTCCCCCTTTGTTTTCGGAGTTATTCCCCTTAGCCAAGCTTTCAAAAGTGGCTCAGCTAAGTCCGACCATGCGTTAACCAGGTTGTATTCGGAGTACGAACTGTAGATATTGCTTAGCCTCGAAGGCTGACCGCCCAAGTGTGAATAATACCTCTGCCTGACAACTTCTGGCAAAAGGTCACACCCGGTCACAAATATTGAATCGTTGTGAAAACTTGATTCGTGATTCGAGGTAGCGCCTCCATTGGCACGTCCAATCAATATGGAGATCGTCCCCGTTTTTTAAGGGATATGATATGATCAATGATTTCGATTATCGCACTCGTGCACAACGTCAAGATTATATCGGGAAGCGACGAGGTATGCAGCGCAGTTAATGGACTCTTGGTATTACGGCATCTTATAAAAGGGAAACATGCACCGCTTATTTTGGCACGCATTCTCCTTCCCCTCTCCATTGTGTTCCCAATCTATAGAGCTCTGATATGTCCATTTTGCATCATGCTTTTATGTTGATATTTATTGCATTATGGATTTTTATTTCACATTATGGTAGAATACTTATGCCTCTTCTCTCTTATTTTACAAAATTTACATGTAGAGGAAGAATGCCGGCAGCTGGAATTCTGGACCGGAAAGGAGAAAATCTGAGAGGCCTATTCTGCACAACTCCAAAAGTACTGAAAATATACGGAGAATTATTTTGGAATATATAAAAAATATTGGGCAAAGATAATCCACAAGGGGGGCCCACCAGGTAGCCACAAGCCTGGGGGGCGCGCCTTACCCCTAGGGCGGCCCCCGGGGCTTGTGGGCCCCCTCGTAGGTCCCTGATACGTCTCCAACGTGTCTATAATTTTTTATCATTCCATGCTATTATATTATCAACTTGAGATGTTTTATATGCATTAATATGCTATATTATATTATTTTGGGGACTAACTTATTAACCTAGAGCCCACTGCCAGTTTCTGTTTTTTCCTTGTTTTTGAGTTTCGTAGGAAAGGAATATCAAACAGAGTCCAAACGGAATAAAACTATCGCGGTGATTTTCCTTGGACCAGAAGACACCCACGGGACTTGGAGTGCAAGTCAGAAGATGCCCGAGGAGGCGACAAGCCTCAGGGGCGCGCCCTAGGGGGGCACCCCTGGGCTTGTGGCCCCCTTGAGGACCCACTAACCTCGTTCCTTGGCCTATATATTCACATATATTCCCCAAACCCTAGAAGCATCCACCAAAACACTTTTCCACAGCCGCCGGTCTTTGACCTCGTGAGATCCCATCTGGGGGCCTATTTTGATACTCTACCGGAGGGGGATTCGATCATGCAGGGCTTATACATCAACGTTGTTGCCCCTCTGATGATGCGTGAGTAGTTTACCTCAGACCTACGGGTTCATAGCTAGTAGCTAGATGGCTTCTTCTCTCTTCATGATCTTCAATACAATGTTCTCCTTGATGTTCTTGGAGATCTATTCGATGTACTCTTCTTTTGCGGTGTGTTTTTCGAGATCTGATGAATTGTGGATTTATGATTAGATTATCTATTAATATTATTTGAGTCTTCTTTGGATTCTTATATGCATGATTTGATAGCTTTGTATTTCTCTTTGATCTATCAATTTGGTTTGGCCAACTAGATTGGTTTATCTTGCAATGGGAGAGGTGCTTTGTGATGGGTTCAATCTTGCGATATCCTCACCCAGTGACAGAAGCGGTAGCGAGGCACGTATTGTATTGTTGCCATTAAGGGTAACAAGATGGAGTTTATATCATATTGCTTGAGTTTATGCCTCTACATCATGTCATCTAGCTTAAGGCGTTACTCTATTTTTAACTTAATACTCTAAATGCATGCTGGATAGCGGTCGATAAGTGGAGCAATTGTAGTAGATGCAGGCAAGAGTTGGTCTACTTGTCACAGACGTGATGCCTATATTCATGATCATTGCCTTAGATATCATCATAACTTTGTGCTTTTCTATCAATTGCTCGACAGTAATTTGTTTACCCACCGTATGCTTTCTTCGAGAGAGAAGCCTCTAGTGAAACCTATGGCCCTCGGGTCTATTTTCCATCATATTTATTCAGATCTACATAATCAAAAACACAAAAATAACTCATTGAGTTTTATTTAATTCTATTTGTTTATCATCTCTCTATTAGATTCCACTCGTGTTTGTGACCATGAAGGGATTGACAACCCCCTTTTCCGCGTTGTGTGCAAGTAATTGTTAGTTTGTGCAGGTGCATATATTGGAGACTTGCTTGTGCTTCCTAATGGATTGATACCTTGGTTCTCAACTGACATAAATACTTATATCTACTTTGTTGCATCACCCTTTCCTCTTCAAGAGAAAAACAATGCAAGCTCAAGAAGTAGCAAGAAGAATTTCTGGTGCCATTGCCGGGGAGGTTCTACATCAAGCCTACCAAGTACTTGTCATAAACTCTCATCTCTTGCACTTACATTATTTTCCATTTGCCTCTCGTTTTCATCTCCCCCACTTCTAAAACGTTTTTCGAAAAAACACAAAAATATTTGCCTTTTTATTCGCCCTCTTTCCATTCGCTTTTTCGTTTGCTATCTTTGCTTGTGTTACCATGTGCCTTTTATTTTGCTTGCATCTTTGCTTGCTGAAAATCTATTGATATGGATCACCTCAAAGTTTTCTACCTGGATCACACTACTAGGAAAAGGGCTATAGCTAATATGGACATTAATGGCGCACCAGATACAGGTGTGCCATTAATGTGCTCATTACTAATGGCACATCTGGTGGGCGGTGCGCCATTACTAGTTCTGAAAAAAAAGATTAAAAAAATTGTTAGCAGTGGCGCACCAGTGTATAGTGCGCCATTACTAGTCCCAACTAGTAATGGCGCACTGCCCTCTCGTGCGCCACTACTAACATGTTTTTTTTTTTCAAAACTAGTAATGGCGCACCACTACCAGGTGCGCCATTAGTAACCCTGGTTACTAATGGCGCATTCTTAGGTGGTGCGCCATTGGTAACCTGGGAGCAGCTAGATATTTTGGACAGCCACCTACCACACTCACCTTCCCCACTTCATTCTCTCCACCTCTATCCAAGCTTGGTCTCGGCTGCCTCCTCCTCCTCACCTCATTTGCACCATAGATTCACCCAAATTAAGTGGATAAATTTCCCTTTTTGATAGGCAAGTAAGGGGAAAGCTTTCTTTATGTTCTAGATCTACTTTTTTCTCCCTCCTACAACATATGTTTGTGTTTGTGGTGTTGCATATGTTTGTGTTTGCATGTACCGGTATTTGAAATGCGATAGTTGTCAATATTTTGCCGGAATGTTGATTCATTTCCGTGTCCACAAGAATTTGGCACTATGCATTCTTTTTGGTCCTATTTTTAGGCAAACTCATGCCAATTTTTTTTGGTTCTAAAATGTCATTTTGCTCTACCCCGTAGGCGACCATGGTCTGCACGATGACCGAAGGCATCGTGAATAGGTTTTTGAGCTCCGCAAAGGCCGAGATGCTTCAAAAGAACGAGACGGAGATAAGATGTCCGTGTCGAAGATGCAAGCTGAAGAGCCTTATTACATACCTGGATTCCGGACAGGTGCGGGACCACCTGCTCTTGCGTAGTTTCATGGATGGCTATCGGTGGCAAGGTGATGAAGATGACTATGAATTCGTCCATGGGTGCCGGGCAAGAAATGAGGAAGGGCAGCAAGACAACTGCGGCGAGGGCGGCCGAGAAGACGAAAAATCTCCAGGACACAGTCATCATGTATAAGATGCCGGACATGATGATGAGGAATATCAAGACGAAGGGCATGATCATGAAGATGAAGATGCCGGAGCAGACCACGATGGACCATCGATGGGCTGGGTGCAGGACCCTCATATTCAAGAGCTGCTTCTCAAGTAGACGGATAACGCAAGAGCTGCCGCCCAAGAGAAAGCCAAGCTGGATCAACTAGAGATAGACGTGCTTACTCCATTGTATGAAGGATGCAGGCCCGAGGATATCCGCCTGAAAGTAACGCTCATGGCTCTGGAGATGAAGGTAAAACACAAAATGACCGACGCATGCTTTGACGAGAACATGTCATTCTGGCACGAACGTCTTCTCAAGGGGAACAAGTGCCCGACCAGCTTCGAGGAGGCGAAGAAAATCGTGTGCCCTCAGGATTTACAGCACGTGAAATACCATGTGTGCATGAACAATTGCATCATTTATCGGGACGAGCACGCGGATTCTACCATATGTCTGGTGTGCGGTGTCACTCGATACAAGAAGAGGAAGAAAGCTCCTTGTAGTAATTTCCGATCACTCCTCGTCTGTAGCGGTATTTCGCGGACCCTAAGCTAGCAAAGCTCCTGCGTTGGCACGCGATAGGGAGGAGAAGAAGCAAGAAGATGACGGAAATGATACAGAGATAAATAAAAAAGACAAGATGCTAAGTCACCCTAAGGATGCGAGCCAGTGGCAAGCGTTGAACTTCGAAGACGTAGAATTTGAGGATGATCCAAGGAACATCGTGCTAGGCGCGAGCACCGAAGGAGTCAATCCGTTTGGCAGACAGAGAAGCACACATAGCACCTGGCCTGTGTTTGTGTGGATGTACAACCTTCCCCCCTAGTTGTGCATGAAGAGGAAGTACATTCACATGAGTATGCTAATTGAAGGGCCGAAACAACCAGGGAACGACATCAATCTGTATCTGGGGTTGCTGAAAGAGGAGCTAGACACGGTGTGGAAAACGCCAGCCAATACGTGGGACGCCGCAGAGAAGGAATATTTCCCTATGAGAGCCGCACTGCTCACGACGGTGCACGACTATCTCGGTTACAAATATGTCCCAGGGCAGGTGGTCCACGGATTTTCTGGATGCGTCAGGTGCATGGATGACACACCGTATCGCTAACTAGATAGAGATCCCGGGTCTTCGAAAACCGTGTTCATGGGACATCGAAGGTGGCTTCGCGAAGATGAATCATGGAGAAAACGCAAGGATCTGTTCGATGGTGAAACCGAACCCCGAAGACGCCCGCGTACGAGGAGCGGCGAGGAAATAGACGAGCTATTGAAAAATTGGAAAGAGTGCCCACCGCCGGGAAAGGCGCTAGAGCCGGGAAAAAGCGAAAGGCGCCAGAGCCGCTGCTGAAAGTATGGAAAACAAGGTCTGTTTTCTGGGACTTGCCGTACTAGAAGATCCTCCATGTGCCTCACAGCTTTGATGCCATGCATATCGCGAAGAACGTGTGCGAGAGTCTGCTTGGTACCCTGCTTAACATGCCAGAGAGGACCAAAGATGGGCCGAAAGCAAGGGCAGACTTGAAATCAATGGGCATCAGGGAGGAGCTTCACGCTAATGATGATGATGATGATGATGAGGCGAACCAGGACACGGAGAGTCGTCGCAAAGGCAAAAAGGCCAAGAAGATCGGAAATGGCTACCCTCCCGCGTGCTTCACTCTAAGTGAAGAGGAGATCGATCAGTTTTTCACCTGCCTCATAGGAGTAAAAATTCCTTACGGTTACGCGGGGAAGATAAGCAGATACCTAGACTCGGCGAAGCAGAAGTTCAGCGGGATGAAGTCTCACGACTATCACGTGCTGATGACGCAGATACTTCCAGTTGCAATCCGCGGGATCATGGACGCGCACGTCCGTGAAATGCTATTTGTCCTATGCAACTTTTTTGACGTCATCTCTCGGAAGTCGGTTGGCGTGAGGCAACTTAGAAGGCTACAAGAAGAGATCATGGTGATACTATGCAAGCTTGAGATGTACTTCCCCCCCGCATTCTTCGACGTTATGGTACATCTGCTGGTCCATATCGTGGAGGATATCATCCAACTCGGGCCGACGTTCCTGCACAGCATGATGCCATTCGAAAGGATGAATGGTGTCATCAAAGGATACGTTTGCAACATGTCACGTCCAGAGGGAAGCATAGTCAGGGGCTTTCTAACCGAAGAGTGCATCTCCTACTGCACGAATTATCTAGGCATTGAGAACCCCGTTGGTCTACCCGTCAACAAGCACTTCGGGAGGCTCGCTAGATGGGGTCACCGCGATGGTCGCCGCAAAATGCATGTCGACTTCGAGGGCGACTCGCCGACTTTGAAAGAGCAAACCTAGTCGCGCTACAACACATAGACATGGTCGATCCTTGGGTGGTAGAGCAAAAAACCTTTATTGAGAAGACATACAATGACCGACGCTAATAGATGACGGAAGAGCACAACTCATGTTTCACGCGCTGGTTCAAGGAGAAGCTTCTGTCGTACCCTTTACATGAGGATTCTTCCGCGGAAGAAAATCTCATATTCGCCTTGTCACAGGGCGCCGAGCACAACCTGATGATGTATGAGGAGTACGATATCAACGGCTACACGTTCTACACCGAGGACAAGGACATGAAGAGCGATGGTTATCAGAACTCCGGGGTAACGATGGAATCCTACACCGGTAACGACAAGGACAGATACTATGGAAGGATCGAGGAGATCTGGGAGCTAAGCTACGCTGGAGAGAAGGTCCCGATGTTCCGTGTCAGATGGGCCAAGAGCGTCCTAAAAGAAGACCGATATTTCACCACCATGGTTATACCCGAAGCCAAATCCAAGACCGCGGGCGCAAACGTCACCGCGAAAAATGAGCCATGGGTACTGGCTTCCCAAGTGGACCAATGCTTCTTCATTACCGACCCGTCAAAGCCCAGTCGTGTTGTCGTGAGGAGAGGCAAAAGGAAGATCATCGAAATGGATGGAGTTGCCAATGAGCAAGACTTCGACAAGTACGGCGACCGAAGATGGAACATGACGATGACGATGAAGTGCCATACACCACAAGAAGAAGCAGGACCACCCTACCTAAAGGACGTCCGTTCAAGAGAAGAACTCCATTTGCAAAAAAGAAGGGCAAGAAGATTGTGAAAAGATAACTAGCTAAGATCGATTGTATTTAAATTGTAGCCTTCATTTCTCGATTTTATTTTGACATGTGGAAATGACATTTCTTCTGTTCTAGTCCTCATGAATATTTATTTATGTTTATTTGAACTCATGAATATTTTTTGAACTCATGGGTACTTTTTGAATTCATGAATATTTTAAAATTTCATGGGCACTTTTTGAATTCATGAATATTTTTTCACATTTGATGATATTTTTCATATTCATAAATGTTTTACCAATTCACAAATGAATGCAACTAACAATCCAAAAAAAAAGTTACTAATGGCGCACCCCTAGGTGGTGAGCCATTGCTATCAAGGTACTTATGGCGCACCCCTAGGAGGTGCGCCATTGGTATACCAATTTTTATTTAATTAGGTCTATTCTGTTATTGAATTTCTAACTCACAAAAAGTATTGATTTGTTAATAATTTTTTGAACTCATGAATATTTTAAAATTTCATGGGCACTTTTTGAATTCATGAATATTTTTTCAAATTTGATGATATTTTTTCATATTCATAAATTTGATGCAACATTGCCACGTTATAAATAAAAGTGCCAGTAGGCTTTCCTTAAAAAAAATTCCAAAAAAAATTACTAATGGCGCACCGCTAGGAGGTGCGCCATTGCTATCAATGTACTTATGGCGCACCAGGAGGAGGTGCGCCATTGCTAACCCTCCCCCCACTCCACTTGTTCCCCTCTCCCTCTCACCTCTCTCCCTCCATTCGCCAGATCCACGCGCCAACCAACTGCGCCGCCATCCCGACACACTGCGCCGCCGCCCTGACCCACGCGCCGCCGCCCAGACCCACTGCGCCGCCCCTAGCTTCCCTCCACTCCTCAGCCTCCCTTCCTCCTCTAGATCCGCCTCCCCGAGCGCGGCCGCCGAGCGTCACCGCGACCACCGACCGCCCCGTGCTCCGTTGTCGTGCCGGCGTCACCTAGGAGCTGCGCCAGGAGCAACACCGTCGGGTCATCAAGGGCTCACACCACCGCCTGCGCCAGGGCTCGCGTTGTCGGCGGTTTCCACCTCGCCGCTCCCACTTCAGCCAGCACGGCAGCCGCCTCCGTCTTCGTAGAAGAAGCAGCGATCCCCATCGCCAACAGCCCAAGAAAGGTTCCTATCCGCTCCCTCCCTCCCTCCCTCCCCTATGCGTCTTCACGTTGATACTTAGTCTAGTTTGTTTCATTGCTATGGTTGATTTCGTTTCTTGTTTAGTTCCCGATATCTCTAGTTTGTGGCGTGTCAATTGACAATTCTGAGAGATGCTTGACTGTTAATGCTTCAGAGTTCAGAGCTCGAGTGCACATTGCCATAGCCTAGGGAAACGTTTTGAGTTCTTCCTGCATCTTGGATTTGTTTGATTCTTTGGTCAAATTGAGCCTTCGGTGGTTTACACAAACATATGTATCCTCTCACTTGCATAATTCTGCTACATACTCATTACCTCGCCTCTTAGTTTTCAATCAGACCCTGATCTGCACCCCTTTGAAAATTATATTTTGGTTTGCATTGTAAACTGAATCCCCAAGATGTTGTAATTCAACCTATCTACACATAATAAAATTTAACAAATAGCGTGCGTTGCTATTGTTCTCTAAGTTGTGTGAATGATGTTCATACTACATAATGGTTAGTTTACATTTGCTAAGAAGCGCCTTACTGTGCATGGTGACTAGTAAACCAAATGCAACTAACTAGTTTTAAAAAAAACCGACTTTCTTCTGTACTGAATATATGTTTGAGCCTCTTCGAAAAAAAGATAGTGAACATGTTCTAAAGGCATCCACATTAAGTGCAGACCTACAAAGGGAAGAGACTCCTGCACCTAAAAAGGGAAAAGTTTCGATCCACATTAAGTTCTTCAGAGTTCAGAGGAGGGGTTTGCATCCACATGATTGATCACAGAGGGGTTTTACATCATGCAGGCTTTTGCTTTTCTGTGTCCCAAATCATAGCGGACAGCGTAGTAGAGGCCGGCACAGTAGAAGCCATATGGCGCCGAGGCGTTGCTATCTCACTGCGGCTGGCGCTGGCATGCAGCGTGGCATAGCCGGGCGGTAGAGTGGGCAGTGCTGGCAATATGCAGGAGGGTAGAAATAAAGTGCAGAAATTTGAGTGCCTAGTTCTCACCTCTCGACTCCCAGCTAGTTTGATACTCATGTTATTAAGTCTGAACTAGTGAATATGTACAGGCGAAAATAATACGTTTATGAAACTTAACTTGCATCTCAATAGAGGCAACTCTGCAGTGCTTCTGAATCACATCTATTACAGGTTTAAACCAAGTGATCAACTTGCATTCACAACATAATATAGAGATTAAATATATGCATTCAGGTCATGCAGGAACTGTACTCGTGCAGTCAAGATTCAGACATAGCCAAATATACATACCATTTTTATTTCTGTTTTCATTTTTTGCGGGTGAAATATACAGACTCTGACATGATAAATGACATGGTATCATGAGCAGTAAATTTACAGAGCTCGTATACAGCAAATACAATGACATGGTATGCATATGCCCGAGCTGCTAGTTAGCATATGCTGCATGTGGTTTTTGTTGGTGTAATTAAATATGAACTGATCCCAAGCAATGCACACCACCATCTCAAGTGACCAACCAACCAACCAACCAGTTTTTAACTGAGTGTGGGCTCGATCTTATCTTACGGGCAATGCTTAGGGCCTAAACTATCACGGTGTTTCTACCTAGCTATATGATGATTTAGGGCAAATAGTCAAAAGCCTCTTACAAACAAACATGAGCTTACTCTATGGTTTTTGGGGTTTGACCTGCTTCTTTGTTGCTAAAGTTTGACCACTTGTCACACCCTGATTTTCATGTCACATTGCTTAAGCTGATTACCATGTTAAAAATGTTGATTTACAAAAACTTTTGAGTGTTTTTGACTTTGCTTGATTTGACTTTTGTCTGCTGTTTGCTAGTGCTCTAAAAATCAAATAAATCCTCCAACTCTTATACTTCATCTCCTTGATCCAAAACCTTTTCCCAATGATCATGCCATGTGTATAGACCAGTATAGGATTTTCTTATAAAAATATTTTGGCCAAATAGTATTTTCTAAAATTAGATTTTCCAAAAACCCCTGAATTGAGGTTTGCACTACAAGTACCTTATTTAGGGTGTGAAAAATCTTTCAAATAGTATATTTGAATCCTATTAGGTATAGGACTCCCAGAAACCACAAAAATTTAATTTTAAAAGTTATTTTTATATTTTATTTAAAAGCTTTTTCTTAAGGCCAGAAATGGTCTTTAATAGGAAATTTTTTTAATCATTTCAAAAATATTTGCCAAAATACAGGGAAACTCATAGGACATATATTGTCCATATATAAGAGTTTCAGCACATGTTCATGTTCAAAATATTGGACAAATCCTTCCAAAACCCTTTTTGGATATTTGAAGCTTTTGAAATATTTACAAAGGAAATATTCTCCAAAAATTCCAGGGAAATTTTATCATGTCATATATGACATATTTGCTGATCTTGCAAAGCCTCATGCCTTGAAGATCAAGGAAACATCATCTAATCCCCTCAAAACCATTTCTGTCCATTTTGAAGTTTGAGCAACTTTACATTGCCAAACTTTTCCAAATGCTCTCAAACTTGGTGCACATGCTAAAATGATGAAATTATGCATCTATGCCAAATGGCACAAGTTTTGCAGAAGCATAACTTGATCTAAGTGCCCCAAAACCATTTCTGTTCAAATTCAAATTTGAACAACTCTACATTGTCAACTTTTTACCTGGGGCTTCAAACTTTGTGGGCATGATCATAACCCCAAATGATGATGCTACACCAAGTGGTGCATCAAGGGGAGATGATTAGCTTAACTCAAACATGGTGAAACCATTTTTGTTGATTTCTAGGGTTCACCAAAGTTACATTGGCAACTTTGCCCAAATGAGCTCAAATTTGGTGGAAGGGCCTAAATGTATGTCACATTTAATCCGGTTAAGTGTCATAGCCAGTGGAGATCATTTGCTTGCCCAAAACATGATCAAACACCTTCTGTCAAATTACCAAAACCATTGTTTGGACCCCTTTTACTATTTCCCTTTACCTCAAATTCTTACCACAGCTTCTCCTGATCATCTTCTACCCCCAATAACTTTCCCATATCCTCAGCTCAATGATTGGGGGGTGAAAACCCCAATTTACCCTTCTGGACAACAGTTTTCACCTCCTCCTTCACCTCCCTCCTCATTCCAGTGGCTCCCCAAGGCATCCAAGACCATCACACCTTTGTTTACTACCCCCTCGACCCCCCAGACATCCTTGGGCATGATGGACACGACCAGAGCAGGGAGGACACGGCTATGCCGGCCAAACAGGCGCTCTGGAGCGCGCTACAGTGCCCTGGCGTACTGTAGCCTCGCCCAACCAGGAGCCCCCGACTACCTCGGGCCTCCTCCTCGTGTCCCCCGAGGTCGCCTCGACGTCCGTGTCACGCAGCGTTGTCGGCCCCTCCTCCTTCTGCCTCCTGCTGCCCCTCTCGCACGCGCACCAGCCGACCCCGAGCTCCAGTGAGCGAGCTCACACGCGCGACTCCTCTGACCGTTTCCCCGCTCCCTTTCTTCTCTCCCTGGTCCTAGACCATGCCCACGAACACCCTGGACAAGGGCTTGTGTGCCAATTCCGTCCCCTGGCACTGCCTTGGCCATGGCCGTGGATGCCACCCACGGTGCACCGAAGCCTCGCTATATAAGGCCATATCGAGCCTCCCTCTCTATGCCCCGGACTCCCTCTCCCTCTCCAGATCCTCTTGGACCGTTCCACTCCTCCTCCCGTGCCCTCCATCCATCACTACGGCCGGAGCAGAGCCGCCGGCCGCCGCCTAAATTCGCGGGCCTCGACCTTTCTCTCCTCCCCCTGAGCATCCCCGCACCCTTTCATCACCACCGCCAACTCACCCCAGGCTCCATTCCCTCCTCCTCGTGTTTTCCTCGCCGTGTTGAACATCACCATCGCCACCGTCCGCCACGGCCGATGCGCTGCTCGAGTCCGGCCACCCCAGCGGTCATGGCGCACCTCTAGGGGTGCGACACACTGTCATGAGCACGCCGGTGTGCTGGGCGTCGACGGAGGTGGTCGGTGCCGCCGGGGAGAGCGCCGGCGCCGCTTGGCCGTACCTCCCCTGTTCCCCATCGTACCCCGCGGGAGGAAGAAGACGACCTGCCACTGGGGCCCGCACGTCAGCGACCCAATGGGCGGGCCCCTCCGTTTAAGTGGAAACAGATCTGGCCTCGACCGCCTTCCCTGCGCGGAAACGCCCTTCCTAGCAGGCGCCTTCGACGTGGCCTGGCCCTCTGCGTGCGGCTGTGCAGTTCGGCCGGCCCAGTGCACAGAAGCACTAAGCCTCGCCCTATGCACAGTAAAGGGTATACCCCCTTTTTCCTTTTCTTTTCCTTTCTCAGACAACTTCAAAAATACTTAAATAATTCATTTGAACTCCAAATTTGGTGATTCAAATTTCCAATGACTCCATAAATCATGATCTACCTGTTGGTGCAACATGCACATTTTTCCAGGAACTTTTCCTTCACAAATAATTATCAAATGCCAATATTTCATTTTCTGTGATGAATTTAGAAAATCACAGAGGGCTCAAATTTGATCCAAATGCAGTAGTTCAAATTCCTAGATGCTTGTCATATCCAAACTTAGTTTTGGATCATTTTTATTAATACTTTCTGTACCCCACCAAATATTGAGCCATTTCTTCATATTTATCAGCTTTGCAAAATCCTAGGAAATTCATTTGAATTCCAAATCCAGTGAAACCAACTCCTAGATGCTTCTAAAATCATGACTTGTTGATGGGTGCCTTTGCTCATCATTCAAGAAAATATTTCTGTATACTTCTTTCAAATCCATAAACCCCTTGGTTCCATCATATTGAAATGATCCAAACTATCCATTGATCCAATGCCTATGAAAACACCTTGGACATTTCTAATATGACCAGAGGTATCCTAGAAAAGTCCAACTCCTATTTTTAGAGCACTTTTATTTAGGCTTTGATTGTGTTGCTTATTATGATTGTTTCCATCGATTAGTTGACCAAATAAACGGAGTACTCGGAGATGGACCAGAAGGTTTGATGACTCGGAAGGATAAGGCAAGCAGCCCTTTGACCATGTTCGAGAAACCTTTTTATGCATGTCTCGTAGCACCTTATTATCAATGCATCGGAATCATGTTGAGGTGGAGACCACTTTGGTTGCTACCTTTGTTACTTTACTATTGAAACTTGCATCAAACATGACCCTACCTTCCTATGAGGGTTATGTGGGTGGGAGTAGATAGATGTATGCTATAGTAGTTGGCTACGCAAAATGGGTCAGGGATATGCATTGAGTGAAACAAGTGTGGTTTGACATACTTGCAAATGACCCAGTGGGTGCCATTAATGCCCCTGGGAGATGATGAGAAACTAGGGCACTACTTGGGAAGAAGTAGTGTACCGAGGCTTGATGAGAGTGTTGTTGATAGAGATGGATTATATTTATGTGTGACTACCGTCCCAACCAAACATGCGCAACCACACTACCCTTATATGGGAAAGGGCATTATTGATTACCTAGGTCGATACTAGCATGGTGCCCGCATTACTAGTGACGGGGGTGACATGAGGTCACTCTCGGGACGGGGTCGTGCTTGGATAGGCGGCCATGACTGTCTTTACAGGGCACCGGACACACCGTTGGTACCCCGTGCTTGTGGTATGTGATGAATATGGGAGCGGGTCTCCACAATTATTAAGATGTGAAATGTGGGGAACGGGGATTGCTACCAATCGAGTGGACTCTATGTTAGTGTCGTCTAGGGAAAGATAGTGATCGGGTGCTTACCCCGGGTACTTGAGGTACCGCGGGTCGTGGATGTCACGGAAGTTCCCCGGATCTTGTGGGTAAAGTGTGCAACCTCTGCAGAGTGTCAAACTATTCGAATAGCCGTGTTCGCGGTCAAGGACAGTTGGGTGGTGCTACTTAGACTATGTCCATAAGTTCTGGAAAACAACACGCTTTGAGTAAATCTGTTGATGTGATTGTGAGAAAGTCACAGTGAGCTTGAGCATGAGTTGATTTCAACTCTTTCTCGATAATGATGTCTGTGACCTCCTGATACTTCTTGCAGACACATGCATGTCCATGTTATATGTTGATCATACTTGCATATGAAAAACTAGCTCTCCGCAAAATTGCCAATTTAGTAGTAGAGCCTTGCATAATTATTCTGTTATCACACTTGGGTTGCTTGCGAGTACATTCAAAGTACTCATTGGCTTGCCACTGGTTATTCTATTGGCCAGGCATGAGAGAACAGGTTATGATGAAGATTTCTTGGTGACGAGCATGCGAGCTAGGACGCTTCCTAGTCAGAATGCCTGTAGGGTTAAGGCAGATGGCATGGGTCCAAGTTGACTATTGAAGATTTCCGCTGCGATGATATACTCTAGAGTTGACCTTAATGGTCCTATTTGTGTAATAAGGTATGTAAGGATGTAAGACTCTTGTTATTCAGCTTTTGTGTGTTCAGTGAGCATTGATCTCTGGGATCACTGTACACGTGCATCCGGTGATCTTGACTTACGAGTCGGGGTCCCCACAGAGCTGGTATCGGAGCCATCCTGACTGTAGGAAGCCTTAGTTAGCATGGTCCTTAGTTAGGGTAAAACTATTTCCAAAACTATTACTAGTTTTCAAAACTATCTATATTTCTCTTCCCTTCCCAGTTTCTCGAAAACTAGGTTATACTTAATCTCTTCCCCCTTCAAAATTGTTGGTCGCTAGAACCCTTATGCCCAGACCACTGGATTTTCTGTAATCCTCGTGGAGTGCACCTTGCCAAACACTCACCCACCACTTCTGAACACAAGAGTGGCGACACCTCGACAAGACGATACCAACAGAAAAATTCATCCTCGAGGAATGAGGACATGAAGACCCAGAAGATGATGACACCCTTGACAGTGCCCCAAGAAGATGCAACATTGGCCTAGGATGACCAGGGTATAGGTTATGCAAAATTATGATATGCATCGCTAATAGAGGAATCCTGTCACTACCGTTGTTGTATCAGCAACCACCGGTGGATGAGAACCTCGCCATTTGGTCCGCCTCACTATAGTGAGCAGGAAAGCGGTTCTCTTCGTCCCCCGCTCTTGGTGTCGATGTTTTCATCAACGAAACCGACATGTTGGACCTCTATTATGCCTTGATATTGTCATTGCATACGGATTGCCCACCTGGTACCCTCGACGTCCCAGAAGGCACAAGGGGTCGTCATGATTAAAGAGACAAGAAAAGACCAAGTCAACACCAGCTGCATGGAGACACCTTCACCGCATCACCTCATCAGGCGAGAAGTTGTTGAAGATTCTTCAGGCTCAACCCGGATCATTCATCAAACAACTACAAGGGACATAGCAACACCTGAGGAAGCTCAGAAGACTGCACGAGGCACAAGTCACGACACTGAGTCCGAGAACCCCTAGGGTAGGATGAGTCGTGTACCCCCTATGCGCAGTCGAGTCTGTATGATGGTTCGAATAGAACCATGATTGTGTGTTGCTTGCTTTTATTTGTTTGTGATTTGATATAAGTCGGACTTTTGCCCTAGGCAATGAGTGCATGGCTATATCACCTTCCTTGCCTTGTTTCTTTTGTTTCGACCCTTTTTGCACCTGTTTGTTGCACCTGCACTATAGAACCCCCTTTAGGCATTTCCCTCCTCTACGCTACTTTTTCCCTCTCTTCTGTCTCCCCCAACTGAAGACCCGCAAGACAAGATGCACCAAGGATTCTACCTCGGCAACCAACTGGCACTGAAGACTTCTGCTATAACCTCCACGACCAGATACAACCCCGTAGAGTTATGTTTAACCCTCCAGACTAGTAACCCATTCCTAGACCCTTTGAGACTCCACGAGACACTCCAGCACGAACCCTTAACTATGTGCTTGACCCATAGAATCGCGAGAGAACCTGTTAAGCCTTTGTAACCTCGCACAACACTGGGTTCGTAAAGGAACTAGTGAGTGAGCACATTTTCATCCTAATATAGCACAAGAACTGGCGATGCCATAGATAGACCAATTTGAGGATATAAGACAGATGACTTGGTGGCTTTATATCAGTGACTTCGAGGAATTATCTGAGACCTTGATGGATTGTGAGGTTTTCATATTGGTGGGATCATGACTTAGGGGAAGCATGTAGGTGATTCTGGTTGGTATAACTGCTAGATATATCTGCATGGTTCGTAGTAAATTGGATTTAGACCCATGGTCTCTATCATGATATCATGCTTCTTGGTGGACAATAACCTAGGAGATTGGATTATTTGTCGGAGTTGATTTAGGGATCTATATAATCGTGATCTTGGAGTTTACTTGACCCAGATGATGGGAATTTGGTGGACTTACTATCGTAATGCATAGTCCTTCCAAGTATTTGGGTATCATAAGGACTTGAGATCTTGTGGAACGCCGTAGACATCGGATTTGTAGAATTGTTGGGTTATGTGGTGATTAATGGAACTTACCGGGCTATTGGAGTTGATCTATAGGAAGGAAACAAAATCTTGGAGTGGCATATGACGTGTTTCCTTAGAATAGTGATGCATTGTTATGAGCCTTGCAAGAATAGATTGAGTACTTGGATTGTGGAGTTTAATTTAAGCTCAGCAGCATGTGTGACCTACCCATGGGTTTTAGGGGTAGACATACATATGGATTTGGGGATCGTAGCCAAGTATAATTTTGTTAGACCGTCTCTTGAGAATCATGAGGACATGAATGGCATGAATGGTGATTGAAGTTGGTCTATGCGAGAAGATGTTTTATCGTTCGGAGTACTAGATAGAGCTATTGGCATCTCAGAAACTGTGCTTAAGGATAAGATAGTAAACGTTCACTCACTCACTAGAATCCTTGAAACCCTTAAGCCTCACCAAGCCACAACCTGGTAAGATTCTGACCACGGGCCTTGGCTCTAAGTCGGGAAGGCCTCTGCAATACTCAACGGAGACCACCACCAATACCCCAGCCTACCTTGTGTACCCCCATAGACCTCATGGAGTAATTGGACGAGTTGGGTAACATCATTATTTGATGGCCTACTTGTCTGCCCGAAGACAAAGAAGAGGCGGACAGCTGGATATAAGACATTTGAAGACCGCCCTGTCAAGAAGGAAGAACTACACCAACCATCGTCATCAAGAAGTAAACTTCCACGTCGAAGACCGGGCGTATCTGCAAACCACTCCTCTCGAAGGAACCGAGCATTTCCGTGTCGAAGGAACGCTCCTACCAAGATTTATCGACCCTTCTTCAAGACCACTGCAAGTCAAATAGTAGACGGCTCCCAGCTAGACTTACCACCTGAGATACCCTCCGTGCACCAAATCTTCCACGAGTCCCCACTCTGGAAGTACTTCTTACCTCCTAACTAGCCCGGTGCCCGCAAGGACATCGATCACCGAGCCTTTGACAACTAACCCAACCTAACCTATGCAAGAGACCCCTCAGCAACCTCCATCAAAGAGGATAACAAGCAAGAAGCCACACCACCAAGTACTTCAAGATTCCATGGAGCACCACTCGGAAGCAGAACCAACAAGAAGAAGTGAAGACTACCCCGTATCCAAGACTCCGTTTTCCTTTCCACGCCTAGTCTGGGAATCTCGGGGACGAGATTCTTGTAAGGGGGTAGGTCTGTCACACCCTGATTTTCATGTCACATTGCTTAAGCTGATTACCATGTTAAAAATGTGGATTTACAAAAACTTTTGAGTGTTTTTGACTTTGCTTGATTTGACTTTTGTCTGCTGTTTGCTAGTGCTCTAAAAATCAAATAAATCCTCCAACTCTTATACTTCATCTCCTTGATCCAAAACCTTTTCCCAATGATCATGCCATGTGTATAGACCAGTATAGGATTTTCTTATAAAAATATTTTGGCCAAATAGTATTTTCTAAAATTAGTTGTTCCAAAAACCCCTGAATTGAGGTTTGCACTACAAGTACCTTATTTAGGGTGTCAAAAATCTTTCAAAAAGTATATTTGAATCCTATTAGGTATAGGACTCCCAGAAACCACAAAAAATTAATTTTAAAAGTTATTTTTATATTTTATTTAAAAGCTTTTGCTTAAGGCCAGAAATGGTCTTTAATAGGGAAAAATTATTTAATCATTTCAAAAATATTTGCCAAAATTCAGTGAAACTCATAGGACATATATTGTCCCTATATAAGAGTTTCAGCACATGGTCATGTTCAAAATATTGGACAAATCCTTCCAAAACCCTTTTTGGATATTTGAAGCTTTTGAAATATTTACAAAGGAAATATTCTCCAAAAATTCCAGGGAAATTCTATCATGTCATATATGACATATTTGCTGATCTTGCAAAGCCTCATGCCTTGAAGATAAAGTAAACATCATCTAATCCCCTCAAAACCATTTCTGTCCATTTTGAAGTTTGAGCAACTTTACATTGCCAAACTTTTCCAAATGCTCTCAAACTTGGTGCACATGCTAAAATGATGAAATTACGCATCTATGCCAAATGGCACAAGTTTTGGAGAAGCATAACTTGATCTAAGTGCCCCAAAACCATTTCTGTTCAAATTCAAATTTGAACAACTCTACATTGTCAACTTTTTACCTGGGGCTTCAAACTTTGTGGGCATGATCATAACCCCAAATGATGATGCTACACCAAGTGGTGCATCAAGGGGAGATGATTAGCTTAACTCAAACATGGTGAAACTATTTCTGTTGATTTCTAGGGTTAACCAAAGTTACATTGGCAACTTTACCCAAATGAGCTCAAATTTGGTGGAAGGGCCTAAATGTATGTGACATTTAATCCTGTTAAGTGTCATAGCCAGTGGAGATCATTTGCTTGCCCAAAACATGATCAAACACCTTCTGTCAAATTACCAAAACCATTGTTTGGACCCCTTTTACTATTTCCCTTTACCTCAAATTCTTACCACAGCTTCTCCTGATCATCTTCTACCCCCAGTAACTTTCCCATATCCTCAGCTCAATGATTGGGGGGGTGAAAACCCCAATTTACTCTTCTGGACAACAGGTTTGACCTCCTCCTTCACATCCCTCCTCATTCCAGTGGCTCCCCAGGGCATCCAAGACCATCACACCTTTGTTTACTACCCCTTCAACCCGCCAGACATCCTTGGGCATGATGAACACGACCAGAGCAGCGAGGACACGGCTATGCCGGCCAAACGTGCGCTCTGGAGCGCGCTACAGTGCCCTGGCGCACTGTAGCCTCGCCCAACCAGGAGCCCCCGACCACCTCGGGCCTCCTCCTCGTGTCCCCCGAGGTCGCCTCGACGTCCGTGTCACGCAGCGTTATCAGCCCCCTCCTCCTTCTCCCTCCTTCTGCCCCTCTCGCATGCGCACCGGCCGACCCCGAGCTCCAGTGAGCAAGCTCACACGCGTGACTCCTCTAACCGTTTCCCCGCTCCCTTTCTTCTCTCCCTGGTCCTAGACCATGCCCACGAACACCCTGGACAAGGGCTTGTGTGCCAATTCCGTCCCCTGGCACTGCCTTGGCCATGGCCGTGGATGCCACCCACGGTGCACCGAAGCCTCGCCACATAAGGCCATATCGAGCTTCCCTCTCTATGCCCTGGACTCCCTCTCCCTCTCCTCATCCGCTTGGGCCGTCCCACTCCTCCTCCCGTGCCCTCCATCCATCACTACGGCCGGAGCAGAGCCGCCGGCCGCCGCCTAAATTCGTGGACCTCGACCTTTCTCTCCTCCCCCTGAGCATCCCCGCACCCTTTCATCACCACCGCCAACTCACCACAGGCTCCATTCCCTCCTCCTCGTGTTTTCCTCGCCGTGTTGAACATCACCATCGCCACCGTCCGCCGCGGCCGATGCGCTGCTCGAGTCCGGCCACCCCAGTGGTCGTGGCGCACCTCTACGGGTGCGGCAAACCGTCCTGAGCATGTCGGTGTGCTGGGCGTCGACGGAGGTGGTCGGTGCCGCCAGGGAGAGCGCCGGCGCCGGGCCGTACCTCCCCTGTTCCCCGTCGTACCGCGCGGGAGGAAGAAGACGACCTGCCACTGGGGCCCGCACGTCAGCGACCCAGTGGGCGGGCCCCTCCGTTTAAGTGGAAACAGATCTGGCCTCAACCGCCTCCCCTGCGCGGAAACGCCCTTCCAGGCGGGCGCCTTCGACGTGGCCTGGCCCTTTGCGCGCGGCTGTGCAGTTGGGCTGGCCCAGTGCACTGAAGCACTAAGCCTCGCCCTGTGCGCAGTAAAGGGTATACCCCCTTTTTCCTTTTCTTTTCCTTTCTCAGACAACTTCAAAAATGCTTAAATAATTCATTTGAACTCCAAATTTGGTGATTCAAATTTCCGGTGACTCCATAAATCATGATCTACCTGTTGGTGCAACATGCACATTTTTCCAAGAACTTTTCCTTCACAAATAATTATCAAATGCCAATATTTCATTTTCTGTGATGAACTTTAGAAAATCACAGAGGGCTCAAATTTGATCCAAATGCAGTAGTTCAAATTCCTAGATGCTTGTCATATCCAAACTTAGTTTTGGAACATTTTTATTAATAATTTTTGTACCCCACCAAATATTGAGCCATTTCTTCATATTTATCTGCTTTGCAAAATCCTAGGAAATTCATTTGAATTCCAAATCCAGTGAAACCAACTCCTAGATCCTTCTAAAATCATGACTTGTTGATGGGTGCCTTTGCTCATCATTCAAGAAAATATTTCTGTATACTTCTTTCAAATCCATAAACCCCTTGGTTCCATCATATTGAAATGATCCAAACTATCCATTGATCCAATGCCTATGAAAACACCTTGGACATTTCTAATATGACCTGAGGTATCCTAGAAAAGTCCAACTCCTATTTTCAGAGCACTTTTATTTTTGCTTTGATTGTGTTGCTTATTATGATTGTTTCCATCGATTAGTTGACCAAATAAACGGAGTACTCGGAGATGGACCAGAAGGTTTGAAGACTCGGAAGGATAAGGCAAGCAGCCCTTTGACCATGTTCGAGAAACCTTTTTATGCATGTCCCGTAGCACCTTATTATCAATGCATCGGAATCATGTTGAGGTGGAGACCACTTTGGTTGCTACCTTTGTTACTTTACTATTGAAACTTGCATCAAACATGACCCTACCTTCCTATGAGGGTTATGTGGGTGGGAGTAGATAGATGTATGCTATAGTAGTTGGCTACGCAAAATGGGTCAGGGATATGCATTGAGTGAAACAAGTGTGGTTTGACATACTTGCAAATGACCCAGTGGGTGCCATTAATGCCCCTGGGAGATGATGAGAAACTAGGGCACTACTTGGGAAGAAGTAGTGTACTGAGGCTTGATGAGAGTGTTGTTGATAGAGATGGATTATATTTATGTGTGACTACCGTCCCAACCAAACATGCGCAACCACACTACCCTTATATGGGAAAGGGCATTATTGATTACCTAGGTCGATACTAGCATGGTGCCCGCATTACTAGTGACGGGGGTGACATGAGGTCACTCTCGGGACGGGGTCGTGCTTGGATAGGCGGCCATGACTGTCTTTACAGGGCACCGGACACACCGTTGGTACCCCGTGCTTGTGGTATGTGATGAATATGGGAGCGGGTCTCCACAATTATTAAGATGTGAAATGTGGGGAACGGGGATTGCTACCAATCGAGTGGACTCTATGTTAGTGTCGTCTAGGGAAAGATAGTGATCGGGTGCTTACCCCGGGTACTTGAGGTACCGCGGGTCGTGGATGTCACGGAAGTTCCCCGGATCTTGTGGGTAAAGTGTGTAACCTCTGGAGAGTGTCAAACTATTCGAATAGCCGTGTCCGCGGTCAAGGACAGTTGGGTGGTGCTACTTAGACTATGTCCATAAGTTCTGGAAAACAACACGCTTTGAGTAAATCTGTTGATGTGATTGTGAGAAAGTCACAGTGAGCTTGAGCATGAGTTGATTTCAACTCTTTCTCGATAATGATGTCTGTGACCTCCTGATACTTCTTGCAGACACATGCATGTCCATGTTATATGTTGATCATACTTGCATATGAAAAACTAGCTCTCCGCAAAATTGCCAATTTAGTAGTAGAGCCTTGCATAATTATTCTGTTATCACACTTGGGTTGCTTGGGAGTACATTCAAAGTACTCATTGGCTTGCCACTGGTTATTCTATTAGCCAGGCATGAGAGAACAGGTTATGATGAAGATTTCTTGGTGACGAGCATGCGAGCTAGGACGCTTCCCAGTCAGAATGCCTGTAGGGTTAAGGCAGATGGCATGGGTCCAAGTTGACTATTGAAGATTTCCGCTGCGATGATATACTCTAGAGTTGACCTTAATGGTCCTATTTGTGTAATACGGTATGTAAGGATGTAAGACTCTTGTTTTTCAGCTTCTGTGTGTTCAGTGAGCATTGATCTCTGGGATCACTATACACGTGCATCCGGTGATCTCGACTTACGAGTCGGGGTCCCCACACCACTCGTTCCTAGACTGGTTATAAAAACATTAGTATGTGCACAATAGTTTTTTAGTGCTATGATTATACTAATTCAGAGTTGTAGCAAGCAGTTTCTTTTTAGTGAAAGGCAACAATCAACTGTTAAAAGCAGCATGTTAAAGACTTATACAGATGCTTTGCAAAAACAATAATAAAATATCACCCAGTGCCTTTCACCCTGGCCTACTAATGCCTTGTGATGCTGCTGCTATACTACTTGGGAATTTAGTCAACTTGTGATGCTCTTGTGATCTTCTGAAATGACCCCTTTGTCCTGAAATGTTGATTAATTTCCATTTCGGTTAAGAATGGGGCACTCCTAGGTCAAGAAAATTAGCAAAGGTCATGCCCAATTTTTTTGACCTAGAAGGTGCCCGATTCTCAACCGAAACGAAAATTAATCAGCATGGTTGGATTAGTTTAGTATTTCTTCACACACTCAGACACCCTTGCTTTCCATGTGTGTGAGAGAGATAGTGAGAGGAGACAAGAAGAAGGGGGTTAGGAAGATGCTGCCTGCTCACCAAAGCTAACCATCTCCCCCTTTTCACCCCTTTTCCTTTGTCTTTTGTGGGTTGCAAGGAAGCTACTGTCTTAGCTAGTTTAGCTTGTGCACAAATCCACTGCCACTGCCCTAATTAAATTATCTTAGACCTTGAGAACGTGGACTTGGACCATAGCAACAACACACTAACATGTTCCATCCCAAAACACCTAGGCAATACCTATGAAGACTTACCACGAGTGATTGGGTGAGGTCTGTTTGACCATAGCTCAAGGGGAATACGGTGAGGACTTGGTGTCTTGGACTGTGTGTCCAGGATTGGGTGTCCGGGACTGTGTGTCCTCAGGTTTAAGTACGTAGTCGTCCCAACAAGATGTACAACTGTCATAGCAGTTGGAATTGGTCTAACAAATCATTGTCTTCATCAAGCCTACTGGTTCTATTTCCTCAACCCTTTCATTTACTCATTCTTGTGTTGATGAACTTGATCTGTACTGTTTGAAGACTTTGACTGAAGACTTTCTCAATTTCCTCAACCCAATTTCTTTAGTCTTACTCCTCAGCCTGCTTATCCTGTTTACACACTACTTGTACTCTGTGCTTGTTTTCATTTCATCATGATGACCATGCTATTGTCTTGTTATGCTTGCACTTTAGTATCTATTCCCCTGCTAAGTAGTTCGTTGCTTAGGAAATTCCTCAGTGACGAATTTGTAAAAATCGCCTATTCACCCCCCCTCTAGTCGATATAACGCACTTTCAGTATCTCTTCTTGTGTGCACATGGATTCCCTCTGGATGTGTCTCTTCTCTTAAACACACATTCACACTTAACTACCTCCTTTTGGCTACCCCTCTGTGTCACTCCCTCCCTCTATCCCTGAAACCAGTAAGACTATCCCTTCGTTTAATTCCCGCCTATATGCACCATCAATAGTAGTCTTCCTAGCTGTCTCTCGAACAAACATGTTATCTCGATGTCCACTCGTCTCACACGCACATGCCTTTCTTCCCTCTTTACGGGCCTGTTCTCTCTCCCACCCCCCTCGTTGGAGGCCTCTGCCATACATATCACATGTCTACGATTAAGCCACACATAGTTAATTACTTTCCCTACCGAAGACTCCATTTCACACACACACAAACACACACACACACACAAACACACACACACACACACACACACACACTCTCCCTTCTTTCTTTCACACACACGGTTGATGTCTTGCTAGAGCTATGTCGGTATTTCCCCAAAGAGGAAGGGATGATGTAGTATAGCAGTGGTAGGTATTTCTCTCAGTCATGAAACCAAGGTTATCGAACTAGTAGGAGAACCAAGCAACACAACATAAACACCATCTGCACAGAAATAACAAATACTCGCAACCCGACGTGTAAAAGGGGTTGTCAATCCGTTCCGGGTAACAGACGTGATAGAGTTGTAAATATTGATAGATCAAACACCAAATAAGATAAATTGCAGCAATGTATTTTTGGTTTTTTGGTTTAATAGATCTGAAAATAAGTGCAAGGAAAAAGTTGATCGCAAAGGCAAATATATGAAAAAGAGGACCCGGGGGCCGTAGGTTTCGCTATGGGATTCTCTCGAGAAAGATAGCAAACGATGGGTAAACAAATTACTGTTAGGCAATTGATAGAACCTCAAATAATTATGATGATATCCAGGCAATGATCATTACATAGGCATCACATCCAAGATTAGTAGACCGACTCCTACCTGCATCTACTACTATTACTCCACACATCGACCGCTATCCAGCATGCATCTAGTGTATTAAGTTCATGGAAAACGAAGTAATGCAATAAGAACGATGACATGATGTAGACAAGATCTATTTATGTAGAAATAGACCCCCATCGTTTTAACCTTAATAGCAACGATACATACGTGTCGGTTCCCTTTCTGTCACTCGGATCAAGCACCGTAAGATTGAACCCACTACAAAGCATCTCTTCCCATTACAAGATAAATAGATCAATTTGGCCAAAAAACAAATATCGGAGAAGAAACACGAGGCTATAAGAAATCATGCATATAAGAGATCAAAGAAGACTCAAATAACTTTCATGGATAAAAAGATAGATCTGATCATAAACTCACAGTTCATCGGATCCCAACAAACACACCGCAAAAGAGTTAGATCATATGGATCTCTGTCGGGGAAACTGATCCACCCACGACACCTATGGGACCGGAGCCCCGTTTCGGTACGGCAGGGGGCGGAGATTGCACAAAGAGCAGATCGAGGCGAGGCACACGAGCAGTTTACCCAGGTTCAGGCCGCACGAATGCGTAAAACCCTACTCCTGCTTTGGTTTGTATTGAGTTCTTGGCTCGGGAGCGCTGGAAGCTACAGTACTCCTCAGCGGCTGGCGAGACCGAGCGTGAGAGCGTTCGAATCTCTAACCCCCTTCTACGTTGCACATGAGCCTCCTTTTATATGCTCAAGGGGTCACCGACAGGTGGCAACGCAGTCGAGGGTAAAAATGGAAAAGGGGTGGTAGTTGGTATAGTGTTTCATACCTAACCCTGACGGCAGGGGACAAGGGCATTAAATGCCCATCGACGTCGCCCAAACAACCGTTCGCCACGATGGCATCCTTGTCATCGCCGCTTGCCACCGCGTACCCCTGGCTGCACAGCCTTCCGCCACGTACGCCTGGGAGGATCCTAGAGCGACACGTGGGTGGATGCGCTAGAGCGCGGGTACTGAGTGGAAGCTTGCCGCGGTCGCTATCTTGTCGCTTTCGGGAGTTTGTCGCTCACCGGGCCTTGCCGGGACGCGTGGCGCGGCGCGGAAAGTTTCTTGAGATGCCTTGGTTGGCCTTCCCGGCAAGCTCCTCTTGCCAGGGTCTTGTGTCTTGAGTGATCTTGTGCATTGAGTGTCCTTCCCGGCAAGCTCCTCTTGCCGGGGCCTTGTGTCCTAGGCTTGGATACTTTGTTCTTGAATGGCTCCAAAGGAACCACGGAGGACCTTGGCGATCACCTGGCAAACCTTGCCGCGGGACGCTGCGACTGCCCGTGCACAAGTTCGGGGTACTAAGGGTACCCCTACTTTAGTACACCGACAGGAGCCCCCGGGCCTGGGCCATACACGGTGCCGAGCGCTATTGGGCCAGGCCCAAAACAGTGCACGGGCACGCGCGGCCTGGTTCTCGCCGTATCTTTCTCCGTATCCGCCGCGCCCTCCCCTAACGGCACGCGTCAATCGTGGCGTCGTGGGAGAGATCATGGGTTGTTTCTTTAATCAAAAATGTGGAACGTCCGCCCCCTCCCCCCTTATAAGCAGGGGAAACAGGGGCAGTTCGTTCATCCGCCCGTTGCTTCCTCAATCTTGAGAACCTCCGACGCTCCCCTTCTTCCCAAAGCTTGAAAGAGAGTAGCGCTCCGCCCCCCGTCGCCACCAGCACTACCAGGGCCGTTGACCTCCCTCACCGCTTCCGCCATGGCTCCGAAAGGCGACAATGCGAAGAGCGCGAAGTCGGCCGAGGCGCTGCGGCTCGCGGCGCTGAGAAAGGAGCGGGCCATCTTCCCCCCCCCCCCCCC
>LR738713.1:470904041-470927443 GCA_902687465.1 Secale cereale | reverse complement strand
GCTTTCCACGAGGAAGCTGAGGGAGAACTATTACCTCTTCTGGTTGGGGGAGACGCGGGGGCATCCGCGCACCAAGGTATTCCCAGCCATTGCTTGTGAGACGATTCCGAACGGAAATGCGTTCTTGTAATGCCCAGGATGCGACTATACCTCCTACGTGTCGAGGCACGACTTAAAGGTATAAGCCCATTCTGGAATGATCTCAAGTTTGGTATCTTTGCACGACTCATGTAAAAATAGGGATGAAATTCCAAAATGAGATAGTTGGCTTACACTCGCCACTTCACACAATACATTACATAAGCAAAACATCATTCAGAACATCACAACCCGACTACGGGCAAAGGTCCAAAAGAAAGATACCAAAACAACATAAAGCCACAGGCCAGAATCGCCCCTAGTAGAAACCACTACTGATCGTCGAAAACGTCACAAACATACGGCCACTCTCTTCATCGAGCTCCCAGTGAAGTTCTGATCCTTCTCCTGCATCATTCCCGGTTTAACCTGCATCTGGTGTTGTAGTATCTGTGAGCCACGAGGACTCAACAATCCCATAACCATGGGTATCAAGACTAGCAAAGCTTTATGGGTAGGAAGAGGTAAAGTGGTGAGGTTGCAGCAACGGCTAAGCATAATATGGTGGCTAACTTACGAGTACAAGAATAAGATGAGCATCTACGCAAACGGTTGCAACTAGTAGTGATCGCTAAAGATCCTGAACTACATACGAGTCAAACATAACCCCACCGTGTTCTCTTCTCAAAGTGAAAAGAGACAGTCACGGTTACTCACACAGTTGTGTGTTTTACTTCAGATCATCTGTCAAGTTTTCTACAACCGGACATTAACAAATTCCAATCTGCCACATAACTGCGGGCACGGCTTTCGAAAGATAATAACCCTGCAGGGGTGTCCCAACTTAGCCCATCACAAGCTCTCACGATTAGCTGAAGTGATAAATATAATATCATCACCCCTTATCTTAGGGAAAATCTGATCAGGCTCGGCTTCCCGGTGCACAAGACATTTCGATAATGGTAAAACAAGTCCACCAAGACCTCCCGGTGTGTCGACACCCTGATAGTAGCCGCGCGTATCTCGTCTCAGGCCACGACCGGATGGGCGATTCTACAGGTTTATATCAATCCTCGAGTTTCGTCGTGGTGACCCCGCAGAACCCCCGTTTGGGACCAACACCATCAGCACTGGCCCCCCTGCTATGTAGAAAGAATCATCGGGTAGCGCTAACTCCCTATGCAAATTAATTAATTAATTAAGTTGTTATTATGAGCTAATTAAAACCAATGTTGGGCCTTGCTCGAGGAGTTTTATTCAAAGTCGAACAGTCAAGGGGTCCCCATCCACCCATCGTGTAAGGAACGCAAAATCAAGGAACATAATGCCGGTTTATCGGCGCCTAAGGTGGCATGAGTGGAACAAAACACCGAGCAAAAGGCCAAGCCTTCCACCCATGCCCAGTATATAGGTGTGTTAATAATAATAATAATAGATATTGTGATATTCCAACAACAAGTTCCCACCTGGAACGATCTTCATCTTCACCTGCAACTAACAACGCTATAAGAGGGGATGAGCAAGCGAGTAACATAGCCAAACAGTGGTTTTGCTAGGAAGGTGTCAAAAGTTAGAGGTTTCATGGCAACAAGGAGAGGCTGACATAAAAGATGGGTAGCGCGACATGTAACGATAGCATCGAGACAACTAAGCATGGCAATGGTAGTAAAGGTATCCAAGGGTATGATCATCTTGCCTGGGATTCCGCAAGGGAGAAGAACGGGTCCACGAAGTAGACGGAGCAACATAGTCGAGCGGATCCTCACAACTCCGGAACGAAACCGAAGCTAACAAGAGAAGCAACCGGAAAGAAACAAGCAACCGGTAAACACACAAGCATAAACATGGCATACGATGCACATCCAAGTATGATGCATGTCCGGTTTAAATATGCATGGCATGGCAAAGTGCACAAACAATTACTACAAGTTAAGTGGAGCTCAATATGCAACGAGTTGCATATTGACGAAACACCACATTTTAATTATTTAATTGCCTCTCGTTATTTACAAGACAAGATTAAATGTTTTTAACATAGCAAGAGGTTAAACAATAATAAAACTACACTATTTAGGCAATTTAAATGGGGCCGGAAATAACAACAACAAATTAGGAAAACCCCATATGCATATTTAGCAATTTTTAAGCAAACAACAATTAAAACATATAATGTTGTTAACATGATGCGGATGACATGATCAAGTTTTTATGCAATTTTTAGTTAAAGGTTGACATGAAGAAGATAAGGAGTAGTGTCACCGTGGTGGAAGGAAAGGGTGCCACGGCAACGATCCGAAAATGATGCAACGGCAACATCTCGGTTCCGGTAACTCGTTGAGAGTCCGGAGCAAAAGAAAGATGGCGTGAGCGAGTCGGACAAGATGAAAGGTGGGGTGATCCCGTCACCAGGTTCCCACGAGTCGGCGACGAGGCAACCGAGGAGCATGACAAAAGACGAAACGGGCACGGTGCACACAAGGGAAACATTTCATACAACACATCAAGCATTCCACGGTTCATCGTCTCGGGGTTATACCTTCGGAACATCTGTTTCGGGGCGGTTCGAGATCGTAGAGGAAGTAGTGGTACTCACGGGTTGTGGTACACGTTCGTAGAGGGAAGTAGTCGTTCCGTAGAGGTACTCGTTATGTAGCCGTTCACGTCATCGGTAGAGGTACTTGTCGCGCAACGGATGTCTTCGGGGCGACGGTAGTCGAACTTGGAGCTCGTTTTCCCGTAGATGTTCGGGTCGTCGTGGTACTTGTCGGGGTCGTGGTCTCGGCAACGTAGTGGTACATGTCATTTTGTCGCCGTGTAGTCGAACTTGAAGGTCGTCGGCGACTCGAAGGGGTACTTGGCGCTTCAAAACGTTCGTCGTCGTACTTGATGTCCGTAGGTTCCACGGGGTCCTCGAGGGTCGACGGTAGTGGTACATCTCATAGTGGAACTTGATGCATCCAAGGTCTTCGGACTTGCCGATCTTGACGAGCCGTAGGGGTACTTGGCGAATCCATGAAGTCGTACTCGCACGAACAGGAGGCAGCAGGACGAAGTGGCCTGCATCGGCCTTGACGTGGAGCAAGGGAAGCGGCGGCGCGCTGAGGAAAGGCTGGCTGGAGGGCTTCTGGCCGGACTTCTCCGGCGCTGCTCCTGGCCGAAGCTGGAGGGAGGAAGGACACGCCGAAGGAAAAACGGCTCCGCCCCGTCCATGGCGGCTGGAGGTGCTCGAGGCCATGGTGAGGAGACGGCCTGGCCGGCTGGGCTGGACGAGGAGGGGCGCTGCGGTGGCACTGGAGGACGCGTCCATGGCGCGGAGGAGGTCCAGAGGCGCGGAACCTGGCCGGCTCGCGGGGCGCCAGGCGCGGTGGTGCTGAGGCTGGCCGGAGGGAGGCGAGCGCTGGGAGAGGCCGACGGGGGCGACCATGCGAGGGGGCGCGCGCGAGGAGGCGAGAGCGGGGCGCTGCAGCGCTGGTCGAGGGAAGGAATGGCGCTGGGGCGATGGGGTTTGGGCGAGAGAAGGGAGTGCGATGGGATCGAGGGGGATCGAGGGAAAGCGAGGCCTGGCGGCGCTCGGGCGGAATCGAGGGGAGTTGGGGTCGGGGAGCAGCTAGGGTTAGGGATCGGGAGAGGCTGCTGGGCTACAGCCTGGCTAGGCAGAGGCGGCCTGGTGGTTGGGCCGTGGGCCACGGGAGGAGAGGGAGGCTGCGGGAGGAGATGGGCCAGGGAGGCCAGTGACTGGGAGCCTGGCTGTTCCCTTCTCCCTTTAATTTGTATTTACCAAAAGGCAAAAATGAAGAAAGAAGAGAGAATTAGGGAAACAATTGAGCATGCAGGTAATTCTCCTGGACTCACAACAATGTGCTTGTTCCAAGAAAAATGGAGTGGGCATGAGTTGTGAAGTTGATTCAAACTCGTTTGAATTTAATTCAAATGAGTGTGAGAAGGAAGTGGCAAAAGGTAGATCCAAAAATGCTCGGATTTTTAGAGGAGCCTCGATAAAAGAGATAAGAAATATGTGACAAGGTTTGAGGCAAGGAAAAGAGAAAGAGAAGGCATGGGAAAAAATATGCAAGTGTGTTGGTTAATTCCAAACAAATGGAATATTTATAATATAGCTCCATAATACCAGGAGGATATGTTATAAAGAGAAGTCACACTTCCCTCGATTTAAATGGACCGAAGGTCCACACGATATATTTAAGTTGAGATGCAAAGATTAAAGACATGATGGCATGATGACATCATGCAATGCAAAATAAAATAACACAAGCACAAAGAAACACACGGGAAACCCGGAATCTTCTGGAATCTTCTGGGACGTCGGTCTTCGGGCGTCACAACTCTCCCACACTAACAGAGGATCTCGACCCGAGATCCTAGAGATAGCACCGGGTAAAAACGGAAGAGGAAGAGGTAAAACAAAGTTGCTTCTTCGATAAACGAGTGAAACCACGAACCTTGAGAGGTTAAACAAGTTGAATAAGAATACAATGGAGATGAACGAAGATGAAAACACTCCGTTAGAAAAGAGGAACAAGGAGCATTACGAGAACCTTGCAGGTGAAGGGCATGAAACAAGAGCTCACGGACCAAAAGAATATGAAACTGCAAGGGTATAGCCAAGGAATAAGAATGACATAATTTGGACAGCACTCTGCCTGAAAATGGAAGGAATTAACAAGAACTTGAGAAGATGGGATGATAGTTGATGAAATCAACAACACATTGCCTCCAAAAAAATTGAAAGAAAGGCAGAAGTGGTAAGAAGGATTCAGACAGCACTCCGGTTAAAAAGAGAGGCAAAACTTGATAAGATGAGAGAACTAGAATGGAGGACACAACACTTCGGATAAATAGATAAACAAGGAAAGAACATGATCTCGATAAAAACGAGATGATGGTTAAAAAGAGCAATATCACAATGCCTCCGGAATGAAGGAATAGCATATAAATCAATGAAAGAAATTAATGGAGAAGAAAATGACAACTTCACCCACGAATGAATTAGGAAATCCTCCTTACAAAGAAGGGTTGAATGGGGTTGATGGAAAATCAACAACGAAAAGAATAAGCTTGATGTGGGCTTATGGAAAACATCTCAAAATTAAGAGGTGACAACCAGCCACTAACTTAAACAATTGATTTGATTGAGATCAACAAGGCGACGATAAACTTATCTCACCGGAATGATAAATGAAGAACTTGGGTCATTTATAAGCACCATAATAGCAACAATCCTTAGGGAAAGCTTTTAGGTGAAATACAACCCAAGATTACTCCAAGAGATAAAAATGAGGGGTTGAAAGGATCTCCTAAAGAGAAAGAAATAATGGTTTTAATTATCTCATTCTTGAAAACTCGTGAATCATGAAACATGAAGGAATTGTCAAGAATGACATAACACCATCTGAAAAGATAAGGTAGAAAGGATTGTAATTGGAAAGCATGATGAAGAATGCTTGAGCTCCAACAAGAATCTTGATGAAGACTTCAAGGATGAATTAAAACATAATGACCCACCATGAGAACTCCGGTAATGAAAGCATGAGAAGTGAAATATGAAAAGAATAAGATTCGAGGCCTGTGATGAATTAGATGGAGCTTTGAAATGGTATAATTGAAATAACTTGGGGCTCCGGAAAACAAGATGAAGAATTTAGAACCGAGAATATAATATGATGAACAAGCTCCAGACAAAAGAATTAAATCACCTTGAAGGAATAAGAATAAGAATTATGTCATGCATCTCCTTCACCAATTTAAATTGATGACAACCAAAGGATTTGGCATACTACTTATTCTCGTTGGAAAGAATTAAAGAGAGATCTAGCACAACCTTGGATAATCTTCAACGAAGCACCGGTAGGATTATGAAAGAACAAATGAATTAAAACGATAACAACGGAAGGGTAATCTTGAAAGAACCACCGTAAAAATATGGAGACGAACGAAGAGACATCAATGAAGAATATTTGGAGGACAAAGTTGAAAGCTGAGAACGAAGAAATATTATGAAATGATGGCCTTCGGAGGAACACAAAGAAAAGAATTCATGAAATGCTCCGGACGGGTATAAAAGAATTCCTCACAATCTGAACAACTATGAGGATGGCATGAAGCTAGAACCACGAATCTTCAAAAGAACGGACCAAGATTTAAGAGAAACACCTGTCCAGTCTTCAAAATCTGAGAAGACGATGAGATACACCACCATGAATTGTATAGGCACTCCGTAAAGAAGAATTAAAAGGTTGAACCAATGATGAAAAAGAATTTGAAAGCGGTCGTGCAGAAGGACTGTGACTGATGGAAATCATTCTTACGTCACACTAAGAAAATAATTTGAGTATAACTCCAGAAAAATTAGAGAGTCGGGTAAGATCCTGGAAAAAGACCTGTGGGTTAGGGCCCACTCAAAAGAAATCACCGTTGGAAAAGATTGCTTAAGAGATATTGCATCGGTTGAATTAAATGGCTTGAATAAGAAGACAATGCTCAAAATAATTTGAACGGATTACGAATGGAATTATGAATCTTCTGAGATACCTTGTACACACCGGATATGAATAAGAGAGTTGAATAAACAAGAGAGCCTTCGGATAATAATTTTCAACATGGGAAAACATGTGAAACAAGAGGCACAGATATGATCAATACGGAAGCTTGAATTAATCCGCCGGAGAAGAAACGAGAACGGAGAATGAAAAACTTGAAGCTCCTGAGCATCTTCACGATAAATCACCGGATAAGAACATTGAAGGAAAAGAATGAAGAAACATCACATGAATAAAATGGATATTTCATTTGAGAATTTCTGGCTCCAAGAAGAAGAAGGGTGGGAGGGCGGGGAAAACAAGGACAACTTGAGATGATTGAAACAGACAAATCGTCGGATTTCTCCACACGACCGTATGGAATAACTTGAAGAGAAGGCACGCCGGTTGAAAAGAATTAACAAGAGAAGCTCGATGATCAAGAAGGACTAGCACTCCCATAGAAGTATGAGAATACCTATTAGGAAAGGTATGGAACCAACATTTGACATCGAAGCAACTCGATTACCAGAATCAAATCAAAACAAAGGATAGATATGTTGCAGCATAATCTTCACAATATCATTCAAACAGAGAATGAACGAATGAATTCCGCAGTTACATCAACTTGTCGAGAAGCCACTTGGAGAACAAAATGTAAATAAAAAGGAACAAGGAACAGATAGAACAAATACAAGATAGAAGCTTCGTTCGACAAATTCGTGCTGAAAGCTTATGGAACGTGTTACAAAAGGGTTTTGCAATCCTCGGATCAGCATAGCCAAGGACCCTTTAAGATGCAACTCCCGATCAGAACAAGCCCATAAAACCACTTCACTCAATGTAGAACCCCGAACTTCATATCATGCACTCGTTGGAAGAATGCCTAGAACTACTAGATGAACCCAGCTATTAATTTCCGAAAGTTCCCAGTTATGCAATCAGGTGTTGGGGATACAGGGGAAGCATCGCGCAATCAACTCTAATCCTACATCCAGCTGTATCCATCCTTCAACACATAACCAGTCTTTCTCGGAAACCGTTTACCTCGGACCTTCGAAACACATCTACTATACAAGCTACGGCAATACTCTCGAACTACCTCCCCAGTACTAGGTGATGTCGGGGTTATCTTGCCACTAACCGCATAGGAGAGTTTTCGATGTCGGCCGTCTTAAGTATTCTAGAACTGATGCGATATATCTGTGACGACAACACCTCGGAGCTCAACTCCTCGGGACACTGCCACAACCCCTAATGACAGGAGGCATCGAGAACAATGTTCTCGTCACAAAGACATCGGAACAATCCAAACAATACTCGCGAGATCCTAAAAAAAATTGGTGCAATTTTTGAAGTAGAAGAGGCAAGAGTAGTCGTCAGGAGTCCTCACCGGAGTGAAAAAGGGATGAGGAGCAAAAGAAATCCTACTCTCCGGTATATATATAGGACTCAAAACATTTTCAAGTGTGTGCCTAGACTCAACCGTCAACGATTCGATCAATCAGTGGGGGCTCCTAGGTCGGAGAAGGCTCTGATACCAACTTGTAATGCCCAGGATGCGACTATACCTCCTACGTGTCGAGGCACGACTTAAAGGTATAAGCCCATTCTGGAATGATCTCAAGTTTGGTATCTTTGCACGACTCATGTAAAAATAGTGATGAAATTGCAAAATGAGATAGTTGGCTTACACTCGCCACTTCACACAATACTTTACATAAGCAAAACATCATTCAAAACATCACAACCCGACTACGGGCAAAGGTCCAAAAGAAAGATACCAAAACAACATAAAGCCACAGGCCAGAATCACCCCTAGTAGAAACCACTACTGATCGTCGAAAACGTCACAAACATACGGCCACTCTCTTCATCGAGCTCCCAGTGAAGTTCTGATCCTTCTCCTGCATCATTCTCGGCTGAACCTGCAACTGGTGTTGTAGTATCTGTGAGCCATGAGGACTCAACAATCCCATAACCATGGGTATCAAGACTAGCAAAGCTTTATGGGTAGGAAGAGGTAAAGTGGTGAGGTTGCATCAGCGGCTAAGCAAAATATGGTGGCTAACTTACGAGTACAAGAATAAGATGAGCATCTACGCAAACGGTCGCAACTAGTAGTGATCGCTAAAGATCATGAACTACATACGAGTCAAACATAACCCCGCCGTGTTCTCTTCTCAAAGTGAAAAGAGACAGTCACGGTTACTCACACAGTTGTGTGTTTTACTTCGGATCATCTGTCAAGTTTTCTACAACCGGACATTAACAAATTCCAATCTTCCACATAACCGCGGGCACGGCTTTCGAAAGATCATAACCCTGCAGGGGTGTCCCAACTTAGCCCATCACAAGCTCTCACGATTAGCTGAAGTGATAAATATAATATCATCACCCCTTATCTTAGGGAAAATCCGATCAGGCTCGGCTTCCCGGTGCACAAGACATTTCGACAATGGTAAAATAAGTCCAGCAAGACCTCCCGGTGTGTCGACACCCTGATAGTAGCCGCGCGTATCTCGTCTCAGGCCACGACTGGATGGGCGATTCTACAGGTTTATATCAATCCTCGAGTTTCCTCGTGGTGACCCCGCAGAACCCCCGTTTGGGACCAACACCATCAGCACTGGCCCCCCTGCTATGTAGAAAGAATCATCGGGTAGCGCTAACTCCCTGTGCAAATTAATTAATTAATTAAGTTGTTATTATGAGCAAATTAAAACCAATGTTGGGCATTGCTGGAGGAGTTTTATTCAATGTCGAACTGTCAAGGGGTCCCCATCCACCCATCGTGTAAGGAACGCAAAATCAAGGAACATAATGTCGGTTTATCGGCGCCTAAGGTGGCATGAGTGGAACAAAACACCGAGCAAAAGTCCAAGCCTTCCACCCATGCCTAGTATATAGGCGTGTTAATAATAATAATAGATATTGTGATATTCCAACAACAAGTTCCCACCTGGAACGATCTTCATCTTCACCTGCAACTAACAACGCTATAAGAGGGGCTGAGCAAGCGAGTAACATAGCCAAACAGTGGTTTTGCTAGGAAGGTGTCAAAAGGTTAGAGGTTTCATGGCAACAAGGAGAGGCTGACATAAAATATGGGTAGCGCGACATGTAACGATAGCATTGAGACAACTAAGCATGGCAATGGTAGTAAAGGTATCCAAGGGTATGATCATCTTGCCTGGGATTCCGCAAGGGAGAAGAACGGGTCCACGAAGTAGACGGAGCAACATAGTCGAGCGGATCCTCACAACTCCGGAACAAAACCGAAGCTAACAAGAGAAGCAACCGGAAAGAAACAAGCAACCGGTAAACACACAAGCATAAACATGGCATACGATGCACATCCAAGTATGATGCATGTCCGGTTTAAATATGCATGGCATGGCAAAGTGCACAAACCATTACTACAAGTTAAGTGGAGCTCAATATGCAACGAGTTGCATATTGACGAAACACCACATTTTAATTATTTAATTGCCTCTCGTTATTTACAAGAAAAGATTAAATGTTTTTAACATAGCAAGAGGTGAAACAATAATAAAACTACACTATTTAGGAAATTTAAATGGGGCCGGAAATAACAACAACAAATCCGGAAAAACCCATATGCATATTTAGCAATTTTTAAGCAAACAACAATTCACACATATAATGTTGTTAACATGATGCGGATGACATGATCAAGTTTTTATGCAATTTTTTGTTAAAGGTTGACATGAAGAAGATAAGGAGTAGTGTCACCGTGGTGGAAGGAAAGGGTGCCACGGCAACGATCCGAAAATGATGCAACGGCAACGTCTCGGTTCCGGTAACTCGTTGAGAGTCCAGAGCAAAATAAAGATGGCGTGAGCGAGTCGGACAAGATGAAAGGTGGGGTGATCCCGTCACCGGGTTCCCACGAGTCGGCGACGAGGCAACCGAGGAGCATGACAAAAGACGAAACGGGCACGGTGCACACAAGGGAAACATTTCATACAACACATCAAGCATTCCACGGTTCATCGTCTCGGGGTTATACCTTCGGAACATCTGTTTCGGGGCGGTTCGAGATCGTAGAGGAAGTAGTGGTACTCGCGGGTCGTGGTACACGTTCGTAGAAGGAAGTAGTCGTTCTGTAGAGGTACTCGTTATGTAGCCGTTCACGTCATCGATAGAGGTACTTGTCGCGCAACGGACGTCTTCGGGGCGACGATAGTCGAACTTGGAGCTCGTTTTCCCATAGATGTTCGGGTCGTCGTGGTACTTGTCGGGGTCGTGGTCTCGGCAACGTAGTGGTACATGTCATTTTGTCGCCGTGTAGTCGAACTTGAAGGTCGTCGGGGACTCGAAGGGGTACTTGGCGCTTCAAAACGTTCGTCGTGGTACTTGATGTCCGTAGGTTCCACGGGGTCCTCGAGGGTCGACGGTAGTGGTACATCTCATAGTGGAACTTGATGCATCCAAGGTCTTCGGACTTGCCGATCTTGACGAGCCGTAGGGGTACTTGGCGAATCCATGAAGTCGTACTCGCACGAACAGGAAGCAGCAGGACGAAGTGGCCTGCATCGGCCTTGACGTGGAGCAAGGGAAGCGGCGGCGCACTGAGGAAAGGCTGGCTAGAGGGCTTCTGGCCGGACTGCTCCGGCGCTGCTCCTGGCCGAAGCTGGAGGAAGGAAGGCCACGCCGAAGGAAAAACGGCTCCGCCCCGTCCATGGCGGCGGGAGGTGCTCGAGGCCATGGCGAGGAGACGGCCTGGCCGGCCGGGCTGGACGAGGAGGGGCGCTGCGGCGGCTCTGGAGGGCGCGTCCATGGCGCGGAGGAGGTCCAGAGACGCGGAACCTGGCCGGCTCGCGGGGCGCCAGGCGCGGTGGTGCTGAGGCTGGCCGGAGGGAGGCGAGCGCTGGGAGAGCCCGACGGGGGCGACCATGCGAGGGGGCGCGCGCGAGGAGGCGGGAGCGGGGCGCTGCAGCACTGGTCGAGGGAAGGAACGGCGCTGGGGCGATGGGGTTCGGGCGAGAGAAGGGAGTGCGATGGGATCGAGGGGGATCGAGGGAAAGCGAGGCCTGGCGGCGCTCGGGCGGAATCGAGGGGAGTTGGGGTCGGGGAGCAGCTAGGGTTAGGGATCGGGAGAGGCTGCTGGGCTGCAGCCTGGCTAGGCTGAGGCGGCCTGGTGGTTGGGCCGTGGGCCACGGGAGGAGAGGGAGGCTGCGGGAGGAGATGGGCCAGGGAGGCCAGTGGCTGGGAGCCTGGCTGTTCCCTTCTCCCTTTAATTTGTATTTACCAAAAGGCAAAAATGAAGAAAGAAGAGAGAATTAGGGAAACAATTGAGCATGCAGGTAATTCTCCTGGACTCACAACAATGTGCTTGTTCCAAGAAAAATGGAGTGGGCATGAGTTGTGAAGTTGATTCAAACTCGTTTGAATTTAATTCAAATGAGTGTGAGAAGGAAGTGGCAAAAGGTAGATCCAAAAATGCTTGGATTTTTAGAGGAGCCTCGATAAAAGAGATAAGAAATATTTGACAAGGTTTGAGGCAAGGAAAAGAGAAAGAGAAGGCATGGGAAAAAATATGCAAGTGTTTTGGTTAATTCCAAACAAATGGAATATTTGTAATATAGCTCCATAATACCAGGAGGATATGTTATAAAGAGAAGTCACACTTCCCTCGATTTAAATGGACCGAAGGTCCACACGATTTATTTAAGTTGAGATGCAAAGATTAAAGACATGATGGCATGATGACATGATGCAATGCAAAATAAAATAACACAAGCACAAAGAAACACACGGGAAACCCGGAATCTTCTGGAATCTTCTGGGATGTCGGTCTTCGGGCGTCACAGTTCTTCGCCTTGTTCTTCTACTGCGGGCTCTGCCCGCCCTTCTCTGAATTCTTCTGCGACATCATGAACACCTACGGGTTCCACCTCCTTGACTTCACCCCCAACGCCGTTCTGACCATGGCAGTTTTCGCACATCTGTGCGAAAACTTTGTCGGAGTCTTCCCCAATGTAGCTCTTTTCCGCCACTACTTTACGCCCGAGTAGAGAGAGGAGAGCCCTTATCTGGCGGAGTCTCCTGGGTCTCGAGGACGCATAAGAAGGAAGCTTATCTGGAGGGAGAGCTCCGCGGCAAATGGGATGAATGGAGAGCAGATTGGTGTTGGATCGTAGAGGAGAACCCGCAGCCATTCACCGCCCGGCGCCAAGCCCCAGTAGTACGAGGCAACGACTGGAGCGACTTGGCCCCGGAAGACAGCAGACTGAAGATTGCCACTGCCCGGATCCTTCGCCTCAGGCTTGCCGGGCTGACTGTAGGCGCAGTTGGCGCAGACTTTCTTCGCCGCCGCATCGCCCCCTATAGGAGAGGAAGAGGCCCGCCTGGGAGTTTGAGAACGCGGCAGATATCATGAGGCTACGCCCAGGCCTCAACTACAACTTCACGGTCCTGGAGCTCAACGGGATGCTGCAGGAGCTGTTCAAGTATGACCCTGATCATCCCGAAGTCTTCAGGTTGCCGCAAGGCGTCGTTCCGTTGTGCAATAGCTCCGCGCTCAGCCGCATCCGCGCAATGATGCCGTTGTGCGACTCGCACGGGATCGACCCAACTTGGCAAGAGCCTGCCGATGAAGCCGTGCAGGAGTTCTTCGACAACTTGGAGGAAACGCCGATCTGCTGCGACGAGAAGAAGGGCCTCACCCGCGACACCACCGACAAGGAGATGGCGTACATCGCCACCAGGCTGGAGGAGGCGGCGGCAACCGCGGCCGCGGGCGAGTTCGGATACACCATGGAGGAGGCAGAGGCAGCAGAGGCGGCAAGCCTTGCCGAGCAAGAAGCGTTTCTCAAAGCGGGGAAGCTTGCCGGGCAAGACGCCGAGCCAAGCGAGCCCGCCGAGCAGGGCGTCGAGTCAAGCGTGCCCGCCGAGGACACGAGCGGCTCGCTGGAGATCGACTCCTCTTCCTCCTCGTCTTCAGGCAGGTCGCCACCACCAGCAGAGCCTCCAGCTCCACCAAGAAGGCGTCTCCGCAAGGCCGGGGACGTGACGGACCGGCAGACGGGTCAACGGCCGCCGCGCCGCGCGACACGCGCCACCGCGGCAAGCAAGGCTGCCGCGGGAGCACCTCGCGCTTCTGCAGCGGCTGGAGGGGGGTCTTCCCGGACCACTACGTCCGCCCCTGCCGCTCCCCATGCCTCGACGGCAGCCGGAGCGGGGTCATCTCAGACCACCGCCACTGCTCCCGCCAAGCGGCCGAGGGAGCCTACTCCTCCGCCTCGTCGCGCCGGGACACATGAGCCAGACTTCGACTTCTCCGCGCTCAGCTCCGACGAGGAGGAAGAAGAGTAAGTCTTTGTCGTTCTTGTATTTCTTCAACTTTTGCTGTTCTTTGTCTTGTATCTCAGTTGCCTCACTCTGAACCTGCTCTTCTTTTCAGAACTCTGGCCCAGAGGGCGGCAAAGAGAGCCAAAGTCCCGGTGATTGTCATCGAGGACGAGCCCGCCGCGACGGCAGGGGGTGCGCCTGAGACAAGCTTGCCGGACCCGGCGACTGATCTTCAGAGCAGCCCCCAGCGCAGCCCCCAGCGTAAGTGCATAGTTCACTTTCTGCTGTTAGGTGCGCGTGGGCGTTCTTTCTTTGCTGACATCTTGTTTGTTGGCTTATGTAGGAGCAGAGCAGACACATCAGGAGCGCCTGGAGACCGTCCCTGTCGTGCCATCTGCTTCAACCACGCCGCCGAGGGGAAGTTCCCCGGCAAGCGGGAATCCTGCGCCAAGGGCGAATTCTCCGCCAAGGGCAAGTTCTCCGGCGAGGGACAGCACCAGCGGCCCTCCGCCGGCGGGGACAACCACTACGCCGCCAAGGGAGAGCTCCCCGGCAAGGATCCTTACTGAGGAGCCGGCCCGCGCAGGTAATCCCTTTGCTTCAAACCTCCCTTGGGCTTTTCTTCTTTTGATTCCTCTTTTTTGGATATTTGCTTGACTGTTTTCCTCCCCTTTTCCTACCGTCAGACCCGTCTGTTGCGGAGCCTATGGAGACGGAGGCTGCTGTTGAGGAGGATACGTGCGGCAACACCGGCGACGCCACCGCTACCGAAGAGGCGGCCGGTACTGACGAGCCCGCCGGCGATGAGGCTGCCAAGGCTGCTGCCGCGGCGGCTGACGAGGGGTCCGGCGGTCGCATTGACGGCCCTGAGGCCGTAGGAGCGCTAGGCGCTACGCCGGCCACCGATCCCTCCGCTGCTGCCGCCGCTTCAGGCTCCGAGGAGCCTGAGCCAGGCGCCTACTTGGAGGCCGGCAACAGCGCCTTCATCAGCCTCCCATGGGCGTCCATATCCTGGGCCCCGGTCAAGGGAGAAGCCTTTGACGGGGAAGTACTTGCCTCCGCCGGGCTGAAGCTTGTCGACGCGCTGAACAGCAGCAGCGGCGAACCCGAGGAGGAGCGGCTGCTGCGTAAGCTGCTGTCGCTCTACCGCGCCCGGCAGGCCAAGCTGGAGTCCCGCGAAGCGCTGGCTGCCAAGGCGGGAGCTGATATGGAGAAGCGCGCAAAGGAGCTCCGGGGTCTTCACCAAGCAGCTCTCCGGTATTTGGCAGAGGAGCGGGAGCAACTTGCCGGAGAGCAGACGGCCTTCTTCCTCGAGAAGGCCGAAGTCGAAGAGCAGCAACGGCTTGCCGCCGAGAAGCTATCTACGCTGGAAGGCGAGCTGGCGCAGCGGAAAGTCAACCTCGACAGCCACGTGGAGGAGCTTGCCGCGCGCGAGCAATCACTTGGCGGAGCTCTTCAGGAAGCAAAGGACGCTGCCGCGGCTGCTGAGACTGCCAAGAAAGAGTTGGAGACGAGAGTGGCGCAGCTCGAGGCCAACCTCAAGGCGAGCGGCGAGGAGGTTGCCGTACTCAAGCTCGAGCGGGAGAAGGACGCCCATAGCCATTCAGAGCTGCAGGTCCGCCTCGCCGAGAAGGGCAAGGAGCTTTCCGCCGCCAAGAACTCCAACGCCGATCTAGAGCTGAAACTGACCACCTTGACCCAGACGCTGGACGGCGCCAAGGAGCGGGAGGCGGCCCTAAAGGAGGAGGTCAGGGCCGAGAAGGCATTGCTGGCGAGCGCTGCCGTCACCCAGAACAACTTCAGGGCGACCGTCGAGCACTGGACGGAGGGTCTTGTCAACGCCGCCGCTGACATCGACAAGGAGTTGGCGCAGCTGGGGGCGGAGTATCTCGGGTACTTCTCCGACGAGAATCTCCACCCCAGCGCCAAGCTCACCCTATTCTTCAGAGGCATGGCGACGGCCCTCCAGCAGCTCCGGGAAAGGATCCCAAAGCAGCTGGCGGACGAGTCGCGCAAGCTTTGCGCGGGAGCCCTTCAAAAGGTGCTGATGAAGGTGGCCTTCCGCAACCCTGGCCTCAACCTCACCAACGTCCTCAGGAGCTTGCCGTCGGATGCTGATCAGGAGGCGCTCAAGGCCCTTGTCGCACCCATTGTGGACAAGGTGAGCGGAATCAAGAGGGTCAAGGGCGATCGCGCAGATTAGGCTGCCCATTTTTCTTCTTTCCTTGTCGCTGCTAGTCATGTTAGGAGAACAGTCTATTAGAGCTGCGACAAGCTATCTTTGTAATATAACTCTATTTTGGGTAATGGTTGCACTGTTATTTCCTTTACTTGATTCCTTTGCTTTGTATGCTTTTGCCCTATGCTTTTAGGGAACTTGCCGGCGCAGACACCTTTGTCGCGAGCGCTGAGTGCGGAACGTCAGCAGCCTACTGGCGGTGCCGTTTGTCGACAAGAAACCTTGTCGCAACCAGTTGCAACACACTTAAGTTGTTGAGCGTGCTCGAAAACAAAGTAAGGGCGCGACACTAGTCGCAGCACACTTAAGTCGTTGAGCAAACTCGAAACAAAGTAAGGGCGCAACTGGTTACGAGTAGGTTCCTCCGCGCACAGGTTTTCCATACAAAGCACGGTCGTTCAAGGAAGATAACTTAAAAAAAATTTAAAAATCTGATTGCTCAAAATTTGGCAACTTAGCTTTTGTGTCGTCTGCTTCCCGGCAAGGCGAAACTTTCTTGAACGGCGCTTGGTCCATACCACTATCTTCTCCTCCTCCCCCGGCAAACTTGTGCGCAAGGGAACCTTTCTTTGCTTGAGAAAAAAGAAAGAAGAGAAAATACAGATATGGAGCCTTTGTGCTCGTTATTGCTTACCGGGGGTAGGCGCTGCACAAGGTGTCAGTTAATACATGCATAAAGTAAAAAGCATGAAATTGACAAGATGTGCGGAGCACATGAGTGATGGGCCTCGAACCCCTCGTTGGTTACCCCAAGTGGAAGGTGTAAGATGCAGTAAGTAGAAGTGTTTTCCCCTAGCAAAGATGCCAAGGATCGAATCCCCAGAGACTCCTAGGTTCAACAGGTACGTGTCAACTGCTAACGGCGCAATTAGCAATCAACGTGGACCTGCACACAGATACAAATAACTTTGCTCCCAACGAGTACAGAGAGGTTGTCAATCTCTCCGGCCTTGTAGTTCACAAAGGGTTAAAAGCAATATGATAGTAGTGATAGATAGTGTTTTGCAATAGTAAATAAAATAGCGAAAAGTAAATAGTGGATGTGATCAATGATGGTAATATGGACCGGAGTCTCATGATGTTCACTAGTGATGTCTCTCTCCCAAAAGACGATAAAACAACTATGTGAGGTAAACAAATTACAGCTGGGCAATTGACAGGACCACGAACGCAAACCAATGCTGACTACATTGCAAGAAAGGTTGAGGTTCAAAGCATGGGCGGTACGCCAAAGTAAGTAGACCGAAATCCATCAATATCTACTACTAATCATCCACCTTGAGATATCTATCCAGAACATCTCACTGGTATTAAGTTGCGAGTCCCACCCATAGTGTAAACTCAATGCAACAGACAACTGCATTAAAAGAACTTTGCGTAAAGTAAACAATCCTTGCACCCGCTGACACAAGCACCGTTGTTTTCCCCCTTGTGGCAACAGCACATCCCCTAGACTCATGTTTCTGTCACTCAAGCTAGTCATCGAGGGGCATGAACCCACAATCGAGCATAACGTTCCCTCTTGGAGTCACTACCTATTACCCGGCCAAAGCAATAAATAACAATGGAGAACATGCATGAATTACTTATGAACTAAAATATAAAAGAGGTGAATCAAATATATTACTCAAGATCAATCTGAACATAATCTCATAATCCATCGGATCCCAGCAAACTCAACATAGCAACAGCATAAGGATTACATAGGTGCCTCGATCATGTAGGGCAGCTCACGAGGACTAATTAGTGAAGCACAAGAACGGGAGGAGAACATCACATAGCTACTGGTCATGGACTCATGGTCCAAGGGAGACTACTCACGAGTCATCCGGGAGGCGTCCATGGTGGTGGAGAAGCTCCCGGTGGTGATCCTCCCCTCCGACAGGGTGCCGGGAAGAGTTCTCCTGGTGCTCCCGATCTTGGAAGCGGCGGCGGCGGCGGAACAAAGATGGAATCGCGAAAAGAAGTCCTGTTCTGAGGGTTACGGGGAACCCTTTAAATATATGCCAAAGTAGGGCACCGGGGGAGCCTCGGGGGGCCCAGGCGCTCCCCCGGCGCGGCCCAGGAGCCCCTGTGCCCCCCCAGGCTGCCCTTCGGACGCAGTGTTGTTTCCGGTTCGCTGATTTTTTATATAATTTTTCTGGATTTTTCTGGGCAGTTCTCGAAATGTGAAAACTTGAAATACAAAAACAGCCGAAAACAGAAACTGGCACTGGGGTGCACTGGATTAGTAAGTTAGTCCAAATATGATCAAAAGTGTATGGAAGTGTATGAATATCATAGCAATATCACCCAAAAGTGGCATGGAGCAAGCAGAAATTATAGATACGTTTTGGACGTATCAACATCCCCAAGCTTAATTCCTGCTCGTCCTCGAGTAGGTAAATGATAACAAGAATAATTTCTGTGGTGACATGCTATTAACCATATAGGACTTTCTCATAGTCATATGACAAAAGCTTACTGAGACAATGATTCTAAAGTAATTAAGTTGCCTCAAGAGAAAATCACAAATGACTGAAAGTTTTACAACATGAAACTGAAACATCAAAAAGATTTGCAATGAACATGATGTGCAAATATGATCAAGTGATATCTAGCTTGCCCCCTTTAGTGATGTAAAACATAAATGCAAGGGCACCTTCAAGGTTTAAGTGATGACTAGATACAATCATTTCAGAATAAACGATATCACAATCATGCAAAAGACAATGCTACTTTGGGACAATGCACATTACACTCAAAATGACAATCATGCTCTCAGTTGTTGGTGCTTCAACATAAAGGTAAAAGAAAGGTTAAGTGCTAAAGCTTTTTATTTTGAAAACATGGAAGCAATTGTGTCAACGTTAGTAGTACTTCATATGTGTCATGCATAAAACATCCGATAAGTTGCAAGCCTCATGGATCGAATACCAATAGTGCTCGCTCCTTGTCCTAATTAGCTCGGATCCACATGGGTTATCATTGCATTGCATATGTTTTAACAAAGTGTCACAAAGGGGTACCTCTATGCCACCTGTACAAAGGTCCAAGGAGATAGATCGCATTTGATTTCTCGTTTTTGATAGATCTCAACTTGAGGACATCCATACCGGGACAACATAGAAAATAGATGATGGACTCCTCTTTAATGCATAAGCATATTCTCATGAGAGATTGAGGATTAAGGTCCAAGCTAAAACTTCCACCATGATGCATGACTTTGGTTGGCGGCCCAATTTTCTTCTCTAACAATATGCATATTAATTCAACCCACGGTAAATCACCCTTACTTCAGACAAGACGAACATGCATAGCAACTCACATGATATTCAACAAAAGTGTGACAGTTGATGGCGTCCCCAGAAACATGGTTACCGCTCAGCAAGCAACTTATAAGAAATGAGATACATAGGCAACATATTCTTTACCACAATAGTTTTTAGGCTACTTTCCCATGAGCTATGTATTGCATGGTTAGTTTGCTTAGTACAGGTGGAGGTTAGCAAAAGACTGGGAGCGACCAACTAAGAGAGCAATGACGGTCATAATCATGCAGAGCGACAAAGCAATATTGAATCAGGCATGGTAGTTATATCGCTACTCAGAAACAAAAGATCATCAAGGCTTGACAGACTTTCTTTACAGTCTTGAATATGCGTGAGCATATGCCAAGTCAATCAAAATAAATTCTCAAAGGAAGATATTACTAGACCATACCACATCATAGGCAAGCAAACCAAGTTGGTACTCCAATATCACATTGGGAACCCCCCAGCTATTTGAGATTAACCAAAAGAAAACCTGAACTACTAAGCACCATCATGAAAGTAGCATCTTTATCATAGACACATTAACCCATGCAACGGAAGCAAACTCTCTTAATAAGGTGAGCATGGTAATTAAAGAGAGTTCAAGCAACCAACTAAATAAAAGCTCTTGAAAAGATAAGCATGAATACTAAGAGCAGAGTATGATAGTAGCTATTAAAAGACAAAGAACACACACAGCATAGATAGACATGAAAATTCTATGTAATGTTCTAGGTAGAGGTGGAGCGTGTTTCTCTCCCACATAAAGGAATGCTGGGTTCCGACTCGTTATGAAAAACTAAAAGAAAACTAAAAGCAAGACGCTCCAAGCATAGTACATAACACATGAAGTGATAAAAATATAGCGGAACGAAAGACGAACTGATAGTGTTGATGGAGAAGGGGATGCACGGGGGCATCCCCAAGCTTAGACGCTTGAGTCTCCTTGAATATTTGTTGGGGGTGCACGGGGCATCCCCAAGCTTGAGCGTTTGACACTCCTGAATCTTTTTATCATCTTCCCTCGCACACTTGAAAACTCCCTTCATACATAACTCATCATATTCTGATTTGCGAGGTTAGTACCCTTAATAAAATAATTATACCTTGCTGGAAATAAGGATATTCTTGAAGTTCTACTGTTTCTCAAGATTTCCAAAAGGTTTTTGCAAAGAAAAAGCAAGTTCTCAATTTGCAAAGTGAAGGTAAGGCAAAACAGGACAGAATCTGTGAAAAACAGAACAGCAGGCAGTAATTGACCTGTTCGGGATACTTCTGCAACTCAAATAAAAAAACTCAGAACTGACGCACGAAAGACAATTATATAGAGAACGCTGTCGAAAAAATTCAGACCAAAAAGATGATCTAGTGATTTTATACGAATTTTTCTATCCAAGGACAGAATCTGTTTCCTGGACATCACCTCACAACTTTTGAGCTTTCTAGCAATCAGAGGCTATACTTGGCACAAATATGAAAAGCAAAGATACAATGATGATGCTACAGCAGTAAACAACACCAAGACACAACAAAAGCAAAAAATTTATTCATGTGGGCTGCCTCCCAAAAGCGCTTTCTTTTATGCCTTTAAGCTAGGCATAATGCATAGATCAAGTTGTATCAATTGAACCATCATCAAGATCATCAGAAAGCTCTTCAATAATACAACTAGTCTTAAGAGGACTCTCAAATAAAGGCCTCATAGAGATTCTTCTAGGTAGAAGACCAAAAGGATAAAAGTCAAGGGGAGATTCATTTATAAATTCATCAACGATAGGTGTTTCTTCCAAAGTCTTTACAGTTTCAACCCCTTTGGCAATAGGTGGATTGCTTTTAGAACGGGGAGCCTTTGGAACGTGAACGAACTTAGGCTCCCTCCTTGCCAGAGTTTCTACCTTTTCGGTTTTGATCGAGGAGAAAGTAGTTCCTAAGGTATCAAATATTTCCTCAATCTTGTCCATCCTAGAAGAGTCATAATCATGGAATTTGACGGTCTCCAAAATTTTGAAAATTTTATGCATGGAGCTATCAAGTCTATTCAAATTCCCTTGGATCTTTCGATCCAACTCATTCATCTTATTAGTGCTTGGCATCTCTAGCTCTATTCTTTCAAGTTTTTTCATAATGTGAGCTAGGGTGATGTCCTCTCGAATGCTAACAACAGGGGGACTCCCAACAAGATTTTCAATAATACTAAGAGACTCCCAAACTGGGGCCTCCAGGAAATTCCCATTGATATCAGTATCTAGAATAAACCTATTCCAAGAAGTGATTCCAACATAAAAATTTCTAAGTAAGATAGTAGTAGGTTGCTTCTTGGTGGCTCTTTTTTGTGAATCATTAATTCTATACCAAGCATCTTTCAAACTTTCCCCACCTCTTTGTTTAAAGTTAGAACTTCTGCCTCGTCAAAGACAAAATGACCTGACATAATGACAACTAAAGAACAAGATAACTATTTTTGTGATTTTCGATAAAAGGGTACTAAAGCAAAAAAAAATGAAAAGTAAACTAACAAGACTAAAAAGCAAAGGTAAAAGATAGCATGCAACTCCCCAATCCTGAAGAGTGGAGTCCCCGGCAACGGCGCCAGAAAATACTCCTTGATGGGCCTCGAACCCCTCGTTGGTTACCCCAAGTGGAAGGTGTAAGATGCAGTAAGTAGAAGTGTTTTCCCCTAGCAAAGATGCCAAGGATCGAATCCCCAGAGACTCCTAGGTTCAACAGGTAGGTGTCAACTGCTAACGGCGCAATTAGCAATCAACGTGGACCTGCACACAGATACAAATAACTTTGCTCCCAACGAGTACAGAGAGGTTGTTAATCTCTCCGGCCTTGTAGTTCACAAAGGGTTAAAAGCAATATGATAGTAGTGATAGATAGTGTTTTGCAATAGTAAATAAAATAGCGAAAAGTAAAATAGTCTATGTGATCAATGATGGTAATATGGACCGGAGTCTCATGATGTTCACTAGTGATGTCTCTCTCCCAAAAGACGATAAAACAGCTATGTGAGGTAACAAATTACAGCTGGGCAATTGACAGGACCACGAACGCAAACCAATGCTGACTACATTGCAAGAAAGGTTGAGGTTCAAAGCATGGGCGGTACGCCAAAGTAAGTAGACCGAAATCCATCTACATCTACTACTAATCATCCACCTTGAGATATCTATCCAGAACATCTCGCTGGTATTAAGTTGCGAGTCCCACCCATAGTGTAAACTCAATGCAACAGACAACTGCATTAAAAGAACTTTGCGTAAAGTAAACAATCCTTGCACCCGCGGGCACAAGCACCGTTGTTTTCCCCCTTGTGGCAATTGCACATCCCCTAGACTCATGTTTCTGTCACTCAAGCTAGTCATCGAGGGGCATGAACCCACAATCGAGCATAACGTTCCCTCTTGGAGTCACTACCTATTACTCGGCCAAAGCAATAAATAACAACGGAGAACATGCAAGAATTACTTATGAACTAAAATATAAAAGAGGTGAATCAAATATATTACTCAAGATCAATCTGAACATAATCTCATAATCTATCGGATCCCAGCAAATTCAACATAGCAACAACATAAGGATTACATAGGTGCCTCGATCATGTAGGGCAGCTCACGAGGACTAATTAGTGAAGCACAAGAACGGGATGAGAACATCACATAGCTACTGGTCATGGACTCATGGTCCAAGGGAGACTACTCACGAGTCATCCGGGAGGCGTCCATGGTGGTGGAGAAGCTCCCGGTGGTGATCCTCCCCTCCGGCAGGGTGCCGGGAAGAGTTCTCCTGGTGCTCCCGATCTTGGAAGCGGCGGCGGCGGCGGAACAGAGATGGGATCGCGGAAAGAAGTCCTGTTCTGAGGGTTACGGGGAACCTTTAAATATATGCCAAAGTAGGGCACCGGGGGAGCCTCGGGGGGGCCAGGCGCCCCCCCCCCCC
>LR738713.1:470885788-470904031 GCA_902687465.1 Secale cereale | reverse complement strand
CCCCCCCCGGCGCGGCCCAGGGGGGACGCGCCCATAGGGCGCCTGGAGCCCCTGTGGCCCCCCCAGGCTGCCCTTCGGACGCAATGTTGTTTCCGGTTCACCTATTTTTTATATAATTTTTCTGGATTTTTCTGGGCAGTTCTCGAAACGTGAAAACCCGAAATACAAAAACAGCCGAAAACAGAAACTGGCACTGGGGTGCACTGGATTAGTAAGTTAGTCCAAATATGATCAAAAGTGTATGGAAGTGTACGAATATCATAGCAATATCACCCAAAAGTGGCATGGAGCAAGCAAAAATTATAGATATGTTTTGGACGTATCAATGAGCTTTACTGATGCACGGGGTCTGCGCCCGGCTTTGTACAAAGGATTACATGCAACAGCGGCACGACTTGTACAAAAGGTGGTTGCCGGAGCGGGTCACGGCAACCGCGCCTTACGGGTAAAACTTACGAAGATGCTCGATGTTCCAGGAGTTGCTCACCGGGAAGCCATCTTCGGTCTCAAGGCGGACAGCGCCAGGCCTAGTGACTCGTTTCACCCGATAAGGGCCTTCCCACTTCGGCGTCAACTTGTTGGAATTCTTGGCGGACTGAACGCGCCAAAGAACAAGGTCGCCTTCCTCGAGACTTCTGGCATTAACTTTTCGGCTATGGTAGCGGCGCAAAGCTTGCTGGTATCGAGCAGCTCGTACAGCAGCCCGAAGACGGTCTTCCTCAAGGAGCAGCGCGTCATCTTGTCGCAGCTGCTCTTGCTCGAGCTCATCGTAAGCGAGCACTCGAGGTGACCCGCATACGAGTTCCGTGGGGAGAACTGCCTCTGCTCCATAGACTAGAGCAAAGGGTGTCTGTCCAGTGGCTCGATTTGGCGTCGTTCTGATCGACCAAAGAGCCACCAGGAGCTCCTCGATCCAGTTTCTTCCGCACTTGTGCAGCCTGTCGAAAGTTCTGGTCTTGAGGCCACGCAGCACTTCAGCATTTCCCTCTCCGCTTGACCGTTGCTCCTCGGGTGAGCAACAGAAGCGAAGCAGACCTTGGCGCCAAGATCTTGGACGTACTGCATGAAGGTGCGGCTCGTGAATTGCGTACCGTTGTCGGTGATGATCCTGTTAGGGATCCCGAAACGGCAAACAATCGACCTGAAGAACTTGACTCTGACTGTGTGGTCACCTTTCTCACCGGTTCCACTTCCAGCCACTTTGTGAACTTGTCGATTGCAACGTACAAGTACTCAAAGCCCCCGGCTGCGCGGGGAAAGGGGCCGAGGATGTCGAGCCCCCAGACCGAAAATGGCCGGGATAAAGGGATTGTCTGGAGAGCTTGAGCTGGCTGGTGTATCTGCTTGGAGTGGAACTGGCACGTTTCACACTTGTTTACTTGTGCAGTTGCATCCTGGAGGGCTTCTGGCCAAAAGAAACCTTGCCAGATTGCCTTGCCGGCAAGTGCTCTTGCGCCAATGTGGTGGCCACATATGCCTCCGTGTGTCTCTGCCAACAGCTTTTGTCCATCTTCCCGGGGAATACACTTCAATTTCACACCGTTGAGTCTTCTTCTGTACAGTGCGCTGTCAACAAACTGGTACATACTTGACTGCCGGGCTATTCTTTCCGCTTCTTCTTGTTCTTCGGGAAGTTCTCCTGTCTGAAGGAAACGGACAATCTGCTGTGCCCATGCTGGAGCTTGTGGCTCGACAGCAAGGACTAAAGGCACATCTGCTGCTGCGGGAACATCCGCTTCTACGGCGAGAACCTGTGGCTCAGCCGGAGCTTGATGTTCCCCGACAAGCTTGCCGGAGCAAAACTTGTTGGGAGCGTTTGCTTCGACGGAACAAGCCCTGGGGCTTGTCGGAGCAGACTGCTCCTCAGCACTCTTGGTGTTGATCTTGGGGGCCTTGTTGGCGGCGGCTTCGGGAAGTTCTGCCGGAAAATAGTCGCCAGAGATCAACTTCCTCTTCTTGCTCTGTCTAGTCGATGGTGTTACGGATGGTTGAGTCAGCTTGAGCACAAAGATCCCTGGTTCCACAGTTAACTTAAGTGCGGCGCACTTTGACAGGCCATCGGCGATGTCGTTCTGAGCTCTTGGGATGTGCTCCATCTGTAGGCCGTCAAAGTGCTCTTCAAGCTTTCTCACTTCATCGACGTAAGCTTCCATCAACGGGCTCTGGTAATGCTTGTTCACTTGGCGGACGACAAGCTGCGAGTCACCCCTGACAATCAGCTTCTTAATCCCAAGGTCTGCCACGATCCTGAGACCGGCAAGCAAACCCTCATACTCTACAGTATTGTTTGTTGCTTGCTCCTTGGGAAAGTGCATCTGGACCACGTACTTGAGGTGTTCTCCGGTGGGTGCGACAAGCAGCACACCAGCACCGGCGCCTTGCAGTGAGAAGGCACCATCAAAGTACATCAGCCACTCTTTGCTTGCTTCCTTGACGGGGATGCTCGTTTCTGGAATCTCTTCATCTGGTGTTGGCGTCCACTCCGCTATGAACTCTGCCAATGCTCTGCTTTGGATAGTTGAAGTGCTTTCAAACTTGAGGCCAAAGCTTGACAGTTCCAGTGCCCACTCAACAATCCTGCCTGTTGCTTCTGGATTCTGCAGTATCCTCTTCAGCGGAAAGCGAGTGACAACTGTGATCTCATGTGCGCGGATCCATCCTTGTCGGGGCCAGAGCTTGTCGGGGAAGCCCCCTGCTCGTCGCTAGATACGCTTGCCGCGGTTGCTGGCTCATCGTCTGCCTCCCTCTCCGCTACTAACGCAGCACTAACCACTTGATTGGTTGCTGCTAGGTACAACGGCAACTTCTCTTGTGGCTTAGGTGTGACAAGTATTGGAGTAGAGGACAGGTATCTCTTCAAGTCTTGCAGCGCAGCCTCCGCTTCCGGAGTCCATTTCATTGGACCTACCTTTTTCAAAATTTTGAAAAACGGCAGGGCGCGCTCAGCTGACTTAGAGATAAATCTGCTAAGAGCAGCCACACAACCGGCAAGTCTTCGCACAACCTTGACGCGCTTGGGTGCTTCAATCTGCTCGATGGCCTTGATCATGTCGGGATTGGCTTCAATCCCCCTCTCAGACTCGAAGAACCCGAGAAGCTTGCCGGAAGGGACTCCAAACACACACTTCTCGGGGTTGAGCTTGAGCTGGATCTTGCGCAGATTTGCAAAGGTCTCTTCTAAATCTTGAACCAGGGTCGCCCTGTCTTTGCTCGTGACCACTATGTCATCCATGTATGCTTCTACATTTCTGTGAATTTGTGGATCAAAAGCTGTATGGACCACCCTTGCAAATGTTGAACCAGCATTCTTCAAACCAAAAGGCATCCGTATGAAACAGTATGTGCCACATGGAGTGATGAATGCAGTCTTCTCTTCATCCTCTTCTGCCATGAAGATCTGATGGTATCCTGAGTATGCATCAAGAAATGAAAGCAAGTCACATCCGGCCGTGGAATCAACAATCTGGTCAATGCGCGGCAAGGGAAATGGGTCTTTGGGACAAGCTTTATTCACATCGGTGAAATCGATACAAAGCCTCCATTTCCCGTTTGCCTTGCGCACGACTACAGGATTGGCCAACCACGTAGGATGGAGCACTCCTCTGACAAGGCATGCTGCTTCCAACTTCTTGATTTCTTCTACGATAAATTATTGGCGCTCCACTGCTTGTTTCCTAACTTTTTGCTTGACGGGCCGCGCATGAGGACAGACGGCAAGCTTGTGCTCAATCACTTTCCTGGGAACACCGGGGATGTTGGACGGTTGCCATGCAAACACGTCGACGTTCGCCCGGAAAGCAACGAGCGCGCTTTCCTATTTAGGGTCAAGCGTGGCACTGATGGTGAAGGTACCACCAGTGCCGTCCTCCTTGGCGGACACCTTCTTGGTCTCTGACGGAGCTGCCATCGTCTTCTTACACTTGGCGGTGGAGCTCGATGGTGCGTCCTCGACGGCAGCGCAGCACTCCGAAGAGGTGCGCTTGCCGGAGTGGGCCCCAGAGCTCTTGCTGGACTTGGTCTTCTCTTTCCCCCCGGGAGCTTCAGCGGCAAGTGTCTTGCGATCTGTTGCGGCTACTGCATCCCGGTAAATCTTGTCGGCATAGATAAGGGCATCCTTCTTGTCGCTAGGGACAGAGATGACGCTTATCGGGCCGGGCATTTTCAACATATTGTATGGATAGTGAGAGGCTGCCATGAACTTGGCGAGTGCTGGACGGTCGAGTATCCCATTGTAAGGCAATGGAAAATCAGCTACGTCAAAAGTGACCCTCTCGGTCCTGAAGTTCAGCTCCCCGCCAAACGTCACTGGCAGCGTGATCTTCCCCTTCGGCTTGCTCCTTCCCGGGTTTATTCCTTGGAATGTGCCGGTCTCTTCGAGCTCGCTGTCAGGGATCTGGAGTTTCTGGAGTACCGTGGAGGAGATCAGATTCGAGCCGGCCCCGCCGTCAACTAACATCTTAGTGACCTTGAGGTTGCGGATAGTTGGTGAAACCAACATCGGCAAGCACCTGACCGCAGTTGTGCGATCAGGGTGGTCCTCAATATCAAAGATGATAGGCGTGCTGGACCACTTCAGAAGGTGCGCGATTCGACTGGTGGTTCTGCTGCATTAACTTCCCGCACCCACTGTTTAAGTTGGCGGTGTGATGTATGCAGAGAAGCACCGCCGTCAACACACAAGACCTCTGTGGCTTTCTGGAACTCCTGCTCACTGGTCTCAGCGTCCTCCATGTCTTCGTCGTCATCGTCGTCTTCGTCCTTGTCACGACCGCGGGGAGGTCTGTCTCCTTGCTGCTGCTTGGCCTTGCCGCGGCGTCCTCCCCGGCCGGCGAATGTCCGCTTCTTGCCGGATCCTCCATCACCTCCTTGGGCCTTTTCCTTGTCGCGTCGCTCGTACTCAGCCTTTTGCTGCTCGATGAGCTGTTCGACCCTCTTGCAGTTCTGGAGGTCATGACCCTTGGTGCGGTGGATCTTGCAATACTGCTTGTCGGTGCCGTCCTGCTTGTCGGGGGCCGCCACAGCCTGGCAGTTGGTGCATGCGGCAGTCTCCTTGCCGGAGCTACCAACTTTGGCCTTGTCGGCGCCACCTCCGTTGCCGGACTTCTCAACGACCAGCACCTCTTTGTTTTTCTTCTTCCTGTTATTCCGCCGCCGGTTCTTCTTTGACGGGGCGGCATCCTCGCTGTCAGAGCCTCCTGCTCCCGTATCCTCTCCGGGGAGTTTCCTCCCCTCCTCAGCACGTGCGCACTTGTCGGCCAGGGCATAAAGCTCACTGACGTCCCTGATCTTGCACATCGCCATCTCCTCCCTCATCCTGCGGTTGCGCACGTTCTGATGGAACGCGCTGATGACCGCGGCAGGGTGGACGTCTGGGATGTTGTGCTGTACACGGCTGAATCTCTAGATATACTTGCGCAGGGGTTCTCCTTCCTTCTGAGCCAGCGGGTGAAGGTCACTCTCTTGGCAATGGGGTTTGTGGCCGCCTGTAAAGGCGCCGACAAACTGATGGCACAAGTCTGCCCAGGAGGATATGGAGTTGTCCGGCAAATGCATGAGCCAGGACCTGACGTTGGGTTTGAGTACCAGAGGGAAGTAGTTGGCAAGGATCTTGTCGTCCCGCCCCCCGGCAGCTTGCACCGCGATGGTGTGGATGCTGAGGAACTCCGACGGCTGCGTCTTGCCGTCGTACTTCTCCGGTACGTCTGGTTTGAAATTCTTCATGATGGGCCACTGGACTTGCCGCAGCTCACGAGTGAACGTAGGACAACCCACCGCGTACGGCAAGTCGCCTAGTCCCTCTGGAGCATGCATGTCGACAGCGGGCCCAACGCGCTGGACGGATTGACGTTGCGCTTCTCTTCGGCGCTCGATGCGAGTGCGAGCGTCTTCTTGCTGTCGTTCGTGGAGAACTTGCCACTGATCGCGACGAGCTCGTGGATCTGATGACGTAGTGGAGTCGTCGTCGATGTTGATCCGGCGAGTCGGTGATTTTGGCTTCCGGGGCAGAGAGTGCACGGTGGTTTCACCCCCACCGGTCTTGTCGCCATCGGCCCGCGCCTGGCTGACTTGCCGCGGCTGCGATGTGCTCGGTTGCCGCGGAGTGTCGCCGTTGGCGAAGGCGATGAGACTCTGAATGGTGGCCCTCCAATCTTCGGCCTTGTCTGCCGCTGGAGGGAAGTCTAGGAGCAGTTGAGCTCACGCCAGAGCTTCGGCTGGAGTGGTGGGTAGCGGTGGCGAGTGGTGCGAGGAGCGGGATATGCTCGGACTTCTAACTACGTTAGAAGGAGCAGTATCCCGTCCGGGCGACCGTGCCTTGCTCGTGCCGGCGTGCTGGCGTGCATGCTGGTCTTGAGCGTTCCGGGACCCACCAGCTTGACCTTGGCCCAGCAAGCGTATGGTACCTTGAGTACCACGACGCTGCCGGTCCCGCGCCTCCTGAGATGGGCGCGGTGCATGCACGGACGCCGAGGTCTTGGAGTGCGCCCGGTCGTCGTGGGAGCCGGCTACGCCGCCGATGGGCAGCGCAGCCTTGTCCTTGGACTTGGCGGCACCGTGAGTTCCCTCGTCGACGTCCGTTCTTCCGCCGGCGTCTATCCCACCAGCCGTTGGCTCCGGCGGTGGTGGGATCGACGCGGACGGACCTGCTGCCTCCGAAACCTTCTTCTTCAGTGGCATGTTGATGAAGATAACGAAGATCTAGCTCGTGTGGATGCCGGATCGGGTTCACACAACCTCGACGCACCCCTACCTGGCGCGCCAAAGATGTCGGGGAAACTGATCCACCCACGACACCTATGGGACCGGAGCCCCTTTTCGGTACGGCAGGGGGCGGAGATTGCACAAAGAGCAGATCAAGGCGAGGCACACGAGCAGTTTACCTAGGTTCAGGCCGCACGGATGCATAAAACCCTACTCCTGCTTTGGTTTGTATTGAGTTCTTGGCTCGGGAGCGCTGGAAGCTACAGTACTCCTCAGCGGCTGGCGAGACCGAGCGTGAGAGCGTTCGAATCTCTAACCCCCCTCTACATTGCGCATGGGCCTCCTTTTATATGCTCAAGGGGTCACCGACAGGTGGCAACATAGTCGAGGGTCAAAATGGAAAAGGGGTGGTAGTTGGTACAGTGTTTCATACCTAACCCTGACGGCAGGGGACAAGGGCATTAAATGCCCATCGACGTCGCCCAAACAGTGCAAAAAGGGCCGTCAGGTGCCCCACCGTTCGCCACGATGGCATCCTTGTCATCGCCGCTAGCCACCGCGTACCCCTGGCTGCACAGCCTTCCGCCACGTACGCCTGGGAGGATCCCAGAGCGACACGTGGGTGGATGCGCTGGAACGCGGGTACTGAGTGGAAGCTTGCCGTGGCAAGCGCCTTGCCGCGGTCGCTATCTTGTCGCTTTCGGGAGTTTGTCGCTCACCGGGCCTTGCCGAGACGCGTGGCGCGTCGCGGCAAGTTTCTTGAGATGCCTTGGTTGGCCTTCCCGGCAAGCTCCTCTTGCCAGGGTCTTGTGTCTTGAGTGATCTTGTGCCTTGAGTGTCCTTCCCGGCAAGCTGCTCTTGCCGGGGCCTTGTCTCATAGGCTTGGATACTTTGTTCTTGAATGGCTCCAAAGGAACCACGGAGAACCTTGGTGATCACCTGGCAAGCCTTGCCGCGGGACGCTGCGACTGCCCGTGCACAAGTTCGGGGTACTAAGGGTACCCCTACTTTAGTACACCGACAATCTCCAAGAGACCATTCTATTTATAATCAAAAGAGAGAGATGAAGCCATCTAGCTACTAACTACGGACCCGTAGGTCTACAAAGAACTACTCACGCATCATCGGAGAGGCACCAATGGAAGTGGTGAACCCCTCCGTGATGGTGTCTAGATTGGATCTGGTGGTTCTGGAATCTGCAGCGGCTGGAATTGATTTTCGTCGACTCCCACAGGGTTTCTGGAATATTGGGGTATTTATAGAGCAAAGAGGCGGTCCAAGGGGCACCCGAGGTGGGCATAACCCACAAGGGTGCGCATGGGCCTCCTGGCGCGCCCTGGTGGGTTGTGCTCCCCACGGAGCACCCCCAGGTGCTTCTCCGGCTAACTGGATGTCTTCTGGTCCAAAAAATCCTCACAAAGTTTTGCTGCGTTTGGACTCCACTTGGTATTGATTTCATGCGATGTAAAAAACATGCAGAAAACAACAACTGGCACTTGGCACTATGTCAATAGGTTAGTGCCACAAAATGATATAAAAATTACTATAAAATGATTATAAAACATCCAAGAATGATAATATAACAGCATGGAACAATAAAAAACTATAGATACGTTGGAGACGTATCAGCATCCCCAATCTTAATTCCTGCTCGTCCTCGAATAGGTAAATGATAAAAACATAATTTTTGATGTGGAATGCTCCATATCATGTCATATCATATTCTTTTCTTTATAGCATTGGCATTTGGACTTCTATATGGTTCAAAGCAATAGTCTAGTTTTGATATGAGATTTAAATACTCAAGCATATCAAAAAGCAATCATATCTTTCAAAATATCAATGCTAAAATAAGTTATCCTTAGCCCATAATGCTCAACCATTGATCCATTCATGAAACACACTCGCATATTAGCTACACCCAATGCTCAAGTACGATCATATTGCTTCCTAGTTGCTGCTTTATAAGAGAAGATGGAGACTCAAATTCAAAATAAAAATTGCATAAAGTAAAAGAAAGGCCCTTCGCAGAGGGAAGTAGGGATTTGTAGAGGTGCCAGAGCTCAAAGCTTAAATTGAGGGATAAAATTATTTTGGATGGCATACTTTTCCCACCAACGAAAATGACTTAGAGTTCCCAACACTTTCCATGCTAGATATATCATAGGCGGTTCCCAAACATAAAATAGAGTTTATTCCTTTTTCCACCAAACTTTCACTTTCCATGGCTAGCTGAATCCACAGTTGCCTTCCATACCAACACTTTCCAAGGAATTTATTATTTAACAATATAAAGTAAATTCATTTTTCATTTCGGGACTGGGCATCCCTAATACCTTTGCCTTACTCTCGTGCAATGGCAAGTGAATAAACACTCATCGTGAGAATAAGACATCTAGCATGGAAAATGTTAGCCACCCCTCACCGCGTTGCGAGCGGTACAAGCACACAAAGGGAAATTTATTTTGAAAATTAGAGATGGCACATACAAATTTGCTTAGAACGGCAAAGGAATACCGCATATAGGTAGGTATGGTGGACACACGTGGCAAAACTAGGTTAAAGGATTTTGGATGCACAAGTAGTGATCATACTTAGTGCAAAATGAAGGCTAGCAAAAGATTGGGAAGCGACCAACGAAGAAATGAATAATCTCATAAGCGAGCATTAAGCATAATTAACACCGAATAATGCACGATAAGTAGGATGTAATTTCATTGCATAACTATTGACTTTCATGCTTGCATAGGGAATCACAAACCTTAGCACCAATATTCTTACTAAAACATAATTACTCATTAACATGACTCACATATCACATCATCATATCTCAAAACTATTACAAGGAATCAAGTTTATTTTGTCCAATGATCTTCATGAAAGTTTTTATTATATCCTTCTTTGATATATATCACTTTAGGGCTAATTTTCATGTGTTGCTTTTGATAAGCTCAAACAAATACTCCCTCCGTTCCGATTTACTCGTTGTGGTTTTAGTTCAAATTTGAACTAAAACCACGACGAGTAAATCTGAACGGAGGGAGTATAAGTGAAGATCATGAGCATAATTTTTTATTTCTCTCAAAATAATCTAAGTGAAGCAAGAGAGAATTTCTTGAAAATTTTACTAACTCTAAAATAAATATAAATTAAGCAAGAGAGTATTTCTCCAAAAATATTAAAGCACACCATGCTCAAAAAGATATAAGTGAAGCACTAGAGCGAATCCATAGCTCATAAAAATTTAAGTGAAGCATGGAGAGCTATTCTATCAATTCATGGCATAATTTTGGCACTCTCAAATAGGTGTGTACAACAAGTATTCAATACTTAAAAAGCATAAGTAAACAAGCAAAGACTCCTATCATACAAGATGCTCCAATAAAAACACATAATATGTAACGAATAAAAATATAGCGTCGAGTAAAATACTGATGGTTGTTAGAAGAAAGAGGGGATGCCACTCAGGGGCATCCCCAAGCTTAGTTGATTTCTTCTCTTTGGATAATAGCTTGGGATGCCATGGGCATCCCCAAGCTTAGGTTCTTCTTACTCCTTATTCCTTCATCCGTCATAAGATAACCCAAAACTTGAAAACTTCAATCACATAAAACTCAACAAAACTTTCATGAGATCCGTTAGTATAAGAATACAAATCACTACTATAAGTAATTGTCGGTGTACAAAAAGAGGGGTACATTTTTTGTACCCCTATAATTGTGCACGGGCAGTCCGAGCCACGGGCACCGCCGCACCAAGCAAGGCCAGGGAGGTAAGCCAGGGTAAGACTGAAGCCCAAGAGAGCAAGACCACAAAGAGCAAAGGGACGAAGCAGATTCCCCCGGGAAGATCCTTGACGGGAGCCAGTTTCAGCAGCCCCGGCAAGATCCTTGCCGGGGCCGGCTTTAGCAGCCCCGGCAAGATCCTTGCCGGGGCCGGCTTTAGCAGCCCCGGCAAGATCCTTGCCGGGGCCGGCTTTAGCAGCCCCGGCAAGACCCTTGCCGCGGCGACTCGCCCCACGCTAACGGAGCGGATCACCCTTGAGTCCACTGCCCCCATGGGGCAAGGATTCGGGAGATATCCCTGTAGTGGCATGCAGATCTTTGTGAAGACATTCAAGATCAGATACACACTAAGAAGACGACGACCCTTGGCGGGATCCCAGCCAAGGAAGACCACAGGACCTCCGGCAAGCACCTTGCCGGAGATGAAAGCAGGCGCCGCGGCAAGACCCTTGCTGGGGCCCCGGCAAGGCCCTTGCCGAGGACATCCGCAGGGCCATCATCAGGCCCACGCCAACTAAGCTTCCACCGCCCTATGCAACTGCCGACCCAACCAGCTCGGCACGCACCTGCGTGGCGGCATGCAGATCTTCGTGAAGACCCACCATTGTGCTACCTTAGCAGCCTGCCTGCCTACATGGCATCTCGGGCATCGCTGGCCAGGGCGCGTGTCGACACAAGAAGGAGCGGCGGTGGACAAGACATGCCTCTCCCCCATCCCCGATAAAGCAATGACACCTAAGCAAGATGCATTAAATGCGCCTTGTCATGTAATACGAGGGATAACCACGCATCACTGTACCCTTTCGACCTCCTGTGTGCCACTTTGGCGACCCCTTTTTCCCTATAAAGGAGGCCCGAGGCGACCAGGAGGGGATTTGGCTTTTTGGAGCTCCTCACGCCCCATAGCTAGTTGAAGAACACAAATATACAATCCACCAAAGCAGGAGTATGGTTTTACGCATCCTCGCGGCCCGAACCTGGATAAACGAACTGTGTGCTAACTGTTGGATCCGCTCTTCTCTCAACCCCGCGCCCCGCAACCGTAGTAGGGATTCTTGTGATCCCATAGGTGTCGTTCCCAATACACCGACAGTAATCTAGCAAACCAATTCATATTTTATTATTGCATTATATCTACTGTATACCAACTTTTCTATAGCAAAAATTCAGTATAGAATCATCAAAACAAGCACACAACGCAAAGAAAATAGAATCTGTCAAAAACATAACAGTATGTAGCAATCTGGAAATTTCGAATAGTTCTCTAACTCTAAAACTCTTGAAAAAAATAGGACCACCTGGGAAATTTGTATATTAATCTTCTTCAAAAAGAATCAACTCAAAATCACTCTTCTGTTAAAAACGAGAATTTTTCTCGTGAGCTCAAAAGAATCTCTTTTTCAGCAAGATCAAATCTACTAACAGTCAACATGATGCTAAGGCTTTGCTTGGCACAAACCTTTATTCAAACCACAAAAACACATCTAAACAGAGGTATTAAAGGGTAAATTATTGAAAACATCAAGGGAATCAAAAATCAAAAAGATACAAGTTGGGTTGCCTCCCAACGAGCGCTATCGTTTTACGCCCTTAGCTAGGCATAAAGCAAGGATTTAAGTTTTGTCATCCTTGTTTTCCAAATCCTCAATCACACATTTCTTCAAAGATTTAGCATATATTTCTTTGACAAAGACACTCCTAGGAACAAGATCAAAGAATTTGTTTTCGTAAAGAGGTCTTTTTATTACTTAAATAAAATTGGGGTGAATACTAATCATTTTAAGATCCCCTTTTTTGTTACTAGAAGAATCCCCTTTGTTCTTGCGACTTTTTACGGGTGTTATTCAATGGTATTAACGGCAGCAAAAGCGGTACCCAAATTACCAAGAATTTCTTCCAATTTATCAATCCTAGAATGACTTTCTTCTATTCTTTCATTGACTACGGGTTCCTTCACTTTTAGCAATTTAAAAACCTCACCGCCTTAGATCCAAATTTATTAGCAAGATGATGCATCTTTTTGTCCAAATTTTCAATATGTTCTTTAGTAAGCATCCCTTTTTCTATAGCATCTAGTATTTGCATAACATGTTCAAGAGTCAAAGTTGTTTCATTAACGATAATAAGAGGGGATCCCACTAAACTACCCATAGCATTCAAAGCATCAAAAGGGGGACAACTTAAGAAATTCCTCTGGTAATGGTATCAAAATATATACCAAGTAGTGATTCCCACATAAAAATTTCAAAGAAGAATGATAGTGGATTGCTTGTGAATAGATCTGTTATTAGCATTGCAAATCTAGTACCATGCATCTTTTAGGCTTTCTCCTCCTCTTTGATTAAAGTTGAGAACTTCGTTCTCAGGGGTGCAAATGATGAGTGGAGGACTAGCCATGATGACAAGATCTCAAATAGATTCGGCAAGAAAATAGCGAACGAAAAAGAGGGCGAATAAAAATGACAAATTTTTGTGAAGTGGGGGAGATGAAAACGAGAGGCAAATGGCAAATAAAGTAAATTGCGAGGAGATGAGATTTGAGATTAGGAACTTGGTATATGTTGAAGATCCTCCCCGGCAATGGCACCAGAAATTCGTTTTGATGTCTTGCTAGAACTACGTCGGTATTTCCTCAAATAGGAAGGGATGATGTAGTATAGCAGTGGTAGGTATTTCCCTTAGTGATTAAACCAAGGTTATCGTACCAGTAGGAGAACCAAGCAACACAACGTAAACTACACATGCACACAAATAACAAACACTCGCAACCCAACGTGTAAACGGGGTTATCAATCCCTTTCGGGTAACAGACGTGATAGAGTTGTAAATATTGATAGATCGAACGCCAAATAAGATAAATTGCAGCAAGGTATTTTTGGGGTTTTGGTTTAATAGATCTGAAAATAAAAGCAAAGGAAAATAGATCACAAAGGCAAATAATGTAAAGAAGAGACCCAGGGGCCGTAGATTTCACTAGTGGCTTCTCGAGAAAAATAGCAAATGGTGGGTAAACAATTACTGTTGGGCAATTGATAGAACTTCAAATAATCATGATGATATCCAGGCAATGATCATTATATAGGCATCACGTCCAAGATTAGTAGACCGACTCCTGCCTACATCTAATACTATTACTCCATACATCGACCATTGTCCAGCATGCATCTAGTGTATTAAGTTCATGGGAAAACGGAGTAATGCAATAAGAACGATGACATGATGTAGACAAGATCTATTTATGTAGAAATAGACCCCATCGTTTTATCCTTAATAGCAACGATACATACGTGTCGGTTCCCCTTCTGTCACTGGGATCAAGCACCGTAAGATCGAACCCACTACAAAGCACCTCTTCCCATTGCAAGATAAAGAGATCAAGCTAGCCAAACAATACCCAATATCGGAGAAGAAATACGAGGCTATAAGCAATCATGCATATAAGAGATCAAAGAAGACTCAAATAACTTTCATGGATAAAAATATAGATCTGATCATTAACTCATAGTTTATAGGATCCCAACAAACACACCGCAAAAGAGTTACATCATATGGATCTCCAAGAGACCATTCTATTGATAATCAAAAGAGAGAGATGAAGCAATCTTGCTACTAACTACGGACCGTAGGTCTACAAAGAACTACTCACACATCATCGGAGAGGCACCAATGGAAGTGGTGAACCCCTCCGTGATGGTGTCTAGATTAGATTTGGTGGTTCTAGAATCTGCAGCGGCTGGAATTGATTTTCGTCGACTCCCACAGGGTTTCTGGAATATTGGAGTATTTATAGAGCAAAGAGGCGGTTCGGGGGCACCCGAGGTGGGAACAACCCACCAGGGCGCGCCTGGGCCTCCTGGCATGCCCTGGTGGGTTATGCTCCCCTCAGAGCACCCCCTAGGTACTTCTCCGGCCCAGTGGATGTCTTCTAGTCCAAAAAATCCTCAGAAAGTTTCGCTGCATTTGGACTCCGTTTGGTATTGATTTACTGTGATGTAAAAAACATGCAGAAAACAACAACTAACACTTGGCACTATGTCAATAGGTTAGTACCAAAAAGTGATATTAAATGACTATAAAATGATTATAAAAATCCAAGAATGATAATACAACATCATTGAACGATAAAAAATTATAGATATGTTCGAGATGTATCGACGGTCTCTCTATACGACCACACACAGACATGCTCTAGGTGGAGTATTTGTTGTGACCACCCTTCATCCAACCTTACCCGTATGTTAATCAATCACATTAATTTACATATACGTGGAAAAATTCCACTTTATTTTACTAATTAGCAAACTTCTCATAATTATATACCGCAAATCACGAGCAAAAAGTGACTTTTCTTTTACACAAATCACATTAATACAGCCAGGTAAATTACAAGCTAAGGTATCATTATACTTATATCGCGATGCAAAAGGTGGAGTACATGTACGAAGAGTAGAGGGGAACACACACACTTCCTACCAAGCACACCATTTGTGCACGCGCATGGGAGTTACGTGACACACCCTAAACAGACCCTTATGTGTATAATTTGTGCACGCGTGGGTACAAGTGATGGAGCGCATTTATTTAAGCTGGAAAGTGAACCCAAATAGTTGCCGCATCCATTCCCCTCTCACTGCCTCTTCCCCTCTCGCCATCACCCGATAGCCATTGCTCTGTCGAAGGTAACGATCTTTGAACTACTTCCGGAGATCTGGAGGTGATGCGAAGCCCGGATCGCAGTCGTCCTGCCACCGGACTAGCCGGAGCGGGAGGAGGATGTGACGCCCCCGATTCAATCGTACACTAATCATACACACAAATGTGTACGATCAAGATCAGGGACTCACGGGAAGATATCACAACACAACTCTAGACACAAATTAAAGTTATACAAGCGTTATATTACAAGTCAGGGGCCTCGAGGGCTCAAATACATAAGCTTGAATAAAAACGAGTCAGCGGAAGCAACAATATTTGAGTACAAACATAAGTTAAACAAGTTTGCCTTAAGAAGGATAGCATAAAACTAGCAATGGTAGAAAAGGCAAGGCCTCAGGCCTGGGAGCTTCCTGTCTACTCCTGGTCGTCAGCGGCCTCCATGTAGTAGTAGGATCCATCAGGGTAGTAGTAGATTCTTCGCCAGTGGCATCTAGCTCCTAGGCTCCGACATCTGATCGCAGCAATCAGGCATAGGGGGAAAAGAGGTAGCAAAGCAACCAGGAGTACTCATCCAAAGTACTCACAAGACTTACATCAGATCTACACTACATATGCATCGGTATCAACAAAGGGGTAGTATTTTTGGACTGAACTGTAGAATGCCAGAATAAGAGGGGGAGAAGCTAATCCTATCAATGATTATGCTTCTGGTAGCATCCATCTTGAAGTAGTAGAAGAGAGTAGATGGTATGTAGCAAGTATCATCATATAGCATAATCCTACCCGAAGAACCTCTCCTTGTCACCCTGTGAGAGAACGAACACTGGGTTGTATCTGTCACTTATCTGGGTGTGTTTTATTAAGTATCTGATTTTAGTTGTAAGAGGCCGGAATACAACTCCAAGTTTTCCTCTTACTATGGACATGACTATTCGAATAGATTACTTGCCTGCAGAGGTGCACCACATTGCCCAACACACTCAATCACTCTGGCTAGACCCACTTTCGTGGGTCATGCCCAGCCTCGGAAGATCAACACGTCTTAGCCCTACCTAGGCTCAACAAAGAGGCCAGCACGCCGGTCTACATCCTAAGCGCGCAGGGGTCTTGGGCCCATTGCCATTTGCACCCCTTAACATTGTGAACGTCGTCGGGATCAGTCCTGGCAACCTCGTTATACAAGGCAGGTGCTTACGCGGACCACCTGGACGCACGCCGCTCAGTCGCTAGCGTCTGGAAAGCTTCGGCTGATGAATACCACGCGCGAGTGCCCCTAACTATTCCCAAGTGGCGGTTAGTGCGTAGAGGTGAATGAACAACTCAAATCAAATATCCAAACTCGTTAGGCGTGTTATTCAAAAATAACCGCGAACACGACCAGAGACTAGCCCACCTCTCTCCTCGGTGTCTCAAGCTGCCCTGTCGCTCCTCCATAAAGATCCACTCAGAGGGTCGTCGGAAACATGTCCTTTCAGCCCCTAGTCCGTGAATCACTCGTGGGTACTCTACGAGCTGACCCGACTTTGGTCACAACAATGTATCATGTATAATAGTATAGTATATAACTTGATACTGATGCATATGTAGTGTCGATCTGATGTAAGTCTTGCGAGTACTTTGGATGAGTACTCATGGTTGCTTTGCTACCTCTTTTCCCCCTATGCCTAATTGCTGCGATCAGATGTCGGAGCCTAGGACCCAGATGCCACCTTCGAAGACTCTACTACTACCCTGACGAAGCCTACTACTACATGGAGGTTGTCGCCGACCAGGAGTAGATAGGAGGCTCCCAGGTAGGAGGCCTTGCCTTTTCGACCGTTTCTAGTTTTATGCTAGCCTTCTTAAGACAAACTTGTTTAACTTATGTTTGTACTCAGATATTGTTGCTTCCGCTGACTCGTTTCTATTCGAGCTTATGTATTTGAGCCCTTAAGGCCCTTGGCTTGTAATATAAAGCTTCTATGCCTTTAATTTGTGTCTAGAGTTGTGTTGTGATATCTTCCCATGAGTCCTTGATCTTGATCATACACATTTGTGTGTATGATTAGTGTACGATTGAATAGGAGTGGCACATCCTTCTCTGGCTCGGCTAGTCCGGTGGCACGACGACTGTGATCCGGGCTTCGCACCACCTCTAGATCTCCGGTAGCAGCTCAAAGGTCGTCACCTTCGGCCGGGCCTGTCACGACCGGTTTTCTAATAAAATATTTACTGAGAAACCGACCTTTTTATCGGACCAATGTAGAAGAATCCTTCTTACTGGTAGACAAATCCTTGATACAGAATTCCAGAGTACTAAATATTATACAAGGTTGAGCTGAGGCTGCTCAACCATTTATTACAAGCATGCTGATATTATACATAAAGGCAGATATGACACAAGGGTATGGTAGCATAACTATTGACTCGTAATAAAAGTGGTGGTGGATATGTCACAGTGTAGTGGGTGACACGACTCCAATATCTTACAGCTCATCGAGCGTCGGAGTGAGGCTCGATGAATTTATTTGGGTAGCGGAAGCGTATATAATACAAGTGACCAACTCCAGGATCGCAAGAGACTAACTGGGACTCCTCTAGGCGTCGGACTTGCTATCGAGCTCTTCATCCATGAGATCGCCTTCGTCAACATCTGGCCAAATCAACAAGCCATGTGAGTACTTTGAATGTACTCGAAGATAGTTTGGACATAAGATATAACAAATGCAAACATGATGCATATGAGCAGACTAGTAATGCGCATTCAGAATATAAATTTTCATATGCTGAATAAAAAGGGAGTCATGCGGTAGTCCTCCCGAAATCCCAAAGAAATAACTGAAGACCGATCGGATGTCTGAAGCAACGCCTCGAAAGGTAAATGAATAAACATGCCACAATCTGGCGTTTGGGCGACACCACATAAAGGGCTTTTATTGAAAAGTAAAAGATAGTATGTGCCACAGTCGGACGTCTGAGCGACATCAAATAAAGGGCTTATATCAAAGTAAATAGCAATAATGCCACAGTCGGACGTCTGAGCGACATCACATAAAGGGCTTATATCAAAGTAAATAGCAATAATGCCACAGTCGGACGTCTGAGCGACATCACATAAAGGGCT
>LR738713.1:470822059-470875718 GCA_902687465.1 Secale cereale | reverse complement strand
GGACGTCTGAGCGACTTCACATAAAGGGATTATATCAAAAGTAAATAGCAATAATGCCACAGTCGGACGTCTGAGCGACATCACATAAAGGGCTTATATCAAAAGTAAACCACAATAATGCCATAGTCAGACGTCTGAGCGACATCACATAAAGGGCTTATATCGAAAGTAAATAACAATAATACCTCAGTCGTACGTCTGAGCGACATCACATAAAGGGCTTATATAATCATTCGAAACCAAGTAGCTCGTGAAAGTAAATCATCTCAAGGAAATACTCAGTACAGAATAAACTAGTTAGTCCATCCACTGGAATAACATTCGGTTGGGTTTACCACTCCTAGCACTATGCTTAATAACCAAAGACTGTCACTAAGACTGACACAGAGACTGACGGACGCTGAGACAGACGGTAATACTGACAATGTTATGACGATCGAAAACCTTGACCTTGGACATGGTTACTCGAATGGTTTTGACTCTGCAGAGTTTGTACTCTTTAACCACAGTCAATGGATTTCAGTAGTCACAAAGGACTAGTTCCGTTTACGGTATTTTAGCATAAACACAACTTACCAGTACACACCCATTCCACATCTCGCTGCCAGGAATCACCCTAGGCAACGTTCATGAAAAACTTTAAGACAGGGAGGCTACAACCTCGAATAGCATGGGATCAAATTTATATCGCGTGTTCTAAGGGGTGCCCCCCTCTCGGTACCAACCGGAAACACCCATGCCCCCTGACCGGATGACGGGCTTTAATCCAGGGCCATAGAACCCTCATCCCAGCCCCTCTATTTGGTGTGTACAAGGAAAGAGGTTTGCAACTGACTAAACCGTATTCTTTGCAGCAGACATGTGACTGCACAAAAAGGAGACGAACGGGAACATGACTTGATCCACGTTAACACTGGAGTTAATCGGTTGACTGGCATGCTTCAACAATATCGGCTTACAACCTATCATGTCACCACATAATCAGGTTGGCTCACCATCAACTCTCGAAGCTCACACGTAGCTTGTCTTGCATGTAATATAACACCCACAAAAATGCTTATATCAACATGCCATGGGAAAACTTCTCAAGCAAACATGCAAAGCACTCATCATATCAAAGGTTCAAACATGCTTGCCTGGTTCGGAGTAGTCGGAGTCTAGCTCGGCGAAGTTTGCTGCTCTGTTACCTCCTTCGGTATCTACGGGTAAAATAAGTCGGATACTATCATAAATACCGTGCGTTCATAAAAATTATCCCAAATATTTTTCAAATAAATATGATAAAAAACTAGACAGAAAAATAAAGATGAGAGAAAAGATTCGACTCAAAATCTTTTTTTGTTTAAAATTTATTAAGGTTTTTGCCCAGGGACTTGTCTGTAATGAAACAGAAAGTTTCCAGGGGTCTGTTTATAAAAACAGAAAACGTTTCAGTTAGAAATACGCCAACCCAAAGGGAAATCGTACTTTGCCCGAAGGCGTTTTCTAGGAAAACGGTTCGAATAGAAAAGAGAGGCTGACGAGGGGGTCCCACCCGTCAGGTTTGAATATTCGAAGAGGAAAACAGAGTACTCCGGCGCCCGAGGACCGCGGTGGTCGCCGGCGCCGATCCACGGCGAGTTAGGGGGAGGGGATGGTACCTAGGGACTCATGGTGCTCTCCCGCGTCTGTGGGTGGTGGAGTTGGACGTCGGCGAGCACCATGTCGATGGCGGCCTTCACTCCGGCGGACGGTGGTTCGGGCGGTGGTGGATCTCGCCAGGGAGGGCTGCAGATGCCAAATTGAGCCTAGGGTTAGATGAGTGGGTTCACTAGGAGGCTTCTGGCAAGGTTTGGGAGGCGGGGGTGGTCTCACCAAAGGGATTCGTGTCGTAGCCCGAGGCGGATCGGGGCGGCTGGAGTCGGGGAAGAAGGCCTTCCCGAGGTCTTCCTAGTAGCTAGGCGGGGCTCTGGTGAGGTGGAGGAGAGGCGTAGGGTTGAATGCAAGCTCGGGGTCGCTATTTATAGCCGGCCCGAGGCGGTTGCCGCAATGGGATAACTCCGGCGAGTGATTATGGCGAGGCCGTGGCCGAACAGGCGGTTTAGGCGACTGAGCATCAACGTGATGGTCTACTGGTTCCATCCAGAGGCTAAACTTGGCGAGACTTGGCCGATACTCCATGTTCTCTACGGAACGGCTGCATGGGCACGTCGGCGGCAGAGAGCGCGCTCTGCGCCTCTCAGGCCACGGCGACGGTGCTGCAGCGTGCACAGGGGAGGGGACGTCCACACGGAGGCCTCTGGTGGTTTGGGCGGTGCTGAACGGCGCCGTTCTGCAGGGCTGGACCCTGTTGGCCGCCACGGGTGGCTCTGCCACCGCTGAAGACGACTCAGCTGGCGAGCAACGTCGCCACCGACGCTCACAACCGGCCAAGCAACCGTGCGGCGCTCTAGATAAGGAAGGGAAGAAGTGAGCCAGGCGCCAACGCGGGCACTGGCGAGATTGACGCGGCGGTCTGACGGACACGACACTGTCGACTGAACCCCAACACTGAACTCTGAACTTCTCTGAATTTGAACATCAACAGTGCACGCCAACTGTTCGATGAAATGATTTAGGCACTTGGAAAAAAATTGGAGCTGGGACTTGGTGGAGTGATCTCTTGATGCATCTAGAGGCTGCATGAATTTCCTCAGATTTTTAGGAAGAGAAAAAGAATGAATTTCACCAAAAATGGCAAATCTGGTCCAAACTTGCAGCAAGCAAATTTTGAAAATTTTGAACTGTGGACCAGCAAATCTTGATGTATCTAGGTTGATGGTACTAAGGACTAGTAAGGGGAGTTTATTTGGAATCAAAACTCAGAGTAAATCTAGTAGTTCCTTTGTAAATCACTAAGGTCCAAATTAAAAGAGAAAAAATTTTGAGGGAAAAATAATTAGTAATAAAATCTAAATGTAACATCCCAAATTTTTAATTTGGAATGTTATACATAGATAATAATTGCATTTCATGCATTTTGCATTTTTTTTGCGGCGTTCCTCGAAATTCTAAGCAACTCAAGGACCTACGGAGAGAGTTGGGAATTTTACCGTTTTCGTATTTGAGTTCGCTCGAGTACCGGTACGAGGGCAGTGTGATTCTAATTATTTTTCTCTCCTAAAAATATTTCTAAATACAAAATATGAGCGGAGATAATTTGGCTTCTCCAAAATAACAGAAATATTGGAGGAAAAATATTAAAATCACTTTTGGAATTTTTCTGGATTTATTTGTGATTTATTTGCATAGGAAAAATGCGCGTTTTTTTCAAAATTGCATTTAGGTCCGAGAAAAATGTTCACTTTGTCCTAAATATTATTAGAGGACGGTGAAAATTTATTTCGAGATTTTTGGAGTCAGTTTAGTATTTTTTTTCGTTAGTTTTTCTGCGCCAGGACTCTATTTAAAAAAAAGGAAACCGACTTAGACTCGTATAGGATTGGGACTCTGGGCTTTATATGTCGCCCAAGCCGGCCCAGTCGCCCGTATGGCCCCAGCCGCCCACAACCCTAATGCGCCGCCCTGCCGCCCCTTCGTGCCGCCGCCGCCGCACTTGCCGCGCCGCCGTCGTACTTGCCGCGCCGCCGCCGCAATTGCCGCCGCCCGACGCCCGGACCGCCGCCGGACTGCGCCGCCGCCGCCCCGTAGCCCCTCGCCGGAGCACCGCCGCCTCGCCACTACCGGACCGCCGGAGATCCCCCCAGAGTTCGTTGCTCGAGGTAGTTATCGTTTTTTTTAATAAGAACCGGTCGGTTTAGTAAAAAATCGTAGATCCATTTTTTTAGAATTAGATCGGTTCGGTTTTTCGTCGGTTTAGTTATTTAGCGGACGTCTGTCCATACATTCGTTTAAACAAACGGTTTTCGTCCGTTAGCCACAGACAGCGAACGTTCGTTTGTTAGCCTGTTCGTCCGTTTTCTTTTTCGGGGTATTTATGCGCGATTATTCCGATCGCGATTTCTGCCCTGATCTTGTTTTTCGTTTTTCTTTTCGCTCGAGAGTCGGAATCAGGTGATTCAAAATCCCAGATCTTCGTCTCGATGCCCTCTTTACGTTTAATCAACTTGAACAAAGTTTTGGCTACTGTAAAATTTGACTTTAGGCCAACTAGCAAACCGGAGCTCGTTTCTTTCGTAGTTTGAGTTTCGTTGCTTCTTTCGAGTTGATTTTTTTGCAAACCGGAGTTCTTAAGTTGAAATTTCTGGTTAGATCTCTTATTTCCATTTTACCTGTGCATTAGTTAAGCACTTATTGTATGCTTGTTTGTTTGTGATAGAGTACCCGAAGTGCGCCGCTTGCTACTTTGAGTCTCTAAGTTTTGCGGATCATCGGCAAGGCAAGTAACACTTTGATCATTCTTTCCAATTACCCAGTTTTCATTGCATTAGTCAAACCCTCACACATTGCATGAGTAGGATCAATTAACTTGTGGGATTGGGAAGTAGATTGATGTAGTACCTATTACCTGCATTGCATTCAAACCTTTGGGAGTTACTTCTACGTTTGCTGTTAGGACATGCTATGCTTGTAGACGTGGATTGGGTGAGTGTATCCATGACAGATGTGAGTTTTTTAATTAATGGTTCAACTTAAGGTGGCAACTTTAACACACATCTGGGTGGATTGAGGCATCTGGTTATTCCACTGATTGCCTGATTTTCTTTTGGACCACCACCCAGGCTCAAAGGGATCATGAGATTTTTCATACTAGAAACTTCCGTGTGCAGCCACATGCCAATATGGGCTCTGGCATAGTTGAGTAAGTTGTGGGAAACCTTTTCATGATGGGCTAGCAGATGTAGACGGTTTGTAGGTGTACCGGCCTATCTATCTGGTTAAGGGGACCTCTTCAGAAAGACTGTGTCTCGGTCATCCGTTTCTCAAACACCATGCAGTGCGTGAAACCAAACGGAGGCGATCGAGTCTTGTGGGGAAAAGTGCACAAACCTCTGCAGAGTGTACAAACTGATCATGATTAGCCGTGTCCCCGGTTATGGACGTCTTGAGTATCTAGTACTTGGATTATCATGTGAATCTCATCATGTTAGTCTAATTATATTTGTTGGGTTTAAAGATGATTTTTAATTGGGGTTGAGAGGATGTCTATCTTCTCAACGATGTTTCAACTACCATGATAGTTAATTAAAATCTATTCCTTTGCAGTAGGGAAAAATTGTCTTTACGCAAAACAGTAACCATAGAGCTTTCCACCAGCCATATTGCATATAGTATAGCTTTACTTGCATTGCTCTCTTGTGTTACTTTGCGAACATATTCCATGTGCTGACCCATTTTCGGGCTGCAACGTTTCATGTTGCAGACTTTCAAACGACGAGTAAGGTGCCTTTTAGGTCGTGGTTCTATACTCAGTGATGCCGTTGGAGTTGATGGACTCACTTATCTTCCAAGCCTTCCATTGTTATTGTGTTAGATGACCTTCAGCCATATTTATTGTAATAAGTTCATCGTTGGACTATCGATGTAATAAGTGTGTGATTGCTACTCTGTTATAAATCCTTCAAGTACTGTGCGTGTCAGCATTACTGATCGAGGGATGACACTGATGCACAGAGATCAGACTGTTTGAGCTCTGGTCGCTACAAGATGGTATCAGAGCACACGCTGACTGTAGGACACGACCACTAAGCTAAAGCCCTAGAGCACTATCCACTCTTCTCTTCTCTGACTCCTCATCTTTTCTACTCTTTTAGGATGGTGGATGCAAAGAACAAGTTCACTCAACCGGATGACGATACACCATTTGGAAACCTGAAGGAAGTCACCAGATATCTAAACATTGGACTACCAAGTTTCACCGGAACCTACAATGCCACTCTACCTGAGGAGGAGCGTTGGTTGATTCAAGCCCAAGTTCCAGGAAGGACGTTCGAGCCCGTCACTGCACTCATAGCATTTTCTTTTAATGCGCCTACAGGGAACCTAGGCAGGAGCATGGCAGCCCACATTGCTATGGGAAGAATTGGAGAAGTCTACAAGCAGGAGCTAAAGGACACCATCTACCAGATTTGTGGACGCCGAGATGAGAATTGGGATATGATCAGCACCCAGAAGAATAGGTCCATTGCAGCCTACATCCAGGAGTTGAACCATCACATTCGTCGCCGGGAGCACCAGATGTGTGCAGGGATGATAGATTTGAAGAAAGCCCTAAATAGGAATTTGGAGCTAGAGGAAGAACTCAAGACTACACGCGATGGATACGAGGAGGAGATGCTAATACTTGTGGAGAAGAATGATGACTTGACACGGAAATTAGGGATACTCATGGGAGAAGAAGACGAGGAAGAAGAACCCAAGGAGATTCCACCGGAAGACTATATCATCATAGATGACACAGATTCGGAAGCTGAGGATAGCAAGGACGAAGACTATGAAGATGAAGCTGGAGCAGATATCACGGAATCCTCTGCCGATCAATATTTTTAGATGACCACCCTGTGACTAGTAGTTTACCCCATATATTAGTTTTAGAGCACTTTTGTAACGTTAGTTAGATTTGTAAGATCTTGCTTGAAATTGATTGGTGTGATATGATTGTGTTTGTCTCACGTGCATATGGGTAGTGATTTCCCTTAGACCTCTTTTCTATTCTAATCTCTTCCCTCTACACCCATCAGATGCCTCCAAGACGTGAATTCGAGTTTCCCCTTGAGCTCACCCAGTTGATCCAGCAGCAGAACACCCTGATGCAACTTCTTGTCCAGAACACTCAGAACAACAACAACCCTCTACCACCACCACCCGTGGACAACCTGACACGTTTCTTAAGGTTGCAACCACCCGTGTTTGCTAGCAGCATCGAACCAATAGTGGCTGATGACTGGCTACGCAAGATTGGAAGGGATTTGACCACCGCCAATTGCTCGGATGCTGAGAAGGTGCGATTTGCCGCACACCCGTTGTCTGGACCAGCCGCAGCATGGTGGGAGAATTACAATGCCACTTACCCCATAGCCAATGTGACTTGGGATCAGTTTCAGCAAGCTTTTCGTACCGCCCATGTCTCAACTGGAGCTATGAGTATGAAGAAGCAGGAGTTTCGCAATTTCCGCCAAGGCAACCGTACTGTGGCCCAGTACGTGGATGAGTTTAGTACCCTATCTCGTTATGCCCCAGATGATGTGGCCACAGATGCCACTAAGCAGGAGAGATTCATGGAAGGGCTGAACGATGAGATGAGTGTACAGTTGATGGTGGCAACTTTCAATAACTACCAGGAGCTGGTTGACCGCGCCCTAATGATTGAAAGGAAGCACCAACAGATTGAAAGTCGCAAGAGGAAGTATGGGCAAGGAAAGTATAACTCTGGAGCTCAGCAGAAGCCCCATTTTACCCCTAAAACGACAGGACAGTTTCAACATACCCATGGAGGAGGTAGCTCGCACAACCACAATGGCACCAAGAATGGAAATGGAAATGGGAATGGAGCAAATGGTAACCAGAGCCGCCCTACACCGTCCACACCCACCAAGAGGGATTTCAGCCACGTCACCTGTTACAAGTGTGGGAAGAATGGACATTATGCCAATGAATGTCCAGAAGTTAAGAATGGAAACGACAATGGAAGCGCCACGAAGAAGCCCAACCCGTTCAACAAAGGACAAGTGAACCACGTGACTGTGGAGGAGGTAGAAGAGCAACCAGATGTTGTTGTCGGTAAGTTTTTGGTTAAGGCATTTACCGCAATAGTTCTTTTCGATACTGGTGCATCACACTCATATATTTCAAGGGGATTCGTAAATAGACATAGGATGCCCACCCGAGTTCTTAAGACCCCATGTTTGTAAGTTCACCTGGAGCAGATTATATGGCACACCAAGGATGTTTTCAGATGCCATTGATCATAGGACGCCATACTTTCCCCTCTGACCTAATAGTTCTGGAGTCACAAGGATTGGATGTGATATTAGGTATGGATTGGCTATCTAAGTATTGAGGTAACATTGACTGTGCCAGTAAGTCAATTTTGCTCACCACCCCGGAGGGAAAAAGGATTAAGTATGTATCTAGGCATTCGCCTATAAGGACTCAAGTACATTCTCTCATGGGAGTTGTTCAGGAGGAAGTGCCAGTAGTGAAGGATTATCCGGATGTGTTTCCACAGGAGTTACCTGGCATGCCACCGAATAGAGATATAGAGTTTCTGATTGAACTTTTGCCAGGCACCGGGCCAATTTCTAAGAGACCATATAGGATGCCCGCAAAGGATTTGGAGGAGATAAAGAAACAGATTAAGGAGTTACTGGATAAAGGATTCATACGCCCAAGTTCTTCGCCTTGGGGTTCGCCAGTACTTTTAGTGGAGAAGAAGGATGGATCGTCAAGAATGGTTGTTGATTACCGAGGACTGAACGAAGTAACGATCAAGAATAAGTACCCACTGCCGATGATCATTGATTTGTTCGATAGATTGCAAGGAGCTAAGATATTTTCCAAGATCGATCTGCGATCAGGGTACCACCAATTGAAGATCCGAGAGCAGGATATACCTAAGAGGGCCCTTACCACCAGGTACGGGTTGTACGAGTATACCGTTATGTCTTTTGGTCTGACTAACGCACCGGCATACTTTCTGAACCTGATGAACAAAGTGTTTATGGCGTATTTGGATAAGTTCGTCGTAGTGTCCATAGATGATATATTGATCTTCTCGAAGGATAAAGAGGAGCATGCAGAGCATTTGCGTTTGGTATTGGAGAAGCTCAGAGAACATCAGTTATATGCCAAGTTTAGCAAATGCGAGTTTTGGTTGAAGGAAGTCGGATTTCTCGAACACGTTATATCCGGAGAAGGAATAGCAGTAGATCCCGCTAAGATGGACACTGTGACCCATTGGGAAGCCCCAACAACAGTAGGAGAGATCCATAGTTTTCTTGGACTTGCAGGATACTACCGGAGATTTATTGAGAATTTCTCAAGGATTGCAAAGCCAATGACAGAGTTGTTAAAGAAGGACACCAAGTTCAGTTGGACAGAAGAATGTGAGGCTAGTTTCCAGGAATTAAAGAAAAGATTGGTCTCATCCCCTATGTTGATTTTGCCAGATCAACATAAGGATTATGAGGTGTACTGCGACGCTTCACGTCGAGTACTTGGAGCAGTTCTTATGCAGGAAGGAAGAGTTGTTTCGTATGCTTCACGACAACTAAAACCTCATGAGTTGAACTATGCCACCCACGATTTGGAGTTAGCAGCTGTAGTGCATGCATTGAAGACGTGGAGGCATTTTCTTATTGGAAACCATTGTGAAGTATATACGGATCACAAGAGTTTGAAATATATATTCACTCAGAAGGAGCTGAATCTCAGGCAAAGGAGATGGCTGGAACTCATTAAGGATTACGACATGAGATTGCATTATCATCCCGGAAAGGCTAACGTAGTAGCCGATGCGCTAAGCCGTAAGAGCTATGTCAATACCCTAATGACGGAGGATTTTCCAAAGGAGTTAGCCAAGGACTTACGAGAAGTACGTTTGGAGATAGTTCCGAGAGGCTATGTAGCAACACTAGAAATCCAGTCTACCCTGATGGATAAAATCAGAGAAGCTCAGAAAACTAACAAGGAGGTTGTCTCTATAAATGAGAGGAAGAGCGAAGGTAGAGCTAAAGGTTTTCGTGAGGACGAACACGACACCTTATGGTTTGAGGACTGCATTTATGTGCCTAATGACCCGGAGATCAGGAAGTTGATTCTACAGAAGGCCCATGATTCACCATACTCGATTCACCCAGGAAATACTAAGATGTATTTGGATTTGAAGGACATTTTCTGGTGGACCGGTATGAAGAAAGATATCGCAGAGTATGTAGCAGTTTGTGATGTATGTCAGAGAGTAAAGGCAGAACATCAGAAGCCAGCAGGATTGTCACAACCTATGCCGATACCCGAATGGAAGTGGGAGAAGCTTGGCATGGATTTTATCACCGGATTGCCCAGGACCAAAGCAGGATATGATTCAATCTGGGTAGTAGTGGACCGATTGACGAAGGTAGCCCACTTTATCCCTGTGAAAACCACATATACTAGTGCAAAGTTGGCAAAGATATACATGACCCGAATTGTATGTCTGCATGGAGTTCCGAGGAGCATCGTATCAGATAGAGGAACCCAGTTTACCTCAAAGTTCTGGAATCAGTTACATGACACTTTAGGTACCAAACTAGAGTTTAGCACAGCTTTTCACCCGCAGACGGAGAGAGTCAATCAGATTTTGGAAGATATGCTGAGAGCCTGTGCACTAGATTATGGATCTAGTTGGGATGACAATTTGCCCTATGCGGAGTTCTCATACAACAACAGTTACCAAGCCAGTTTGAAGATGGCACCGTTTGAGGCCTTGTATGGAAGGAGATGCCGAACACCGTTAATGTGGGATGAAGTTGGAGACCGACAGTTGTTTGGACCAGACTTAATCAAAGAGTCTGAGGAGAAGGTGCAGTTGATTCGAGATAGACTGAAGGTATCTCAGTCCAGACAGAAGAGTTATGCAGACTCGAAGCGCAAGGAGATAGCCTATGAGATCGGAGATAGAGCATACTTGAGAGTATCGCCTCTGCGAGGAGTTAAATGTTTCGGAGTTAAAGGGAAGTTAGCCCCGAGATTTGTGGGACCTTACCGTGTTTTGGAACGCATGGGAGAGGTTGCCTATAAGTTGGAATTGCCCGAAGGATTGTCAGGAGTGCACGACGTGTTTCACGTTTCGCAGCTTAAGAAGTGCCATGCGGAGATGGCCGATATACCGCTTAGAGACATAGTACCCTTGGAAGCAATTCAGTTGGATAGTGATCTGACTTACGAGGAGAAGCCTGTTAAGATTCTCGAATTTTCGAGCAGAGTCACCCGCAGTAAGGTTATCAAGTTTTGCAAAGTTCAGTGGAGTCACCACACCGAGGAAGAAGCCACCTGGGAACGAGAAGATGATCTACGCAAGGACCACCCACACCTGTTCTCTAGCCAAGTCGAATCTCGAGGGCGAGATTCATTCTAAGGGGGGTAGGTTTGTAACATCCCAAATTTTCAATTTGGAATGTTATACATAGATCATAATTGCATTTCATGCTTTTTGCATTTTGTTTGCGGCGTTCCTCGAAATTCTAAGCAACTCAAGGACCTACGGAGAGAGTTGGGAATTTTACCGTTTTCGTATTTGAGTTCGCTCGAATACCAGTACGAGGGCAGTGTGATTCTAATTATTTTTCTCTCCTAAAAATATTTCTAAATACAAAATATGAGCGGAGATAATATGACTTCTCCAAAATAACAGAAATATTGGAGGAAAAATATTAAAATCACTTTTGGAAATTTTTTGGATTTATTTGCGATTTATTTGCATATGAAAAATGCGCGTTTTTCAAAATTGCATTTAGGTCCGAGAAAAATGTTCATGTTGTCCTAAATATTATTAGAGGACGGTGAAAATTTATTTCGGAATTTTTGGAGTCCGTTTAGTAATTTTTTCGTTAGTTTTTCTGCGCCAGGACTCTATTTAAAAAAAAGGAACCCGACTTAGACTCGTATAGGATTGGGACTCTGGGCTTTATATGTCGCCCGAGCCGCCCCAGTCGCCCGCATCGCCCCAGCCGCCCGCAACCCTAGCACGCCGCCCCGCCGCCCCTTCGTGCTGCCGCCGCCAGCGCCGCCGCCTGTCCGCGCCGCCGCTCGCCGCAGCCGCACTTGCCGCGCCGCCGCCGCACTTGCTGTCCGCCGCCGCACTTGCCACCCGCCGCCCGGACCGCCACCGGACCACGCCGCCGCCGCCCCGTAGCCCCTCGCCAGAGCACCGCCGCCTCGCCACCGCCGGACCGCCGGAGATCCCGCCGGAGTTCGTTGCTCGAGGTAGTTATAGTTTTTTAATAAGAACCGATCGGTTTAGTAAAAAAAACCATAGATCCGTTTTTTTAGAATTAGATCGGTTCGGTTTTTCGTCGGTTTAGTTATTTAGCGGACGTTCGTCTGTACGTTCGTTTTAACGAACGGTTTTCGTCCGTTAGCCGCAGACATCGAACGTTCATTCATTAGCCTGTTCGTCCGTTTTCTTTTTCGGGGTATTTATCCGCGATTATTTCGATCGAGATTTCTACCCTGATCTTGTTTTTCTTTTCTTTTCACTCGAGAGTCGGAATCAGGTGATTCAAAATCCCAGATCTTCGTCTCGATGCCCTCTTTATGTTTAATCAACTTGAACAAAGTTTTGGCTACTATAAAATTTGACTTTAGGCCAACTAGCAAACCGGAGCTCGTTTCTTTCGCAGTTTGAGTTTCGTTGCTTCTTTCAAGTTGATTCTTTTTGCAAACCGGAGTTCTTAAGTTGAACTTTCTAGTTAGATCTCTTATTTGAGTTTTACCCGTGCATTAGTTAAGTACTTATTGTATGCTTGTTTGTTTGCGATAGAGTACCCGGAGTGCGCCGCTTGCTACTTTGAGTCTCTAAGTTTTGCGGATCATCAGCAAGGCAAGTAACACTTTGATCATACTTTCCAATTATCCAGTTTTCATTGCATTAGTCAAAACCTCACACATTGCATGAGTAGGATCAATTAACTTGTGGGAATGGGAAGTAGATTAAGGTAGTACCTATTACTTGCATTACATTCAAACCTTTGGGAGTTACTTCTACGTTTGCTGTTAGGACATGCTATGCTCGTAGACGTGGATTGGGTGAGTGTATCCATGACAGATGTGAGTTTGTTAATTAATGGTTCAACTTAAGGTAGCAACTTTAACACACATCTGGGTGGATTGAGGCATCTGGTTATTCCAGTGATTGCCTGATTTTCTTTTGGACCACCACCCATGCTCAAAGGGATCATGAGATTTTTCATACTAGAAACTTCCGTGTGCAGCCACATGCCAATATGGGCTCTGGCATAGTTGAGTAAGTTGTGGGAAACCTTTTCATGATGGGCTAGCAGATGTAGAGGGTTTGTAGGTGTACCGGCCTATCTATCTGGTTAAGGGGACCTCTTCGGAAAGACTGTGTCTCGGTCATCCGTTTCTCAAACACCATGCAGTGCGTGAAACCAAACGGAGGCGATCGAGTCTTGTGGGGAAAAGTGCACAAACCTCTGCAGAGTGTACAAACTGATCATGATTAGCCGTGTCCCCGGTTATGGACGTCTTGAGTATCTAGTACTTGGATTATCATGTGAATCTCATCATGTTACTCTAATTAATTTTGTTGGGTTTAAAGATGATTTTTAATTGGGGTTGAGAGGATGTCTATCTTCTCAACGATGTTTCAACTACCATGATAGTTAATTAAAATCTATTCCTTTGCGGTAGGGAAAATTGGCTTTACGCAAAACAGTAACCATAGAGCTTTCCACCAGCCATATTGCATATAGTATAGCTTTACTTGCATTGCTCTCTTGTGTTACTTCGCCAGCATATTCCATGTGCTGACCCGTTTTCAGGCTGCAACGTTTCATGTTGCAGACTTTTCAGACGACGAGTAAGGTGCCTTTTAGGTCGTGGTTCTATACTCAGTGATGCCGTTGGTGTTGATGGACTCACTTATCTTCCAAGCCTTCCGCTGTTATTGTGTTAGATGGCCTTCAGCCATATTTACTGTAATAAGTTCATCGTTGGACTATCGATGTAATAAGTGTGTGATTGCTACTCTGTTATAAATCCTTCAAGTACTATGCGTGTCAGACTGATCCAGGGATGACACTGATGCACAGAGATCAGACTGTTTGAGGTCTGGTCGCTACACTAAAGGAGGTTGAACCTTGCTGGTTATGATGCTTGACTTGACCCAAGGTGGGAATGAGGGTTTTGGAAGAAAGTTTTCAATGGGTGCCATAGAAGAAGAGAAATTTTTGAATGGGGAAAGGATAAGCCCATAATTTTATAGGAATGCTTTTTAGTAAAAAAAAATTGTCAAAACCTTTCAAAATTATTTGTGTTGAGCCAACACAAGGTGAAAACTCTCAAGACCAAAGATTAAGGTTGAGAGAGACACAAAATATTTTGTCATAAAAGATTTGAGAAGGAGGGGTTTTAAGAAAAATTTAAATAACCTCCTTCCAAGAGAATAAAGAATTTGATAAAAACCAATCCGTTTTTGGCGTGGATTAAGAAATTATGGGTATGTTTTTGCTATTTTTTGTACAATAGATTCTTCCTAGGGCTGGTTGAAAGTGGTAGTTTTTTGTTAAATACTCTACATATTGTAAGTAGGAGTGAAAGTAAAGCTTTGGAACCCAATAAGCAAGGCTAGTTACATAGTGCATATGTGTACATGATTGAAAGTAAATATCAACCATGAGTGACTAATATCTTGATGGAGAACTCGAAACTATGGAATACTAGGGAAAAAATTGCATGGTTGGAAATACTAGCAATGTTCATGTGCGTTGCAACGAATCAGAATTAGAATAATACTTATTCACAAACTTGATACAAAACACTCTAATTTTGATATACATATATCACTAGAGATATATTACGTTTCAATTAGAATATATTCCTTGGGATGTTTTGGTGAGGTCAGGGAGGGATGTGGTTGGTTTTAAGATACTAATTATGGTTTTTTCTGCAAATTGGTAGACAAGTGGGGTGTTTGTGAGAAAAGGCAACAACTTACCTCACAGTTGTTAGATGTAGATCTAATGGTCACAAACGACGGATGGCAGACACACCATCATCACCAACTTAGTCTTCTCTAGGAGTACTAGCAAGATCCGTGCATTGCACGGAACATCAAGATGCATTTTTTTATTAAAACACTCGATGTGATTGACCCATGCGGGAGTAATCCCATGTGTAAAAACTAATGATATCTCAAAAACTAGGAGATATGGTGAAGAGGAGTGGGACGTGGTGGTGATTGGTAGTGGGACTAAGCGGGGGCATGGGGATTGACGACGCCGGCAGCAGCCACCAGGCCAGTTTGTTCCAGAGGCTTCCGTTCTTAATTGCTCAACAATGAGGTTGTTGGAGACAAGGATGAACGAGGGAAGGCCTTGTCTGTAAATGTGGAGAGGGGTGCGGGTATCTTTTAGTTTAATTTCCATAAGTCAGATATAGATCAGACGGTCTATATTGCAAGATGGCATGCGTACCATCATCACCAACTCGGTTTTTTTTATAAGAGAAGATATATAAGTATGGAGAGACAAACGTATTATCAATACTTATTTCCGTAAACTAGCATCTACATTCTATTCAACGCCTCAGCATGTGAGGCCTTAGCACAATCACTTCTCGACTGTGTAAAACAAAGGTTTTCCCGTGGCCGATAAGGAGGGGGTGACGGCGGCGCGCTTTTTGGCTTGCTCTAGTCCTAGTAGTCATACTAGGTGGTTAAAGCACGTGTAGATTTATTCTTTTTCACGTCTCGTGTTCGCTGTACTGCCACGACTGTTGATGAATAGACGATAAGTTATTCACGGGGAAACCCTTATTGAGCGTGTTTGCACGAGAGAGAGAGACAGTGTGCGTGTGTGATATGTCTAGAGACTTAGGCAATGGTAACAGATTCTTTGTGTCTATGTGTGTGGAGGATAGAGAGATACATGTACATGGGGCTTTGTGTTGTGTAACGTGGAGACACATATACATAATTAGAGAGTGAGTGTGCGAGATACACATGTGGACATGGGGAGAGATGAGGATCCAGATTAATGGGTGTTTGTGCGTGTCTGTGTGTGTTTGTGCGCGCGTTTATGTGTGAGAGGGAGTGTGTGTATGTGGAGTAGAGAGACCACTAATGATGTAAACCTAGTATAAGGGAAGGGGGAATGGTGTGACATGTGTAGTAGCGGGATAGCATGGGTGCGGACGGGGGGAGCAAGCTATTTGGAAGATACATCGATTGTGTGTGGGAGAGGGGTGTGTGAGAGAGAGAGGGAGAGAGCTAGCGACGGGGAGAGAGAGAAAGAGAGAGAAAGAGAGGGGGCAAGAGAGAGAGAGAGAGCTAGCGACGGAGAGAGAGAGAGAGAGAAAGAGAGGGGGGCAAGAGAGGGGGCGTTATGTCCATAAATGGCATATAGATAGGGAGACAATGTTGATGTTGTTTGAAATTGGCCTATGTACGGAGACGCAAGGGAAGCGAGTCATCGTGTGTGTGATAGGGACTTCATGAGAGATCTAGAATAGATGGTGTAGAGAACAATGTGCGAGATCGAGAACGATGATACATTAGGGAGCTATGGAAAGAGTCACAACATATATGTATACAGGGAGGAGCTGGGGCGGGTCCGCATGTGGGAGAGATAGAAAGAGGAGAGTGGTGCACAAGGAGACAAGGTGTGCTAGTTTTGAAGTGGGGGTTGTGTGTGAGGTGAGTGTGCGAGAACCACATAACTAGGGAGATAGACGTTTGGGGGCGACGTTTTGTGTGTATGGGAAAGATACACTCTACATAGTGCGTGTGCTTGGGAAAGAGAGATGCCGGGTGACCTAGCTAGAGAGTGGGGGAAGAGATGTGTGCATGCCTAGGAGCCAAAGTGATACAGACCTATATTGGGGTCTGGACTTTAGAAAAGAGAGGGGTGTTAATGTGCTCGTGTGTTGGTGTTTGGGGGAGAGAACGACTTCTCTGTGTGTGGGGGGGTTGGCTTCAGATAAAGAGTGAGGTGTCTATATTTGAGGGACTTTAGCGTAATTGAGATATACATGGTCAATAGTGTGTGCACTCAACGTTGATCAATTTGTTTCACAATTTGAACTATGAGATAACGATACTTTTGAACATGCGTGATATACTTTGATGTACCAGAATTACAAACCTAAGATTAGAATTTTGGAATTCGACTCCATCATTAGTTTTTAAAATTCATTTAAACGGAAGTACATTTTAAGCCAGGATTTTGTGATTTCAAATTCATATATCAAACCTAGAGATATACACATACGAGCATGTTCAAACTTTATAATCATCCACTTTATTCATACACATACACATTTTTTCTTTTGTCATCATATTTAGGATAAACACATTTGGAATTTCATTTGAATTGGACCATATGATGGTATTTGCTTGTAGTTGCTCAATGATCCATATTTGAATTGAATGGACAATCTAAGTTTCGAGTTGGAGACATTGATTTTCAAAACTTGCACTTTTTTTTGCGTGCAAAACAAATAAATTATCGGCCATGATATCATAGTCGGTCGTACAAGAGCAGAATATAATTTCTGGCGCCAAAAGATTTCAAACTTCTCGCTCACATCGAAATATCTCGTGCCCGATAGTTTAGCCCTACGATATTCCTGTTTTACCCCTGCCACATGAACGGAAAATGCCTGCTTTGGTAACTCAATTGTTTTCCCCTCTTTGCCCCCAACATTCTTCACCAGAGCCCCTCCCCTTCCCCTCCTCGACCCCCCAACCACGGCAAGCGGCCGAATCTAGTCCTCCGCCGCAGCGGTGGACCTCACACCCCGACGGATCTACCTTCCGCACCTTGGAACCCCCAACTGCCAACTCACCACTTCATCGGAGCCGCTTCAGCGGCTGGCTTTAACACCACCCCAGATCTCCTTGACCGCCATCATGCTTCACCGCACCGGATCTGCTTAACCGGCGCCCTCGTCCACCATAGTGTAGGCCCTTCACTGACTCCCTCGTCAGTCCCTTCGCTGGCCCTTCATACAAGCCCTCGTCCGCCGCAACAGATCCGCCTCACCGAAAGCACTGTACAACGCGCCCGCCAAAGCCTTCGTCCACTGCACCGGACCTGCTCCACGGACGCCATATTCAACTCCACCGGCCCTGCTTTACTGACGCCGTAGCCTCATCGGGTTATTTTGATCTGTACTCCTTCGGTTTTTCTCTTTATCGTGCAACTGTTCACTTACCACAGATGAGCTTTCTTGTATGTCGACAGGCGCCGCAACCGTAGCATCGGAGCCGCTTCAGCGACGGCGACAGCCGGCCCAAACTCAACCGCAACACGAACACCATTGACGATCCTTAGCTACCAAGTATGCCAACGATACCCGTACGCCACCGAGAATCAGGTACTATTATCCAATGGTCGGCGCCTACATTCACTTTCTTAGCATAAGCACCGCACCTTTGAATTTCTGCAGGGCATCATTCAGTTTTTCATGAGACACGTTATTCTGCTTGCACCTGTAGGGCCATACTTCTGGCAGCGAACATGTTACATGTGCTAAATTACATACCAGTGCACATATAGTTAATATGCTTTAGTTTTGTCCTAAGTATTACTGTACTTCCTAGATATCACTGCCTACTATTTTACTTCTTGCATGCTATATTTATGATAATGGTGTTGTTCTGATGCCACCTGTTGGTTCCATCAGACCGCTTCATGTTCTCTATGCTTAATTACTCATCAGGAAACTAGCATGTGGTTCCGCTGGTTTTTGTTCGTTTTACCCTACATTTTCTGATGCTAGCTATTACATCACTACTACGAGCCTCTGTTCATTACTTTTTTGTGTGTTCTTGATCTTCCCAAGTTGCATGACTAATTTGATGCTTCTATTAATTATGGAGGTGCCAACCCCATCAAGCAAAATATTTGTTCTTTTGGGGCTGGCACCTCGAACAAGCATAAAAATAGAGGGAAGCAGATATATTGTCGTGTATGCACACACCCTTCTTTCATTAGTTTAGATGAACCATTAATGATCAATTCAAACCAGTGCATGCGATTAAAATTAATTTTACCTAAATAGAGGGTGCAGAATAAACTACAGCAAGTAGATTTGCAACCACGGGATGCTGACGATATCTTCAAAGAACATTGCAACAACAGTGAGGCTTCACAGCAACATAGGTAAGCCAGTGTGTTTTAGTACATGTGAAATGTAATGCGTGTGGGTTGCTTTCTTGGCTTGTGCCCTCAACCTATAATCCTACAGAATAACAAATATTTTAGTTGTCTGCTTTGCTGTATTGCTTGATTCAAATGCTTGTTTGGTACTTGTTACGCTATACGTGAGTTGGGCAACATGTTAGCAGTGCCTGTTGTACTATCGTAAAGAAATGCATGCCTAGTTCATTTGAGTCCTTAACTTTTCCTCTAAACTTCATCACAAGACTGTCTTCGTAGTTTATATGAGGCCACACTGTTAAGTGCTTTCTCAGATTATTTCAACTGCTTAGATGCCTTGGCAACTTAAATATAGCGGTGGTACACTCCCTTACAAGTTTTCATCTTACCATTTTAATTTCTTTTCGGCTGATGCTGCTTCGAACCATTTAAATATAGTGCAGTGTCGACACGCGCTGAAGGAGGAGGTGGTGAGGTAGCATCATCTTGATCATCTATCACTCTGGCATCAACCGTTGCAGCGAAGGAGGAATAGTCAGAGTCTGCAAGAGACGGGGTTCGACGTAAAACAACATTCCTTGGGGGGAGTGTGGTCAAACTTGAATCTTTCTGTGAAGCCATCGTCTTGAAGATCTGCTTCAGCACTCAGCAAAGTCAAACTCTTCCATGACCTCCGACAGGTTTCATGAGCAACAAAGGCATTCTTGGTGGCAAGGTTGCGAATGCGATTGACGTCCACCAAGAGGCTTTGCATCTGACGCTTCAGCCAGTAGTGATGCTTATCCTGTTTCTGATGTAAGGCAACGAGAAGCTCTCGGTCATTGAGAACACGAGATCGCTTCCGAGGCCTTTGGGCAATGGTGCTCTCAGTAGCTTCAGTCTCTGCATGGCGAGGTAAGCGAGTATGGCCAGCCAGAGGATAAACGCGAGAGACGGCTGGAACTCCTTCAATTGGCTGAGTGAAGCTCTGGTGATCACTGTTGTGAAGACTAACATGCTCTTTGGCAGGCTCTTGGTATATGGCTTCAGCTGACATATCAACCTCTGTCAAGAATATATGATGGTTGCGAGGAGAAGGCTGATAGTTGATAGCAGAATGAAGCTTGATGAGGCGCATGATCCATGGAGCGTAGAACTTGAGTCCAAAGAGATCAGACCCTGAAACAGCGAACTGCCTGATAAAGAAATCTTGAGCATTCAAGTTGATGCCATTGAAGATATAGAAGACCAATGTCTTCATTGTGCCTTCAAGCTTGGCCGATGAAGAGTGTCCTTTGACAGGCCGTAGAGTTCGCCTGATGATATGATATATGGTGCGTGGCAGATACTCAAGGTCTTCAAGAAAGAACTCTTTTGGGTATTCAACATCGAGTGGCAAGGGCTTCATCATGCTTAGCATTTGGCTCATGTTGGGCTTGGGCTTCTGAAAAATACTCTCAAATTCTTCGCTGTGTAGTTGACAGCCAGGTTCATATAGTTCTCCTAGAGTAGGCAGGCCAGTTAGCTCAATGAGATCAAAGGCTTTGGCTTCATGATGGACATTGCATGTCATCCACTCAAGGATCCATGTCTTCGAATCCCTGCTGTAACCTCGAATGTGGAGGGTTGCATAGAATTGCAGAAGCAGCTCTTCATTCCAGTGCTCTTTGTTAGTTACAAAATTCAGCAGGCCAGTGTCACGGAAGCAATCAAGAGCTTCTTCAAGACAGGGCAGCCCAGTAATGGCTTCAGTCAAGACGCATATGAGGGAAAATGCGCCCTTGATCATAGAGTACTCGTGAATAATAACTGCGTTGTTGATGGCTCCAGAACCTATCTGATGAGATCCTTGGCTTGGAATAGGGGTTCTTGGTGCTGTCAAAGAAAGTGTTGTGCGCAGTGCAGCCATTTGCATTGAAGGACCTTGGTGAAGTGACAGTACCTGGGAACATTAGCAGTCTTGGCTTAGGCTTTTGAACCTGAGGCATGTGCTCAACATGGTAGTCAAATTGAGGACCAGCAGCAGGCAGTCCAGCAGCAGGCGGAGGAACCAGAATGGGCCATCTGATAGAGATGAGTTGGTCATCTTTGTCGTATGCTTGCTCGATGGTGTGTGGCCTTGGAGGCGGAACAGGAGCAGAGGCATTGGCTTCGGGCTGCTGAGTGGCGTCAGGTGCAGCAGTGGCTTCAGGCGCCATCACTTCAGGCACCACATTGACTTCAGGAGCCACATTTGCTTCAGCCATGACAACGTCATTGGCTTTAGTGGTGGTGGTGGCAGCCTCACAATTTGTAACCTCCACTTCAGGGGCTGGAGGGTCGGACACGTTCTCCTCGAGAACAGGGGGTGTGGCAGCACGTGCTTCATCTTCTCTTGGTTGTTCTTCATTGGCTGATGCAGCCGGAATATCTTCAGCCGCTTTGGCTTCAGATTCAGGGACGTTCACAGTTGGAGAGGCTTCAGGAAACACTTGTTGTGAAGCAGTTTGGTGCACATCTCCTTCTGGAATGCTGGGGGGATCAACTTGAGGCCTTGGTCCTTTGCAAAGCCTGCGGAATGCTGCCGACGCTTTGGGAGATGGAGTTGGTTGGGCCTCAAAGTCGTCGTCTTCAAGCACCAAACTGGTGACTTGAGTAGGGGGAGTTGTTGGTGTGTCTTCAACACGTGGGGATTCTTGTGGGTGATCAGCCCATGAGTCATCCTGAGCAATTGGCGTCAATGGACGACCAATGCTGATGCATTTGCTATTCATGAGAACAGGCGATGATACCACATTGTACTCGATCTGTGAAAGGACTTCATCATGTTCAATATTGTCTTGAGGACCAATGTCTTCAGCTGCGGTGAGGTCAACAGCTGGAATGTCTTCAGTAGCCTCTATGGGGGCAGGCCCATGAACAGTCATGCGACGTTCTTGGTGTGCAGATGCAGGACGAGCAACAGAGATTGTCTCAACGACAAGGGGCTCTGAGGGAGCAGCCCGGACCTTCTTGATTTTTCCCTTCTTGGTAGGTGGAGCATTGGCTTCATCAGTGGTGTTCTTGGTTTTGCGCTTGCGCGCCTCAGCTTCAGCCACCTTTGTCTTCTTAAGCACTGAAGCAACTGGGGTGACCTTAAGCTTAGTGCATGTCATGCTGGCAGGGAAGACAATGCGAGGTTCTTCCTGCCGTGATTCCTTAGCTTGGGCCACAGTTGGCTTCTTCTTCTTCTTGGCAGCCATCCTAGGGTCAATGCCCGGACGCCCAAGGGCCTTGAGCTTTTCAGCTTCATTGTAAGCTTGGACACACTTGGCAGCCAAGGCCTTGATGCGCTCACGAGAGCCTTTTGCTTCTTCACGCCTCTTGTGAAAGGCTTCCTTGAGCTCATGCATCATGACTTTGAAATTCTGGACTTCTTGGACGCTGAGCTTGGCCACATGCTTCTTGAACTGAGCCTTTTCATAGTCAATCTTTTGCTTCAGCTCAACAATTCTCTGAGCAAGAGCTAGCTCAGAAGCAATGGCGCCATCGAAGGAGACGCTTAGGCTAACAGGAAGTTGCAGATCATTAAAGCTGAGATTGGGGGTGTCAAACCACTCATCAATGAAGTTGTTCAGTACTTCCACGTCAAAGAGGGGCAAATCATTGAAGATTTCTGCATCTTGCTTGCTCTTGATCAATTGCTCAAGAGCGTCATCAGCTAGATATTCATCACTTGATAGATCAATAGCTTCATTTGCGTTCTTCAGAACAGCATCAGGAGTCAGAGCTGGGCTTGGGGTGTGCAGGGGCTTCTTCTGTAGCTTCTTGCTCTTGGAGATACGAGAGTGCTCTTCAGATTGCACACTTGGTGCAGGTGGAGCAGTGGCCAAAGGCTTCACTCTCAAAGCAATTGGTGGAGTGGTCTTTGAAGCCTTGGATTTGTTCTTCTTCTTTGGCTTCGGGGATGCAGGCGCTTCATCAGAATCAGCGTCGTCTGCAGGTTGATCCACATCCGCCCCTTAAACCCTTATATGACTGATGAGACCTTCTAAGTTGTAGAAGGGCCCAACCAGATTTTGTTCAGCTTCGCGAGTGCCATCGGCATGAGGCGTAGAGGGGCCAGGATTGAAGTCTAATCCCCAACTCTTCTTGTTTTCCTTGGCCGAGTTCTTGGCATACTGAATATTTTGCTTGAACAGATTGTCGTCGCGACACCATAGTAGTGATGATGGGTCGGCATCTGCTTGTTGTGGTCCACGGACCATGCAAGGATAGAAACCTTGAGCAATGGCTTCAGCCTGAGTCCTGGGTGGAAGATTCTTGTATACAATGTCTCCCCAGGGTCACTTGATGGCATTCTTCTCAGCATACTCCTGGGTCACAAACCTGTACTTGAACCATTGTTCTGCTCAATATCTTCGAATCCATTGGATTCAAGTCTTCCTCTGATTATAGTCCTCCTCTGGATCAGTCTTGTACATCTCAATGAGGTCAGGAGGCAAATCTTTGGAGGTGTTGCCACGGCGCTGTCTGCCACCTTTCCTAACAGATTTCTCAGTTGCCATTGGGTTCAAAGTGAAAGGCTTCAAACTGAAAGGCTTCAACACTGGCAAATGCTTCGGTCTGCTGGTCAGACATGAACTGGTTCGGGAGAATGAATGTGACGCTTCAAGAATTCTGCAAATGAATGCAGACTATGAGAACCAAGAGATTCTCCCACGAACATGTACCTGTGATAGCATTAGAGATGCGAGGGAAGGGGAAGAGGTCATATGCATTCTCAGAAGATTTTGAAGATAAATCAGTTTAGAAGACATTGACCTCATAGCGCGAAGACATTCACTTTTATGTTGAGGGTTGGTTCCAGATTTTTATGAATCCAAGAATAGGTACAAGTGAGGAATCTAACTATGTGAGAAGCATATGTGAATGTACTAGGCAAAATATGAGATGCAGACATGATAGATCCAAATATGTAGAGACATAAACTTCTTATGGTAAAGAGGATGAATCTATTGAATCAAGAAGATGATAAAAAGAGAGTTTTAATTTACCACACGATGAACTGCTAGACGGAGAAGAAGTGGATGCCGAGCAGTTCGATCTTCCGTGCCCTAACTTGGCGGCGGAGGACACCTACGGCGGCGGCGGAGAGGACGATGTCCGCGGCCGGCGTGAAGACGGTGTCGACGAGGTTGCGGCAGCGAAGCGCTTCGTCGTCGGCGTTGTCGGGAGCTAGCGAAGGCACTATGGTTGGTCGAGGTGGGAGGTGGTAGAAGAGTTTTTGACCGTGATGGGATGGGCATTTATAAGGATGGGAGACGGCACATTGTAATTACGCAGGTGCCCCTGGCGGTTCACATCTGAGGGACACGTGGCGGACATGTAACACATTGGGAGTTTTCCCACGATCCCACGTACGCCTGGACTGTCGGGGTGGTCGTTCTGGCTTCTCCGGGTTTCAGGCATAAAGGATTGAGCATTAAAAACATATTTAAAGTTTGTCTCTGTATCTTCTGCTGACAAAGACGCAGAGAAGATATTCAACGGTTCCAACAGAATGCATATGATTTGGATAGATAGAGTTTGAGGTGAGAGAGCATAGAGAGGTTAGGGTCCGATCACATTCACTCAGTTCAAAAGATTCAAATAAGAAGACATAGCTATAAGTGAATGCTGTAGAGGACAGAAAACAAGTCTATATATGTCCTATATGAAGATGAATCAAATGCGAAGACTTTGCAAATCTAATGCCAAGAGAAACACTTCAAACAAAAATTTGGTGGTGGCGTTACCCACCGTATAGGAAGTATTAGACCCAAACACGACACACAATTATCGTGGCGCTCCGAAGTCAAATTCCGCGTTAATGTCTTCACACTCAGAGTGCAAGTCTTCATTGATTGAAGATATACTTTACTTCGTGTGTTGCACATCTAAGTCACCAATATGCATAAGTGTTAGGATGTGTGCCTGATTACAGGACATTTGAGGATTCTAAGATATTTATCTCACACCGCAACTTGCAAAACCTTTTCTCATCCAAGGGCTTTGTGGAGATATCTGCCAGTTGCTCTTCAGTGTTGACGTGTATGATATCAATATCTTCCTTCATGACATGATCTCTGAGAAAGTGATGACGAATTTCAATGTGCTTTGTCTTTGAGTGCTGAACTGGGTTGTTGGAAATCTTGATGGCCCTTTCATTGTCGCAATAGAGTGCCACATGCTTCAGATGGACACCATAGTCCTTGAGAGTATGCTTCATCCAGAGAAGCTGAGCGCAGCAAGATCCAGCAACAATGTATTCAGATTCAGCAATGGAGAGTGATACACAGTTCTGCTTCTTTGAAGACCAATAGACAAGTGATCGTCCCAGAAAGTGGCATGTGCCTGATGTAGACTTGCGATCAACTTTGTCACCAGCATAACCAGCATCTAAGAATCCAACTAGATCAAACTCAGAGCCCTTTGGATACCATAATCCTAGTGTTGGGGTGTGAGCCAAATATCGAAGAATTCGCTTCACAGCTAAGTGATGCGACTCCTTTGGTGCCGCTTGAAATTGAGCACACATGCAAACACTAAGCATGATATCTGGCCTAGATGCACATAAATAAAGTAAAGAACCAATCATGGAGCGGTATACCTTTTGATCGAAATCTTTACCATTGGCGTCGGGACTCAGATGACTTTTAGTTGGTAGAGGCGTCGGGTATCCTTTGCAGTCTTGCATACCAAACTTCTTCAGGCAATCTTTGAGGTATTTCTCTTGAGATATGAAGATGTCGCTGCTTTGCTGACGAATTTGAAGACCAAGGAAGAACTTCAGCTCACCCATCATTGACATTTGATATTGCTCTTGCATCATGTGACCAAACTCATCATTGTATCGTTTGTCAGTGCAGCCGAAGATAATGTCGTCCACATAGATTTGGCAGACAAACAGTTCATCATCATATGTCTTCGTGAAGAGTGTGGGATCTAGGTAACCAGGTTTGAAGCCTTTACTCTTCAGGAAGTCTTTGAGTGTATCATACCAAGCACGAGGGGCTTGTTTGAGGCCATACAGTGCCTTGTTGAGCTTGGATACCATATTAGGACGTTTTGGATCTTCAAAGCCATGTGGTTGTGCAACATACACTTCTTCTTCAATCTTGCCATTAAGAAAAGCACTCTTCACATCCATTTGATACACAAGGATGTTGTGATGGTTTGCATAGGCTAGCAGTATGCGAATAGCTTCAAGCCTAGCCACAGGAGCAAACGTTTCATCGAAGTCAATCCCTTCAACTTGAGTGTATCCTTGAGCAACGAGGCGAGCTTTGTTTCTGACAACTTGACCATGCTCATCTTGCTTGTTGCGATATATCCATTTTGTGCCTATTATGTTGTGCTTGCGAGGGTCAGGACGCTTGACAAGTTCCCATACGTTGTTCAGCTCAAACTGTTGAAGCTCTTCTTGCATTGCTTGAATCCATTCAGGTTCCATAAAGGCTTCATCAACTTTCTTGGGTACAGATATTGAGACAAATGCAAAGTGCCCACAGAAATTTGCTAGCTGTGTTGCTCTTGAACGAGTGAGTGGACCAGGTGCATTTATGTTGCCAATTATATTCTCAACTTGTACTTTATTTGCAACACGAGGATGAGCTGGACGAAGATTTTGCTCTTGCTGTTCATTGTCATCATCAGGAGGATTGTCTTCAGGCTGAGCATTGTCTTCAGGTTGATATGGAGCAGAAATGATGAGTTTCTCGTCAGGCTGTGCTTCAGAAGGCATGATTTCACCTGTTCCCATTAGCTTGATAGATTCACTAGGTGTAGCTTCATCCAGCACATTTGGCAGGAACTCTCTTTGTGAACCATTTGTTTCATCAAACCGCACATCCACAGTTTCAACCACTTTATAGAGAAAGATGTTGAAGACTCTGTAGGAGTGTGAGTCCTTTCCGTAGCCGAGCATGAAACCTTCATGTGCTTATGGTGCAAACTTTGATTTGTGATGTGGATCCTGGATCCAGCACCTAGCTCCAAATACCTTGAAGTAACTGACATTTGTCTTCTTGCCAGTAAGTAGTTCATAGGACGTTTTCTTCAGAAGCTTGTGAAGATAAACACGGTTGATGATATGGCATGCAGTATCAATAGCTTCAGGCCAGAACTTTCTTGGTGTCTTGTATTCATCGAGCATCGTTCGAGCCATCTCAATTAGGGTTCTGTTCTTGCGCTCAATGATGCCATTCTGCTGAGGTGTGCACGGAGCTGAGAATTCATGAGTGATTCCCATTGTATCCAGATAAAGATCAAGGCCGGTATTCTTGAACTCAGTTCCATTGTCACTTCTAATATGCTTGATCTTGACGCCATAGTTGTTCATGGCACTGTTGGCGAAGCGTCTGAAGACATCTTGCACTTCAGTCTTGTAGAGAATTATATGCACCCAGGTGTATCTTGAGTAATCATCAACAATGACGAAGCCATAGAGATAAGCTGTAGTAGTGAACATGGAGTAGTGAGTAGGGCCAAATAAGTCCATGTGAAGCACCTCGAAGGGTTTGGATGTCGTCATGATTTTCTTCGAGGGATGCTTGGCCCTTGTCATCTTCCCAGCTTCGCAGGCACCGCACAGATGATCTTTCTTGAACTTGATGCCCTCGATGCCTACAATGTGCTTCTTCTTCGCGAGAGTGTGCATGTTCCTCATGCCGGCATGTCCTAGCCTTAGATGCCAGAGCCAGCACTCTGAAGCTTTTGCTAGAAGACATACGGCCATCTGTGGTCCAGCTGAGAAATCTACCATATACAGATCACCTTTCCTGTATCCTTCAAAGACTAGAGACTTGTCAGATTCCATTTGTACAAGGCAACGATATTTTCCAAATATCACAATCATGTTTAAGTCACAAAGCATTGAGACAGACATTAAGTTGAAACCAATGGATTCAACAAGCATGACTCTATCCATGTGCTGATCCCTTGAGATTGCAACTCTACCTAGACCCAATACTTTGTTTTTACCAGTATCAGCAAATGTGATGTGACTTTTGTTAGATGGACGTAAGGTTGAGTCCATAAGAAGACTTCGATCTCGAGTCATATGATTTGTGCATCCGCTGTCCATAATCCATTCTGAAGTCTTTGGTGTCACTCCCTACAATGCAGTTAGGGGGATAGCCTTCACCAATAGTCAATGTGAAGCATAAACATTTGACGTACAAGTGGATTATGAAAGCTTAGATCCAAGTTAGGACTGATGAGACGATTGGCAAGAAATTCAGGAACAAAATACATAACAAGATTATTTTGGGCATTTGATCTTGCGCCCTACAAGATGTTTTAGGTCCCCAGCAATAGCATCAGACGCCTTTGATTTTCGGCTGGAGAACTTTCCCTGCAAGAGAAAGTTAATTCTTCTTAACCACCCACATCTTCAGGGGTGGCTTAGAAGCAATGAATCTAAGAGCAGCATCTGAGAATTTTGGATTTGAAGCCCTAGCAAATAGTCTTGCAGTAGGAGAATAATACTCATAGGAATAAGCAGAAAAAATCTTTGTTTTGTGAATATAGCGGTTTGAGGAAACACGCTCATATTCATGGGTCTGAGTTTAATTTCCCTGCAAAACATTGGCGTTAGGGTGACTCAGGTGAGTCCTTTGTCTGTATGAAGCCTTAGGACCATATGAAGCCTTTGGTCTGGGGTTTGTCTTCTTCCCAGGTGGTGTCATGATGACATTTACTGGAAGCTTCTCAAGACAACCTTTGGGAACCCAGATCTTCTTCATAGGTGGCCCATTCCTGCAGTTAGTACCAATATACCTGGCAAACATTTCACCATTCTGATTCTTAAACAGTTTATAGTTTGCATCAAAGGATTCATCAATGATAATAGGATTAGCGCAAGTGAAGCCAGATAAGGTAGACGGATATACTGAAGATTCCTTTGCAGCAACCCATGTGGTTTTGGGGTACTGCTCAGGCTTCCGGTATGAACCATCAACACTCATTTTCATCTCAAACCCTACACCCTCTTTCCTAGGGTTTCGGTTCAGTATCTGCTTTTTGAGGACATTACATAAAGTCTGATGCCCTTTGAGGCTTTTGTACATCCCTGTTTCAAGCAAAGTCTTCAACCTAGCATTTTCATCAGCAATAGTAGTGGTATCCTCAGCAGAGGGGTTAGTTACCACATCAGCAGTTGAAGATATTGCAGCAGTGGCAGCAGTAGAACATTCAGCAACAGATGTAGCGTTATCACGCTCAATGCATTTTAGACATGGAGGAATGAACTCTTCCTGAGAAGCACTGATTTGTTGGGCAAGTAATGAATCACGCTCCTTCCGAAGATCTTCATAACTCACTCTTAGTTTTTCAAGATCTTGCTTTCTTTGAAGAATTTCATAAGAGAGCTTCTCATGATCAGATAAGAGAGTGTTATGATGACTTCGAAGCATGTCAAACCTAGTCTGAAGTCTCTGAAGACTCTCAGCCAAGGTTTTTGACTGATCCATTTCTTCACCCAACATATTATTGCTCTCATTAAGCATTTTTTGAGCTTTTTCCAAAGCTATTTGTTGTTTAGTGGCAAGGGAAGCAAGTTTGACATAGCTGGGTCCAAATTCATCACCAGATTCATCATTACTAGACTCAGATAGGTAACATTCGGTTACCTTGGCACCTTTTGCTATAAGACATGGCGCTGAGGATGATGATTCTGGATCGAAAGTCATCGTCTTGAGAGATTCTTTGAAATCTTCAAACCTGGGATCATCACGAGTTCGATGACCGTCGTAAACCTCAGAGAGACGGTCCCAGATAAGCTTCGCATGACCGAGATGCATGACGTTCCTGAACTGATTTTGAGACAGACAGGAGCAGATGACGTCCTTTGCTGTGAGGTTGAGAAGAGTAAACTTGTGAATGTCATCACCTTCTGCCATCTTGCACAGATCGGTAAGACCAATCTCAGTGACGGTCCACAGCTCACTGTTTATCGCCATGAGATGCTTTTTCATCATGGCCTTCCACTTGGGATACTCGTGACCGTCAAACATGGGGCAAGACACAGTCTTCATTCCTGTGGTCGACATAACTAACTCTACAGGTGGTTAAACCGAATCACACAGAACAAGGGAGTACCTTGCTCTGATACCAATTGAAAGTGATGTATATCAACTAGAGGGGGGCTGAATAGGCGATTTTTATGGAAAGCTTCAAAACATGGAAGTTTCGAAGACAAACAATAGAACCAATCCTATTTGTATGCAGCGGAAGGTAGACTACACTAGACAAGCCATAGTCAAGTATTCAATGAAGTGAAAGCCTGAAGACTAATGACAGCTAGGCAGTATGGATCAGGATGGAAGATTGAATAAGTCAAACCGATATAACAAGCAGGCAATGACTTCACAAAGAGAGAAAGTAAGTAAAGAGAAGGAAAGGATAGAACCAGTAGCTTGGGGAAGACAGTGACTTGTTGGACAAGTTCCAGTTGCTGTGACAACTATACGTCTAGTTAGGGAGGCTAAGATTTAACTCAGAAGACCGTGTCTTCACCTTGTTCCCCTTGAGCTAAGGACACCTAGTCCTCGCCCAATCACTCTGGTAAGTCTTCAAGGTAGACTTCCAAACCTTCACAGACTTTGTTCACCGGCAATCCACAATGACTCTTGGATGCTCAGAACGCGAAGCCTAACCGGCTGGAGGATACACAGTCCTCAAGTGTAAAAAGTCTTCAGGTCACATAGACAGAAAGACTTTAGTGATGCCTAACACTCTTTGGCTCTGGGTGTTTGGGCTTTGTCCTCGCAAAGATGTCTCTCTCAAATGCTTCGGAGGTGGGTTGCTCTCAAATGACAAAAGCCGTGTAATAACTCTGAGCAGCCACCAATTTATGGTGTAGGGGGTGGGCTATTTATAGCCACTGGGCAACCCGACCTGATTTGTCTGAAGTGACCCTGGGTCACTAGGGAACTGACACGTGTTCCAACGGTCAGATTTCAAACACACATGGCACTTTACTTGGGCTACAAGTAAAGCTGACTCATCCATCTCTGGATAAGATTTGCTGTCATTGTCTTCGCTCGAAGACATAGGATTTGGTTGAGCATCACTTCAGTCACCCTGACTTAGTTCACTTGGACCCCACTTAACAGTACGGTGGTTCCTATGACACAACAAAGAAGAAAAGGAAACAACGAAACATCTAAGTCTTTGCGCTCCATAGTCTTCACACAATGTCTTCTGTTGTCATAGTCTTCAATATGATTATCTTCATGTACCACCATTGTCGTCATTGTCTTCATACATTTTTAGGGGTCATCTCCGGTAGGTGAACCGAATCAATGAGGGACTACTACATGTGTTATCCTGCAATTCTCACAAACACATTAGTCCCTCAACCAGGTTTGTCGTCAATACTCCAAAACCAACTAGGGGTGGCACTAGATGCACTTGCAAGTATATGCCATACCTATCCATTTTCTGTACCTATTCCATGTGTCGTCATACTATGTTTTTTCAGTTAAATGTTGTTCTTTCGTAAATGTCCAAAAGGAAGAGGGTGATTGCAGATCCTCAATGAGTACAAACTAGGTATTTGGAGAAGGTAGTGATACCTGTTAAATCAGATAGATCAGAAGCCACAGGAAACACAGGCCCAACTGTAACAGACTTTACCCCTATTAGAACTACTCACAGCCCAGCGTCGGGTACTGTCTATGATATCAATTCAAATTTTGAACTCCTAAATTTCTGCATGTGCCTTACCTTCTCTCTTGTATGAAAACTAATTTCAGATGAATCTCCTTGCTCAAAGGATCATAGGATCTCATGACAATATTGGGCTCTACATTGCTCTTGTCAGTACCTCTTGCCCTTTGTCAGCATACTTACACTCATTGTTGTTCGATTATGTAGCATCACTGTAAATGTTCGCTTCTTTATCCTCCCTTTGCTTGAAATTATATTATCTATATTTACTCTTCGATAAATGTAGAATTAACACAATGGTTATGATGTTTTGGATTGCTCATGTAAGTACCTGTTGTCATGTACTCCCTCTGTATCGAATTAATTGCTGATCAATTGGATGTATTTAGAACTTAATAGTGCTAGATAAATCCATTTGAGCGACAACTAATAACCGGCGATGGTGGTATTACTGTACATGCATCGCGAGATAGTTGATTGTCTAGCACTACTCTGCATCTTATCTGTCCTGCCCTCCACTTTCTCCAAATTATCATATCTACATTTACTCTTACCAAAATGTTGAATAAAGCCAATGCCACTTCACACATTGATGTATCCATTCCTCTTGTCAGTACCTTTTGCCTTGTAATGCTGTACTTAATTAATTGCTATTTGATTATGTATCATCAGTCTGCACCTGAGCTTCATTATCCTCTATTTCTTCCAATATTATTTGATCTATATTTACTCTTTGCAAAATGTAAAATAATGGCAACGCTTATAAAGAATTTTCTTTGGGGAATTATTTGAATTGTCTTTCCATCAACATGGAGAAGGGCTTTGTCCAGCCCGTGTTAACATGTAATGTAAGTTCATCCTTTTCAAGCCTTCAAACTTTGTTCTAGTATAGATTTGGATAGGCATCATTTCCTCCACTGCTGTTTACATCTGATTGGATGTTTGCAACAACTACCAGTTTTAAATTGTAGTTGTAAAAACATGTTCCTTATGCAGAACAGATCCATTTATTTGCTTATATAATTGTGAAACCTGTTATGTGTCTCCTTGTTTCTCTTTCAGAGTTGTATCTCTTATGCCAGGCAGAACTTTAGGAAAGATAGTGAGCCAAACCATCTTGAGGACAGCGAGATGACCTGAAGGTCCTGTCTTGATGAAGACAGTGAGTTGAAGCTACTCACCAGCAGGTGTGAGACAACCTCTGTGCAGTCGCTGCCTCAATTAGTTCGACTTCTTCAGTCTCAACTTAAAGCGGAATAGCTTGCTTTAGCTCAGTTCCGACTTGAAGTCAAAGATGTAATGAAGATGTCAGGGGACTGCCTTGCGCAATATGCTGCCATACAGCTAGGAATGAAGCATCTATCGTTGACACAACTGAGGTCTCATCAGCTTGTTCGGCTGCTTGCGGGGCCCGAGCTTGCCAGGTCTAGTGCCTTCTGAAGTGCTCCCACTTTTGTATATTCTTTTATCGGCGTGTTTATATGCACTGGTGGCGACCTTTGATGCCCAGTGTATGAAATTCGCGGTCATGTTGTGCTTTATTATCACCGATAGCGAACTTTGATTCCCAGTGGATGTAATATGCCGTAATTTCTTTGTTGTATAGTCTAGGTTTATTCTTTGGTCGGTATGCTGTAATTTAGGCCAGAAGGTTCAGTGGATCTCGGTGTTGTCGGTCTTCAGGCCGGTCCGTTACTCATATGGGCCAAAACGTGGGCCTATTACCATCTTGGGCCATTAGCAGGTCTTAACCTATAGTAGTTTCCCGCCTTTAATAGGCCATCGGCTACATATTTATTGTAGTGACACTGGGTTTCCTACGGGCCGTAGAAACAATGGGCCTTCTACGGTCCGTAGAAACAATGGGCCTTCTACGGGCCGTAGAGACAATGGGCCTTCTACAGGCCGTATCATCAATGGGCCATAGATGGGCCGAATGATCGATTGGCCCAACATGGGCCAAAAAACAGACCACATTATGGCCGTAAAAGGGCTAGAGTTGGAGTCATCCGTTCATGGGCCGACCATAATGGGCCGTCGTTAATAGGCCATATTTGATGACGCTATGAAAACGGCCCTACGTATTAACGGGCAACAAACGGGCCGATTGTAACCACGGGCTGAATTTGGCCCACAAGCAAAAAATGGCAGTGACGAGCCTTAAGTAACCGAATGCTGGAAATGAGCCCAAGAATAAATGGGCCCTAAGAAGGCCGAAAGATAACATGGGCTGCAAACGGCCCAATGGATTAATGGGTCGCTGATGGGTATAAAGTGATACACTCTTCATTACGGGCCAGTTTCACCACGGGTCGTTAATGGGCCAAGAATAAATGGGCCCAGAGAAGGCCGAAAGATAACATGGGCTGCAAACGGCCCAATGGATTAATGGGCCGTTAATGGGTATAAAGTGATACACTGTTCATTACGGGCCAGTTTCACCACGGGCCGTTAATGGGCCAAGAGTTACAAAAGGGCCTCATATGGGCCGAAAGACGTCATGGGCCATACATGGGCCGAAACTTAAAATGGGCTGGAATCATATTGGACGGCCCAGATGACGCTACTGGGCCTAATTCAGATAGGTCGTAATGGGCCCTGGGTTAGCGGGTTGTAAATGGGCTATATGCGAACAGGCCGTTAACAGGCATTCCATGGGCCGGCCCGCCACCTTTTGACCAAGTCAAATGGGCCGGCCTTTTCACAGGAATGGGCCTCTGTTGGGCCGCGCCACGCGTCGACGTATCATAGGCGCTTTGTGTGCAATGAGAGGATGACATCTGTCCCAACGGTGAGCCGACACGTGTTTCCTCCAGCCAATGATGATTTTACACGTGGAAAATCCCCATTGGTCGGGGTTGTTAACGGGTTATCGGATCCAAAACCAGACCCGATAGCTTAACGGCGTTCCGTTATGGTGGATGCCACATGTCGGTCACCCTTGATGAAAGCACTTCTGTGATGCGTGATTTATCGTCATGGAAGTGGACACTTCCGTGATGACAATTTTGGTAATGTCATGGAACACTTCTACGACAGCACATGTATGACTATCTTGATTCTGTCATAAATTTGTCATGGATGTACATGCATGACAGAAAACGTGACCTACTATGACAAACATGTATCATCACGGAAGTGTATTTTTTTGTAGTGTACGGACATAGAAGCATCATGTTGATTATTATAACTACAACAAGCTTAAACATAAGACTTTTCGTTGACACACGAACACGTCACGTGTACCCTCGACGCTGGGGGTGATGCACCGCAGCTCATGTCGAAGGAGACCCGAGCAACAGCGCAATACGCAAGACAGTCGGCGGGCGCTTTTGAGGCACGAAACCCCGCACACCCGGGAGGGACCCCGTCAGGGAGTGCGGCAGCAATGGGCTTCCCTAGGTCAATTCACTCACCCCTAGAGCCTCGGGATTCGCAGCTCTTAAACACGACGAACAACGAAGAACGAGAGAGAAAAACGATGGAGAGATAAAACGTAGATGAAAAAGTAGCATATTGATTTGTTCGATTGTGTGTTGTTCAATCGGCCATCACCCCCAACATATATAAGAGGCAGCTGGACTTCCCGTATAAGTAAAGGATTCATCTAGGCTTTCCTTACAAGAAAATTACATCAATTCACGTCCTACAGTTCTAATTCCAATCCAACTCAGATTCAGCCCCAATCTGGTCCAAGCTTCTATTTTGTTCCTTGCACAGGCCGTGAAATTTGCATATGACCTCCTATTAAGAAGGTTAAAGTACCAAATTTGTGCGCCTCAACGACACAAACAACTCTCATGTTGATCATTTTTCCAAATAAGGTCATCTTCAATACTTTACAAGGTCATCTTTAACTTCCAGTCGAATTTGGTCATGCAGTTTTCTTGGTTGTTCGAGTCTTGTTGCAATTCTGCAGGCTGTGTACTATCTCACACGACGCTGACTCCAAAAGAAAAGTTGACCGTTTCGACGATACAAACAACTTCCGTGTAGAACACTTTTTCATCCGAGGTCATCTGAATAACCTTTCATACCCATCTCCAACTTCTGGTCGGACTGACTCTGGTAGCCTCTACCCCGACAAGCTTTTCACACCGGCAAGGTTTCTACTCGGCAAGGTTTCACCCCGGCAAGGTTTCTACCCCAGCAAGTTCACACCGGCAAGCTTCCACGTCGGCGAGCTTTCTGCGCCGCAAAGCTTTCCACGTCGGCAAGGTCTCCACCCCGGCAAGCTTTCCACGCCGGCAAGATCTCCATCCTGGCAAGTTTCCACACCAGCAAGGCTTCACCCCGACAAGCTTCATTCAGCTGGCAAAGGCCGAATAACTCACGCGACCCATCAGACACCACCTAGATGGGTGTCTGGTCCCTCGCGTCACTTTTTCACTCAGGACCGGTCCGCAAAGTGTTGGCTCTAACATTTGCATACGAACTCGGATTGGGACAACTTTTATATCAAAATCGATCGTTTCAACGAGACGAAGACAATTTGTGTATATAATTTTTCCATATGAGACCGTCTTGGGGGCTTAATCATCTGAATAGTGTTCTTAATACAAAATCTCAGTACTTCGAACACAACTTCGGCTTTAGAGATGAGATCGGATGGCTATGGCCCAAATATCAAAGTTTCTCCTTTTGACGATACAAAACTTTCTCACTTTGAGTACTTTTCCATTTGAAGCCATCTTAATTGCATTTTGTACCATGCCAAAATCTGGTGTCAACACATGCCCCCCTGTTTTTCGGCAAAGCTTGTGTGCCGAAAAATAACTTGCACAATGCTTTTTCCAAGGAAGATGTCAACACTTCATCGGTCATTTGTACATGCTTAGGACGATAAGTATATATCAGCCATTTAGATTAGCAACAAAAGTGAAGCTAACAAAATATATGATGATTTGGTAATACCCTTTCATGATGTAAGAAATTATATTGCATCCATGGATTACAATAAGCCCATTGAGGGTAACCAATCATACCTAATGACAAATTCCATGGCATAGGCATCAACGACATTGTTGGAGAAAATGGATAATGTGTGGACCGAAGATGTTGAAACCTTCGGCTTGGTCCTTCCTAGTTTTTACTCTTTTCCTTCTTCACCTTTGCCGCAGTCCTTGTAAAGGAAGATTGCACATAATTCTTGTTTTGAATACTTCCTTTGAGAACCCATGCCATGTTTATATTTTCAAGTTCTTGTGCACTAAGCTTTTGTAACTCAGCCGGCGGACTCCGCGTCCACGTCCGGCAGGGCTCCGCCCCTCCAGCCGGCGGACTCCGTGTCAGTGCCCGGCGCCCTCGACATCACCGTCGGCTTCTCCAACAACAGTGAAGACCCTCCGCCCAACTTTTCCAAGTTGCGCGGAGGCTCGGAGGCTACACCCATGGGTGCGCTCGCGCGCCCCCACTCAGCCGACGGACTCCGAGTCTGCATCCGGCAGGGCTCCGCGCCCTCCAGCCGGCCGACTCCGCGTCCGCGTCCAGCAGGGCCCCGCGCCCCCACTCAAACGGCGGACTCCGTGTCCGCATCCGGCAGGGCTCCGCGCGCTCCAGTTGGCAGACTCCACGTCCGCGTCCGGCAGGGCCCCGCGCCCCCAGTCAGCCGGCGGACTCCGATCCGCGTCCGGCAGGGCTCCACACCCTCCAGCCGGCGGACTCCGTGTGCGCGCCCGGCGCCCTCGACATCGCCGTCGGCTTCATCATCAACAACAAGACCCTCGCGCTCCCCCACTCGGAACACGCCGCGCCTGTTGCACGCCCACCGCCGGCTGCAACCGGCATCTTCGACGCCATCTACTGCTACATCAACGCCTGCTAGAAAACCCTTCGCGCAACTTTTCCAAGTTTCCCGGAGGCTTGGAGGCTACTGTCGGGGGGATGACCCCCGGGTAGGCCCAAGACGGCAAACGACACTTCAAAAACATCGGGGCCAGCAACGCCCCTCAATTCGGCTCATACTTGGTCGGGTTGCTCAACCCGGCCAAGTCCCTCAATCCAGCCCGCACTTGGCCGGGTTGCTCAACCCGGCCAAGTCCCTCAACCCGGCCGAACTCGCCATCCCGACCGCCCAGCCGGGTCCCTGTCCGGCTGCTCCAGTCGGCCTGCTATGCGAAGTCAACCGCGACATCATCTGCAGTGTACTTTGCCCCCACGCATTGAATTATAAAATGCCCCAGGGACAAAACATAGCCTAGCTCTCCAGCAAGCATTGCTTGAGATGTAAGATACACACTGTAGCTTACATCCCAAGCACACACCCATGCCTACATGGCTTACTTCACAAGCTAGCCCACACTCATATATAAGTAAACATCCATCCATCCATCCTGGACACACACTCACGCGTGCACACTCAGGCACATGCGGCCACTAGTTCCCAGTGCACCACACCACACACTAGCTCATACACACATATATACATACGGGCAGCGATCCACAACTGCCTTATGTAATACAGCTCCAGGAGCACTCTGTACTGCCAGACGTGTACACCGCATATATATTCAAACATGCAGGAGTAGGAGTATTATCTCTCCGGAGAGCTCCGAACCTAGGTAAATCACCGCGTGTTGTTTACCCAATCCCATCCCTTGATCTCCAAACAAGTCTTGCCCTCACCTCAAGACACTCGGTGGCATCTGTCATCTCGTGAACCCGCCCGCTAGACCACCACGACACATTTGAAGCCATCTTAATTGCATTTTGTACCATGCCAAAATCTGGTGTCAACACTTTTATTCTAGAACTTTTATCATAAACTTCTCATGAATAAGTGACAATTCATCACACAATTCAAGCATAAAGCAAAAACTCTATTAGAATCCAGCAAACTATGTTCTCGGTCAACTTTGCAACTACTATTCATCATCTTTTCAGGAAGGGTCACGTATTAGAGCCTTTAGGCAAGTCCACATACTCAATAATCATATAGTCTTCTATGATTGCTAACACTCACCGCATACTCATGAGCAAAATGTTTCAATCGGACACATAGAAAGATAGGGGCTTATAGTTTCACCTCCCAACGTATTCACCTCAAGGGTGATGTCAACTATTATAACTGATGCCACCAATATTCAACTGGACATATGTGCCTAGATCTTTCCTCACCACATGATGCTTGCCAAAGGAGAAAATAAAAAGGAGTTGAGAGAAGAAACTTTGACTCTTCAATAAAAGTAAAAGATAGGCCCTTCGCAGAGGGAAGCAGAGGTTGCCATGCTCTTATTTATTTGTATGCTCAACCCCTTAGCACAAAAGAACATCACGTTGTATTGCCCCTTGTGATAGCGACCTTTATTATGCAGTCGTCGCTTTTATTCTTCACCATCACAAGTTCGTACAACACTCAATTTTAGTTTACACTAAATGATGTCACACTTTTAGAAGCAATTTTTATTGCCTTATTGCACCGATGACAACTTACTTGAGGGATCTTGCTCAATCCCTAGGTAGGTATGGTGGACTCTCGAATATAGGATTTGGGTTTAAGGGGATTTGATGCACAAGTAGTATCTCTACTTAGTGCTGAATTTTTGGCTAGCAAAGATAGGGGGCAAGCACCACATGTTGAAAGATCTATTAAAATATAGCTTCTATGTGCATATGAACAAACATAAATCATTATGTTGTCTTCCTTGTCCTATGTCAACAATTTTGGCATATAATATTTTGATGAGGGCTCACAATCACAAAAGATTTCTAGGATAGTGTATTTATATGTAAATCTTCTCTTCCCTTGTTAATTCTTTCATGAGTTGCATTATTGACCAATGATATGTTTGTCAATCTCTAATAAATTTTTCTACTTATACTTTTCCTTATGTGGTGTCATCACTTACCATAAGATTAGCATATGATCCTTTTAATTTATTTCCTTTCTTTTATTGCAACATGAAAGAAAATAAAGCAAAACTCAAACTAAACTTTATTATATATATCTTGCACACGATTACTGTCATGGAATTGTCGCGACAGATGTCCTAGTGTGAGGACTTAGTTGTGAGGCCGCGCATCTATGTGGTAGCTTGAGAGGGGTTGAGCGGAATCGAGAGACGCAACACGCAAGACAAATATTTAGACAGCTTCAGGCCCCGGGAAACATCATCCGGTAACAACCCTACATGATGTTTGAGGCTAGGTCTCATTACGATCACGAGGGAGTCGCCGGTAAACCGGCTCTACTTTAGTTGTGTCTAGCCCTAAAGAATATGGCGCCTCTAACTTGTGAGAACTTGTCCCTCTTTAGGGAGCCCTGCCTCTCCTTATATATGTATAAGGGGCGGGTTACATGTAGAGTCCAACTCGGAGTAAGACTTAAACTATTATGACTTCTCTTCATGGGCTTCTTAACGTCTTGGGCTTCATAACGTCTCGGGCTTCATAACCCCTAGCCACCGAGTTATCACTGTCCGCCGGGTTATTACTGGTGTCGGTTTATGATGGTCTGTAGGTTTATGATGGTCTGCCGGATTATCATCTGACTTATCATCTGACTTATCTGTGAGTCGGTTTACCATCTGGTTTATCATCTGTCTTAACTGTCAGCCGGTTTATCAACCTGACGGTTTACTGTCTGGGTTAATTGTCTGTCTTAACTGTCAGCCGGTTTATCAACCTGATGGTTTACCGTATGGGTTAATTGTCTGTCTTAACTGTCAGCCGGGTTATAACTCCAGCCGGGTCATACCGCAGGGTATATCTCCGACATTAGCCCCAAGTTTAATTTGGATTTATCCATGTTAAACTGATCCTGATCACCCTTAAGTTCTTATCATTTCCTTCTTCTAGAAAATCCGGGTCAATAGGCCAACTTTATAATCAATTTGCTGACATTGGCTTGTCACGGACAAATATTGTGAAGAATAACTCCTTTGACTCAACTCCCAATGCTTAATAAAAAAATATTGGTCTTTGAAATACTCATATGTTCTTCAGCCGGTTTAAGAATGTAGAACTTGTCGGTTTATCATTGCAAAAATTGCCGGGTTATAAAACTGATGATCCCGGGTCATGACTGTTTATGGACGCCGGGTTATGATTGTTGCCGACGCCGGGTCACACAATTAATCTTGCTGATTTGCCTGAAGCTGAGAATTTGAAGATGTTCCTCCTTTATATGCATATTACCTGTAGCCCCCAAGTCTTAAGAGGAGAACATAGTGATACCTTAAGACTTGTTTGAATATAAATGTTGCAACCTTGAAGAAATCCAGATTGTTCATCCCAGTCACTAGTAAAAACTGAATACTCCATATTATGTAGCCCCCAGGTACCGGGTTGTCATGCTTGCAGCAACCTGGGACTTGTAATTGCCTGATGCTCAAAAACTTCAACCAGTGTAGCCCCCAAGGGCCAGGTCATTATGTAATAATGAGCAGGGACTTTGTAAATATAATCATGTAAATTTGAGCAGTGATGTGTAGCCCCCAAGGGCCGGCTCAGTAAAACAATATTGAGCTGGGACATTATATATACTTCGTTGAAAAGAACATCATATGATGTAACCCCCATCATGGGGCTTAAACCCACGTCCACAAGGATAAGAGCTTTGTACTTTACCAACTGAGAAGTGGACTCTTCAATGTAATGGGTTAAGACTTGTGTACCTTGAATTGTTGACAGGAGCAATTGGTAGCCCCCAAGGGCCGGCTCATTACAATGTGATGAGTCGGGTCTACAATAAGGTGAGCAAAAAATGACTTTGCATTAGCCCCCAAGTGCCATGGTGCATGCTGGCAGTGACATGGGACTTGCATATTTGATGTAATCCCAATTTGAATAATGTAGCCCCCAAGTTCCGGGTCGTGAGCCTGCAGCGACTCGGGACTATTCCTTCCATTGTAGAATAATTCATATCCATTGATAAAGACATAATAGCCATTGCGCTGAAGCAACTTTGAAAACCTCAATCATAATACTGGTTTATTGATAACCATAATAAAAATCCAGCCATGTTGGCTATTTAAATTTGAATAATATAACCTGGTTTGAAAACTGGTTCCAGTGATATTTGATCACAACCTGGCCGGGTTAATAAACACCGGTCATTATTTTATCTCATACTGGCGACTTATAGTCAAAAGCAAGGCCGGTTTAATAAACACCGGTCATTATCTTCTCTCATACTATCGACTTATAGTCAAAATCCAGGCCGGGTTAATAAACACCGGTCATTATAACTGATCATGTACTCACAACTTGTAGTTGAAAGCCAAGCCGGGTTAATGAATACCGGTTTACTTGATGGTGGTGACTTGTAGTCAACCACTAGGCCGAATCGTTAGATATCGGATGAATATCAATAATCTCATTAAGAAGTAAAAACATGGCAAACAAAGCAAATAAAAACTTGTATTCGAGGCTTTTTACGAGCTTCCAGGCTCCAAATTCGAGGCTTTTCATGGGCTGCCAGGCCACTGAGTTAAACCATTTCACAAAGCCTGTTAAGATTGTCCTCAATCTTTAACCAATCGTCGTTTTAACATTGACAAGTTCAGGGTCTGTTATAAAATTGACTCGTCAATCGTTCGGCGGGTCATACCAGGTTTACCTGGGCGGGGTGACTTACTTGATGCATGCAGGTTAACCCGGGATTTTAGGTGTATACACCAGGATTCCAAGCCGTGGCTTCATAGCCTACTACAAGGGTCTTAAAAACTCGTTGCCGCTGTGCGACATGAGCCCCCAGGTAGCATTGTGAGTTGTGCTCGTCGGGTGCCTATGTTTGAGTTGTGCTGTGCATCAAACTCTCTTTTGCCCCTTACCATCATGTTGGCTTGACAGCCGGATTACCGAAGCAACCAGAGCTGTGCTCTTATGATGGTATTGGCTTGATAGCCGGACCAATAGGGTAGTTAGAACTCTGCTTTATAAACAAAAGCCCCCAAGTGATATATTTCTGAGTTGTGCTCGCCAGGTGCCTATGTTTGAGTTGTGATGTGCAACAAACTCTCTTTGGTCCCTTTAATTTTTCCTGAGAACTCAACTTGCGAGAGATTATTCTTCTTGAACCGGATGTTAAACCGGATATTGAGAGCTTCAAAGCTTTGTGGGAGACATCTTTCCCTTGAACCAGATTTCAAACCGGAATCTTCATTTTCAGCCGGAATTTTTCTAACGGCCTTTAAACTCGAACTTGCGAGAGAGTAATTCTTTTTAAACCGGAGATTCTTAAACCAGATTTGAGAGCTTCATAGCTTTGTAGGAGACAGATTTCCCTTGATCCGGATTATAAACAAGATATTTGAGAGCTTCAGTAAGACTGATGTCCTTTGCAAAATTTTCTGAGTCATGTCATCGTAGCCCCCGAGTCTTAGGACGACTCGAGGAGTTGTCTTGAGACTCTTTATATTTGACCATAGCATAAGGTGTCCATCATTGTTGTTGATAGTGCTATATGAATCCATAGATAATTGAGGCGACTGTGGCGGGTTATTAATGATCTCGTATGAGCCGTGTCAGCAACTCGGCCAATGGTTCCTTCCAACTAGTGATTTGAAATTAACCAAATTGTAGTGGCGGCGACTTGGGCACCTGCCCATTGAGCCACCCAGTGTAGACGGCGGTTGATGGTATATGATAATTTGCCTCCATTTTGTTGAAAGAAAACAGGCTACCCAAGTTGTGACTTGCTCATACTCAGTAAACAGCTCATGCAGACAGGTACGGCCCTATATGTTGATGTAGACCAGGCCGTGAGAGTCGGACAGCAAAGACGATCGCAACATCAGAGGCGATATAGATAAATGAGTCGGCCACAGCGTTGTAAGCCGGTGCAGTCTGGTGAACCGGCCACGGGGGTGGATGGGTGAGTTGTCTACGGCATTGTAAACCGCCGCATACGGGTGAGTTGGCCTTTAAATTTACACCAACATGGAGGTTTGGGATCCTGCATTAAATAACCTTGCTAGTCGGAGTAATTTCTCTTTTAAAGAAAGCAATATATAATATAAAAATATACTGGATGGATTTCACCTGATACACCAGGCCAGTACTTATCCACCGCGGAGTTGATGATCACCATGGTGAAGCGGAAATCAATCATGGGTGAGTCCGCCGTAGGAGAAGACAGATGAGTTGGCCGCAGTGTTGTAAGCCGGCGCTGTCAGGACCCCGATCCTAAGTCACACCGATCTAGCTGTAACACGTCATATCACTTTGCGGCCTCACGCACGGTAACCCCACGGGTGCCACCTTACCTGGCCCGGGACCGTTTGCGCATTTTGGCACACGTATATGACAGTGTCGCTAGCATCCATATGACAGAGAACCCGGGCCGACATGGCTAGTTATAAACCAAAAGTGGCACTAAATTACAGAGACAGGCATCCATGACCCAGCAACGAACGTGTCGGTCATCAACGTATGAACCCAAGTCGTAGCAAGCTACATGGACTTAAAGGAACAACGCGTGACATTTCCCCTAAGGGACAGACACAGGAACGAAGAAGGACACATGCCGGCCAGCCTACGTGTTCCGAGCAGTAGCAAGCTACCAAGGCTCATTGGAATCACTAGGAGGCATTTCCCTGTAAGATAGGCTACCAAAGGAAAACAACTAGGTGTCGGATCCCACACATACCAAGCATTTCAATCATACACGCAATATGCTCAATATGTGCAAATACAACATTGCATCACAACAAAACTCTATGACTCAAAGTACTTTATTTAAAAGGCTCCAAGAGCCATACATAACATATTCATACAGGTAGGGGTCACATGACCCAACACTCAAGTCATACAGTCATACAAGCACAAGCGGAAGCTACATTTCTGAGTACAGACAACTTAGAAAATAAAACAGGCTTGGTGTAGCCTGACTATCTACAAGGCCCTTCACAAGCTCCAGATCACCGTCTGGGTGTCAAGCTACTCGTCGACGTCAACGTCTATGTAGAACCCATCAGCAGGGGCAGGGTTCTCCTCTGCAACAGTTATTAAGCAAATATGAGTACAAAGGTACACAGCAAGTCTTACCACAGAACCTATCATACATGCAACGTTATCAAAGGGGATAGTGGAGTTTATAGCAGAATGCCAGCTTTGACCTTGGCTAACCTATACTACAACTCTCAACGGATTGCAAGATGTTATTACGAACACGAGTCCTCTACTCACCACATCAATACACTACCGAGGATCCTCTTCCGTCATCCTACGGAAGGGCCATCCACGGCACTCACACTTATCTTGAGGCTTTTAGTAGTATCCATCAACTTGTCTATGAACTGTAAGAGCAACCAAGTAGTTCGTACCGCGAACAACGGCTATTCGAATAGATTGATAACCCTGCAGGGGTGTACTTCTTCACACATGTTTTCACCACTTAGCGTCTGCACACGACATGTGCTCGGCAGACTTCAAGCGAAAGCCGACGTAGGTGTAGACCACGACCTAACCAACCACTCAAGTCTCTCGTCCAGGTTTATCGCCTATTTGGGTTCCATCCGTGGGGAGATCCGGCCGGGGTGTCGCTCACGGCCCCAAACGATGTGTACAGGGTTCCTGAGTCACCAAACGGGCAACCGGTACACCGTGCCACGTACCTGTCGCATCACAGCCCACCCCGAGGGTCAGCGCTGTGCACGACCTCCAGTAAACTATAAACACCAGAAACTAGTTGCAACTCCTGGACAGAGTACAAGGGCAGTCAATAAGTCAAGCGGGGTCATATTTCAGGGCCCAATGTGTGGTAGTAACTGTAACTTGAATCACACACACAGATCTCGGGTCCTATGGACGATTCCAATGAAACAACCCACCATGTACTCCTACATGGCCTTTCATCGATACCTTTACCAAGCGTATTCCACACTTCCTTCTCTTTATCGGTAAGATCATTTCACTCTGATCCATCACCCAGATGAACCAGACCAGACACAACTCTAAGCATAGCACGCAACATAAGTAAATAGCATGGTGTATCACACATCACATGGCTCAATCAACTCCTACACATGCAAGTGGGTTTCAACTATTTAATGTGGCAATGACAGGTCATGCAAGGGAATAGGGTTCAACTACCGCAGCAAGTAGCAGTTCACGCGTTGTTGCCTTAATGCAGTAAAAGAGAGCAGGAGCGAGAAGATTGGGTTTGTATCGGAATGATCAATGATTGCTTGCCTGACAAGGTAGTTGTCGGGTACTGCTCTTCAACTGGATACGCAGCAGTATCCTCGGGAGCAGGGCCTAACACAGGGAATACCGGCGATACAATCATTAACAAACAAATGCAACAATATGATGCATGCTCATGACATGGCAAGATGCATGTGTGTTGGCTAATGTAACTAAAACCAAAAGGGTTTGAACCTATTTGAATCAAGGATTCAAATTGAAGTTCAAACTATTATTTAAATAAGTGCATTATCATGTTTTTGATATATACAGCAAGTTAACTTGTTCAAACATGCATGAAACTAGTGCCATTGGAAAGATTGGATTTTTCTGATCATTTTTCATATATAAATCTCCATCTGAGCTATGGTTGATTTTATATGATTTTTAGAAGTTTTGGGTATTTTCTGGAATTTCTTGAATTATTTTTAAACCTAAAATCCCAGAAAAACCTTTACTGCGTCAGCATGACATCATGCTAACGTCAGGCAGTCAACAGGGCTAGTCCAGGTCAAACCTGACCAGTGGGTCCCTCATGTCAGTGTCACAGCTAATTAACTGAGTTAATTAGAGTTAAACTAAAACTAATTAGCTGTCAGTGGGGCCTGGGCCCACGGGTCAGTGACTAAACTAATTAACTAATTAAAATTAAATTAACACCTAAACTAGGTTTGACTTGCGGGCAGGGCCCACATGTCATTAACCCAGGGGGTCAAACCCGTGGTCAAAACAGGTCCAACTCGCCGGCGTTTAGCCGCCGGCGAGGCCAAACACGGCGGCGTGCTTCGGAAAACGCCTACGGTGCACGGCTCGAGCTGCGGCTGGGTGCGTTGGATAGCCCTTGCTGTTGCGCGTCGGATGGTGGTGGTCGCCGGACCTGGGGTGGCCGGAGACGACGGCAACGAGCTCGACGGCGGCGATCGGCGTCGGGCGTGTGTGGAGAAACGGCTGCAGGGGCCTAGGCGATGCGTGCGTAGCACCTTCCGCATCTACGTGCTGCGGTGAGTGTGTTGGACGGGTGCCAGTGACCAAATGGTCACCGGAGCATCACCGGCGGCGAGCACGGCGGCGGTGCATGCGGTTGAGCTTTGTGCAGTGCGTTACAGGGCAAAAGGGAGCCAACGGAGAGGGGGAGTAGGTAGCTAGGCTCACAGGGGTTGCAGCAAGCACCGGAGCGAGCTCGGGGGTGGTCGGAGCTGAGCAGAACGGCGAGGGGGATCTCCGCGGCCGGAGTTGGGGAAGAAGAGGTCGGGGGCGTCTCCAGGGCAGGCGAGCGCTCGGGGCTCGGCCTGTTCGAAGCAGTCGAGGACGGCGGAGACGATGGACACCAAGGCGGAGCTCAGGGACGACGGTGGACGCGGCTTCTACGATGGTGCGAACACGGCGGCGTCGGCCATGGCGCGGGGAGAGCGGAGGAGAGGAACTGGGGGGAGGTGGAGGTGTCTGCGGGGTCGAGGAGGACGTGGAGGGTCGAACCATCCCTCCAGGACGGCGAGGGGGTGAAGCAAAGCGGCGGGCAGCTGCGTGGCGCGCGGCGCGGTCGCCGTCGAGCACCTGCCTGCCTGCCTGGCCGAGCCAAGCAGCTCGCTGGAGCGGCAGCTGGGCTGGGCCGGCAGGTGGGCTGGGTGGGCGCCAGGTAAGCTTTCTCTCTCCCTTTTTTTCTATTTTCTTTTCTGTTTCATTTCTTTTGCAGCTTTGTTCATTTAATAAAAATGCCTAAACATTTTTATAACTCATAACACTTGTCATACCTGCTGTATATATTATGAACAGTAGGAAACATTATAGTTTATGATTATTTGAGCATTTAAAATATTTTGTAGCATTTAAATGCCCAAATTCAAATACCATATGATTTAATCCAAAGCCCTAGATTGTCCTAGAAAAATGTGCACCATTTTTGGCAGAGGTTTAAGACCAAGGCAGAAATGATGAACATTTTGAAGGGCATTTTGGGTACATTGGAAAATATTTTATCAAACCCTAGTTGTTAGGGGAGGGGTGCTGGGGTTTCTGTTAATCCCATTTCAATTTTCTTTGAAAGTAGACATGATGCACACTCTAGTCAGGTCCTAATGCAAGTGCTAGCTAGGGATGTGACAACTCACCCCCACTTAAAAGAATCGCGTCCCGAGATTTGGGTTCCTCCGGAAAGAGGGTGGGGTACTCAAGTCTAAGACGATCCTACCTTTCCCAAGTAGCTTCACTCTCGGAATGATGTGACCATTGAACCTTGAGAAACTTGATATTGTGGCGTCGAGTGGTGCGCTCAGTTTGATCAAGAATACGAACGGGGTATTCTCAATATGTGAGATTGTCTCGGAGATCAAGCGTTTCGTTGTCCACTCCGCGAATAGGATCCGAGAAGCAACGCCTGAGTTGAGAAACGTGGAAAACATCATGAACTCTGGAGAGGTGCGGAGGTAGTTCCAATTGGTAGGCAACTTCTCCTCGTTTGGCAAGAATGCGAAAAGGACCGATGTAACGAGGGGCCAATTTGCCTTTGATACCGAAGCGATGGGTTCCCTTAAGAGGAGTAACCCGAAGGTAAGCCTTATCGCCGACTTCAAAAGTCACAGCCTTATGATGACTATCATATTGGCTCTTTTGGCGAGACTGGGCTGTTTTCAATCTCTCACGAACGATGCGAACTTGTTCCTCTGCTTCCTGAATCATATCCGGGCCAAAGAATTGTCTTTCGCCGGTTTCTGACCAGTTAAGTGGTGTTCGACACCTTCGTCCATATAGAACTTCGAAGGGAGCTTTACCCAAGCTGGCTTGATAACTGTTGTTATAAGCGAATTCGGCAAATGGAAGACATTTTTCCCATTCCATACCGAAAGAAATGACAGAGGCTCGAAGCATGTCTTCCAGAATTTGATTGACTCATTCCACTTGACCACTTGACTGCGGATGGAAGGCAGTACTGAAAGAGAGATGAGTTCCCATAGCATTCTGGAAACTTTCCCAAAATCGGGAAGTGAAAAGACTTCCACGGTCTGAGTTAATCTCCAACGGTACACCATGAAGTGATACTATTCGAGAGATATATAAGTCTGCTAGCTGGCTAGCGGTAATACTCTCTCGAACAGGCAGAAAATGAGCTACTTTAGAGAGGCGGTCGATAACGACGAAGATAGCATTATTCCCTTTCCTGGACCTGGGAAACCCGGTAAGGAAGTCCATACCGACTTTGTCCCATTTCCATTTAGGAATAGCTAAAGGTTGAAGGGTGCCAGCAGACCGTTGATGCTCTGCTTTGACTCGACGACAAACGTCGTAGTTAGAAATGAATTGAGCGATTTCTCTCTTCATCCTAGTCCACCAGAATCTTTGACGTAGGTCTTGATACATTTTGGTACTACCGGGATGAATCGTGAGAGGAGATTCATGAGCCTCCTTAAGGATTAATTTCCGTAGATGGTGGTTCTTGGGAACCACTACACGGTTCTCAAAGAAAACAACACCTCGATCATCCATGGAGAAACTTTTAGCGAGTCCGCTAGCAATGTTCTCTTGGAGTCGTGATACACCTTTATCACGCTTCTGGGCAGCTATGATTTGATCCATAAGGGTAGGTTTCGCCACCAAGGTGGAAAGGAATCCTCGAGGAACAATGTGAAGGTTAAGCTTACGAAATTCCTCGTGGAGAAGCGGTTGACTTTGTTGTAACATTAAATTGTTACAATATGACTTACGACTTAGTGCATTAGCCATGACATTGGCCTTTCCAGGAGTGTAAGTGATTCCTAAGTCGTAGTCGGTGAGCAACTCAACCCAACGTCTTTGTCTGAGATTTAGATCCGGTTGGGTGAAGATATACTTCAAACTTTGGTGATCAGTGAAGATTTCACAGCGATTACCAAGGAGGTAATGTCGCCATGTTTTGAGTGCATGGACTACAGCTGCAAGCTCTAAATCATGAGTGGGATAGTTATCCTCATGTGGACGCAACTGTCGGGATGCGTATGCAATCACTTGACGATCTTGCATGAGAATGCAACCTAGTCCTTGTCGCGAGGCGTCGCAATAGATTATAAAATCCTTGGAAAAGTCTGGTGGTACCAGTACAGGTGCAGATGTCAGGCGTCTTTTCAGTTCCTGAAAACTGGACTCGCACTGTGGGGTCCACTCAAACTTTTTATCTTTCTTGAGGAGTTCGGTTAGAGGTTTAGCAACCTTGGAGAAGTTCTCGACGAAACGTCGGCAATAGCTCGCTAAGCCAAGAAAATTCCTAACTTGCTTGACCGATTCAGGGGGAGTCCAATCAAGGACGGCTTGAACTCGCTCGGGATTGACAGCAATACCCTTGCCAGAGATCACATGACCTAGATAGGTTACTTCTGGCAACCAAAATTCACATTTAGAGAATTTGGCATAAAGGCGGTGCTCTCGAAGCTTCGTCAATACCAGCCTTAAATGCTCGGCATGATCTTCCTTGTTCTTGGACAAAATGAGTATATCATCGAGGTATACCACGACGAATTTATCCAAATACTCCATGAATATAGAATTCATTAACCGAGAAAAGGTAACTGGGGCATTAGTTAATCCGAAGGACATAACGGTGTACTCATATTGGCCATAACGAGTAACGAAAGCCGTTTTAGGAATGTCCCCGTTCTTGATTTTGATTTGATGGTAGCCCAACCTCAAATCCATCTTAGAGAAGACTGAGGATCCCGCGAGCTGATCATACAGGTCGTTGATCCTGGGAAGCGGATACTTAATCTTTATGGTGACCAGATTGACAGGTCGGTAATCTACAACCATCCGCTCCGTTCCATCCTTCTTCTTGACGAAGAGGACGGGGCAAGCCCAAGGGGAAGAGCTAGGACGGATGAAACCCTTTTGCAAGGACTCATCGAGTTGTTTCTTTAGCTCAGCTAATTCTAGTGGTGCCATCTTATAAGGTCTCCTAGAGATTGGGACAGTTCTAGGAATAAGATCTATCACGAACTCGACATCTCTGTCAGGTGGAATTCCTGGCAGTTCTTCTGGAAAAACATCCGGGAAGTCACGGACTACCGGGATATCTTCGAGTTCTGGTAGAGGGCTGGCATTAAGAGAGTAGAGCTGACGCTCAGCCATTCGAGTCAAGACATTGACTATCTTGCCGGATGGATGTGTAAGTTGAACGGTCCTAGTAAAGCAATCAATTTTGGCGTAATGGGTTGTCATCCAATCCATACCCAAAATGATATTTATGTCCGAGGACTTGAGAGCGATTAAAGATGCAAGGAAAACAAGTCTATCGACAAGGATTTCATTTCCATGGCTTACCCTAGAGGTTTGCCACTTTGAACCAGGAGTTTGAATAACCATGGAAGTAGGCATGTCACAAAAAGTCATGTTGTGCAATCGAGCATAGCTCTCAGATATGAACGAATGGGATGCTCCAGTATCGAAAAGAACAGATGCCGGATGGCATTTTACGAGAAGCGTACCAAGGACGACGTTAGGATCCTCATAAGCTTCTTCGGCAGAAACATAGTTGACATGACCACGTGCAGTGGGGATTGGCTTGACATAGTTCACCTTGCCGGTTGGCTTACCACGGCCAACGGGTTTTCCTGGCTGATTCTGGGGACAATCACGCATGTAGTGTCCCGGTTCTCCACACTTGAAACATGTCACAGTGGTGGTGCGTGGAGCGAAGTTGGAGGGTGGACCTCCATAGGTCTTAGCAGGTGCAAACTGTTGAGTTGGGCGAGGCGCCTCATAGGATGGCCTCGGTGTATACTTGGGTGGCAGAGCAGTGTTAGGAACCCACACACGGCGCTTGTGAGAGCCAGAGCCGGATGAGGAACCAAAATCTCGAGTATGCTTGCGGGTGGCCTCGAAGTCGGTCTGGCCTGTTTCAGTACTGATAGCCTTGTTTACCAACTTCTGGAAGGAAGTGCACTCGTGTAGACGTAAATCTCGACGAAGTTCAGGGCTGAGTCCCTTGCGGAACCTCGCCTGTTTCTTGGCATCGGTGGATACTTCCTCAGGTGCATAGCGTGCCAGATTACCAAACTCACGACTATAGCCATCCACAGTTAAACGGCCCTGGGTGAAATTGCAGAATTCCTCCCGCTTGCGATCCATGAGACCTTCCGGAATGTGATGTTCACGGAATGCCTCACTAAACTCAACCCAGGCAGTGACTTGGCCAGCAGGACGCATAGCTTCAAAGTTTTCCCACCAAAGACTGGCAGGGCCCTCAAGATGGTAGGCGGCGTAGATAACCTTGTCAGCTTCGGCCACACGGGCAGAGTGTAGCTTGTGGGTGATACTACGTAGCCAGTCATCAGCATCCAGAGGTTCAGTGGAGTGATGGAACTTTGGTGGACACATCTTGATAAAATCGTGGATTGACACCACGTCATTCCTCTGACGGAACCCAGTGTTCTGCTCTATGCGTTCCAGCAGACGGTTGGTCTCTCTCTTGTTCCGTTCTGCTTCAAGCATAACTTCCGCCAAAGAGAGTGGCTGGGGCAGATTCCCATCTCTAGCCCCACTAGCCTCACCCTGCTCCTGAGCAGCAGGAGTGTTGCGAGTGTTGACCATCCTAGGAAAACAAAACAACGGTTTAGACAAGGATGGCAAAAATTTGACATAGAAGTGCAGAATGTAATGGATGACACGGAATGCAGAGATGTTCATCCGTACGACATGGTAATATAGGAACTGCTATATATACACCAGTGGTCATACACACCATACAAAGTTTAGTACAAGCCAAGGCTAAAGTACAACTGCGGTGAAAGACGATACATCCCATCAGAGGCATTCCAAGCTCCTATACATTATTTAACTACACCTCCGGAATTCAGTACACACTAAGTCATATTCCACAAGACGCGCAGGACTGTGGAAATACAACTACTACAATACTACTACTACCACGGACTAGCTCAGACATTCGCGTAGTAATCCTCGTAAAGATTACCACCGTAGCCTGGAAGTGGTACAGACGGATCTTGGAATTCGCGAGCACTCGAAGGCTGTGGACCATAGGGGCATGGGTGTGGTCTCGGTCCCGATGCTGGTGGTAACCGACGCCCACGTGGAGGTGTAATACCCCCAACGTCACGCCAATCCATGCGATCAGGCAGACGAGTCCGCACAGGATACAAATCCCGCATGTCCAGATATCCGGCGTGCACAATAGGTGCAAGCCGTGTCAAAGTAGTCCAGTGAGCGGCTCGGGTGTTATACAGCTCCATTCGGAGGGCACGGACCTCACGGTCCCTATCCTCCAACATCTGAACAGTAGTCTGAAGCAGTGGCTCTTCATGAGCAGCATCAGTATACAGACCAGTGTAGTAGCCTTCTTCTCCGGGGAGTGAGGCTGGCATGTAACAGAACTCAGTGTTCAGCAACAGGGCATGCCTAGCACGGAGAATGGTCATCATCGAATAAGCGGCATCCTGCACTGCCATCTCGATGGTAATCCCGAGTCCATAAGACCAATGGATGGGATCATTAGCTCCGGGATATGAGGGGTATATCCGGACTGTGCAGAAATACTGACTTTGATTGAAATCCCGGTACTGTTCCTCCACGGTGTATTCAGGATACCAGCGATAACCGGTCTCAGTCATCACACGAACTAGCATGGCCGTGTGACCGGGCACATTAATGCACCGAGTCAAACGAACCACTTGGTGAGGGATGCGGCCAGACATCTGAAACACGAAGTAATGCAAAGGCATTAGTGTTTCTGGAAGAAATCGGGCAGCATAACAACTGTAAATGCTCAAACAAAGATTTGAGACATCATACAAATGATAGCATAGCCACTCAACAATTCCATATCAAGGTTCCGGGTTCAACAATCATCATACTCAAAGGATAGAAACTGAACTGAGGCTTGAAACCAACAATCCTAAGAGTCTACGGATTAGTAACACGTGAACCTAGTAAGGATAAGAGGCCTAGTCCTAAATCCCCGTAGAAAGAATAGACAGACTCAGATCAGAAGGGCATAAGGTAAAGGAGTAAAAAGAGCCTTACGTTCCCTTCCACAATCAATTCCCCTACATATAACTAAGAATTTTTCTAGACTCAACATCGACCAGTTTGGCTTGAGAAACCTA
>LR738713.1:470782109-470822049 GCA_902687465.1 Secale cereale | reverse complement strand
CTGTAACACGTCATATCACTTTGCGGCCTCACGCACGGTAACCCCACGGGTGCCACCTTACCTGGCCCGAGACCGTTTGCGCATTTTGGCACACGTATATGACAGTGTCGCTAGCATCCATATGACAGAGAACCCGGGCCGACATGGCTAGTTATAAACCAAAAGTGGCACTAAATTACAGAGACAGGCATCCATGACCCAGCAACGAACGTGTCGGTCATCAACGTATGAACCCAAGTCGTAGCAAGCTACATGGACTTAAAGGAACAACGCGTGACATTTCCCCTAAGGGACAGACACAGGAACGAAGAAGGACACATGCCGACCAGCCTACGTGTTCCGAGCAGTAGCAAGCTACCAAGGCTCATTGGAATCACTAGGAGGCATTTCCCTGTAAGATAGGCTACCAAAGGAAAACAACTAGGTGTCGGATCCCACACATACCAAGCATTTCAATCATACACGCAATATGCTCAATATGTGCAAATATAACATTGCATCACAACAGAACTCTATGAGTCAAAGTACTTTATTTAAAAGGCTCCAAGAGCCATACATAACATATTCATACAGGTAGGGGTCACATGACCCAACACTCAAGTCATACAGTCATACAAGCACAAGCGGAAGCTAGATGTCTGAGTACAGACAACTTAAAAAATAAAACAGGCTTGGTGTAGCCTGACTATCTACAAGGCCCTTCACAAGCTCCAGATCACCGTCTGGGTGTCAAGCTACTCGTCGACGTCAACGTCTATGTAGAACCCATCAGCAGGGGCAGGGTTCTCCTCTGCAACAGTTATTAAGCAAACATGAGTACAAAGGTACTCAGCAAGTCTTACCACAGAACCTATCATACATGCAACGTTATCAAAGGGGATAGTGGAGTTTATAGCAGAATGCCAGCTTTGACCTTGGCTAACCTATACTACAACTCTCAACGGATTGCAAGATGTTATTACGAACACGAGTCCTCTACTCACCACATCAATACACTACCGAGGATCCTCTTTCGTCATCCTACGGAAGGGCCATCCATGGCACTCACACTTATCTTGAGGCTTTTAGTAGTATCCATCAACTTGTCTATGAACTGTAAGAGCAACCAAGTAGTTCGTACCGCGAACAACGGCTATTCGAATAGATTGATAACCCTGCAGGGGTGTACTTCTTCACACATGTTTTCACCACTTAGCGTCTGCACACGACATGTGCTCGGCAGACTTCAAGCGAAAGCCGACGTGGGTGTAGACCACGACCTAACCAACCACTCAAGTCTCTCGTCCAGGTTTATCGCCTATTTGGGTTCCATCCGTGGGGAGATCCGGCCGGGGTGTCGCTCACGGCCCCAAACGATGTGTACAGGGTTCCCGAGTCACCAAACGGGCAACCGGTACACCGTGCCACGTACCTGTCGCATCACAGCCCACCCCAAGGGTCAGCGTTGTGCACGACCTCCAGTAAACTATAAACACCAGAAACTAGTTGCAACTCCTAGATAGAGTACAAGGGCAGTCAATAAGTCGAGCGGGGTCATATTTCAGGGCCCAATGTGTGGTAGTAACTGTAACTTGAATCACACACACAGATCTCGGGTCCTATGGACGATTCCAATGAAACAACCCACCATGTACTCCTACATGGCCTTTCATCGATACCTTTACCAAGCGTATTCCACACTTCCTTCTCTTTATCGGTAAGATCATTTCACTCTGATCCATCACCCAGATGAACCAGACCAGACACAACTCTAAGCATAGCAGGCAACATAAGTAAATAGCATGGTGGATCACACATCACATGGCTCAATCAACTCCTACACATGCTAGTGGGTTTCAACTATTTACTGTGGCAATGACAGGTCATGCAAGGGAATAGGGTTCAACTACCGCAGCAAGTAGCAGTTCACGCGTTGTTGCCTTAATGCAGTAAAAGAGAGCAGGAGCGAGAAGATTGGGTTTGTATCGGCATGATCAATGATTGCTTGCCTGACAAGGTAGTTGTCGGGTACTGCTCTTCAACTGAATACGCAGCAGTATCCTCGGGAGCAGGACCTAACACAGGGAATACCGGCGATAGAATCATTAACAAACAAATGCAACAATATGATGCATGCTCATGACATGGCAAGATGCATGTGTGTTGGCTAATGTAACTAAAACCAGAAGGGTTTGAACCTATTTGAATCAAGGATTCAAATTGAAGTTCAAACTATTATTTAAATAAGTGCATTATCATGTTTTTGATATATACAGCAAGTTAACTTGTTCAAACATGCATGAAACTAGTGCCATTGGAAAGATTGGATTTTTCTGATCATTTTTCATATATAAATCTTTTCCATCTGAGCTATGGTTGATTTTATATGATTTTTAGAAGTTTTGGGTATTTTCTGGAATTTCCTGAATTATTTTTAAACCTAAAATCCCAGAAAAACCTTTACTGCATCAGCATGACATCATGCTGACGTCAGGCAGTCAACAGGGCCAGTCGAGGTCAAACCTGACCAGTGGGTCCCTCATGTCAGTGTCACAGCTAATTAACTGAGTTAATTAGAGTTAAACTAAAACTAATTAGCTGTCAGTGGGGCCTGGGCCCACGGGTCAGTGACTAAACTAATTAACTAATTAAAATTAAATTAACACCTAAACTAGGTTTGACTTGCGGGCAGGGCCCACATGTCATTGACCCAGGGGGTCAAACCCGTGGTCAAAACAGGTCCAACTCGCCGGCGTTTAGCCGCCGGCGAGGCCAAACACGGCGGCGTGCTTCGGAAAACGCCTACGGTGCACGGCTCGAGCCGCGGCTGGGTGCGTTGGATAGCCCTTGCTGTTGCGCGCCGGATGGTGGTGGTCGCCGGACCTGGGGTGGCCGGAGATGACGGCAACGAGCTCGACGGCGGCGACCGGCGCTTGGCGTGTGTGGAGAAACGGCTGCAGGGACCTAGGCGATGCGTGCGTAGCACCTTCCGCATCTACGTGCTGCGGTGAGTGTGTTGGATGGGTGCCAGTGACCAAATGGTCACTGGAGCATCACCGGTGGCGAGCACGGCGGCGGTGCGTGCGGTTGAGCTTTGTGCAGTGCGTTACAGGTCAAAAGGGAGCCAACGGAGAGGGGGAGGAGGTAGCTAGGCTCACAGGGGTTGCAACAAGCACCGGAGCGAGCTCGGGGGTGGTCGGAGCTGAGCAGAACGGCGAGGGGGATCTCCGCGGCCGGAGTTGGGGAAGAAGAGGTCGGGGGCGTCTCCAGGGCGGGCGAGCGCTCGGGGCTCGGCCTGTTCGAAGCAGTCGAGGACGGCGGAGACGATGGACACCAAGGTGGAGCTCAGGGACGACGGTGGAGGCGGCTTCTACGACGGTGCGAACACGGCGGCGTCGGCCATGGCGCGGGGAGAGCGGAGGAGAGGAACTGGGGGGAGGTGGAGGTGTCTGCGGGGTCGAGGAGGACGTGGAGGGTCGAACCATCCCTCCAGGACGGCGAGGGGGTGAAGCAAGGCGGCGGGCAGCTGCGTGGCGCGCGGCGCGGTCGCCGTCGAGCACCTGCCTGCCTGCCTGGCCGAGCCAAGCAGCTCGCTGGAGCGGCAGCTGGGCTGGGCCGGCAGGTGGGCCGGGTGGGCGCCAGGTAAGCTTTCTCTCTCCCTTTTTTCTATTTTCTTTTCTTTTTCATTTCTTTTGCAGCTTTGTTCATTTAATAAAAATGCCTAAACATTTTTATAACTCATAACACTTGTCATACCTGCTGTATATATTATGAACAGTAGGAAACATTATAGTTTATGATTATTTGAGCATTTAAAATATTTTGTAGCATTTAAATGCCCAAATTCAAATACCATATGATTTAATCCAAAGCCCTAGATTGTCCTAGAAAAATGTGCACCATTTTTGGCAGAGGTTTAAGACCAAGGCAGAAATGATGAACATTTTGAAGGGCATTTTGGGTACATTGGAAAATATTTTATCAAACCCTAGTTGTTAGGGGAGGGGTGCTGGGGTTTCTGTTAATCCCATTTCAATTTTCTTTGAAAGTAGACATGATGCACACTCTAGTCAGGTCCTAATGCAAGTGCTAGCTAGGGATGTGACAGGCGCGGACGGGCGAGTTAGTCGCGTCATGTTGACAATTGAATGCCCATCTGTTAAGAACTGCAGTGCAGACGTATGCCAATACGGCTTCCGTATATCATTATAGACTGAACCACTGGATGATGCACACGGGATCTTTATACCCGTAGCTTAATGGTCTCTTCTATATTGAAGAATTTTTCTGCATAAAAGACATGGCAGTGCGAGAGTAATTGTCCTCAAAGAATAAAATATATATATTGTAAAGTAGATAAGGTAGATAGCACCTGATATGTTTATCATATGAAGACGCCAGTGCTGAATAATTTACCGTGGTGCTTTTTGGCTTTTTTTCACAAAAGAATTGATCTGATGTGTACTGTTGAGAATGAGTAGTAGTACTAGTTCTCTTGTCTTTGAACGCCCAACATGATTGAGGTCTTCACATGGGGAGACAATCCCCTTCCCCCTTTTTGATTTTTTCTTTTAGCAAGTCCAAAATAGTGCACACGCAGCCCATCGAACAGAGTTTCCTTTTTTCCTTCTCGATTTTTGTTTACTAGTCATCGTATTGCACCTTTCCGATGTCAGATGGAGTAATACTTGGCTCCATCCGCCTTGGCGGACCATGCTAGCTTTGGCAGGCGAGGGCGGTGGCTCAAAAGGCATGGTGGCTCGGCGGAAATAGAGCAAGGCCAAGGCGGCGACTCATCAACGTAGGGCAGCTCACTGCAGATGTTTTGATGCTGCGATCGGACTCAACACAATGGGTTACAGCCATAATAGGCGGCTTACAGCAGAGCAGGAGCGACTTGGAGCTAGGCACTGGTGGACACAAGCGGCTCCGGCGTCTTTGGAGCGGACGCGAACAGCACCGACGGCTTGGGAGTAAAACAGCAACTATGTGAGGATGAGGTAGAACTTGTGGAAGCTCAGGGTGAATCGGCAACTTGGTGTAAACCGGCAACATGGTGAAGATTTGACCGAAGAGGTGACTCAGAGGTTGCTTGGTGTAAACCGGCAACACTGGCTGTAGTTTAGCATGTTCCGGCGATACAAGGAGGCCAACAGTGCTTTGAAGCACGGCGTTTCATGGTGCGGCGACTCAAGACGGGCTTTCGCAAAGTAGAATCTCAACAGAGGAGGCAGGGTGAATCGGACAGGCGATTTCGCTCCTTCTCCGGGTTGTAATTGATGTGGCCCAAGATGAAGTCGAGTCCGGTCCATCGTGGGCGGTCCGAGGTAGCGGTTGAAATGGCCAGGCCTGCCTATGGCCGCTCGAGGTGGAATTTCAACCCGGAGCGGAGGGGCGGGCCGGCGGCGGCTCAACGGGGACACCGGCGGGTCATGGTGGCGGCTTTCTAGAACGGCTCGGCGCAGGAGCCGGAGGAGCAAGGCGAGGTGGCTTGGGGCCGCGGCGGCCACTTGCGGGTTGAGTTAGGTACGCCGGGGGTGACTCGGCCAGGGCGGCGGTAGTGGCGGCTCAATGCGCCACGACGGGTCATCGCGGAGGCGACTTGAGGTGGATGTGGAAACGGCTCACACCAGAGGCGAGGCAGTGGCAGAAACAGAGGGGCGCCGGCGGCTCGACGTGGCCGCGGCTGAAGAGCACCCCCGGCAAGGCGAAGTCAAAGCCAAGGCAATGGGTCGATAACCGCCGGCGAGAGCGATTCATTCGATACTTACTGGCAGCTGACAATTCAGAGTTTGATGGCGGAGCCAAACCAGCCACGGATCTTGAGCGATTCTCTGGATCATGGTACGTCTGACCAATCCACGACCAGGCTTTGGCGGTTCTCCGGGTCGGTCTCGTGGTGTGGAGCGCTAGTGGCCAGCCGGCTTGACGAGAGGCCACAATGGTGGAGCTTCAGCAGCTACAGCAAGCGGCTCGGCGGGTCACCGAAAGCAGTGCACGCCGTGGTGGCTCACGGACAAAGCGCAGGCTTGTAAGGCGGTTTGGAGCTGCTCCGGCGAGGGCGATTTGCAGTCAAAGGCGTCGGCTTGAAGCCGCAGCGACAACAGGGGCGAGGCGAGTCACTAGGTGCAGCTGTACAGGAGCACGTAGGAGAGTCGGACACCAAGGGCACACAAGGGCGGCCAAGCCCGATGCTGCTGAAGAATGGAGGCGCGGGCTGAACCAGCGTCGAACAGAAAGGCTCGGCGCTTTAGGTGTGTAGGCGCTCGAGGCGGCGCGGCTCTGAAGTGGTGGTCAGTTCATGGCGGCACGCTTGACGGGGCACAAAAACGGCGGGTCAACGGATGTAGGCCAGAGTCGCAGGGCAGCTCTCTGCTTGGGGCAAGAGGAGGCACATCCTGGCCATTTTATCGCGGCAGAGGTGAGTCCGCTAGATTGCGGTGGTGATTTGATGATGCGGTCGGTCAAGAGGTTCGTGGCTGAGTGGGTCATGGCAATGGCTCGGGGACAAAACTGTTGCAGCTCGGCGATGGCAAATCCGGGTCATGGCCAAAAATATCTCCTGAGGTGTGGCCCCCCTTTTTTTGCTATTGATTTCCTTCATCCCGGTTGGTAAGTGTCGCACGATGACCAAGCCGGGGTCAAATACTTTGTTCTTTTTACCTCAACTCGGTTTCGCTGCAGATCGGATTGAACCGACAACTTAAAATTTTCTTTAGTAGATACGTACGGGTTGGATCCATGGAGATTTGACAGTCAACACAGAATGGATCAAAACTGTAGAGATCGTCCATGGCGACTCGACGATAATACTTCCTTGATCTCAGCCGACGAGGCTAGTACCGATGCAAATCCTTCCATACCGGCCCTCGCCGATCCGACGGATTGTAAACTTCTTGATCCAAGGGAGAGATCCCTCCAATAACTCAATAGATCATGGGACTTGCCCTAATTTCAATGTCACGCGTACCCGAAGGGACCAACGGTGTGTCCGGTGCTCTGTAAAAACAGTCATGGTCGTCTATCCAAGCACGACCCCGTCCCGGGAAATACCTCAAGTCTTCCCGTCACTAGTAAGGCGGGCACCATGCTAGTATCGGTCTAAGTAATCAATAATGCCCCGTCCCATAAGGGGTAGAGTGGTTGCGCATGTTTGGTTGGGACGGTAGTCACACATAAATCTAATCCATCATTTCACCCATGCACAAGATCTTTATTTGGCACATCACTTCTTCCTCAAGTGATGACCTAACTCAATATCACCCTCGGGCATTAGGGGCACCCAATGGCGTTTATGAAAAGAATGCAACCACGAAGGTTACATGGCACACATGCATCACTAAGCATCACCACTAACCATTTGCAATGCATCTAGCACATAGCAAGATCAAGAGTAAAGCATGCCTCATGTGGTGGTTTTAAACTAGGTTACCACCATAACTCTTATCATCATGCATTCGGAAACAAACGGGTTCCGAAGAACACAAGTGTATCATGGTCAAAGGGCTGCTTGCCTGGATTGGCTTGGTCTTCAAAGTCTTCAAATCCTTCCCCACCTTCTTCTTCAGCAACCTCGTCAAATACGGTATCTAATTGTCGCAAAATAACAACGGGAAAATAAGACCACAATAAAAACAGAAAAATCAAAGTGCTCAGAAAAATGTCAACTTATTTTTGTCAAATACTAGAGAGAAAACTGAGATGGCAAATATTCTTAGTTGGAGTTTTGGAGTTGCAGAATGGGGTCCATGAATATTTGAACAGAAGTTTTAATGTTCAAATATGAATTTAAATTTGAACAGAACAGAAAAGGTTCATGGATATGTGTGAAAGTGGCACCATTAAATAGGTTGGATTTTTACAAGTTTTTTAGGAGTTGGAATTAATTCATTTGGACAAATATTTATTTCTGTGAAATTGTTTGAAATATTCACAGAAAAGAAAAAGAGAAAAGGCACTGTGCTACTGGGCCAGAACGGCCACAGTGCACGGCCCAGGGCGAATAGCCCACCGCACGGGAGCCAGCGCGCGCGCCAGGTTTTTGAACCTGACGGGCGGGGCCCGGCGGTTACTGGCAGAGAGGGGAGAGAGAGAGCGGTGAGGATGACAGGCGGGGCCCGCCTGTCATCTTCAACCTCACGGCCAGAGGGGCGGCGAGCTCACCGGCGGCGATTCCGGGCACGGCGGGGCAAACTGAGGGCACGGTCGTGCTCAGGGAGGAGTCACGGATGCAGTGGTGCTGGAGTTGGCCGCCGGAGGGGCCAGGTTCGTCGGCGGCGAGGTGGAACGGCGGAGGAGCGTCTGGAGGGAGTTGCTCCGGTCGATTCCGGCAGCTGCTGAGAGGGAAAAGAGGGGGAATCGCATCAGTGGTGTGCGGCGGTGCTAGATCGAGCTAAAGGAAGAGCTAGGGCGGCCTGTACTGGGCTGGCGACGGGAAGCCGCCGCGGCGGAGCTCGAGCTCGATCTCGAGCTCGGGCGGGTCTGGAGAGGGGGCGAGTGGCTCTGGGGTTGATTGAGAGAGGGAGAAGGCTGTTGGTGAAGAGAGGAGGGGCTCGGAGGCCCTATTTATAGGGGAGAGGCGAGGTCTCGTGGACCTGTGCGCCGGCGAGCCTCTACTCGACGCCACAGTGCACGGGAGGCGATGGGGATGCGTCTGTGGCGTTGCTGGACGAGTTCCAGGGCGGAGGGAAGGAAGAGGGGGAGCGGGGGAAGGTTCTGGAGCTGCACGCGTGCGAGGCCGACGAGTGGAGCTCGCAGGCGGCCAGCGCGCGTGCGAGGGCGGCCACTGGAGGGCGAAGGAGGAGGGGGACAGCGCCGGGGAGGGTCGCAGACGCCGAGGCGCATCGAATGGCGCGAGGGGGGAGCACAAGGTGGTCGGGGCGAGGGATTGGGCGAAGCTACAGTGAGGGTGCGCACACTAGCGTGCTCTGGAGCGTGCTTATCGCATGCCACGGCATGCTGTTGGCTCACTGGGCGTGTCCGCCGTGTCTGGGGGGTCCAGCACGAAGTAAACAACTCAGATGTGGCCTTGGATGCTCTGGATGATCAGTGAGAGAGGAGTGAAGCTGGTAGATGGGTAGATTTTGGCTGTCCAGCAAGGTGAATTGGGGTTTTCACCCCTCAATCATGGAGCTGTGGACATGGGGGAGTTACTGGAGATAGAATGTAACTAGGTGAAGCTGTGGTAGAAAGTTGAGGCAAAAGTAAATGGTAAAAGAGGTCAAGATGATGGTTTTGGTAAAATGGCAGAAGGTGTTTGATCAAGTTTTGGACAAGCAAATGATCTCCACCAGCCATGACACTTAACAGGATTGAATGTCATAAGGAAATAGGGTGTTTCACCAAATTTGGGCTTGTTTGAAGAAACTAGCCAATGTAACTTTGGTGAACCCTAGAAATCAACAAAAATGGCTTCAACATGTTTAAGTCAAGCTAATCATCTCCCCTTGATGCACCACTTGGTGTAGTTTCATCATTTGGGGTATTGATCATGCTCACAAAGTTTGAAGCTCCAGATAAAAAGTTGGTAATGTAAAGTTGTTCAAATTTGAATTTGAACAGAAAGGGTTTTGGGGTATTCTGATCAAGTTACCCTACTCCAAATCTTGTGCCATTTGGTCTAGATGCCTTATTAGGCCATTCTAGCATGTGCACCAAGTTTGAGAGCATTTGGACAAGTTTGGCAATGTAAAGTTGCTCAAACTTTAGATATGGACAGAATGGTTTTGAAGGATTTTGAGGATGTTATCTTGCTTCCCAAGGCATGGGGCTTGGCAAGATTATCAAATATGTCATATATGACATGATAGAATTTCCCTGGAATTTTTAGAGAATATTTCCTTTGTAAATATTTCAAAAGCTTGAAATATCCAGAAAGGGTTCCAGAGGGATTAGCCCATTATTTTGAACATGACCAAGTGTTGAAACTCTTATATATGGACAATATATGTCCTATGAGTCTCCCTGAATTTTGGCAAATATTTTTGAAATACTTAAATAATTTTTCCCTATTAAAGACCATTTCTGGCCTTAAGAAAAAGCTTTTAAATAAAATAGGAAAATAACTTTTAAAATTATACTTTTGTGGTTTCTGGGAGTCCTATGACTAGTAGGTCTCAAATACACTTTTTGAAATAATTTTCTCACCCTAAATCAAGCACTTGCAGTGCAAACCTCAATTCACGGGTTTTTGGAATATTAAATTTTAAAAATTCATTTCGGCCAAATTAATTTTATAAGAAAATACTATACTGCTATAAACACTTGGTATGATCATTGGGCAGAAGTTTTGGGTATGGAGATGAATTCTACAAGAGGTAATAGTTGACTTTAATGAGCACATGAAAAACATAGGAAGAAAAACTCAATTCCAAATAAAAGTCAAATGATGCCAACAAAATTTGCTGGTCCAAATTTTCATGCTTCATTAATGCAAGAGACATGTTACAAAATGCAGGGTGTGACAGTGGGCGCCAACTGTCATGGAATTGTCACAGCAGATGTCCTAGTGTGAGGACTTAGTCGTGAGGCCGCACATCTATGTGGTAGCTTAAGAGGGGTTAAGCGGAATCGAGAGACGCAACATGCAAGACAAAGATTTAGACAACTTCAGGTCTCGGGAAACATCATCCGGTAACAACCCTACATGATGTTTGAGGCTAGGTCTCATTACGATCACGAGGCAGTCGCCGGTAAACCGGCTCTCCTTTAGTTTTGTCTAGCCCTAAAGAATATGGCGCCTCTAACTTGTGAGAACTTGTCCCTCTTTGGGGAGCCCTGCCCCTCCTTATATATGTTGAAGGGGCGGATTACATGTAGAGTCCAACTCTGAGTAAGACTTAAACTATTCTGACTTCTCTTCGTGGGCTTCTTAACGTCTTGGGCTTCATAACGTCGCGAGCTTCATAACCCCTGGCCACCGAGTTATCACTGTCTGCCGGGTTATGACTGGTGCCAGTTTATGATGGTCTGACGATTTATGATGGTCTGCCGAGTTATCATCTGACTTATCTGTGAGCCGGTTTACCATCTGGTTTATCATCTGTCTTAACTGTCAGCCGGTTTATCAACCTGACGGTTTACCATCTGGGTTAATTGTCTGTCTCAACTGTTAGCCGGTTTATCAACCTGACGGTTTACCGTCTGGGTTAATTGTCTGTCTTAACTGTCAGCCGGATTATAACTCCAGCCGGGTCATACCACGGGGTATATCCCCGACAATTACAAAGATAGATCACTCAGAAAACTCTCGAAAAGAAAGGATCGAACTATTACTATTATTCATCTAAAGCAAAATATAACTATGGATCAAACTAGAATAAGTAAAAGCAAAAGATAAAGGGGATGATACGATACCAGGGCACCTCCCCCAAACTTGGCGGGGGCCAAGCGGAGTTCCCATACCCGAAACTTAATTTTCTTTTGGTGATGAAGATGGTGGCGGTGATGGTGGAGTAGATTTGATCTTGTCCTTCAAGATCAAGAGGTTTTCCAATCTACGGATGACGCTCCGAAGGAAGGTGATGTGCTCTTGATGCATGATATTTTCACGAGTGAGATATTTATTTTGCACACGAACCATTTCAATGATTCGAAAGGCTTCTATCTCAGTAGGGGTAAGGTGAGCATAGTAAGGTTTAAGGATATCTTCTTCTTCTTCTACCGGCTATGCTGGCTCGACCACCGGGACTTGATCTCCGGTAGTCTCCTTGCTCTTGTCTCCTTTGATGGCTTCTACAGACTCCTCTCTCTTTAGCTCAATCTTCATCAACCAAGCATCTTCTTCCATGTTGTTGGAGGAGGAAGACATGATGCCTGTCCTGGCGGATCTGACCGAAAACAGCAAGAAAAGAGAACATAATATTTCTCTGTGATACGATAATCACCAGGTTTGGGGCCTATATACAGATTTTTTATCTTGGGAGACAAGCAAACAGAAGGAGAACGGATTTTGGAAGGTGCCCCAGGTGGGCACAACCCACCTAAGCGTGCCTGGCAAGCCAGGTGTCACGGCCCTAGATTTGCTTGTAGTTAGTTGCATCTGTGAGCATCTATGCATCATGTTTTGAATTCAAGGAACTTGAAATGGGGATGTTCAAACCCTCGCACCAAATGAATTCAAATAGGTTCAAATAAAATCATTTTTCAATGAACCCAAAATGCCCTTAGAAAAGTTTATGATTTTTGATAAAGGTGAAAACCTCTCGCAAAATGGTGCACATATTTCTAGGCCATTATGGATTTTTTAATTAAATCATAAAGTATTTGAATTTGGCATTTGATTGCTATAATTATTTTAAATGCCCAAATACTTCTGAAACAAATTGAGGGTTGTTGGAAATAATTCAATATGTGCCCACAATTTATTTCATGAGTTTTCAAAATGGTTTAGTTTGTAAACTAAATCAAAACAGAAGGAATTAAATAGAAATAGTAAAACAAAACAGAAGGCAGAGAGAGAGAGAAAGAGAGTGCTTACATGCAACCCACCTGGCGCCCAGTAGGCCGACCGAGCCGACTAGCCCCTGCATGTCGTCCCCTTCCTCGCGCCAGGAGGACAGGGGCACGCGCCCGGCGCGCGCGGCCACGCGCTCGGCCACCTCCAGGCATCCTGCATGTCCCTCGACGCCCTGACGACGACACGCAGTCCCCCCGACCTCTCTCGCACTCTCCCTCGCCCCCATCCTCTCCTCTGTCTCTCCCTCACGCGCACGGCCGAACACCATTGTCGCCGCCGCTCGCCGTTGCCGCGGCCACAACCACCCCCTCGCCCCTGCGTCGTTCCCACGAGCTCCATGATGTCATCCTCATCATCTCCACCGAGCCAAGCGAGCCGGGACGCGCCGTAGCATCGTCATTACCACCGTCTTCCACCTCGGGAGCCGATCACCGCCGCCGTTGATTCACCGCCGACAGGACGTCCCCGAGCTCATCGTATGACCAATCCGACCCCTTGTGAGCTCCTCTCTGTTTCCCCTCCACCCCCTTGCTCGAGTTCGTGGCGCAGCTGCTGCCCCGCGAGCTCCCGCGCTGCCGTCCGCCATTGTCGTTGCACGTGTAGTCTCCGAGCTCCTCCGCTTGTAGTAGTTACCCTGGCGTGCTCCTGGTGATCCCAGGAACCCATGGAGCCGCTCGGCTGCTCACACCGTGCTCCGTAGCCCCGTCCCCGTGCATGCCAGAACTTCGGCCACCGCAGAGAGCTTGCTTCCGGCGAGCTCGAGCCACCTCAGACCCTGCTGTTTGCCCACATGGAAGCGGGCGAGTCCCAGCTCCGCGTAGATGCCCTCGTCCGCCCTTTTGGTCGCCGGAGATGCAAACCCGAACGTCTTCGCTGTCCTTGGCCTCGCCGGCGACGAGCCGCGAGTCAACTACGGCGAGTTTGACCCAGGTGGACCAGAGTTTGACCTTCCCGAGTCACTGACATGTGGGGCCAGGCCCTGGCTAACTCCTAATCTAGGATTTAATTAGTGTTAATTAACCCTGTTAATTAGCAGAGTCACTCACATGCGGGTCCCACCGCTAAGGTTTGACCTGGACTGCCCCTGTTGACCTGCTGACTCCACGGTGCCGCAATGCTAATGCAGTAAAGCTTTTTTGGGATTTTAAATAAATCAGAAATGATTTATTTATTTCAGAAAAATAGCTAAAACTTCTGAAAATCATAGAAAATAATCTATAAGCCCAAATGAAATAATCTATATATGAAAATGATCAGAAAAATCCAATCTATCCATATGTACCATTTTCATGCATATTAGAACAACTTATAGCTGCTGAATTGGACAAATCAAATAAATGACATTTGAATGATCACATATGGAGTTTGAATTTGAATTTAGTGTTCAAACCAACTTCATTTAAATCGTTGCTAGCTGCATTAGCTCAAATCACATCATATTGCCATGTCACATTCATGCATCATATTGTTGCATTGCATTAATTGTGTTCCCTCCTGTTTGCTGGTGGTTGTTCCCCCTCGGTAGACGTACGTTCCGACGATGAGTTGGATGACATCGATGAAGAGCTATATCATCTTCTGAACTGCCAGGCAAGCAAGACTCCCTTGTTCATTCCGATACAATCCCACTCTCTCGTTTCTGCTCTCTTTTACTGCATTAGGACAACAACGTTTCAATTGCTACTTGCTGCGGTAGCTGAACCCCTTTCCTCTGCATGACCTGTCATTGCCATAGTAAATAGTTGAAACCCACTAGCATGAGTAGGAGTTGTTTGAGCCATGATGTGTCTACTCATTCATGCTTACTTTTTATGCCTGCTATGCTTAGAGTTGTGTCAGGGCTGACTCATCTAGGATGAATTGGAATGTGGTGAACATGTCCTACTGTTGAGAGCTAAGTGTGTGAACACGATTTGGTAAAGGTAGCGGTGAGAGGCCATGTAGGAGTACATGGTGGGTTGTCCCATTGAAACCGTCCTTAGGAACTGAGTTCTGTGCTTGTGATCCAAGACAGTGTAGGATCGAAAGTATGTCTAGAGGGGGGGTGATTAGACTACTTGACCAAATAAAAATCTAGCCTTTTCCCAATTTTAGTTCTTGGCAGATTTTAGCAACTAGGCACAAGTCAAGCGATCAACCTACACATGCAATTCTAACAGTATAGCAGCGGAATGTAAAATAATTGCATATGAAGGTAAAGGGAGGAGTTTGAGGGAGCAAACGCAATGTAGACACAGAGATTTTTTACGCGTGGTTATGATAGGTGGTGCTATCGTACATCCAAGTTGATGGAGATTTCAACCCACGAAGGGTAACGGCTGCGCGAGTCCACGAAGGGCTCCACCCATGAAGGGTCCACGAAGAAGCAACCTTGTCTATCCCACCATGGCCATCGCCCACGATGGACTTGCCTCACTAGGGTAGATCTTCACGAAGTAGGCGATCTCCTTGTCCGTACAAACTCCTTGGTTCAACTCCACAATCTTGTCGGAGGCTCCCAAGTGACACCTAACCAATCTAGGAGACACCACTCTCCAAAAGGTAATAGACAGTGTGTCGATGATGACCTCCTTGCTCTTGTGCTTCAAATGATAGTCTCCCCAACACTCAACTCTCTCTCAAAGATTTAGATTTGGTGGAAAGATGATTTGAGTGGAAAGCAACTTGGGGAAGGCTAGAGATCAAGATTCATATGGTAGGAATGGAATATCTCGGTCTCAACACATGAGTAGGTGGTTCTCTGTCAGAACATTGTGTAATGGAAGTGTAGGTATGTTCTAATGGCTCTCTCCATGAATGAAGAGTGGGTGGAGTGGTATATATAGCCTCCACACGAAATCTAACCATTACACACAGTTCACCAAACTCGGTGGGGCCGAATCAAAAAACTCGTCAGATTGATTTAGTTCATAATGTGACCGTTAGGCATTTTGGTGGGACCGATATGATCAACTCAGTAGGACCGATTTCATTAGGGTTAGGACATAAAGTAATCTCGGTGAGACCGATTACACAAACTCGGTAGGACCGATTTTGGTAATAAGCACACACAGAGTTGGTCAGGCAAACTCGGTGGAACCGATTCACTCATTTCGGTGAGACCGAAATGTTACGAATGGGAAATAGAGAGTTTGCATTGCGAACTCGGTGGGACCGATCTCTCATCTCGGTTAGACCAAAATGTTACGAAGGGAATGAGAGAGTTTGCAATCCCATCTCGGTGAGACCGAGATCCCTTTCGGTGAGACTGAATTGATTAGGGTTTGTGGCAGTGGCTATGTCAACTGAACTCAATGGTGCCAGATAGAAATTTTCGGTGGGGCCGAGTTTGACTTTTGGTGTGGGACATATGTGGATGTGAGAAAGAGGTTGAGGGTTTTGGAGCATATCACTAAGCACTTTGAGCAAGAAAACCATCAAGCAACACCTCATCCCCTTTTAATAGTATTGGCTTTCCTATGGACTTAATGTGATCTTGGATCACTAAAATAGAAAATGTAGAGTCTTGAGCTTGAGACAGTATGTTTCCTTAGCATTTTGAGGGGTCCACATTCCTAATCCATGCCATGCCTATCGGTGTACAAAAAGAGGGGTACACTTTTTGTACCCCTTTGACTGTGCACGGGCAGTATGAGCCATGGTGCCATCACACCAAGCACAGCAAGGGAGGCAAGACGGGGCAAGACTGAAGCTTGATGGAGACTGGAGCACGCCAAGAACAAGACCACAAAGAGCAAAGGGACGAAGGGGCTTCCCCCGGCAGGATCCTTGCGGGGCTGGCTCTGGCAGCCCCGGCAAGACCCTTGCCGCGGCGACTCGCCCCGCGCCTACGGAGCGAATCACCCTTGAGTCCACCGCCCCCATGGGGCGAGGATTCGGGAGATATCCCCGTGGTGGCATGCAGATCTTTGTGAAGACCTTCAAGATCAGATACAAGGTAAGAAGACGACGACCCTTGGCGGGATCCCAGCCAAGGGGATCCACAAGGCCCCCGGCTAGCACCTTGCCGGGGATGACAGCAGGCGCCGCGGCATGACCCTGGCCGGGGCCCCGGCAAGGCCCTTGCCGAGGACACCCACGGGGCCACCATCAGGCCTGCCCCAACTGGGTCTCCACCGACCCACGCAGCTGCCGACCCAACCAGCTGGACAGGCTCCTGCGTGGCAACCCACAGATCTTCGTGGAGGCCCGCCGTTGCGCCACCTCAGCTGCCTGCCTACCTACATGGCAGCTCTGGCACCGCTGGCCAGGGCGCGTGTCGACACGAGGAGGAGCGACGACAGACAAGACGGGCGTCTCCCCTCGTCCCCGATAAAGCAAGGACACCTAAGCAGGGCGCATTAAATGCACCTTGTCCTGTAATGCGAGGGATAACCTCGCATCACTGTACCCTTTCCACCTCCTGTGTGCCACTATGGCGACCCCTTTTCCTATAAAAGGACACCCGAGGCGACCAGGAGGAGTATTCGGCTTTTCGGAACCCCTCACGACTCTTTTGGAGCTCCTCGTTAGCTGAAGAACACCAACATATAATCCACCAAAGCAGGAGTAGGGTTTTACGCATCTTTGCGGCCCGAACCTGGGTAAAGGAACCGTGTCCTGATCGTTAGATCCGCTCTTCTCTCAACCCAGCGCCCCGCAACCGTAGTAGGGATTCTTGTGATCCCATAGGTGTCGATCCAAATACACCGACATCTTTGGTGCGCCAAGTAGGGGGCACAGTTGTGAGACTCGGCTTTAGCGGTTAGTTCGACGCTTCTGCATCATCATGGCGCCCAAGAAGAAGACGACGGTGGCGGTTGGCCAGTCGGAAGCCGGACAGCCCATCCCTATGCGGGCGAGTAGTGGACCAGTCGCGGAAAGGACTCGGGGCGCTGCTCGTGAACACCAACGCCACCCCGATAGCCGGAGTTTGGGAGGTGGCGATGCCTGTGCGCCTGGTAACAGGCCGCACGTCGCCAGTTCCAGAGATGGAACCCGGCCCTCCTCGGGTGGCGCGAGGCCCTCCAATGCCGTGGCCGCACCACCCGAGGATGACGCGAGGCCCTCCAGAACTCCCATGCCGGCGCCAACAGCGCGCTCTTCTCAAGCAGCGCGCGACGAATGGTGTCGTCGTCCCGAAGACACCGGACGTCGCCATGGGAAGAGCCCCGAGTGCCGCTCCCTGCACGTAGAAGGCTTGCCCGCTCACCGAAGCACTTGTGGAGACGATAGGAAACGGCGGGATCGTGATGGAGCTCCCCCTGACGCGGTCAGGGGTCGAAGCGCGTCGCGATCCATGCAAGTTTCGCTACCGCCAACGCCAGCCGAAGCTTTGGCGCGCGCACAGTTGCTCCTCGACTTTCCTCCCGTTACGGGGAAACTCGACGAATGGAGAGCCACCATCCGAAGCCTTGTCGCAGTCACCAACAGGGAGGACCTAAATCCAGCGGAACTCCCGGGCCGACGCTCCGATGGGGTCCCATGCACCGTGGGCGGGAGAGCTGGCAGCGTCGTGGCTACGGTGCATTCGCCTCCTCCTCGCCCAGCACCGCGTGCGTCGACCCGTCGGGATGTCGCGGGCGACGCCATCTCCATAGCGTCATCCGACCCGCGGACCAGCGGCGACCAGCGTCAAGTTCTTTAGGAGCGAGCCCATGAAGATGCTCGAACCACCATCGAGCGCCGGCGCGAAACGCACCACCAGTCAGACAGGCGAGCAGGGCCTGCCATGGACCGCCCAGCATCGGAAAGCCCTGGAGGTCTACCTTACGAGGTGGGCTGTCCGGCTTTCACCCATGAGCTGCAGTTCCAATGGCCCTCTCACCGCACCTTCAAACCTGACGTTGGCGAGAAGTACAACGGCAAGACCCACCCATCGGAGTTCCTCAGCATCTACACCATCACGATGCAAGCTGCTGGGGCCCGCGATGATAAGGTTCTTGCGAATTACTTTCCGTTAGCTCTTAAACCTAACGCCATGTCGTGGTTGATGCACTAGCCAGTATACTCTATTTCCTCCTGGTCCGACTTGTGCCATGAGTTTGTTGGCGCCTTTACCGGAGGCCATCAAGCCCATGGCCAAGCGAGTGACCTGCATGTCATACCCCAGAAGGAAGGCGAGACTCTACGCAAGTACATACAGAGATTCAGCCGGGTACAATACAATATCCCCGGTGTTCACCCTGTCGCCATCATCAGCGTGTTCCACCAGAACGTGCACAACAGCAAGATGCGCGAAGAACAGGCGATGACCAAGGTGAAGGACATGGCAGAACTTTACGTTCTTGCCGATAGATGTGCCCGGGCCGAAGAGGGAAGGAAGTACCCCGGTGAGAGCACCGACGCGGAAACCGACTCCTCGGACGAAGATACCGCTGTTCCAGCGAAGAAGAGCCGGAACCGCAACAAGAAGCGCAAGGGGAAGGCCGTGCTTGCCGTTGAGGGATCTGATGACGCCGGCTCCGCCAAGAAAACCAAGGCGGGTGACCCTGGCAAGGAAATCGCCGGATGTGTTGCCTGCCGAGCCTTGGCGGCCGCCGAGAACCCAGGAAACTCCGGCAAACGGTACTGCAAGATCCATCGCACCAAGGGCCATGATCTCCAGGACTGCCACCAGGTTGAGCTCCTTGCTGAGAGGCAAAGAGCTGAATACGAGAGGCGGGACAAAGAGAAGGGCCAAGACGGCGCTGAAGGATCCAGCAAGAATTGTGACGGCCAAGCAGGCCGTCGCGGCAAGTAGAAACAACAAGAAAGGCCCGCCCGGGGCCATGATAGAAGACCTGAAGACGACGATCACGAAGAGGACGACGAGTCCGGTGGCCAACAATTTCATAAGGCTACGGACGCCATGTGCGTCGATGGTGGCGCTTCGCTGCATGCTTCTCACCGCCAGCTTAAACAGTGGGCGCGAGAGATTATTGCGGCAGAGCCATCACCCGGTGCCCAAAAGCCGCTGAAATGGTCCAGCACACCTATCATCTTTGACGCCGAGGATCACCCTGATCGCGTTACTGCGGTCGGGTGCTTGTCGTTGTTGGTTTCACCAACAATACGCAACCTCAAAGTGACGAAGATGCTAGTCGATGGCGGGGCCGGCCTAAACCTACTCTCGCCCACCGTGATTGAGAAGCTGCAAGTTCCTGATGGAGACCTTGAAGAGACGGGCACGTTTCAAGGGGTCAGCCCAGGAAGGAGTCAACCAAAGGGGAAAGTCACACTGCCCGTGACTTTTGGAAGTGATCTGAATTACAGGACGGAGAGAATTGCGTTCGATGTCGCCAGGATCCCCCTGCCTTACAACGGGATCCTTGGCCGCCCAGCGCTGGCCAAGTTCATGGCAGCGTCGCACTACGTCTACAACACCCTGAAGATGCCAGGGCCCGTGACGGTCATCACCATCTCCTCCGACAAGAAAGACGCGCTGATTTGCGGTGACCAATTGTACCAGCAAGCAGTTGCAGCAACTGCCGCTACGGGGGCACTTGCTCCTGCAACTGGAGCCCCGGGAGGGAAGAAGAAGAAGACCGGCGAGACCTCGGGCGCCCACTCCGGCAAGCGCACCTCTGCAGAGTGCTGTGCTCCCGTCGAGGACATGCCTGAGAGCTCCACCGAGAAGAAGAATACCGGCGAGACCTCAGACACCCACTCCGGCATGCGCACCTCTTCGGAGTGTCGCGCTCCCGTCAAGTACGTGCCAGAGAGCTCCACCGGCAGAAACAAGAGATCAAGGGCTACGCCGCCAGGAACCAAGAAGGTTTCTGTCAAGGAGGACGACACGGGAGGGGCTTTTACCATAAGCTCCGCCCTTGACAAAAACTAGGAAGACGCGCTCGTCACCTTCCTGCGGGCGAATGTCGATGTGTTTGCTTGGCAAGCATCCGACATCCCCGGCGTTCCCAGGAAGGTGATTGAGCACCACCTTGTTGTCTGCCCTCATGCGCGGCCCGTCAAGCAGAAGGTCAGGAAGCAAGCTTTGGAACGGCAAGAGTTCATCACCGAGGAGATCCGGAAACTGGAGGCTGCGGGTTTGGTGAGAGGAGTGCTCCGCCCAACGTGGTTGGCCAATCCAGTGGTAGTGCGCAAGGCAAATGGGAAGTGGAGGCTGTGTATTGATTACACAGATATCAATAAATCTTGTCCCAAGGACCCCTTCCCGTTGCCGCGCATAGACCAGAATGTCGACTCCACGGCAGGGTGTGACCTGCTATCATTCCTCGATGCCTACTCCGGCTACCACCAGATCTTCATGGCGAGAGAAGACGAAGAGAAGACAGCATTCATCACCCCATGTGGTACGTACTGTTTCGTACGAATGCCCTTCGGGTTGAAGAGTGCTGGCTCAACATTTGCGAGGGCAGTCCAGATTGGTTTAGAACCCCAGCTCCATAGAAATATGGAGGCTTATATGGATGATATAGTGGTCAAAACCAAGGACAGGCCGACCCTTGTATCGGATTTACAAGAAACATTTGTGAACCTGCGCAAGATCAACCTCAAGCTGAACCCTGAGAAGTGCGTTTTCGCCGTTCCGTCTGGCAAGCTTCTCGGGTTCTTTGTGTCGCAGCGTGGGATAGAAGCCAATCCGGACAAGATCAAAGCCATAGAGCAGATTGAAGCACCCAAACGGGTCAAGGATGTGCGTCGGCTTGCTGGCTGTGTTGCCGCCATGAGCAGATTCATTTCCAAGTCTGCTGAGCGTGCCCTCCCCTCTTTCAAGATTTTGAAGAAGGCGGGCCCAATGGAGTGGACGCCGGAAGCAGAAGCAGCGTTACAGGATCTGAAGAAGTATCTTTCCTCCACGCCAATACTGGTTGCGCCTCGACCATAGGAACCGTTGCTGTTGTACCTAGCGGCAACGAACCAGGTGGTCAGTGCTGCACTGGTGGCGCAGAGAGAAATCGATGATGAGGTGATAGCAGCGATGGAACCTGGTGCCACTGGCGTAGAGACGACGCAGCCGATTGGAGTGCAGCCGAAGAAGAAGATGATGCAGCACCGGTCTACTTCGTTAGCTCCCTCTTGCAGGGGGCTAGGTCAAGGTACTCCGGTGTGCAGAAACTGCTCTTCGGCCTTCTTATGGCCTCTAGGAAGCTGCGTCATACTTCTAGGCGCACGAGATCACTATCATCACTCGCCTCCCTCTGCAACGGATATTGCACAATCCAGATGCAACGGGAAGGATTGTAGAGTGGGCACTGGAGCTGTCCAGCTTTGGCCTCAAGTCTAAAAGTACCTCGACAATTCAGAGCTGAGTCCTGGCAGAGTTCGTCGCAGAATGGACTACAACGCCTGACGAAGAAGCCCAAGAAACTGCTCTCCCCGGCAAAGAGGCAAGTTGCAACTGGGTCATGTACTTTGATGGCACTTTCTCTTTACAGGGCGCCGGGGCTGGCGTACTACTGGTCGCGCCCACCGGAGAGCACCTCAAGTACGTGGTCCAGATGCACTTCCCTAGGGAGGTGTCAATGAACAATACTGCCGAGTACGAGGGGCTGCTTGCCGGTCTTAGGATCGCGGCAGACCTCGGAATCAAGAAGCTCATTGTCAGAGGTGACTCACAGCTTGTCGTCAAACAAGTCAACAAGGATTACCAAAGCCCTTTGATGAAGGCCTACGTCGATGAAGTGAGAAAGTTGGAAGAGCGCTTTGACGGTATACAGGCGGAGTACGTTCCCCGAGCTGAGAACGACATCGCCGATTACCTGTCGAAGCGCGCTGCTCTCAAGTTACCTGTGGAACCAGGTACCTTTGTGCTCCAGCTTTCTCAGCCATCCGTTGATCCATCAACAGAGCAAAACAAGAGGAGGAAGTCAGGGCCCGGCAAGTACTTTCCCGCCGAGCTCCCCGGAGCCGCCGGCAAGGATGTTGCCGGGGACACTGAGCCCGCCTCCGGAGGGCTAACTCCTGCGGAGTGTCAAGCTTTTGCCGTCGAGATGGCCACTCCCTTGGCGGAGGAAATGCCTTTAGTCCTCGCCGTCGAGCCCCAGCCTCCAGCATGGGCGCAGCATACCGTCTGATTCCTTCAGACTGGGGAACTTCCCGAGGAGCAGGGAGAAGCGGAGAAAGTAGCCCGTCGGTCCGCCATGTATGAGTTCGTCGATGACGTCCTGTACAGGAGAAGACCGAACGGTGTGAAATTGAAGTCCATCCCTCAAGAGGAAGGACTGGAGTTATTGGCGGAAATACATGGAGGCATATGTGGATCCCACATAGGGTCAAGAGCCCTTGCCGGCAAGGCATTCCGGCAAGGCTTCTTCTAGCCGACTGCCCTCCAGGATGCGGTGGCGCTGATCACCAGGTGTGAAGCGTGCCAATTCCATTCGAAGAAACTTCATCAACCAGCTCAAGCCCTTCAAACCATTCCTCTCTCCTGGCCCTTCTCGGTTTGGGGGCTCAACATACTGGGCCCTTTCCCCCGCGCCGTCGGGGGCTTTGAGTACTTGTACGTTGCAATCGACAAGTTCACAAAGTGGCCAGAAGTGGAAGCAGTGAGGAAGGTCACAACTCAGTCAGCCGTCAAGTTCTTCAAGGGGCTAGTGTGTCGTTTTGGTGTACCCAACCGGATTATCACCGACAACGGCACGCAGTTTACAAGCCGCACCTTCATGCAATATACCCAAGACCTCGGCAGCAAGGTCTGTTTCACTTCTGTTGCCCACCCCCGAAGCAATGGTCAAGCTGAGAGGGCAAATGCTGAAGTGCTGCGAGGATTAAGGACAAAGACCTTTGACAAGCTGCACAAGAGCGAGCGGCGCTGGATTGATGAATTGTCGGCGGTTCTTTGGTCGATCAGGACGACGCCAAATCGAGCCACCGGCCAGACGCCCTTTGCCCTGATATACGGGGCAGAAGCAGTTCTCCCCACGGAACTCATATACGGGTCACCTCGAGTGCTCGCTTATGATGAGCTTGAGCAAGAGCAATTACGGCAAGATGACACAATGCTCCTTGAGGAAGATCATCTTCGGGCGGCTGTGAGAGCAGCGCGCTACCAGCAAGCCTTGTGCCGCTACCATAGCCGCAAGGTTCATGCCCGAAGCTTTGAGGAAGGTGACCTTGTTCTCCGGCGCGTTCAATCGGCCAGGAATATGAACAAGTTGACACCGAAGTGGGAGGGCCCTTATCGGGTAATACGAGTCACCAGGCCTGGCGCAGTCCGCCTGGAGACCGAGGATGCCGTTCCGGTGAGTAACTCCTGGAACATCGAGCATCTTCGCAAGTTTTACCCATAAGTCGCGGCTTGCCGGGCCTCCCGGCAAGCCACCCTTTTGTACAAGCTTTGCCGGCAAGGCATGTAACCCTTTGTACAAAGCCAGGCGCAGACCCTGAGCATAAATAAATGAAGCGCTGGCGCCCTGAGTTTTAGCATGCATGCTGAGTCGAGTCTCGTCCTTGGTTAGGGTTGATAGTGCTTAGCAGCGGCTAACCCCTATCTTAGAGGTCAAGTCTTGGTCTTTCTTCTGTCTTCCTTGGTTTACAGGACGCACAGGCATCCTTGCCGAGGCCACATGGAGGGAGGAGAGAAGAACAAATCAGTACTTGGGCCCCGGCAAGCCAGCATTGCCGGGGGCTACAAGAGCAAGAGTTCGCCCGCGGCAGACCAGGGTTGCCGGGGGCTGCAATCTTAGATAAGTCCTTTTTCCCTTATCATGCATTCTGTTATGGACTAAGGTATGTGAAACCTCGTTCTTTTCCTTGAGCTACCGTGCTCCCATAACTCTAGGTCCTGAGGCTCGCCCTGGGACCAAATTTGGTCGTAGTCACGGCAGCAAAAGGATAAAACGAGGAGCCTAGGCCCGCTTCATCCCTGCCTCCACAAAGAGCGTGAGAAAGGTCGAGCGAAGTGGGGAAACGGCAAGGCTTGTTGCCGGGCGAGAAAATGTTCATCTTAAGGATATCAGGGATTTATTCCCTGTTGTGGGTTTCTACCTACGAACAAAAGGACCCGACAGACATTCCTTTTTCATTAAAAACATTACATTCAGGTACAGTCCATAGGGAATGAGGAACATGAATAAGGGGGATTACAAGTTTTAAACTTTACAGATGCCCGAAGGCTTACAGACTAAAAAGAGATAAGATGCCCGTAATGCCTTTCTTGTCCCTCTCCTCAGGAGGTAGGTCAAGGAGGCGAGAAGGGCAAAAGGGGCGCTTAGGCGAGCTACGGGTGACAGAAGACACCAAGAAGGCATCTCGGCGGCCTCCCCAGGGCTCGACGGTGATGACGGCACCGGAGGCTGAGCTCGAAGACGAGGCGGCAGGACGTCAGTAGGAGACGAAGGCGTTGGTGCCCGCGTACTCCGACATGATGACCTTGCAGCCCACCTTCTTCCTCTTCCTCTTCCGCTGCCTCCCTACGCCAGCCGCCAAGGAGACGACCCCGAGAAGTTCAAGGAGCCGGCGACGCGGATGATGGGGTCTCCGGTGCCACCAGGAGCGGCGCCCGACACCTAGCCGGACCCGTCATCCTGCCGTCCCCGCCCTCGTCGTCGCTGTCGCTGTCCTCCTCGTCCCCCTCGTTCGAGGAGGAGTCTTCGTCGTCGGAGGAGCTCTCCATGCAGCACCTCGCGCGAGTTCCGAGGTGCCCGAAGACCTTGACGGAGAGGTGGCCATCCCCCATCAGCTTGAAGTGGAGGGTGAGCCCGTCCGTCAGGCTGTGGATGCGAGCGAACCTCTTCCATCCTCGACGAAGATACATCACATGAGGGGTGGGGAAGTTGACGACGGCTCGCATGCCACTGATCCCACAACCCCTCATGTGCAACCACAGCGACTCCGGCGGGTTCGCCTCCATCTCCCACGCAAACGGGGTCGGGAGATGAAGGCGACGGCGCGGCGACCCCCGCATCCTAATGAAGAATTCGCAGGGGTCATCTCCAACATGACCTTCCACCGGAGGAGGAGCTGCTAGCGGGGGCGAGGCCGGCGAGCCGCCCCGTCTTCCTCTTCCCCGAGCACCCCGGCCTCGCCCCCTCCCTCTTCCCCTCGTAGCTGGTTCAGCCACTGCGGGTGCAGGAGAAGGGGGGACGCGCTGTCGAGCGGCGACCCTCGCCGCCACCGTTGAGGAGCCGGGGTTTTCCTTCTTCATGGCGGATAGAAGAAAGGAGCAGAAGCTAGAGGAGAATGAAGATGGAGGAGTGCGGAGCGCCGTCCCCTCCCTCCGCCCCTTGTAAAGGGGCGGGGCTGGAGCTCGACCGCCCCGCTCAACCAATCAAGACGCAGAAGGCGAGAGGAGCTGGGACCGACCCGCCACCCCAACCAACGACGGCTCGGTTTCCCGCCTCCACCGCTCGCCACCTCGAACGCATGGGAGGCACGTGGCGGACGCACAAGACCGAAGGGACAGGTGAGGCGACCTCTCCCCACCCCGTGATCGTGGGGAGTGGACGCCTAGCAGACCGCGCCTCGGCCCCATCCAGTCAGCGGGCCACGCCCCCACACCTCCCCTCGTTTATGGGGAAGGCGCGGGCCGCCTCCTTTCGCATTTATTGGGACGTGAAGCATGCGTGCGGAAACCGTCCCATGCATGCCGCCCACGTCACGCACGCCCCTCCACCGTGCGCTGCGCGCGCGGGTCGTTAGAGGCGCAGCGCGCGGAAATTTTACCATGGTGAGAACCACCTCGCCTGCCCGCGCATCGTTCTGGGCCTGGCCCAACAACGTGTCGCACTTATGTGTAGCCCAGGACCGGGGGCTCCTATCGGTGTACAAAAAGAGGGGTACACTTTTTGTACCCCTATGACTGTGCACGGCCAGTCTGAGCCACGGTGCCATCACACCAAGCACGGCAGGGGAGGCAAGCCGGGGCAAGACTGAAGCTTGATGGAGACTGGAGCACGCCAAGAACAAGACCACGAAGAGCAAAGGGACGAAGGGGCTTCCCCCGGCAGGATCCTTGCCGGGGCTGGCTCTGGCAGCCCCGGCAAGACCCTTGCCGCGGCGACTCGCCCCGCGCCTACGGAGCGAATCACCCTTGAGTCCTCTGCCCCCATGGGGCGAGGATTCGGGAGATATCCCCGTGGTGGCATGCAGATCTTTGTGATGACCTTCAAGATTAGATACAAGGTAAGAAGACGACGACCCTTGGCGGGATCCCAGCCAAGGGGATCCACAAGGCCCCCGGCAAGCACCTTGCCGGGGATGACAGCAGGCGCCGCGGTAAGACCCTTCCGGGGCCCCGGCAAGGCCCTTGCCGAGGACACCCACGGGGCCACCATCAGGCCCGCGCCAACTGGGTCTCCACCGACCCACGCAGCTGCCGACCCAACCGGCTGGACAGGCTTCTGCGTGGCAACCCACAGATCTTCGTGGAGGACCGCCGTTGCGCCACCTTAGCTGCCTGCCTGCCTACATGGCACCTCAGGCACCGCTGGCCAGGGCGCGTGTCGACACGAGGAGGAGCGGCGACGGACAAGACGGGCGTCTCCCCTCATCCCCGATAAAGCAAGGACACCTAAGCAGGGCGCATTAAATGCACCTTGTCCTGTAATGCGAGGGATAACCTCGCATCACTATACCCTTTCCACCTCCTGTGTGCCACTGTGGCGACCCCTTTTCCTATAAAAGGAGGCCCGAGGCGACCAGGAGGAGGATTCGGCTTTTCGGAACCCCTCACGACTCTTTTGGAGCTCCTCGTTAGCTGAAGAACACCAACATATAATCGACCAAAGCAGGAGTAGGGTTTTACGCATCTTTGCTGCCCGAACCTGGGTAAAGGAACCGTGTCCTGATCGTTAGATCCGCTCTTCTCTCAACCCCGCGCCCCGCCCAAATACACCGACAATGTCAATCATTGAACTTTCCAAAAATATTTATCTTGAAAGAGCATTAGTTCAAATAGCTATATGTTGTTAGGAATTACCAAAACCACCCAGGGATAGTTGCACTTTCAATCTCCCCCTTTTTGGTAATTGATGACAACATATATATCAAAGCTTCGACAAATGATAATAAGATTTAAATACATCGTCGCTTTGAGAAGTGTGTGATAAGCAAGACCTCCCCCTAAATTTGTGCATTATTTAAAATTTGCACTTGAATGCAAATGCACAATCAATTAGGATCATGGGTTACTCTTCCATGTCACATACATCTTGGTGGAGCGCTCAAAATGATATGAATTAAAAAGCATGCACTCATCACCAAGCAAAGTGAATGATCATATAGGGATATGAAGGATAATGTAATTTAAGCAAGCATTAAGGTAGCATATGATCAATTACATGATCAGAAAAGTATCTCACACAAGTACATAGAGTATAAATAAATCACACAATAAAGTTCAACCAAAAGCAAGAGAGACCAAGAAGCAAAACACTCTCTCTCGAAGCCTATGATCTATACATATTTCTCCCTCTTTGGCAACAAGTTACCAAAAAGTTTGAAAATGCATAGTGCTATGCGTCTCTCACGCTTGATCTTCGGGAGGTGGTGTAGAGAGAACTCCAAGGGCAAAGGCTTCAGATGACGTAGTTGGAGCTGGTGGAGTGGCTACTGGAGGTGGCACTGGAGCTGTGGTTGCTGGTGCTGATGCTGTAGCTCTAGTATCATGTACTAGCACTGCAACAGATCTCTGACCTCGAGGCACTCTCTCAAAGGCATATGTGGTAGCCTTCCCTCTCCTCTCCTATGCTTCCTCCTGGAGCTGCTCAACTGCAGTCTGTATCTCAGTCACTTTCAGATCAAGACCATAGAATTTTGTTTCAATGGTCCTCTCCAAGCTTGCTTGATTCTGAGTTAAGTTAGCCAAACTCTTCTCAATCCTCAAAGTGCCTTGAATCAGATATGCCATTTGATCTTGCTTTGACTTGAGGGACACTTGAGATGCCTCTTCAACACTTGGCATCTTGGCAGCTTTCTCAGCTCTAGCTTTGGCTCTCTTCTCCTGTGCTTGCACTGATGAAGGTTCATTCTCATCCATCACAACTATGTTGTCCTCAAAGTCTGGATATAGAGGTAAATGCTCCTTGTCCAACAAGTATATGCCTATGCCCATCTTGGAGTTGATGAGCTCCTGAATGTGCGGAGCATACCCACATGATCTCTTATGATCTGCAACAGTCCTCTTGATTGTTTCAACAATCAGACTCATGACTTTGAATTTCTGAGGCGCATCAAAAATATGCAGCAAGTTGATTGAATGTCCTCTGATCATCTTGTGATCTCCATATTTTTGGGCAACAATGTATGCCTCAAGATATATAGTGTTAATTGTAGCTAGACCAGACAACAAGAAATGTACAGATCCAAGCTGATGTGTTTCCAATGCTCTGTCTGGGATCTCTTTGTACATGTTTGCCATAGAGTTGTGGTCTTGCTTCTTCTTGGCATACACATCCAAGTCATCCTCATGCTCTTTAGGGGATTTTATCAGCTTGGCCCATTCATCAACAGTTGACTGGTACCTTGTACCTTCAGACATCCACACAATTCTACCATCAGGATAAAAGTGAGTTGTGGAGTAGAATTGAATGATGAGTTCACCATTCCACTTTGTCAACTCCTGACCTACAAACTTGTCAACACCACAAGCTTTCAAGCTTTCAAGCACACTACGAAAATGATCTTCATTGTTCTTGATGTAGTCCCAATCAACCCATCTCATATCACACACTATGGGCTTCTTGTCAAGCAGAACTGTCTCATAGAAGTCTTGTTGTTCTTTGGTGTGAAATCTGTAGTCCACGGCAGTCATTCTCCTCACAACATATGGGTCACTTTGTCTCCATCAAGGATCTTGGGCTTGAGCTTTCTGAGCACTTGGACCTCAGCATCTTCATCAACCTCAGGCACTGGGGCCTTGCTCTTTTCTGAAGCTGGAATGTTCCTAGTGCTTCTCTTGGGTGCAGACTTGGTGGCTTGAGCAGCTTTGGGAGCAGTCTTGGGCTTTGAAGGAGCAGCCCCAGACTTGATTGCATCTCCCATAAGCTTCTGAGCTTTAGGTGCTAGTGCAGCAACCTCTTCCTCTTCTTCAGCTTCATCATCATCCTCTCTCATGGATGGCTTGCCAATCACTCTGGTTGTGGTCTTTCTTGATCTCTTCTTTGTTCCTCCTGGCTCATCATCTCTGGTTTCAAGTGTGAAAACCATTGTCTCTTGAGTAGAGGCTCTGGCCTTAGACATTGGAATCCTCTTGGCATGTGCCTTCTTGTTCAAGCTTGGCTTTGTTGCAGCACCTGTGCCATACTCTTTCCTGAGCACCTTCTTCTTTGAAGTGGCCTCATCAGCCACAAAGTCCTCATCATCAGTGTCAGAAGTTCTCTTCTTCCTTGACTTGGTAGCAGCTTTAGGAAAGTTGCTTGGTGTGCTCCTGCGACCCTCATCAGAACTGCTAGAGGGACTAGTGCCCTCCCTCAAGTTAACTTGCTCCTCAGACAAGTTTTGGCTGTCACTCTGGTCAGACATCTTGGCAAAGCAAACTGAAAACTGACCCTGTGAATGGATGTAGATGAGGTAGAGTGGATGGGCATCACAAAGTGTAGAGTTTTTGCAAAACAGATGATTTGAAAACTTAGTTTTAGTTCTCTACAAAAAGCATTTTGGAGCTACCGATATGTTAAACTCAGTGATACCGAAGCAATTCTGGAACCTAAACTAGTGAGCTCGGTCAGACCGAGTCACAGTTCGGTGGCACTGAAATTGCTAGGGTTTCACAAAGAGGGGAACTCGGCCGCACCGATTTGCAATTATCGGTCAGACCGAAAAGTGCAAGTGCAATGGCCTCAGCCAAATCCGTGAGACTGATTTCTACAACTCGGTCGGTCCGAGATGAGTTCAGCGGAGAGCTAACCCTAAATTTTCGAATCAAAACTAATTTCTACGGGGTTTCTGCTGGAAAGGATGATTTCAATCGTGAAAGGAATCATGGCAAAGCAATGTGCTACGAATCAAAGTTAAAGAATAGCACAAAGGTCAAATTCATACCCTAACTCGGTGGTGAACTCGCTACGACGGCAGCGGCAGAGCAGATTGCCATTGACGGCGAGGAGACGATCCGCAGACCTGAGACGGCAGAGTAGGTTACGCGCAGGCGAGAGGGTTTGGAAAGTTTTCCAAAATTTGACATGTCGGTATATATAACCTGACCCTGTCGGTGTGACCGAGTGGAACAACTCGGTGGCACCGAGATGCAAAACTGCTAGCAGTTACTGCAACTTGGTGTGACCGAAAAGTTCAAATCGGTTGCGCCGAGATGAAAACCTAGATCAACTTAGTGAACTCGGTGTGACCGAAATGGATGATTCGGTCATACCGAAATGCACAAAGAGGTTTTGGAAGTTTAAGTCTATGGCGAATCGGGGACTCCGAGTGCTCCTCACACAGAGTGGTTCGATTCTGACTTGATCAGACTTTGTGATGTAGCATGAATAGAGTTTGAGACGAGAAAAGCATAGATATCTAGAGGGAGTTCTTAGGCATTCTTGTCCATCCATTTGGCAAAAGAAAAAGAGCCAAACAATCAAAGCAACAAATGGATGTCCTCGAATGAGAAAAATATGCATTCAATATGTTCACACAATAAGATAGCAAATGAAACATGTGGCAAAGCATGCACAACCATTCTAGCATCTATCAAGCAATTGGCGATGACTAGGTCATCTATATATGAGTATATTGGCTTACGAGTCAAATGAGAACATTTGATCTTAGGTCATACTCATCGTTTAAGCACAAGTGGGGTTACCACTTTCACATAAAGCATTCTTGTGTTCACGTCACTAGAGTTGCTTTAACTCAATTGATTTGAGTAAAGCTCCCCCTAGATGTGATATTCCCCCTAAGAGGGATGAACTAACCTTGGGTTTTGTCGATGATGACTTCATGTAGGTGTTGAAGATGTAGATGCTTAATGTTGATGTAGATCATTCGGAGCAATCTGTTGGAGTGAGTTGCACTTTCAATACCTACACGGGTTAGTCCCACAAGGAACAAACAAGGATATCCATGGACATAGAGTGAATTGCACACAAGATGATGTCCATGGAAGCATTAGGTTACCTAGTCCCTTGTCTTACCAACAAGAGGGTTTGTGACTCCTTCAACTAGTGCAAGATATGGAAGTTGTTTGCACTTGTCCTTGCCAAAATGATATGAGTGAAGTATGTTGGCGGAGTCTCCCTCAAGAACTCTCTAGTTCCTCTTCTTTGGGATCCACACCATCTTGATGGGAATGCTTGGAGTTGTAGCCGTACTTGATAAAGTAGAACTTGATGTAGCCTTGGGAACCCACTTGACCAAGGCCTTAGGAGCTTCTTCAAATGCATCAATCTCTTCTTGAAGCTTGTCCTTGCCCTTTAGCTTGTGGTCTTGTGATGGAATATCATCCTGTTCTTGTGTCCCTTGAAAAGAAGTAGGATCATACTTCTCTTGTCGAGGAACAAACTTCGTCTTGGGGTATTGATCTTCTTCCCACTCAACTCCATTGGCATTGAACTTTCGTTCAAAACCGACACGTTGATTCTTCCGGTGTCTTCCTTGCTTGCGTACAATCTCCTCAAATTGCTTACTCTTGGCAAGGCTCTATAATTCCCTTCAATAAGCTATTATCTTGCTCAAGTGTGACTTGGCTAAGAGAATCATTAGTGGAATCAAGAGAACTACTAGAAGCAACAACATTGGATTTAGCATGATTGTTGTTACTACTAGAGGAAGAATCTTTCTTGTTCTTGTTGCTAGACTTTACTTGTGGCATGTAAGTAGAAAAGAGTAAATGCTTGACAATGTAAGAAGAACTTTTCTTGCGAAGATCATCATTGATTGCTTTTAAGAACTCATGCTCTTGCTCAAGGTTGAGCTTTTCAAAGTGTAACTTCTCATGAGTCTTTAAAAGTTCTCGATGATCTTCCAAGGTAGTTTCATGAGCTAACTCAAGAGTGTTTAATTCTTTAGTTAGACGCTCAATCTTCTCCTTATCATTGTCATTCGTTTTATCTTGATTAGCATGATTAATAGCAATTTCATCATAGGTTTCATCACTATTGCTACCAACAAGTAAATCATCATCTCCTAGCAAGTCATGTTCATCACTATTGAAATCAAGATACTCGGGGTGTGATACCTTAGGGCCTTTAGCCATGGAGCATCTTCCAATTCCTTCATTTGGTGAGTCAAATATGTCGTAGGAGTTGGTTGACACAGAGCAATTCCGGCAACACCTTCATCTTGAGTATCTTCGAAGTCGGAGTAATAGATTCTTTCGGAGTGGTCATCGGAGTCGGAACCGGATACCCATTCACCAACACGAGCTTGATGTCTTCGTCTTGTATAGCTCCTAGATGATTTTTCCTTCCTTTCCGAATCCTTGCTTCTCTGAGAAGGTATTCGTTCATAACGATCATCTCTACTCCTCTCTCTTGGTGGTGATTCTTCTCTTCTACTTCTCATTTTAGGTGAGTCTTCTCTTCTTTTGTGGGGAGCCGTACACTCATTGGAGTAGTGTTCGGGTCTTCCACAATTGTAGCAATTCCGATCACGACTTGAAAATCTCTTGTCATTGTACCTCGTACCTGAAAGTGTGTTCTTCTAGTTTTCGTGATAGTAAAGATGAAGATATGAAAGTGATTGATGTGTCCCCTATTAAATCCATGTTTTCTGGTATGAATCTTGATAAAGATGGGACTGGAGATGAATCTACTTTAGTTAAAAGGCGTCCCAATGATTCGGAGTTTTTAGATCTTGATACTAAAATTGTTAAAAGTGGGATTGAAGACGTCAAAACTTTACATAGCAATGAACCCACTATCTTGGATTTCAAGGAATTCAATTATGATAATTTAACTTTAATAGATTGTATTTCCTTGTTGCAATCCGTGCTAAATTCTCCTCATGCTTATAGTCAAAATAAAGCCTTTACCAAACACATCGTTGATGCTTTAATGCAATCTTATGAGAAAAACTTGAATTAGAAATTTCTATCCCTAGAAAGCTTTATGATGAGTGGGAACCTACTATTAAAATTAAGATTAAAGATCATGAATGCTATGCTTTGTGTGATTTGGGTGCTAGTGTTTCCACAATTCCAAAAACTTTGTGTGATATGTTAGGTTTCCATGAACTTGATGATTGTTCGTTAAATTTGCATCTTGCGGATTCTACCATTAAGAAACCAATGGGAAGGATTAATGATGTTCTTATTGTTGCAAATAGGAATTATATGCCCGTAGATTTTATCGTTCTTGATATAGATTGCAATCCTACATGTCCTATTATTCTTGGTAGACCTTTCCTTAGAATGATTGGTGCAATTATTGATATGAAGGAAGGAAATATTAGATTCCAATTTCCATTAAGGGAAGGCATGGAACACTTTCCTAGAAATAAAATCAAATTACCTTATGAATCTATTATGAGAGCCACTTATGGATTGCCTACCAAAGATGGCAATACCTAGATCTATTCTTGTATCGTGCCTAGCTAGGGGCGTTAAACGATAGCGCTTGTTGGGAGGCAACCCAATTTTATTTTCTTTGTTTTTGCTTCTGTTTAGGAATAAATATTGCATCTAGCTTATGTTTAGATGTGGTTTTGTGTTTTAATTAGTGTTTGTGCCAAGTAGAACCTTTGGGAAGACTTGTGTGAAGTTTATGCGATCATGCTGTAAAAAACGGAAACTTTAGCGTTCACGAGATTAGCTACCATTTTTTTACTGGAGAGTGATTTTTAGTTGATTCTTTTTGCAGATGATTAATAGACAAATTATGGAGACATACCCATAGGATTTTTGTATGAAGTTCTATAGGCCCATAGTGCATCATAAAGTTTCTTGGACCAATTCTTTCTAGACCTATTAACTGTCTTTTGCAAAATTAATTTCAACTCTCTATTACTTAGTTCTACTTGACCACTAGTCTGTGGGTGGTAAGGGATGCAATTCTATGATTAACATCATACTTTGCAAGCATTTTACGGAAAGCACCATGAATAAAGTGTGAACCACCATCAGTCATTAGGTATCTAGGGACTCCAAACCTCGGAAAAATAACTTCTTTAAGCATCTTAATAGAGGTGTTATGATCAGCACTACTAGTTGGAATAGCTTCTACCCACTTAGTAACGTAATCAACAGCAACTAGGATATGTGTGTACCCATTAGAGGCAGGAAACGGTCCCATATAATCAAAGCCCCAAACATCAAATGGTTCAATAACAAGTGAATAATTCATAGGCATTTCTTGATGTCTATTGATATTACCAATTCTTTGACATTCATCACAAGATAAGACAAACTTACGGTCATCCTTGAAGAGAGTAGGCCAATAAAAACCGGATTGCAATACCTTATGCGCAGTTCTATCTCCAGCATGGTGTCCTCCATAAGCTTCGGAATGGCACTGTCGTAGGATCTGTTCCTATTCATGCTCATGTACACAACGTCTAATAATACCATCTAATCCTTCTTTATAAAGATGTGGGTCATCCCAAAAGTAATGTCTCAAATCATAGAAGAACTTTTTCTTTTGCTGGTATGTGAAGGTAGGAGGTATAAACTTAGCAACAATATAATTAGCATAATCAGCATACCATGGAGCAGTACGAGATGTATTTATGACACTAATTGTTCATCAGGAAAGCTATCATCAATAGGTTGTGGGTCATCAAGTATATTTTCTAACCTAGACAAGTTATCTGCAACGGGGTTCTCATCTCCCTTTCTATCAATAATATGAAAGTCAAATTCTTGCAGCAACAGAACCCATCTAATAAGTCTAGGTTTAGCATCTTTCTTTTCCATAAGGTATTTGATAGCAGCATGATCAGTGTGAATAGTTACTTTAGAATCAACAATATAGGGTCTAAACTTATCACAAGCAAATACAACTGCTAACAATTCTTTCTCACTAGTAGCATAATTTTTTAGAGCACTGTCTAGAGTTTTACTAGCATATTGGATAACATTTAATTTCTTATTAACTCTTTGTCCTAAAATAGCACCTACAGCATAATCACTAGCATCGCACATAATCTCAAAAGGTAAATTCCAGTCAGGAGGCTGGACAATAGGTTCAGGGATCAATGCTTTCTTAAGTATTTCAAATGCTTCTAGACAATCATCATCAAAGACAAAAGGAATATATTTTTGTAAGAGATTAGTCAGAGGCCTGGAGATCTTGGAGAAGTCCTTAATGAACCTCCTATAAAACCCGGCATGACCAAGGAAACTTCGTATACCTTTGATGTCCTTGGGGCACGGCATCTTTTCAATAGCATCAACTTTAGCCTTGTCAACTTCAATACCTCTTTCAAAAAATTTATGTCCCAAGACAATGCCTTCATTAACCATAAAGTGGCACTTTTCCCAATTCAAGACAAGATTAGTGTCTTCACATCTCTGCAAAACTCGATCAAGGTTGCTTAAGCAATCATCAAAAGAAGTTCCATAAACGGAGAAATCATCCATGAAAACCTCAACAATCTTTTCACAAAAATCAAAGAATATAGCCATCATGCATCTTTGAAAGGTAGTAGGTGCATTACATAAACCAAAAGGCATACGTCTATAATCAAAGGTACCGAAAGGACAAGTAAAAGTAGTTGTTTCTTGATCCCCTTTTGACACAGGTATTTGAGAGAAACAAGAATAACCATCTAGAAAGAAAAAATGAGTATGTTTGGATAACCTTTCTAGCATTTGATCAATAAAAGGAAAAGGGTAATGATCTTTCTTAGTAGCTTTATTTAATTTATGAAAATCAATTACCATCCTATAACCTTTAACTATTCTTTGCGGGATCAATTCATCTTTACCATTAGGAACAACAGTCATACCTCCCTTCTTAGGGACACAATGGACAGGACTTACCCACTAGCTATCAGTAACTGGATAGATAATACATGCCTATAGAAGCTTTAGTATTTCCTTCCTTACCACTTCTTTAATCTTAGGATTTAACCGTCGTTGATGATCAAAACTGGTTTAGCGTTTTGTTCCAATTTTATCTTGTGATGGCATAAGGTGGGACTAATGCCCTTAAGATCATCCAGAGTATATCTAATAGCAGCACGGTGCTTCTTTAGAGTTTTCAATTTTTTTTTTGTTCTTCCTGCTCTGAAAGGTTAGCACTAATAATAACAGGATATATCTTCATTTCATCAAGATAGACATACTTAAGATTATCAGGTAAAGGCTTAAGTTCAAACACGGGATCACCCTTGGGTGGAGGAGGATCCCCTAGGATTTAAACAGGCAAGTTGTTTTTCAATACGGGTCCCTGATTAAAGAATATTTCATCTATTTCTCTTCTCTCATTCATATGCATATCATTTTCATGGTCTAACAAGTATTGCTCTAAAGGATCATTAGGAGGCACAACAATAGAAGCAAGACCAATAATTTCATCCTTACTAGGTAGTTCTTTATCAAGGGGTTGTCTACGAAATTTAGCAAAGTTAAAATCATGAGACATATCCCCCAAACCAACAGTAACAATAACTTTCACGCAGTCTATCTTAGCATTAACAGTATTCAAGAAGGGTCTAGCAAATATAATGGGACAAAATTCATCTTATGGGGAACTAAGAATAAGAAAATCAGCAGGGTATTTAACCTTCCCACACAAAACTTCAACATCTCTAACAATCCCAACTGGTGGAATAGTGTCTCTATTAGCTAGCTTAATAGTAACATCAATCCCTTCTAACTCAACAGGTGCAATGTCATATGTAATTTCTTGATATAATGTATGAGGGATAATACTCGCACTAGCACCTACGTCACACAAACCATGATAGCAATGATCTCCTATCTTAACAGAGATAACATGCAAGCCTACAATAGGTCTATGTTTATTCCTAGCATCAGGTTTGGCTATTCTAGTAGATTCCTCCTGGAGGTAAATAACATGTCCATCTAAATCTTCTACCAGGAGATCTTTAACCATAGCAACACTAGGTTAGTTTGCTCAGAGGGTGTAGGTGTTCTAGTATTACTCTTACGAACTATAGTTGAAGCTTTAGCATGATCCTTTATTCTAACAGGGAAATGTGGTTTCTCAATATCAGCAATAGGAACAATAGGATCAACATTATAAGTGATAGTCTTTTCTTCAACTTTAACAGGTTCAACTACTTTTACTTCAATTGGAGGATGGTATTTAAACAACTTCTCATTGGGAAGATCAACATGAGTAGCAAATGATTCACAAAAGAAGCTACTATCTCAGAGTCAAGTCCATATTTAGTGCTAAACTCATGGAAATCATCGGTATCCACAAAAGCTTTAACACAATCAAACTTAGGGGTCATACCTGACTCCTTCCCTTCGTCGAGATAGCAATCTTCAGAGTTGCATTTAATTCTTTCCAATAAATCCCATTTGAATTCAATAGTCTTCATCATAAAAGAGCCAGACAAGAAGTATCGAGCATGGAGCGATTATTGAGAGAAAGCCGAGCATAAATTTTTTGAATAATCATTTCTCTTGAGAGCTCATGATTGGGGCATTAATATAACATTAACTTAAGCCTCCCCCAATCTTGAGCGATGCTTTCTCCTTAGCGAGGCCAAAAATTATAGGTATAATTACGATCACGATGAACCTGGTGCATAGGGTAGAACTTCTGATGAAATTCCAACTTCAGACGATTATATATCCATGATCCAATATCATCACATAGCCTAAACCATATCAATGCATCTCCCTTCAAAGATAAAGGGAATACCTTCTTCTTGATAACATCCTCGGGCATACCTGCAAGCTTAAATAATCCACAAACTTCATCCACATAGATTAGGTGTAAATCGGGATGCAGTGTTCCGTCTCCTATAAAGGGATTATCTAGCAGTTTCTCTATCATACCCGAAGGAATTTCAGAGCAAACATTTTCAGTAGGTGCAGTAGGTTGAGGAGCAACTCTTTGCTCTTCTGGTCGGGGTAAAGATACCCCGAACAAGCCCCTCAAAGTATTTTGAGCCATAGTAACAAGTGACAATAAATTTTATTACACTATATAAATTTTTCCTTACCAAATTCCACTTACCAAAGGCGCTTCACTCCCCGGCAATGGCGCTAGAAAAGAGTCTTGATGACCCACAAATGTAGGGGATCTATCGTAGTCCTTTCGATTAGTAAGAGTGTCGAACCCAACCAGGAGCAGAAGGAAATGATAGGCAGTTTTCAGTAAGGTATTTTCTGCAAGCACTGAAATTATAGGTAACAGATAGTTTTGTGATAAGGTAATTGGTAGCAAGTAACAAAAGGTAAAAGTAAATAAGGTGTAGCAAGGTGGCCCAATCCTTTTTGTAGCAAAGGACAAGCCTGAACAAACTCTTATATAAAGGAAAGCGCTCCCGAGGACACATGGGAATTATCATCAAGCTAATTTTCATCACGATCATCTGATTCGCGTTCGGTACTTTGATAATTTGGTATGTGGGTGGACCGGTGCTTGGGTGATGTCCTTAATTGGACAAGCCTCCCACTTATGATTAACCTCTAATGCAAGCATCCGCAACTACAAAAGAAGTATTAAGGTAAACCTAACCATGGCATGAAACAAGTGGATCCAAATCAGCCCCTTACGAAGCAACACATAAACTAGGGATTAAGATTTTGTCACTCTAGCAACCCATCATCTACTTATTACTTCCCAATGCCTTACTCTAGGCCCAAATAATGGTGAAGTGTCATGTAGTCGACGTTCACATGACACCACTAGAGGAAAGACAACATACATCTCATCAAAATATCGAACGAAGATCAAATTCACATGACTACTGATAGCAAGACTTCTCCCATGTCCTCAGGAACAAAAGTAACTACTCACAAGACATGATATTGTTCATGATTAGATGGGTATTAATATGCATAATGGATCTGAACATATGATATTCCACCAAATAAACAACCTAGCATCAACTACAAGGAGTAATCAACACTACTAGCAACCCACACGTACCAATCTGAGGTTTGGGTACAAAGATTAGATACAAGAGATGAACTAGGGTTTGAGAGGAGATGGTGTTGGTGAAGATGTTTATGAAGATAGCTCTCCCCAAGATGGGAGAGTTGTTGGTGATGACGGCGGTGACGATTTCCCCCTCCCGGAGGGAAGTATCCCCGGTAGAACAGCTCTGCCGGAGCCCTAGATTGGTTTCCGCCAAGGTTCCGCCTCGAGAAGGCGGCGTCTGGTCCCAAAAGCCTCCTTATGATTTTTTCCAGGTCAAAACACCTCATATAGGAGAAGATGGGAATTGGGGGGCCACGAGACAGGGGGCGTGATACGTCCATTTTGCATCATGATTAGAAGTTGATATTTATTGCATTATGGGCTGTTCATACATGTTTAGTCACTATACTTATGCCTTTTCCCTCTTATTTTGCAAGGCTTACATGAAGAAGGGGGAATGCCGACAGCTAGAATTCTGGGCTGGAAAAGGATCAAACTCTGGAAACCTATTCTGCAAAACTCCAAAAGCCCCGAAACTCCACAGAACATTTTTTCGGAAAATATAAAAAATATCTAGCGAAAGAAATCCACGAGAGGGGCCACTGGCTGGCCTCGAGCCCCCCCCCCCCCCCCCCCCCCC
>LR738713.1:470712847-470782005 GCA_902687465.1 Secale cereale | reverse complement strand
CCCCCCCCGCCTCGAGGGCCAGCCGTTGGGCCCCAGGTTCTTATCTTCTCCTATATGAAGCATTTTGACCTGGAAAAAATCAGAAGGAGGCTTTCGGGACCAGACGCCGCCGTCTCGAGGCGGAAACCAATCTAAGGCTCCGGTAGAGCTGTTCTGCCGGGGATACTTCCCTCCGGGAGGGGGAAATCATCATCACCAACATCTCTCCTATCTTGGGGAGATCTATCTTCATCAACATCTTCACCAGCACCATCTCCTCTCAAACCCTAGTTCATCTCTTGTATCCAATCTTTGTATCCAAACCTCAGATTGGTACATGTGGGTTGCTAGTAGTGTTGATTACTCCTTGTAGTTGATGCTAGTTGGTTTATTTGGAGTAAGATCATATGTTCAGATCCATTATGAATATTAATACCCCTCTGATCATGAACAATATTATGTCTTGTGAGTAGTTACTTTTGTTCCTGAGGACATGGGAGAAGTCTTGCTATTAGTAGTCATGTGAATTTGGTCTTCGTTTGATATTTTGATGAGATGTATGTTGTCTCTCCTCTAGTGGTGTCATGTGAACGTCGACTACATGACACTTCACCATTATTTGGGCCTAGAGGAAGGCATTGGGAAGTAATAAGTAGATGATGGGTTGCTAGAGTGACAGAAGCTTAAACCCTAGTTTATGCGTTGCTTCGTAAGGGGCTGATTTGGATCCATATGTTTCAGGCTATGGTTAGGTTTACCTTAATACTTCTTTTGTAGTTGCGGATGCTTTCATTAGAGGTTCATCATAAGTGGGAGGCTTGTCCAAGTAAGGGCAGCACCCAAGCACCGGTCCACCCACATATCAAATTATCAAAGTACCGAACGCGAATCATACGATCGTGATGAAAACTAGCTTGACGATAATTTCCATATGTCCTCGGGAGCTCTTTACCTTGCATAAGAGTTTGTCCAGGCTTGTCCTTTGCTATAAAAAGGATTGGGCCACCTTGATGCACCTATTTACTTTTACCGTTTGTCACTTTCTACCAATTATCTTATCACAAAACTATCTGTTACCTATAATTTCAGTGCTTGCAGAAAATACCTTACTGAAAACTGCCTATCATTTCCTTCTGCTCCTCGTTGGGTTTGACACTCTTACTTATCGAAAGGACTACGATAGATACCCTATACTTGTGGGTCATCAAGACTCTTTTTTGGCGTCATTGCCGGGGAGTGAAGCGCCTTTGGTAAGTGGAATTTGGTAAGGAAAAATTTATATAGTGTGCTGAAATTTGTTGTCACTTGTTACTATGGCTCAAAATCCATTGAGGGGCTTGTTCGGGGTATCTTCACCCCGAGCAGAAGAGCAAAGAGTTGCTCCTCAACCTACTGCACCTATTGAAATTTTTTTCTTTGAGATTCCTTCGGTTATGATAGAGAAACTGCTTGAAAATCCCTATACAGGAGACGGAACACTTCACCCCGACTTACACCTAATCTATGTGGATGAAGTTTGTGGATTGTTTAAGCTTGCAGGTATGCCCGAGGATGTTATCAAGAAGAAGGTCTTCCCTTTTTCTTTGAAGTGAGATGCATTGACATGGTTTAGGCTATGCGATGATATGGGATCATGGAACTATAATCGTCTGAAGTTGGAATTTCATCAGAAGATCTACCCTATGCACCAGGTTCATCGTGATCGTAATTATATTTATAATTTCTGGCCTCGCGAAGGAGAAAGCATCGCTCAAGCTTGGGGGAGGCTTAAGTCAATGTTATATTCATGCCCCAATCATGAGCTCTCAAGAGAAATGATCATTCAAAAATTTTATGCTCGGCTTTCTCATGATAATCGCTCCATGCTCGATACTTCTTGTTCTGGCTCTTATATGATGAAGACTATTGAATTCAAATGGGATTTATTGGAAAGAATTAAATGCAACTCTGAAGATTGGGATCTCGACGAAGGTAAGGAGTCAGGTATGACCCCCAAGTTTGATTGTGTTAAAGCTTTTATGGATACCGATGTTTTTCGTGAGTTTAGCACTAAATATGGACTTGACTCTGAGATAGTAGCTTCTTTCTGTGAATCCTTTGCTACTCATGTTGATCTCCCCAAGGAGAAGTGGTTTAAATACCATCCCCCAATTGAAGTAAAAGTAGTTGAACCTATTAAAGTTGAAGAAAAGACTATCACTTATAATGTTGATCCTGTTATACCTACCACTTATATTGAGAAACCACGTTTCCCTGTTAGGATAGAGGATCATGCTCAAGCTTCAACTGTAGTTCGTAAGAGTAATACTAGAACACCTACACCCTTTGAGCAAATTAAAGTTGAACCTAGTGTTGCCATGGTTAAAGATCTCTTGGTAGAAGATTTAGATGGACATGTTATTTATCTCTAGGAAGAGTCTGCTAGGATAGCCAAACCCAATGCTAGGAATAAACATAAACCTATCGTAGGCTTGCTCGTTATCTCTGTTAAGATAGGAGATCATTGCTATCATGGTTTATGCGACGTAGGTGCTAGTGCGAGCATTATCCATTTTGATTTGTATAACGAAATTATGCATGATATTGCACCTGTTGAGTTGGAAGGGATAGATGTTACTGTTGAGCTTGCTAATAGAGATACTATTTCACCGGTTGGGATTGTTAGAGATATTGAAGTTTTGTGTGGGAAGGTTAAATACCGTGCTGATTTTCTTGTTCTTAGTTCCCCACAAGATGCTTTCCGTCCCATTATATTTGGTAGACCCTTCTTGAATACCGTTAATGCCAAGATAGATTGCATGAAATATATTGTCACTGTCAGATTAGGGGACACGTCTCATGATTTTAACTTTGCTAAATTCCGTAGACAACTCCTTGAAAAGGCACCATCCAGTAAGGATGAACTTATTGGTCTCGCTTCTATTGTTGTGCCACCTAATGATCCTTTAGAACAATACTTGCTAGACCCTGAAAATGATATGCAAATGAATGAGAGAAGGGAGATAGATGAAATATTCCTTACACAGGGACCCATATTAAAAATAACTTGCCGGTTGAAATCCTAGGGGATCCTCCTCCACCCAAGGGTGATCCCGTATTTTAACTTAAACCTTTGCTTGATGATCTTAAGTATGTTTATCTTGACGAAAAGAAGATATATCCTGTTATTATTAGTGCTAACCTTTCAGACCACGAAGAAGAAAGATTATTGAAAACTCTGAAGAAGCACCGAGCTGCTATTGGATATACTCTGGAGGATCTTAAGGGCATTAGTCCCACTATATGTCAACACAAGATAAAATTGGAAGAAAATGCTAAACCAGTTATTGATCATCAACGACGGTTAAATCCTAAGATGAAAGAAGTGGTAAGGAAGGAAATTCTATAGCTTCTAGAGGCAGGTATTATCTATCCCATTGCTGATAGCCAGTGGGTAAGTCATGTCCATTGTGTTCCTAAGAAAGGAGGTATGATTGTAGTCCCTAATGATAAAGATGAATTGATCCCGCAAAGAATAGTTACAGGTTATAGGATGGTAATTGATTTCCATAAGTTAAATAAATCTACTAAGAAAGATCATTACTCCTTGCCATTTATTGATCAAATGCTAGAAAGGTTATCCAAACATACTCATTTCTGCTTTCTAGATGGTTATTCTGGTTTCTCTCAAATACCTGTGTCAAAAGGGGATCAAGAGAAGACCACCTTCACTTGTCCTTTCGGTACCTTTGCTTATAGACGTATGCCTTTTGGTTTATGTAATGCACCTGCTGCCTTTCAAAGATGCATGATGGCTATATTCTCTGACTTTTGTGAAAAGATTGTTGAGGTTTTCATGGATGATTTCTCCGTTTACGGAACTTCTTTTGATGATAGCTTAAGCAACCTTGATCGAGTTTTGCAGAGATGTGAAGACACTAACCTTGTCTTGAATTGGGAGAAGTGCCACTTTATGGTTAATGAAGGCATTGTCTTGGGATATAAATTTTCTGAAAGAGGTATTGAAGTTGACAAAGCTAAAGTTGATGCTATTGAAAAGATGCCATGCCCTAATGATATCAAAGGTATACGAAGTTTCCTTGGTCATGCCGGGTTTTATAGGAGGTTCATTAAGGACTTCTCTAAAATCTCCAGGCCTCTGACTAATATTTTACAGAAAGATATTCATTTTGTCTTTGATGATGATTGTCTAGAAGCATTTGAAATACTTAAGAAAGCATTGATCTATGCACCTATTATCCAGCCTCCTGACTGGAATTTACCCTTTGAGATTATGTCCGATGCTAGTGATTATGCTGTAGGAGCTGTTCTAGGGTAAAGAGTTGATAAGAAATTGAATGTTATCCAGTATGCTAGCAAAACTCTAGATAGTGCCCAAAGGAATTATGCTACCACTAAGAAGGAATTTTTAGCAATTGTGTTTGCTTGTGATAAGTTTAGACCATGCATCGTTGATTCTAAAGTAACCATTCACACTGATCATGCTGCTATCAACTACCTTATGGAAAAGAAAGATGCTAAACCTATACTTATTAGATGGGTTCTCTTGCTGCAAGAATTTGACTTGCATATTATTGATAGAAAGGGAGCTGAGAACCCCGTAGCAGATAACTTGTCTAGGTTAGAGAATATACTTGATGACCCACAACCTATTGATGATAGCTTTCCTGATGAACAACTAGCTGTCATAAATACTTCTCGTACTGGTCCATGGTATGCTGATTATGCTAATTATATTGTTGCTAAGTTTATACCACCTAGCTTCACTTACCAGCAAAAGAAAAAGTTCTTCTATGATTTGACGCATTACTTCTGGGATGACCCACATCTTTATAAAGAAGGAGTAGATGGCATTATTAGACGTTGTAAACCTGAGCATGAACAGGAACATATCCTACGCAAGTGCCACTCCGAAGCCTATGGAGGACACCTGTAGCGACCAGACCTCAAATAGTCCGATATATGTGCATCAGTGTCATCCCTGGATCAGTAATGCTGACACGCACAGTACTTGAAGGATTTATAACAGAGTGGTAATCACACACTTATTACATCGATAGTTCCAACGATGAACTTATTACAATAAAAATGGCTTAAAGCCATCTAATGACGATAACATCGGAAGACTTGGAAGATAAGTGAGTCCATCAACTCCAACGGCATCACTGAGTATAGAACCACGACCTAAGAGGCACCTTACTCGTCGTCTAAAAAGTCTGCAACATGAACGTTGCAGCCCGAAAACGGGTCAGCACATGGAATTTGCTGGCAAAGTAACACATAGAGAGTAACAAAAGTAAAGCTATACTATATGGAATATGGTTGGTGGAAAGCTCTATGGTTACAGCTTTCGCGTAAAGCCAATTTTTCCCTACTGGAAAGGAATAGATTTTAATTAACTATCATGGTAGTTGAAACATCATTGAGAAGGTTCACCCAACTCAATCCCAATTAAAGTAAACATTAACCCAACAATATGATGAGATTCACATGATAATCCAAGTACTAGATACTCAAGACGTCCATAACCGGGGACACGGCTAATCATGATCAGTTTGTATACTCTACAGAGGTTTGTGCACTTTTCCCCACAAGACTCGATCTCCTCCGTTGGGATTCTCGCACTACATGTTGTTTGAGAAACGGATGACTGAGACATAGTCTTTCAGAAGTACTAGCACCTTACGAATGGGTGGACCGTACCAACCTACATCCCCTACATCTGCTAGTCCACCACTGTAAGAGTTCGCACAACTTAGTCAACTATGCTAGAGCCCATAATAGCTTGTGGCTGCACACGGAAGTTTCTAGTATGAATAATCTCATGATCCCTTTGGGCCTGGGTGGCGGTCCATAAAGAAAACAGGCAATCGCTGGAATACCCAGGTGCCTCAATCCACCCAGATGTGTATTTAAGTTGCCACCTTAAGTTGAACCATTAATTAAATAATCTCACATCTGTCATGGATACACTCACCCAATCCACGTTTACGAGCATAGCATAACCTAATAGCAAACGTAGAAGTAACTCCCAAGGGTTTGAAAATAATGCAGGTAATAGGTACTACCTCATCTACTTCCCAGTCCCACATGTTATTAGATCCTACTCATGCAATGTGTTTGAGGATAATACTAATGCAATTAGAACTGGGTATTGGAAGTATGATCAAAGTGTTACTTGCCTTGCTGATGATCCGCAAAACCTAGAGATTCAAAGTAGCAAGCGGCGCACTCCGGGTACTCTATCACAAACAAACAAGCACACAATAAGTACTTAACTAATGCACGGGTAAAACTCAAATAAGAGATCTAACCAGAAAGTTCAACTTAAGAACTCCGGTTTGCAAAAGAAAAAAACCAAACGAAACAACGAAAGTCAAACGGCGAAAGAGAAACAACTACCATACCAATCTGGACCTAAGTCCAAATTTAATAGAGGCAAACACTTGGGTGACTAGGTTAAATAGAAATAGGGTTTCGAGACGAAACTCCAGGCGCTTGAATTGCCTGATTCCGATAAACGAGCAAAAAGATAAACTAGAACGAAGATCGGATAAGAAATCGCGATCAGAAAAATAACTACGAAAAGAAAACTAAAACAGCTTAACGAACGGACGTTCGTCAGCTGAGACTAAATGACGAACTCGTTCGTTAAAACGAACGAACGGGTGAACGCTCGCTAAACAACTAAACCGAGAAAAGAAAAAAAATCAATCTAACTGAAAAAACGAACTAGGGTTCTAAAAAAACCGGGCAGTTTACTAACGAAAACCGGCGGCGGCGCGGCTACCTCGTCGGGTCCGGCGGGAGGGCGTCGGCGGCGGGCGGTGGCAGGCGGCGGGGCTGCGGCGGCGGCTGCTGCTGCGACAAGCGGCGGCGGCGGCGGGATGGTGCTGCGGCGGCGGGGCGGGCTTGCGGCGGCGGCGGTGTGCTGCGGCGGCGGTGTGGCTGCGGCGGCGGCGGTGTGCGGCAAGGCGAGGCGAGGCGAGAAGGGGCGGGGCGACGATATATATAGAGGGGGGGTTGTTGCTTGGGGGAGGGGGCAAGCAACCGGCGGCGGCGGCGGAGTCCGCCTCGGGCACGGGGAGCGCGGCGCCGGGAAGGCGGCGGCGGCGGCGCAGGCCTGGCTCGGCTGGGCCTTCGGCCCAGTCGGGCTCGGGTCTCCTATTTTTTTTTAAACGCCGAAGCTAAGAAAAAAATTAGAAAATAAAATAAAAATCTAAAATTGCCAAAAACAAATTTTCACCGTCTAAATAGAATATTTAGAACAAGATGAACATTTTTTCGCACTAAATGCATTTTTGAAAACATGCAATTTTTCCAAATTCGAATAAAACTCCGAAGGAAACTTATTTGATTTTTTTATTAAATCCTCTGTATTTCTTTATTTTTGGGAGAGTCATTTTACTCCCTATCTCATATTTTCATAATAGAAATACTTGAAGATAAAATAAATAAAATCAAAGATCCTATTTTCAAAATTTGAGAAACCTCAAATATGAAAATATCGAAATCCCCAACTCTCTCCGAGGGTCCTTGAATTGCGTAGGATTTAGTTGGATCCACCAAAAGCAAGAAAATATGATATGCATGATAATCTAATGTATAACATTCCAAATTGGAAATTTGGGATGTTACAAACCTACCCCCCTTAAGATGAATCTCGCCCTCGAGATTCGGGTTGGCTAGAAAATAGGTGAGGGTGGTCCTTCCGCAGGTCTTCCTCTCGTTCCCAGGTAGATTCATCCTCGGTGTGGTGACTCCACTGAACTTTGCAAAATTTGACAACCTTGCTGCAGGTGACTCGGCTCGCATACTCAAGAATCTTGACTGATCTCTCTTCATAGGTCAAGTCACTGTCCAGCTGAATAGCTTCCAATGGCACAGTATCCCTCAGCGGTATCTCGGCCATCTCGGCGTGGCATTTTTTCAACTGGGAAACATGGAATACATCGTGAACTCCTGAGTATCCCTTAACTCCAAAGCGCTTAACTCCTCGAAGTGGAGATACTCGAAGATAAACTCGGTCTCCGACTTCGTAAACGATCTCCTTGCGTTTTGAATCCGCGTAGCTCTTCTGCCTGGACTGGGCTATCTTGAGCCTATCGCGAATCAACTTTACCTTCTGTTCCGATTCCTTGATCAAATCTGGTCCAAACAACTGGCGGTCTCCAACTTCGTCCCAAGACAACGGGGTCCTACACCTCCTTCCGTATAATGCTTCGAAAGGGGCCATCTTTGTAATGCCCAGGATGGGACTATACCTCCTACATGTCGAGGCACGACTTAAAGGTATAAGCCCATTCTGGAATGATCGCAAGTTCGGTATCTTTGCACGACTCATGTAAAAATAGGGATGAAATTGCAAAAGGAGATAGTTGGCTTACACTCACCATGACACACAGATCATTACATAGCCAAACATCATCCAAATAACATCACAACCCGACTACGGGTGAAGATCCAAATGAAAGATACCAAAATACATAAAGCCACACGTTCGGATCGCCCCTAGTAGAAACCACTACTGATCATCGGGATAGTGCACGTAGTAATGGCTACGTTCCTCATCGTACTCCCAGTATAGCTCTGTGCCGTCACCTGAGTAGTTCACCATGGTACCTACATCTGGTGTGGTGTAGAATCTGTGAGCCACAGAGGACTCAACAATCCCGTTCCCGGGTAGCAGAACTATCTAAGCCTTGGGTGTGGAACAAGGCTGAAGAAAGATAAAAAGGTTGCAGCTGCACTAGCACTAGCTTATGTATTAAGAGCGAGAAGAGAAGTGCCACGAGCAACAAGGTGATCACGAAGTGATCCTAACTAAGCACGTCAATCATAACCCCACCGTGTTCACTTCCCGAACCCCTTTCGGAAAATGACCGTCACGGTACTCACGCTGGTAGTGTGTTCTGAACATGGTGTCAAGTTTTCTACAACCGGATATTAACAAATTCCCATCTGCCACATAACCGCGGGCACGGCTTTCGAAAGTTCAAAACCCTGCAGGGGTGTTCCAACTTGGCCCATTACAAGCCCACGATCCGCGGAGTCGCAACTCCAAGGTGGGAAGGCCCGAGTATCCTCGGAATCCCGTGCTCAAGATACTCCGACTAAGGTAAGGCTAATCCAGCAAATCCTCCCAGCGTGCCGACACCCTGATAGTAGCCACGCGTATCTCGTCTCAGGCCACGACCGGATGGGACAAGCTACGGGGTTTTACCAGCCTCGGGTTCCCCCAAGGTGGCCCCGCAGGTTGCCCAGTTTGGACCAACACTCATGTGGAGCACTGGCCCGGGTTGTTGATTAAGAAGAGGGTTAATTACTCCCTATGCAAGTTTTTAGTTGTTTAGGCAAATAGTACCAATGTTGGGACTTGCTGGAAAAGACTTAGCGCTAAGCGGTTTATCAAGGGGGTCCCATAACCCCAACCGTGTGAGGAACGCAAAATCAAGGAACATAACACCGGTTTATACGGTTCCTAGGGCGGCATGAGTGGAACAAATCACCAAGCAAGAGGCTTAGCCTTCCACCCATTACCAATATATAGATGATTTCATTTAAGAATTTATATAGTGTGATATCCCAACAAGCTTCAACATGAAGCAAGAATCTTCAAATCTTCTCCTGCAACTAGCAATGCTATAAGAGGGGGCTGAGCGAAGCCTACGTAGCCAAACAAAGGTTTGCATAGGTAGGGTGGTTAGACAGATTCATGGTTACAATAGGAGGCTGACAGACAAACATTGGGCATCGAGGCAATAAGCTAAAGAGCGAGAATTCTAGCAATAGGCAAAGATAGTAATGATATCTGGGTCAGGTCATCTTGCCTGTCGAGTCATCGATGGGATCGTCAGACGGCTCCTCGTTCTCAACCTCGGTAGTACCCTCGTTCTCTTACTTGGTCTCGGCTTCCGGCTCTACTCAACACAAGAACACATGAGGCACGAAATCAAACAAGGTGCAATGCGCAAACTATAGGATGCATGTATGATGCACTTAGGATGCACTGCAGATGCACGTAGGATGCACAACATGACAACATAGGAAGCACAGAGAAACAGCACAAGAACAAGACAATATACTCAAGCAAGTAGGATGCAAGAAAAGTCTACCTAGGATGCAAAACAAGGCCAGGTAGGAATCACAGAGAAATAACATAAGAACAACAAGTTTAAATGAGGCCGGAAACTACCTAAGACAAATCCGGTAAGTCCTCATATGCATAGTTTGAAATTAGTCCAGATCTGAACAAACCTTAAGTTAAAGTTGTTAAACAGCAAGTTGACATGCATCATGATGATCTACACGAAAATCTAGTCAAGTTTCATATAAATTTTGTTAAAAACGGAGCCACGGTCTAGAAGATATTACCAAAACAAGATAAGCATGGCATCGGTGCAAGATGCACCCAAACATCAAGCAAACATACTCCAAACATGTTAACAAGATGATATTAAGAATCTACATGCAAAATCACACAGGTTTCATGTAGGGCACGCTCAAAACGGAGCAACGGGCTAAAAGATACACCTGAAACAAGAAACAATGCAAAGCTGAAAATAACAACCACATAGCAACTTGGAAGCAAGATATATATACTCTACAGAACTCAAACATGGTGACAAGACGCATGGACATGAAGTAGACATATCCTACATCAAACAACTCCATTGGAGCATCTCCATAGGAGGCATGGATCAATAGCAACAAGCTACAACATTTTGATCATGACAGTAAAAACCTGACAGCAATATTTTATAGCAACTTGGGAGCAAGAATTATATATGCTACAACAACCCAAATGAGCATGTGAGGGCATGGATGGATAGAAAACAACATATACAACAAGGAATGATCAATGGTCACCCCAAAACTATCATGGATTTGCCTAGGACAACAAGCAAACATAGCATCAGGATATTACAGTTTCCAGACTTAGTGAAATTTCACTAAGTGTTAAAACAGTAACATTATCATGGCATGTTTGTGAGCATGTTTAAGTCATCTCAAGGCCTAACATGGCAAGTGGTTTGCTCCACAGCAAGTAACACATGATGGGGAATCTAAAACATATGAACATGTGACATGGGGACAAACACATCAATAGCAACGAGCTCCTCAACTAGGCATCTCGTAACAAGTTACAAAACCTAACAGCCACATGCACTTTTGCAACAGAGATAAACATGGCAATATGAACTGTAACATGCATGCTACAGCAACCAACATGTAGAGCATCTCATGATGAACATTTGGACATATCATTTGCCTCATTTGGATAAACATGCACCAAGTTATCACATCTCAAACATGGCAAGAAAACAACTAATAGCAGCAGTTTATATCATATAGCACTCTTGTCATGAAGATTAAGACATCTAGATGGACTCAAACAAGCATGACACAATGGAACAAAACATAGTACACATCACCACGATCATTTTGACATATCATATGCACAAAACGGACAAGCACAGAAAAAGTTATTGCCATCACAAGAATGCATTAGACAACTAAAATGCAAGATCAAGGACTTAGTAAAAACAAGGGTCAACCTCACTGGTAAACGCGGGTGCGGGTAAACGGGTCGGCGCGGAGCGGGTTCGCGGGTTGCGGGTCGCGGAATCCGTACCCGTTAGGGTTTTGAACCAGGGCGGCTCTGGATCCCTCGATCTGGATCGGGCAGCTCTGGATCTTTGATGCGCCGATGGCGAGCTCCGGCAGGCCGACGGGGAAGCGGTGGCCGGCGCGGTGGCGTCGCCCGACGGGGCGAGGTGGCCGGCGAGGGGCACCAGGCGGCGAGGCTTGAGGCTCCGGGGCGGCGGAGTGCAGCCGGCGGTGAGCTGCGGGCCGGCGGCCGGCGGCGAGGCCCCGCGGAGGCCAGGCGGTGGCCGGGGCGCCGGGCGCGGAGGCGACGGGCGCTGGCGGCGGGGAGGCGAGACGGGCCGGGGAGGGCCCGATTCGGGCCATCGGGCCCGGCGGCGCGGCGCGGCAACGGAGGACACATGGCGGACTCTCACTGGCGCGGAGGTCGGCTGGACGTGTCCGGCGACGTACGGACACGTCCGGTGGCTGCGGGAGGAGAAAAATTAGGGTTTTGGATGCGAAAATGGAGGGGGTGGACGTTTTTATAGGCACAAGGAGCTAGGAGACTCCAAATGGGGAGCGGTTTTCGGCCACGCGATCACAATTCGACGACCGAGATGATGGGGAGGGTTGTGCTGGGTTGGTGGGCTGTTGTGGAGGGGGTCTTGGGCCTCAAAGAGGAGGTTCTTTTAGCCCACTAGGTTAACCGTTGGAGTACCAAACGAACTCCAAACGCGGCGAAACTTGACAGGCGGTCTACACGTACCAAAACAACATCGCATGACAAGTCTCACGCCATTCCGGAAAAGTTACACGGCCACACGCAAAAGAAGGACTCGGGGATGCCACGGGCACGTGTGGGAGCGTCGGAACTCGAAACGGACAACGGGAAGAGACGAGTGGGGCCGGATGCAAGTGACAACACAAATGCAATGCAATGCAATGCACATGACAACATGACATGGATGAAATGCACACACACGCACAACAAAACAAAAAACCCGAAAAGACGAAGAACCCGGAATGGAACTGATGAAGCCAAAGTTTATATATTGCCATATAGGGAAAGTGTTACATCCGGGGCATTACAAACTCTCCTCTACTACGAAAATATCTCGTCCCGAGATCTAGGACTGGAATTAGGAAGGGTACTCGGAACGAAGGTGATCTTCTCATTCCCTCGTAGCTTCTCGGTCGGTATGGTGTGACCACTTAACTTTCAAGAACTTGATTGACTTGTTGCGGGTCTTGCGCTCGGTTTCTTCAAGAATAGCAACGAGATGCTCTCGGTAAGACAAGTCTTGCTGAAGATCAATCTCCTCGAACGGAATGGTGCGTTCAGGTGTCTTGAAGCACTTGCAGAGTTGAGACACGTGAAACACATCATGAACATTAGCGAAGTTGGAAGGGAGCTCAAGTTGATAGGCTAGATCGCCTCTTTTGCCAAGGATCTTGAAAGGGCCCACGTATCTAGGAGCAAGCTTTCCTTTGATGCCGAATCTTTGGGTGCCTTTCATAGGAGAAACACGGAGATAGACATGATCCCCAATGTTGAAGGCCAAATCCCGATGCTTGCCGTCATAGTAGCTCTTCTGACGCGACTGAGCGGGCTTGAGATTCTCACGTATGACTTTGCACATTTCTTCGGCTTCTGAGATCAAGTCATTGCCAAGAAGTTGACGTTCACCAGTCTCGGACCAGTTGAGAGGAGTACGGCACTTTCTGCCATAGAGGATTTCAAATGGAGCTTTGCCGACACTTGCTTGGAAGCTGTTGTTGTAAGAGAACTCGGCAAACAGAAGACAGTCTTCCCACTTCATGCCAAAAGAGATGACACAAGCTCTGAGCATGTCTTCTAGAATCTGGTTCACTCTTTCGACTTGACCACTAGTCTGAGGGTGAAATGCAGTGCTGAAACGGATCTTAGTGCCCATGGCAGACTGAAAGGAGTCCCAGAACTTGGATGTGAACAAACTTCCACGGTCTGAGGAGATAACTTGAGGAATGCCATGTAAGGACACAATTCTGGAAGTGTACAACTCTGCAAGTTGAGCTGCATTGATGGATTCTTTGACTGGAAGGAAGTGAGCTACTTTGGTAAGCTTGTCGATGACAACAAAGATAGAATCATTCCCCTTCTTGGACCTGGGAAAGCCAGTGACAAAATCCATTTCAATGTGGTCGAATTTCCACTCGGGAATAGGAAGAGGTTGGAGAAGACCAGCTGGACGTTGATGCTCTGCCTTCACTCTTCCGCAGACATCACATTCATTCACGAATTGGGCAATCTCCCTTTTCATGCGTGTCCATCAGTAAGATTGCTTGAGGTCTTGGTACATCTTAGAACTTCCAGGATGAATTGAGAGGAGGGAGTCATGTGCTTCGTTCATTATGAGCTTCCTGAGATCACACTTGGGAACCACAAGTCTGTCCTCAAAGAACAAGGTATCTCTCTCATCAACGCGATGGCACTTGTATTTGGGAGTACCCTTTGCAATACCATGTTTCACTTTCTGCACCATAGCATCACTGAGTTGGGCTTCACGGATCTGATCTTCCAAGGTAGGAGCAACTTGAAGATTTGCAAGAAAGCCTTGCGGAACAACTTGGAGGTTGAGCTTCCTGAATGCTTCACAAAGCTCAGGTTGAAACGGCTTGATAAGGAGACTGTTGCAATATGCCTTTCTGCTCAAGGCATCTGCAATGACATTGGCCTTGCCAGGTGTGTATTCGATGCTTGGATCATACTCTTGGATCATCTCAACCCAACGAGTCTGGTGAAGGTTCAGGTTCGGCTGTGTGAAGATGTACTTCAAGCTCTTGTGATCGGTGAAGATGTCGACTTTTTTGCCCAACAGAAGGTGTCTCCACGTGATCAAGGCGTGTACCACAGCTGCTAGCTTGAGATCATGTGTGGGGTAGTTCTTCTCACTTGGCTTCAATTGACGAGAAGTGTATGCCACAATCTTCTTGTCCTGCATTAGCACACCACCAAGTCCTTGAAGAGAAGCATCACAGAAAACTTCGTAGGGCTTGGACTCATCTGGAGGAGTAAGAACTGGAGCAGAGATGAGCTTTTCTTTGAGAGTTTTGAATGCCACATCACAATCCAGAGACCAGTTGTACTTGACATTCTTCTGCAGCAAGTTGGAGAGAGGCTTGGCAATCTTGGAGAAGTTCTTAACGAACCTTCTGCAATAGCTAGCAAGACCAAGGAAGCTTCGGAGTTGCTTGATGTTCTGAGGAGGTTCCCAGTTGACAATCGCTTCAACTTTCTCGGGGTTGACCGCAATACCATCAGCGGAGATGATATGGCCCAGATACAAGACCTTATCAAGCCAGAATTCGCACTTGGAGAACTTGGCATAGAACTTATGTTCACGGAGTCTGTCGAGAACCAGACGGAGGTGCTTTTCGTGATCTTCTTCATTCTTGAAGAATACCAAGATGTCATCCAGATACACAAGCACAAATTCGTTGGTGTAGGGGTTGAAAATGTAGTGCATCATTCTCGAGAAGGTAGGTGGAGCATTAGCGAGGCCAAAATACATGACTATATACTCATAGGAGCCGTAGCTTGTTCTGAAGGCAGTCTTGTGGATATCTTCTTCAGGAATGCGAATTTGGTGATAACCCATTCGGAGATCGAGCTTAGAGAACACTTTTGCTCCTTTGAGCTGCTCAAACAATTCATTGATGTTGGGGAGCGGATACTTGTTCTTTATTGTCTTCTTGTTCAATGGCCGGTAATCAACGCAAAGGCGCTCCGTGCCATCCTTCTTCTTGACAAATAAGACACCACAGCCCCAAGGAGAAGTGCTAGGCCTGATCAGACCCATACGCTCTTGCTCATCGAGCTGTTTCTTCAACTCCTTCAACTCTTTTGGGGAGAGCTTGTACGGGCGCCGGCATGCTGGCTCAGTACCAGGCTCGAGTTCAATGACGAATTCAACTTGACGATGCGGAGGCATGCCTGGAAGCTCTTCAGGGAAAACATCTTCGTATTCATTAACCACCGGAATTTGGGAGATGGCATTAATCTCGCCCTTGTCATTGAGAGAGAATAGCCTGATTGTGTTATCTCGAGAGGCGAAGATAATCACGTCTTCGTCGGAATGAGTAAGCTTGACTTCCTTATTTGCACAATCAATGTGAGCATCATGCTGAGAAAGCCAATCCATCCCGAGAATAAGATCAATGTCGTAATTGCCGAGAATAACCGGAGATGCCAGAAAGCGGTAATCACCCATGCGAATAGATACATTCAGAGCCACCATACTAGAACTCAATCTCTTACCAGGAGATATAACACTCAAAGTTCTTGGTAAAGCTTCAGAGTGAACATTATGCTTGGATGCAAATGGATATGACATGAAGGAACATGAAGCACCCGAATCAAACAACACTTCTGCAGGAATAGAGTTAACTGGAAGGTTACCAAGTATCACATCTCAAGAATTTTCTGCTTGAGCTGCATTCATCAGATTCACTCTTGCTGCCTTTGGATTGTGCTTGACAATAGCAGTGCTGACAGGTGGAGGAGGCGGAAGGCGCCTTGGGTTGGGGCACTTGTTAGCATAATGACCCTTCTGAGTGCACTTGTTGCAAACCACTTCTGAGAGAGGACGGTGATAAGGAGCACTTGACTTGGAAGCTTGAAAATGATTCTTTGACTGATTACTTGGGTTGGGTGGGTGGGAGAAAGCACGGCCACCGGAATTCTTGTTGTTGTTGTAGGCAGCTCGGATCACTGGAGGAGGTGGAAGCCAAAACTTATGTTGCTTTGCGACCACTTGAGAAGAAGAGGAGGAGTGAACAGCGTCTTTGATCCTCTTTTTGGAAGCTTCCATCTTGAGCTGGGCTGCCTCTTGCTTAAGTGCCATGTTATAGAATTGATCAAACTCATCAGGATCGAACAAGGTGAGAGCTAGTCGGAGTTCATCCTTCTGACCACCTCGGAACTGATAGATCTTGCTCTTGGCATCTGGGATGTCTTGCTTGGCATAGCGGGCAAGGTTCTGGAACTTGACATTATATTGGTAGACAGACATTGAGCCTTGCTTCAGGTTGCGGAATTGCTCACGCATACCCTCGATGACACTTGTTGGAATGTGGTGAGAACGAAAGTCCTTGCAGAAGTCATCCCAGGAGATTACACGCCCTGCTCTGGAGTCTTTGTACTACTGCCACCAATCAGCTGCTTGGTCCTGGAGTTGGAAGGCTACAAATTTCACATAGTCCTCGGGCCTGACGTTACTGCACTCGAAATGCTTCTTGATATCTGTTATCCAGTCTTCAGCATCTAGAGGGTCCACGCAGTAACTGAATGCCTTTGGTTGGTTTGCCAGAAACTGGTTGAGCGTAGCAAAGTGAGGTTGGTTGAACAAATTGCATTGGTTTCCATGAGCACCCTGATTTTCTTTATTTTCTTGAATGTCCTGCATCATTTGCATAAGCATCTGGGTGTTCTGATTCGTCGCTTGCATAATTGCTCTCCAGGCCTCAGACGGAGGAGGAGGGGAAGGAGGACGATCAGGAACCTCTTCACCCTCAGGGTTAGCGTTGGGAACCCTTTTAGGAGCCATCCTGAATGAGATGACAACTATTAGCCATTGATTGAAAGAATATATAAGCTGAATCAACGGCTAGAAATTGCAACATAGTCTTCACAAGAACATTCGAACAAGATGAACGAATGAAATTCACAGTTTAATAGTAACAACATTCTTCACGAGAAGCCACTTGGGAGACAAAAGGTAAATAAAACAACAAGGAGCAGATAAAACAAATACAAGATAGAAGCTTCGTTCGACATATTCGTGTTGAAAGCTTATGGAACGTGTTACAAAAGGGTTTTGCAATCCCCGGATCAGCATAGCCAAGGACCCTTTAAGATGCAACTCCCGATCGGAACAACGGCCATAAAACTACTTCACTCAATGTAGAACCCCGAACTCCATATCATGCATTCGTTGGAAGAATGCCTATGAGCTACTAGATGAACCCACCTATTAATTTCCGAAAGTTTCCAGTTATGCAATCAGGTGTTGGGGATACAGGGGAAGCATCGCGCACTCAACTCTAATCCTACATCCAGTTGTATCCATCCTTCAACACATAACCAGTTATTTCCAGAAACCGTCTACCTCGGACCTTCGAAACGCATCTACTATACAAGCTATGGCAATACTCCCGAACTACCTCCCCAGTACTGGGTGACGTCGGGGTTATCTTGCCACTAACCGCATAGGAGAGTTTTCGATGTCGGTCGTCTTAAGTATTCCAGAACTGCCGTGATATATTTGTGACGACAACACCTCGGAGCTCAACTCCCCGGGACACTGCCACAACCCCTAAATGACAAGAGGCATCGAGAACAATGTTCTCGTCACAAAGACATCGGAACAATCCAAACAATACTCATGAGATTCCTAAAAAAATTTGGTGAATTTTCGAGAGTAGAAGAGACATTAATCGTCAGGAGTCCTCACCAGAGTGAAAAGAGATGAGGAGCAAAAGAAATCCTACTCTCCGATATATATATATATATATATATATATATATATATATATATATATATATATATATATATATATATATATATATATATACTCAAAACATTTTAAGTGTGTGCCTATACTCAACCGTCAACAATTCGATCAATCAGTGGGGGCTTCTAGGTCGGAGAAGGCTCTGAATACCAACTTGTAATGCCCAGGATGGGACTATACCTCCTACGTGTCGAGGCACGACTTAAAGGTATAAGCCCATTCTGGAATGATCGCAAGTTCGGTATCTTTGCACGACTCATGTAAAAATAGGGATGAAATTGCAAAAGGAGATAGTTGGCTTACACTCGCAGCGTCACACAATTCATTACATAGCCAAACATCATCCAAATAACATCACAACCCAACTACGGGTGAAGATCCAAATGAAAGATACCAAAATACATAAAGCCACAGGTTCGTATTGCCCCTAGTAGAAACCACTACTAATCATCGGGATAGTTCACGTAATAACAGCTACGTTCCTCATCGTACTCCCAGTATAGCTCTGTGCCGTCACCTGAGTAGTTCACCATGGTACCTGCATCTGGTGTGGTGTAGAATCTGTGAGCCACAGAGGACTCAGCAATCCCGTTCCTGGGTAGCAGAACTATCTAAGCCTTGGGTGTGGAACAAGGCTGAAGAAAGATAAAAAAGGTTGCAGCTGCACTAGCACTAGCTTACGTATTAAGAGCGGGAAGAGAAGTGCCATGAGCGACAAGGTGATCACGAAGTGATCCTAACTAAGAACATCAATCATAACCCCACCGTGTTCACTTCCCGAACCCCTTTCGGAAAATGACCATCAGGGTACTCACGCTGGTAGTGTGTTCTGAACATGGTGTCAAGTTTTCTACAACCGGATATTAACAAATTCCCATCTGCCACATAACCGCGGGCACGGCTTTCGAAAGTTCAAAACCCTGCAGGGGTGTTCCAACTTGGCCCATTACAAGCCCACGATCCGCGGAGTCCAACTCCAAGGTGGGAAGGCCCGAGTATCCTCGGAATCCCGTGCTCAAGATACTCCGACTAAGGTAAGGCTAATCCAGCAAATCCTCCCGGCGTGCCGACACCATGATAGTAGCCGCGCGTATCTCGTCTCAGGCCACGACCGGATGGGACAAGCTACGGGTTTTTACCAGCCATCGGGTTCCCCCAAGGTGGCCCTGCAGGTTGCCCAGTTTGGACCAACACTCATGTGGAGCACTGGCCCGGGTTGTTGATTAAGAAAAGGGTTAATTACTCCCTATGCAAGTTTTAAGTTGTTTAGGCAAATAGTACCAATGTTGGGACTTGCTGGAAAAGACTTAGCGCTAAGCGGTTTATCGAGGGGGTTCCATAACCCCAACCGTGTGAGGAACGCAAAATCAAGGAACATAAAACTGGTTTATACGGTTCCTAGGGCGGCATGAGTGGAACAAATCACCAAGCAAGAGGCTTAGCCTTCCATCCATTACCAATATATAGATGATTTCATTTAAGAATTTATATAGTGTGATATCCCAACAAGCTTCAACATGAAGCAAGAATCTTCAAATCTTCTCCTGCAACTAGCAATGCTATAAGAGGGGGCTGAGCGAAGCCTACGTAGCAAACAAAGGTTTGCATAGGTAGGGTGGTTAGACAGATTCATGGTTACAATAGGAGGCTGACAGACAAACATTGGGCATCGAGGCAATAAGCTAAAGAGCGAGAATTCTAGCAATAGGCAAAGATAGTAATCATATCTGGGTCAGGTCATCTTGCCTGTCAAGTCGTCGATGGGATCGTAAGACGACTCCTCATTCTCAACCTCGGTAGTACCCTCGTTCTCGTACTCGGTCTCGGCTTCCGGCTCTACTCAACACAAGAACACACGAGGCACGAAATCAAACAAGGTGCAATGCGCAAACTACAGGATGCATGTATGATGCACTTAGGATGCACTGCAGATGCACTTAGGATGCACAACATAACAACATAGCAAGCACAGAGAAACAGCACAAGAACAAGACAATATACTCAAGCAAGTAGGATGCAAGACAAGTCTACCTAGGATGCAAAACAAGGCCAGGTAGGAAGCACAGAGAAATAACATAAGAACAACAAGTTTAAATGAGGCCGGAAACTACCTAAGATCCGGTAAGTCCTCATATGCATAGTTTGAAATTAGTCCAGATCTGAACAAACCTTAAGTTAAAGTTGTTAAACATCAAGTTAGAATGCATCATGATGATCTACACAAAAATCTAGTCAAGTTTCATATAAAGTTTGTTAAAAACGGAGCCACGGTCTAGAAGATATTACAAAAACAAGATAAGCATGGCATCGGTGCAAGATGCACCCAAACATCAAGCAAACATACTCCAAACATGTTAACAAGATAATATTAAGAATCTACATGCTAAATCACATAAGTTTCATGTAGGGCACGCTCAAAACGGAGCAACGGGCTAAAAGATACACCCGAAACAAGAAACAATGCAAAGCTGAAAATAACAGACACATAGCAACTTGGAAGCAAGATATATATATTCTACAGCACTCAAACATGGTGACAAGAAGCATGGACATGAAGTAGACATATCCTACAGCAAACAACTCCATTGGATCATCTCCATAGGAGGCATGGATCAATAGCAACAAGCTACAACATTTTGATCATGACAATAAAAACCTGACAGCAATATTTTATAGCAACTTGGCGATGGCTTCTCGCCCCTCGTTGGTTACCCCAAGTGGAAGGTTGAGATGTAGCGTAGCGGCAAATTTCCCTTGGCAAAGATACCAAGGATCGAATCCCGTGAGACTCCGAGGGTCGACAAGTAGGTGTCAACGGCGCCAGAAACTTAGCGGTTGACGGGACCTGCACACAAATACAGATAACTTTGCTCCCAACGAGTACAGAGAGGTTGTCAATCCCTCCGGCCTTGTTGTTTACAAAGGATCAAACACAAGAGATAATAATGATAGCTATGACTGCAACTAGGAAATAAAAACAGGAAGTAAATAGAAGGTGTGATCAGCGGTGGTAATATGGACCGGGGTCCCATGATGTTCAGTAGTGATGTCTCTCTCCCAAAAGACGATAAAACAGCAAAGCGAGGTAAACAAATTACAGCTGGGCAATTGACAGGATTATGTGCGCAAACCAATGCTAACTATGCTGCAAAGAAAGGTAGAGGCTCAAAAGCATGGGCGGTACGCCAAGGCAAGTAGACCGAAATCCATCTGCATCTACTACTAATCATCCACCTTGAGATATCTATCCAGAACATCTCGCTGGTATTAAGTTGCGAATCCCACCCAAAGTGTAAACTCAAAGCAACAGACAACTGCATCAAAAGAACTTTGCGTAAAGTAAACAATCCTTGCACCCGCAAGTACAAGCACCGTTGTTTTCTCCCTTGTGGCAACAGCACATCCCCTAGACTCATGTTTCTATCACTCAAGCTAGTCATCAGGGGGCATGAACCCACAATCAAGCATAACGCTCCCTCTTGGAGTTACTACCTACTACTTGGCCAAAGCAATAAACAGCAACGGAGAACATGCAAGAATTACTCAAGAACAAAGATATAAAAGGGGTGAATCAAATATATTACTCAAACACAATCTGAACATAGTCTCATAATCCATCAGATCCCAGCAAACTCAGCAAAGCAACAGCAGAAAGATTACATATGTGCCTCGATCATGTAGGGCAGCTCACGAGGTCTAAACCATGAAGAGCAAAGAGGGGAGGAGAACATCACATAGCTACTGATCATGGACCCATGGTCCAAGGTGGACTACTCACGACTCATCCGGGAAGCGTCCATGGTGGTGGAGAAGCTCCCGGTGGTGGTTCTCCCCTCCGGCAGGGTGCCGGGAAGAGTTCTCCTGATGCTCCCGATCTTGGAAGCGCTGCGGCAGCAAAACAGAGGCGAGATCGCGAAAAAGGGTTCTGTCATCGAGGGTTTCGGGGCGAGAGGGATATATAGGCGAAGGGGGGCAGCCAGAGGCGGAGCAGGGGCCCCAGGCGCCCCCCCCCCCCCCTGGCGCGGCCAGGGGTGGGGCCGCGCCAGGTGGCCGCCTGGGCCTCCCCTGGCTCCCCTCTGGCCCATCTTTGGTTCTTCGCGAAGCTTCCTGTACACTGATTTTTCCTATATTTTTCCTGGAATTTTTGGAGAACTTTTAATATGGGGGAAACCTGAAATAGAAAAACAGCAGAAAACAGGAACTGGCACTGTGGTGCACTGAGTTAATAGGTTACTCCAAATATGATCAAAAGTGTATGGAAGTGCATCAATATCATAGCAATATCACACAAAAGAAGCATGGAGCAAGCAGAAATTATAGATACGTTTTGGACGTATCAACATCCCCAAGCTTAATTCCTGCTCGTCCTCGAGTAGGTAAATGATAACAAGCATAATTTCTTTGGTGACATGCTACCAACCATATAAGAACTTTTTAAGTAAAGCAATCAAGGCATGTAATTCAATTCAAGTCATAACAAGCAAGAGTCTATATTAGCATTGTAACAAGCAACATAAGAACATAAAGGTGCAAGAGCTCTCGTTGTCCGTGACTCGAATGTCTCCAAATGGTGTTTGCGTGCAAGAAAGGGGATAGGGATATACGAGAGAGTAAAACATAGTTTTTGTATTGTTGAGAACTTAATCTACTAAAGTTTCACACTTGGTCTTCTTTGGAATCTTATCTTGACTCATCCCCAGACCACTAGCCAGGTACAAGTCAAAATGATCCACTCCCTTTCGATATTTTGAGCACTCATGCAATGGATGAGCGTAAGCAAGAAAGTTGACACTTAGGATGGCAAAGAGAGAAAAATGATGAAGGGGGAAGACAAAAAAGGTGTGAAAGGCTCACATCAATGAGGACAATCATAGGCGAGAGAAAGCCAAATGATAGATATGATGTGAGGAGTAGGGATTGCCATGCAACGGATGCACATATGAGCTAAGGTAAGCTCTCCAATGGAACTAGTGGGGCTGCATCCAACTTGCTCGCTCAAGAAGACCTAGAGCTCTTTTGAGGATGCTCATCATTGGAATATACAAGCCAAGTTCTATAGTGTGAAGGTCCCCACATAGCTATATGCATGAATGATAATCTCTATGGAGTACAAGGTATAAGATGGAGTACGAGTGTGGATCTCTCAAAAGGAATAGTAGTGTGCCCCCTTCTCTCTTTTTATTTCTTTTTCTCTTTTTTCTATTTTTTTTATTTTTTTGTGGCCTCAATGGCTCTTTCTAGTTAACTCTCATTTGTCCTCTTTGGGATCTTTTGATTTTTTTTCCTCTTTGGGATCTTTTCCTCACTTTAGGGGCAACACTCTATGTATTACAAGAAGTATAGAAGATCTTTCACACTTTACAAAAGTACTCAACATAAAGAAAATGAAACTATCATGATGTATGCAAATGTATGCCTGTGCCGGTGTAGCAGGATATGCAATGATACTAGTGCGTCATGTAGCAATGATTAGGGCAAGGCCCAACTAGCATGCGGCTCACTGATCAAGCAAAAAGCATGTATGACATGAAGATCAAGTCATGAGAAGATGGATGTTGCATGGCAATGTATCTCGGAAAGGCTATGGAAATGCCTTGATAGGTAGGTATGGTGGCTGTTTTGAGGAAGGATATAATGAGGCTTATGATGACAGAGCGTATCGTGCCAAGGATTTGGATGCACCGGCGAAGTATGCGCCAACTCTCGAGGTGAGAAAGGGCAATGCACAGTACCGAAGAGGCTAGAAAAATATGGCTAGGTGGAAGTGTCAACTTTCGAATACTCACATTAGTCCGAAGAACTCATGCACTTATTATCGGTAACTCTCAATCTAACTAGGAGGTTCACAAAGAGACAAGTACCCCGAGGAGGAGTGTATGGGGGTTTGGTTATCCTTGCGCATCCTCGACTCATGGTACGTGAGTGCACTCTAATATTCGATCCCTCCAAAGATTAGTGATCCATCTAGTAGCTAAAGTTCTCAACTATTTTGTAGGTATTCGAAAATAAACACGGATTGCCCAAAATACGACATCTATCACTAATAGGCTAAAGCTCTTGACACCAAAAGTTCAGACATTACTCATGGCAATACCTCAAAACTATTGCAAGTTACTACTAAAATTAAATAGCAACCTCAATTACCTACTTTAAGTTCAACTCAGTGCAACAGGCAAACTCTCTTAACAAGATAAACATGAAAACTCAAGAGAGTTCAGCAACCAACTAAACAAAAGCTCTTTAAAAAGAAAAGCATGAAAACTAAGAGCTAAACATGACAGCAGCTATGGAAAGACAAAGAACACACACAGCAAAGATAAGCATGAAAATCCTATGTTGTGTTCTAGGTTGAAGTGGAGCGTGTTTCTCTCCCACACAAAGAAAGCTGGGTTCTAACTTGTTATGAACAGCAAGCAAAGCTAAAGAAAACTAAAAAAAGAAACTAAGAGCAAGATGCTCCAAGCATAGCACATAACGCATGAAGTGATAAAATTATAGTGGAACGAAAGACGAACTGATAATTTTTGATGGAGAAGGGGATGCATGGGGGCATCCCCAAGTTTAGACGCTTGAGTCTTCTTGAATATTTCTTGGGGGTGCACGGGGGCATCCCCAAGCTTGAGCATTTGACCCTCCTGAATCTTCTTTTATCATCTTCCCTCACACACTTGAAAACTCCCTTCATACATAACTCATCATAATCTGATTAGCGAGGTTAGTACCCACAATAAAATAATATTTTCCCTACTGGAAATAAAGATAATCTTGAAGAGCTATTGTTTCTCAAGATTGCCAAAAGGTTTTTGCAAAGAAAAAGCAAGCTCAAGGTTTACAAAACGAAGAAAGGGCAAAACAGGACAGAATCTGTGAAAAACACACCAGCAGGTAGTAAATAATTTTTTCGGGGCACTTCTGCAACTCAAATCAAAAAACTCAGAACAGACGCTCGAAAGCCAATTGTATAGAGCATGCTGTCAAAACAATTCAGATCAAAAAGATGATCTGGTGATTTTATTCGAATTTTTCTGTCCAAGGACAGAATCTGTTTTCTGGACAGCACGTCACAACTTTTGAACTTTCTTGCAATCGGAGGCTAAAGTTGGCACAAAGCTGAAAAGAAAAGATACAATGATGATGCTACTGTAGTAACAAACATCAAGACACAACAAAAGCAAAATAAAACCTAATTCGTTGTGGGCTGCCTCCCAAAAGCGCTTTCTTTTAGGCCTTTAAGCTAGGCATGATGCAAAAAGAGAAGATCAAGTTTTATCAAGAGTAAGAGAATAGCTAGCCCGTGTAACGGACTCAAAAGGCAACTTAATCTTCTTTCTAGGGAAGTGTTCCATCCCTTTCTTGAGAGGGATTTGGAATTTTATATTCCCCTCTTTCATGTCAATGATAGCACCAACGGTGTGAAGAAAAGGACGTCCCAAAATAATTGGACATGAAGGTTCACATTCAATATCCATAATAGTGAAATCAACGGGAACATAATTGTCGTTGACAATGATAAGAACATCGTCGATCTTCCCCAAAGGTTTCTTTATGGAAGAATCAACAAGATGAACACCAAAAGAACAAGGATCAAAAGGTTTCAATTCAAACAAATCATACATTCTTTTGGGCATAACGGAGGTACTAGCTCCAACATCACATAAAGCATAGCAAGAGAAGTTATTCAACTTAATTTTAATCATAGGATCCCAACTATCTTCTAGCTTTCTAGGTATGGAGGCTTCTACCCTAAGCTTCTCCTCCCTAGCTTTGATAAGAGCATTAGTGATATGCTCCGTGAAGGCAAGATTAAGTGTGCTGGTGTGGGGATCTCTAGACATCTTGTGAAGAAAACCAATAACTTCAGAAAGGGTGCAATTATCAAAATTAAGGTCACTACTATCAAGTAAAGTGGTAGTGGTGTCCTTTAGGCTCACTTGTTTGGTAGCTTCTATGGTCATAGGAGTTTCTTCTTCTACGGTTGAGGTCATAGCATCACCATTAATAGGTCCAATGGGACTAGGAGTGCATTGGGTGCTAAGAGTTTGGATATCCTCAACAACTTGAATAGTAGCAACAGTGTGGTGGGTAGGAAGGCTCTTAATTCTATCTTCTTCCTCCTTTTCTCTAGCCCATCTCTTTTTAAGTTTAGCCATCATCCTAATGTTTTCATTAATTTGCACTTGAATAGCATTCATTGGAGTGGTCTTCCTCTCCTCAAGAGGAGAAGTTCTAATTTTAAGCAACTCTACCTCATGGGCTAAATTGTCTACCTTCGAAGAGAGATTATCTAGTTTGTCTAGTTTTTCTTATACACTCTTATTGAAGGCCTTTTGGGTAGTGATGAAGTCTTTAAGTATAATCTCTAGTTCAGAAGTGGAGTTCTTGGTGCTAGGATAAGTATTGTTGTTCCCATAGGAATTAGAGGGGAACGGTCTAGGGTTGCTACCAAAATTACTCCTATAAGCATTGTTATTGAAATTGTTTCTAGAGATAAAGTTCACATCTACTTGATCTTGAGCAATCAAAGAATTTAAAGGAACATCATGAGGATCAATAGAAGATTTCTTGGAAAGTAGAGACATGATCAAGTCAACTTTTTCATTTAGGGAGGAAATCTCCTCGACAGAGTTTACCTTCCTACCTGTTGGAGTGCGTTCGGTGTGCCATTGGGAATAATTGGTCATCATCTCGTCGAGAAGCTTCGTGGCAGCACCAAGTGTAGTTGACATAAAGGTTCCTCCCGCGGCCGAATCTAACAAGTTCCGCAAGGTAAAGTTCAAGCCTGCATAAAAAGTTTGGATAACCATCCAAGTAGTCAAACCATGAGTAGGGCAGTTCTTGACAAGAGATTTCATGTGTTCCCAAGCTTGGGCAACGTGTTCATTATCCAATTGTTTAAAATTCATTATGTTACTCCTTAATTGGATAATTTTAGCAGGGGGATAGTACTTCCCAATAAAGGCATCCTTGCACTTGTCCCAAGAATCTATACTATTCCTAGGCAAGGATTGAAACTAGATTTTAGCTCCTCCTCTCAAGGAGAAAGGAAAAAGCTTAAGCTTAACAATATCACCATCTACTTCTTTGTACTTTTGCATATCACAGAGCTCAACAAAATTATTTAAGTGCAAAGCAGCATCATCTCCAGCACCGGAGAATTGATCTTTCATAACTAGGTTCAGCAAAGCAGGTTTAATCTCATAAGAAGGTGCTGAAGTGGCAGGTGTAGCAATAGGCGTGCAGATAAAGTCACTGTTGTTATGACTAGTGAAGTCACACAACTTGGTGTTCTCGGTGGAACCCATAGCAGCAACAAGCAAGATAACTATTTTTGTGATTTTTGGTAAGGGACACTAAAGCAAAAAACTGAAAGGTAAACTAACAAGACTAAAAAGCAAAGATAAAAGATAGCGTGCAACTCCCCTATCTTGAAGAGTGGAGTCCCCGGCAACGGCGCCAGAAAATTGCTTGATGGCTTCTCGCCCCTCGTTGGTTACCCCATGTGGAAGGTTGAGATGTAGCGTAGCGGCAAATTTCCCTTGGCAAAGATACCAAGGATCGAATCCCGTGAGACTCCGAGGGTCGACAAGTAGGTGTCAACGGCGCCAGAAACTTAGCGGTTGACGGAACCTGCACACAGATACAGATAACTTTGCTCCCAACGAGTACAGAGAGGTTGTCAATCCCTCCGGCGTTGTTGTTTACAAAGGATCAAACACAAGAGATAATAATGATAGCTATGACTGCAACTAGGAAATAAAAACAGGAAGTAAATAGAAGGTGCGATCAACGGTGGTAATATGGACCGGGGTCCCATGATGTTCACTAGTGATGTCTCTCTCCCAAAAGATGATAAAACAGCAAAGCGAGGTAAACAAATTACAGCTGGGCAATTGACAGGATTATGTGCGCAAACCAATGCTAACTATGCTGCAAAGAAAGGTAGAGGCTCAAAAGCATGGGCGGTACGCCAAGGCAAGTAGACCGAAATCCATCTGCATCTACTACTAATCATCCACCTTGAGATATCTATCTAGAACATCTCGCTGGTATTAAGTTGCGAATCCCACCCAAAGTGTAAACTCAAAGCAACAGACAACTGCATTAAAAGAACTTTGCGTAAAGTAAACAATCCTTGCACCCGCAAGTACAAGCACTATTGTTTCTCCCTTGTGGCAACAACACATCCCCTAGACTCATGTTTCTGTCACTCAAGCTAGTCATCAGGGGGCATGAACCCACAATCAAGCATAACACTCCCTCTTGGAGTTACTACCTACTACTTGGCCAAAGCAATAAACAGCAACGGAGAACATGCAAGAATTACTCAAGAACAAAGATATAAAAGAGGTGAATCAAATATATTACTCAAACACAATCTGAACATAGTCTCATAATCCATCAGATCCCAGCAAACTCAGCAAAGCAACAGCAGAAAGATTACATATGTTCCTCGATCATGTAGGGCAGCTCACGAGGTATAAACCATGAAGAGCAAAGAGGGGAGGAGAACATCACATAGCTACTGATCATGGACCCATGGTCCAAGGTGGACTACTCACGACTCATCCGGGAAGCGTCCATGGTGGTGGAGAAGCTCCCGGTGGTGGTTCTCCCCTCCGGCAGGGTGCCGGGAAGAGTTCTCCTGATGCTCCCGATCTTGGAAGCGCTGCGGCGGCGGAACAGAGGCGAGATCGCGAAAAAGGGTTCTGTCCTCGAGGGTTTCAGGACGAGAGGGATATATAGGGAAGGGGGGCAGCCAGAGGCGGAGCAGGGGCCCCAGGCGCCCCCCTGGCGCGGCCAGGGGTGGGGCCGCGCCAGGTGGCCGTCTGGGCCTCCCCTGGCTCCCCTCTGGCCCATCTTTGGTTCTTCGCAAAGCTTCCTGTACGCTGATTTTTCCTATATTTTTCCTGGAATTTTTGGAGCATTTTTAATATGGGGGAAACCTGAAATAGAAAAACAGCAGAAAACAGGAACTGGCACTGTTGTGCACTGAGTTAATAGGTTAGTCCAAATATGATCAAAATTGTATGGAAGTGCATCAATATCATAGCAATATCACACAAAAGAAGCATGGAGCAAGCAGAAATTATATATACGTTTTGGACGTATCACTTGGGAGCAAGAATTATATATGCTACAGCAACCCAAATAAGCATGTGAGGGCATGGATGGATAGACAACAACATATACAACAAGGAATGATCAATGGCCACCCCAAAACTATCATGGATTTGCCTAGGACAACAAGCAAACATAGCATCAGGATATTACAGATTCCAGACTTAGTGAAATTTCACTAAGTGTTAAAACAGTAACATTATCATGGCATGTTTGTGAGCATGTTTAAGTCATCTCAAGGCCTAACATGGCAAGTGGTTTGCACCATAGCAAGGAAAACATGATGGGGAATCTAAAACATATGAACATGTGACATGAGGACAAACATATCAATAGCAACGAGCTCCTCAACTAGGCATCTCGTAACAAGTTACAAAACCTAACAGCCACATGCACTTTTGCAACAGAGATAAACATGGCAATATGAACTCTAACATGCATGCTACAGCAACCAACATGTAGAGCATCTCATGATGAACATTTGGACATATCATTTGCCTCATTTGGATAAACATGCACCAAGTTAACACATCTCAAACATGGCAAGAAAACAACTAATAGCAGCAGTTTATATCATATAGCACTCTTGTCATGAAGATTAAGACATCTAGATGGACTCAAACAAGCATGACACGATGGAACAAAACATAGTACACATCACCATGATCATTTTGACATATCATATGCACAAAACGGACAAGCACAGAAAAAGTTATTGCCATCACAAGAATGCATCAGACAACTAAAATGCAAGATCTAGGACTTCGTAAAAACAAGGGTCAACCGCACTGGTCAATGCGGGCGTGGGTCAACGGGTCGGCGCGGAGCAGGTTCACGGGTCGCGGGATCCGTACCCGTTAGGGTTTTGAACCCGGGCGGCTCTGGATCCCTCGATCTGGATCGGGCAGCTCTGGATCTTCGACGCGCCGGCGGCGAGCTTCGGTCGGCCGACGGGGAAGCGGTGGCCGGCGCGGTGGCGTCGCCCGACGGGGCGAGGTGGCCGGCGAGGGGTACCAGGCGGCGGAGGAAAGGCGACGAGGCTTGAGGCTCCGGGGCGGCGGAGTGCAGCCGGCGGCGAGCTGCGGGTCGGCGGCCGGGGCGCCGGGCGCGGAGGCGACGGGCGCTGGCGGCGGGGAGGCGAGACGGGCCGGGAAGGGCCCGATCCAGGCTGTCGGGCCCGGCGGCGCGACGCGGCGACGGAGGACACGTGGCGGACTCTCACTGGCGCGGAGGTCGGCTAGACGTGTCCGGGGACGTACGGACACGTCCGGTGGCTGCGGGAGGAGAAAAATTAGGGTTTTGGACCCGAAAATGGAGGGGGTGGACGTTTTTATAGGCACAAGGAGCTAGGAGACTCCAAATGGGGAGCGGTTTTCGGCCACGCGATCACAATTCGACAACCGAGATGATGGGGAGGGTTGTGCTGGGTTGGTGGGCTGTTGTTGTAATGCCCAGGATGGGACTATACCTCCTACATGTCGAGGCACGACTTAAAGGTATAAGCCCATTCTGGAATGATCGCAAGTTCGGTATCTTTGCACATCTCATGTAAAAATAGGGATGGAAGGGAAAAAGATAGTTGGCTTACAGTCGCCATGTCAGACAAATCATTACATAGCCAAACATCATTCAAATAACAACACAACCCGTCTACGGGTGAAGATCCAAATGAAAGATACCAAACATACATAAAACCACAGGTCTGAATCGCCCCTAGTAGAAACCACAACTGATCGTCGGGATAGTGCACATAGTAACGGCTACGGTCCTCGTCGTACTCATAGTAACGGCTAAGCATGTCAAACATAACCCCACCGTGTTCACTTTCCGAACCCCTTTCGGAAAATGACAGTCACGGTACTCACGCTGGTAGTGTGTTCTGAACATGGTGTCAAGTTTTCTACAACCGGATATTAACAAATTCCCATCTGCCACATAACCGCGGGCACGGCTTTCGAAAGTTCAAAACCCTGCAGGGGTGTTCCAACTTGGCCCATGACAAGCCCACGATCCGCGGAGTCGCAACTCCAAGGTGGGAAGGCCCGAGTATCCTCGGAATCCCGTGCTCAAGATATTCCGACTAAGGTAAGACTAATCCAGCAAATCATCCCGGCGTGCCGACACCCTGATAGTAGCCGCGCGTATCTCGTCTCAGGCCACGACCGGATAAGTCATCCTACAGGTTTTTACCAGACCTCGAGTTTCCTTGAGGTGGCCCCGCAGTCTGCTCATTTCGGACCAACACTCATGTGGATCACTGGCCCGGGGTTGTTGATTAATAAGAGGGTTAATTACTCCCTATGCAAGCTTTTAGTTATTAGGCAAATAGTACCAATGTTGGGACTTGCTGGAAAAGACTTAGCGATAAGTGGTTTATCGAGGGGGTCCCATAACCCCAACCGTGTGAGGAACGCAAAATCAAGGAACATAACACCGGTTTATACGGTTCCTAGGGCGGCATGAGTGGAACAAATCACCAAGCAAAAGGCTTAGCCTTCCACCCATTACCAATATATAGATGATTTCATTTATGAGTTAATATAGTGGGATATCCCAACAAGCTTCAACAAGAAGCAAGAAACTTCAAGTCTTCTCCTGCAACTAGCAATGCTATAAGAGGGGCTGAGCGAAGCTTACTTAGCCAATCAAAGGTTTGCATAGGTAGGGTGGTTAGACAGATTCATGGTTACAATAGGAGGCTGACAGGAAAACATGGGCATCGAGGCAATAAGCTAAGAGCGAGACTTCTAGCAATAGGCAAAGATAGTAATGATATCTGGGTCAGGTCATCTTGCCTGTCGAGTCGTCGATGGGATCGTAAGAGGGCTCCTCGTTCTCAACCTCGGTAGTAACCTCGTTCTCGTACTCGTTCTCGGCTTCCGGCTCTACTCAACACAAAACACACGAGACGAAAAATCAAACAAGATGCAATGCGCAGACCACAGGATGCATGGCTGATGCACGAAGGAAGCACTGTAGATGCACTTAGGATGCACAGAAAGACAACATAGGAAACACAGAGATACAGCACAAGGAACATGACAAGATGCATCAAGCAAGATACTTCAAAACATGTTAACAAGAGGATATTATGAATCTACATGCAAAAACACAGAAGTTTCATATAGGACTTGCTCAAAACGGAGCAACGGGATAAAAGATACACCCGAAACAAGAACAAGCAAAGCTGAAAAATAACAGCCACATAGCAACTTCGGAGCAAGAAATATATATTCTACAGCACTCAAACATGGTGACAACAAGCATGGACATGAAGTAGACATATCCTACAGCAAACAATTTCATTGGAGCATCTCCATAGGAGGCATGGATCAATAGCAACAAGCTAAAACATTTTGAACATGACAACAAAATCCTGACAGCAGTAATTTATAGCAACTTGGGAGGAAGAGTTAAATATGCTACAGCCACCCAAAAGAGCATGTGAGGACATGAATGGATAGCCAACAACATATACAACAAGGAATCATCAATAGTCACCCCAAAACTATCATGGATTTGCCTAGAACAACAAGCAAACATAGCATCCGGATATTACAGATTCCAGACTTGGTGAAATTTCAATAAGTGGTAAAACAGCAGTATTATCATGGCATGTTTGTGAGCAAGTTTAAGTCACCTCAAAGCATAACATGGCAAGTGGTTTGCACCACAGCAAAGTACACATGATGGGGAGTCCAAAACATATAAGCATGCATCATGGGGACAACCACATCAATAGCAACGAGCTCCTCAACTAGGCATCTCGTGACAAGTTTAACAACCTAACAGCCATAAGCACTTTTGCAAAGGAGATTAACATGGCAATATGAAATCTATCATGCAAGCTAAAGCAACCAACATGTAGAGCATCTCATGATGAACATGTGGACATATCATTTGCTTCATTTGGATAAACATGCATCAAGTTATCACATCTCAAACATGGCATGAAAACAACTAATAGCAGCAGTTTATATCATATAGCACTCTTGTCATGAAGATTAAGACATCTAGATAACCTCAAACAATGCATGGCACAATGGAACAAAACATAGTACAAGTCACCACGATCATTTTGACATATCATATGCACAAAACGGACATGCACAGTAAAAGATATCCTCATCACAAAAATGCATCAAACACTGAAATCTAAAGACTTAGAAGGAAAAACGAGGTCAACCTCCGGGTCAAATGGGCGCGGCCGGATCGGGTCGGTCAAACAGGCGGCCGGGTCAACGGGTCTGCACCGGGTCGCGGGCCCGCGATCCGCTAGGGTTCCACCCGCCCGATCGGATCTGAGGCGCTGGATCGCTCGATCCCTCGAGCGGCTCCCTCGAGCCGGCGGCGGGAGGTCGGAGCAGCGGGGCGGCGCCCTCGCCCGGCGGGCGGCGGCTCCGGCCGGAGGGCCCGGCGGCGGCGAGGTGGTAGGCCGGCGGGGTCTTGCGGCGAGGGGCCGAGGCAGCGGCGCACGAGCTGGCGGCGGAGGTCGGCGAGGGGGGGAGCTCCTGGCGCGGCGCGGAGAAGGTGGCCAGCGGCGACGGGCGGAGGAGAGGCGAGGTCCAGCCGGCGGCGAGAGGAAGAAGACGGAGGGCGCGGCTCGGCCCAGATCTGCGCGGCGGCGGGCCGGCGCTAGGCCCCGCGGGCCCACGCGGCGGGGTGGAAGCACTACGCGGCGGGGTCGGAAGCACCGAGCGGCGGCGGTGGAAGCACGGACGGCGGTCAGTGGAAACACTATGCGGCGGAGGTGGAAACACTAGGGTTTTGGACGCAAAATTGGAGGGGATTGGACGTTTATATAGGCACAAGGAGCTAGGGTAGTCCAAATGAGGAGAGGTTTTCGGCCACGAGATCACAATTGAACGGCCTAGATGATGGGAAGGGTTTGAGCTGGGTTGGTGGGCTGTTGGAGGGGGTCTTGGGCCTCAAAGAGGAGGTACTCTTAGCCCACGAGGATAACTGTTGGAGCAGCAAACAAACTCCAAACGCGACGCAACTTGACAGGCGGGTTACGCGTATCAAAACAACATCGCACGACAAGTCTCACGCCACTCCGGAAATGTTACACGGCCAAACGCAAAAGAAGGACTCGGGGAAGCCACGGGCATGTGTGACAGCGTCGGAACTCGAAACGGACAACGGGAAGGAACAAGTGGGACCGGATGCAAACGACACACAAATGCAATGCAATGCACATGACAACATGACATGGATGAAAAGCACACACGCACACGACAAAACGACGAAAACCAGAAAAGACAAAGAACCCGGAATGGAACTGATGGAGCCAAAGTTATATATTGCCAAAAAGAGAAAGTATTACATCCGGGGCATTACAGTTGTGGAGGGGGTCTTGGGCCTCAAAGAAGAGGTTCTTTTAACCCACTAGGTTAACCGTTGGAGTACCAAACGAACTCCAAACGCGACGAAACTTGACAGGCGGCCTACACGTACCAAAACAGCATCGCACAACAAGTCTCACGCCATTCTGGAAACGTTACACGGCCACACGCAAAAGAAGGACTCGGGGTTGCCACAGGCACGTGTGGGAGCGTGGGAACTCAAAATGGACAACGGGAAGAGACGAGTGGGGCCGGATGCAAGTGACAACACAAATGCAACGCAATGCACATGACAACATGACATGGATGAAATGCACACACGCGCACGACAAAACGAAAAACCCGAAAAGACGAAGAACCCGGAATGGAACTGATGAAGCCAAAGTTTATATATTGCCATATAGGGAAAGTGTTACATCCGGGGCATTGCAATCTTCAAACTGGATTGATAACTGTTGTTGTAAGAGTACTCCGCATAAGGCAAATTGTCGTCCCAACTAGATCCATAATCTAGCGCACAAGCTCTCAGCCTATCCTCCAAAATCTGATTGACTCTCTCAGTCTGTCCATCTGTCTGCGGGTGAAAAGCTGTGCTAAACTCTAGCCTGGTACCCAAAGTTTCGTGTAACTGATTCCAGAACTTTGAGGTAAATTGGGTTCCTCTATCTGATACGATGCTCCTCGGAACTCCGTGCAGGCATACGATTCTGGTCATGTATATCTTTGCCAACTTCGCACTGGTATAAGTAGTCTTTACTGGGATGAAATGAGCTACCTTTGTCAAGCGATCGACTACAACCCAAATCGAGTCATATCCCGAACGAGTTATGGGTAATCCCATAATAAAATCCATGCCTAGCTTATCCCACTTCCATTCGGGTATTGGCAATGGTTGTAACAATCCTGCCGGCTTCTGATGTTCTGCCTTCACTCTCTGACATACATCACAAATGGCCACATACTCTGCAATGTCCTTCTTCATACCGGTCCACCAGAAGATATCCGTCAAGTCCAAGTACATCTTGGTATTTCCTTGGTGAATCGAGTATGGTGAATCATGGGCCTCCTGCAGAAACAACTTCCTGATCCCTGGGTCGTTAGGCACATATATGCGGTCCTCAAACCATAGGGTGTCGTGCTCATCCTCACGAAATCCTTTAACCTTTCCTTTGCTCATCCTCTCCTTTATAGAGGCAACCTCCTCGTCAGTTTTCTGAGCTTCTCTGATTTTATCCATCAGGGTAGACTGAATCTCCAGTGTTGCTACATAGCCTCTCGGAACTATCTCCAAACATAGTTCTCGTAAGTCCTCGGCTAACTCTTTTGGTAAATCCTCCGTCATTAGTGTATTGGCATGGCTCTTACAGCTTAGCGCATCGTCTACCACGTTAGCCTTTCCGGGATGATAATGCAATCTCATGTCATAATCCTTAATGAGTTCCAGCCATCTCCTTAGCATGAGATTCAGCTCCTTCTGAGTGAATATATACTTCAAACTCTTGTGATCCGTATATACTTCACGGTGGTTTCCAATGAGGAAATGTCTCCACGTCTCCAATGCATGCACTACGGCTGCTAATTCCAAATCATGAGTGGCATAGTTAAACTCATGAGGTTTCAGTTGTCGTGAAGCATACGAAACAACTCTTCCTTCCTGCATAAGAACTGCTCCAAGTCCTCAACGTGAAGCGTTAGAGTACACCTCATAGTCCTTATGTTGATCTGGCATAATCAACACGGGTGATGAGACCAAACATTTCTTTAATTCCTGGAAACTGACCTCACACGCTTCTGTCCAATTGAACTTGGTATCCTTCTTTAACAATTCCGTCATAGGCTTTGCAATCCTCGAGAAATTCTCAATAAATCTCCGGTAGTATCCTGCAAGTCCAAGAAAGCTCCGGATCTCTCCAACTGTTGTCGGTGCTTCCCAATTTGTCACAGTGTCCACCTTGGCGGGATCTACTGCTATTCCTTCTCCGGATATAACGTGTCCGAGGAATCCAACTTCCTTCAACCAAAACTCGCATTTGCTAAACTTGGCGTACAACTGATGTTCTCTGAGCTTCTCCAATACCAAACGCAAATGCTCTGCATGTTCTTCTTCATCCTTTGAGAAGATCAATATATCATCTATGAACACCACAACGAACTTATCCTAAAACTCCATAAACACCTTGTTCATCAGGTTCATAAAGTATGCTGGTGCGTTAGTCAGACCAAAAGACATAACGGTATACTCGTACAACCCATACCTGGTGGTAAAGGCCGTCTTAGGTATATCCTGCTCTCGAATCTTCAATTGATGGTACCCTGATCGCAGATTGATCTTGGAAAATACCTTAGCTCCTTGCAATCTATCGAACAGATCATTGATCATCGGTAATGGATACTTGTTCTTGATTGTTACTTCATTCAATCCTCGATAATCAACAACCATTCTTAACGATCCGTCCTTCTTCTCCACTAGAAGTACTGGCGACCCCCAAGGCGAAGAACTTGGGCGTATGTAACCTTTATCTAGTAACTCCTTAATATGTTTCTTAATCTCCTCCAAATCCTTTGCGGGCATCCTATATGGTCTCTTAGAAATTGGCCCTGTGCCTGGCAAAAGCTCGATCAAAAACTCAATATCTCTATCTGGTGGCATGCCTGGCAGTTCCTCTGGAAATACGTCAGTGAAATCTTTCACCACTGGTACTTCCTCCTGAACAACTCCTGATAAGGAATTTACTTTGTTCCTTTTCGGCGCATGCCGGGATACATACTTGATCCTTCTTCCTTCCGGCGTAGTAAGCAAAATGGACTTACTGGCGCATTCAATGTTCCCTTCGTACTTAGATAACCAATACATGCCTAATATCACATCCAATCCTTGAGATTCCAATACTATTAGGTCCGAAGGGAATGTGTAGTTACCAATCCTTAATGGCAACTGATCACACCATAGTTTAGCCATATACTCTGCTCCAGGTGAGGTTACTAACATGGGTGACCTAAGGGCTTGGGTTGGCAGCTTATACTTATCCACAAATCCCCTTGAAATGTATGAATGCGTTGCACCAGTATCAAAAAGAACGAGTGCAGTAAAGGACTTAACTAAAAACTTACCTATTACTGCATCTGGCTGAGCTTCAACCTCCTCCACGCTAACGTGGTTCACTTGTCCCCTATTAAAAGGGTTCAGCTTCTTTCCAGAGCTTACATTGCCATTTCCATTCTGGGCTTCTGGATATTCATTAGTGTAATGTCCCGTATTCTGGCACTTAAAGCAAGTGACTTGACTCAGGTCTCGCTTGGCTGGTGTTGTTGGGTTGGTGCGGTTCTGTCTGTTGCTTCCTCCATTCCCATTAACATTCTTGGAGCCATTATGATTGTGCGAGCTACCTCCTCCATGGGTATGTTGAAAGTGTCCTACCGTTTTAGGGTAAAACGTGGCTTCTGTTGAGCTCCAGAATTGTACTTTCCTTGTCCATACTTCCTCTTGCGACTTTCAATCTGTTGATGCTTCCCTTCAATCATTAGAGCTCGATCAACCAGTTCTTGGTAGTTGTTGAAGCTTGCTACCATCAACTGTACGCTCATCTCATCATTCAGTCCTTCCATAAATCTTTCTTGCTTAGCGGCATCTGTGGCCACATCATCTGGGGCATAACGGGATAAAGTACTAAACTCATCTACGTACTGAGCCACAGTACGATTGCCTTGGCGCAAGTTGCGAAACTCCCGCTTCTTCATGCTCATAGCTCCAGTTGAGACATGGGTGGTACGAAAATCTTGTTGAAACTGATCCCAAGTAACATTGGCTATGGGAAAAGTGGTTGTGTAATTCTCCCACCACGCTGCGGCTGGTCCAGACAACTGATGTGCGGCAAAACGCACCTTCTCAGCATCCGAGTAGTTAGCAGTGGTCAAATCCCTTCCAATCTTGCGCAGCCAGTCATCAGCGACTATTGGTTCAATTCTACTAGCAAACACCGGTGGTTGTAACCTTAAGAAATGGGTCAGGTTATCCACGGGTGGTGGTGGTGGAGGGTTGTTGTTGTTCTGGTTGTTCTAAGTGTTCTGGACAAGAAGTTGCATCAAAGTGTTCTGCTGCTGGATCAACTGAGTGAGCTCAGGGGGAAACTCAAATCCGGGCTCACGTCTTGGAGGCATCTGATGGGTGTAGAGGGAAGAGATTAGAATAGAAAGAGGTCTAAGGGAAAATCACTACCCAAATGCACATGAGACAAACACACACATATCACACCAATATCAATTCAAAACAAGGGCTTACACGGATCTAACGTTACAAAGGTGCTCTAAGTCTACTAAATGGGAAAAACTACTAGTCATAGGAAGGTCTTCTAGAAATTTTGATCGGCAGGGGATTCCATGATGTCAGCTCCAGCTTCATCTTCATAGTCCTCATCATAGCTATCATCGGGGTCTGAGTCTGTGTCGTCAAGGATGATGTAGTCTTCAGGGCATATCTCCTTGGGTTCTTATTCCTCTTCTTCCCCTCCTGGTGCTGGATATCCCATGAATACTCCTAGCTTTCGTGTCAAATCATCATTCTTCTCCACAAGTATTAACATCTCCTCCTCGTATCCGTCGCATGTTGACTTGAGTTCCTCCTCTAACTCCAAGTTTCTGGTTAGTGCTTTCTTCAAGTCGATCATCCCTGCACACATCTAGTGCTCCTGGCGACGAATGTGCTGGTTTAACTCTTGAATGAACGCGGCAATGGACCTGTCCTTCCGGGTGTTGATCATATCCCACCGTTTATCTCGACGTCCACAAATCTGGTAGATAGTGTCCTTTAGCTCCTGCTTGTAGATTTCTCCAATCCTTCCCATAGTGATGTGGGCTGCCATGCTCCTGCCTAGGCTCCATGTAGGCGCATTAAAGGAAAAATCTATGGGTGCGGTGACGGGCATGAACGTCCTTCCCGGAACTTGAGCTTGAATCAACCAGCGCTCCTCTTCAGGTAAAGTGGCATTGTAGATTCCGGTGAAACTAGGTAGTCCGATGTTTAGATATCTTGTGACTTCCTTTAGGTATCGTCCAAATGGTGTATCTTCATCAGGTTGCGTGAACTTGTTCTTTGCATCCGCCATCCTAAAAGAGTAGAAAAAATGAGGAGTCAGAAATGAGAAGAGTGAATAGTGCTCTAGGGTTTTAGCTTAGTGGTCGTGTCCTACAATCAGCGTGTGCTCTGATACCATCTTGTAGCGACCAGACCTCAAACAGTCTGATCTTTGTGCATCAGTGTCATCCCTGGATCAGTAATGCTGACACGCACAGTACTTCAAGGATTTATAACAGAGTGGTAATCACACACTTATTACATCGATAGTTCCAACGATGAACTTATTACAATAAAAATGGTTTAAGGCCATCTAATGACGATAACAGCGGAAGACTTGGAAGATAAGTGAGTCCATCAACTCCAACGGCATCACTGAGTATAGAACCACGACCTAAGAGGCACCTTACTCGTCGTCTGAAAAGTCTGCAACATGAACGTTGCAGCCCGAAAATGGGTCAGCGCATGGAATATGCTGGCAAAGTAACACATAGAGAGTAACGAAAGTAAAGCTATACTATATGCAATATGGCTGGTGGAAAGCTCTATGGTTACAGTTTTTGCGTAAAGCCAATTTTTCCCTACTGCAAAGGAATAGATTTTAATTAACTATCATGGTAGTTGAAACATCATTGAGAAGGTTCACCCAACTCAATCCCAATTAAAGTAAACATTAACCCAACAATATTAATTAAAGTAACATGATGAGATTCACATGATAATCCAAGTACTAGATACTCAAGACGTCCATAACCGGGGACACGGCTAATCATGATCAGTTTGTACACTCTGCAGAGGTTTGTGCACTTTTCCCCACAAGACTCGATCTCCTCCGTTGGGATTCTCGCACTACATGTTGTTTGAGAAACGGATGACCGAGACATAGTCTTTCAGAAGCACTAGCACCTTACGAACGGGTGGACCGTACCAACCTACATCCCCTACATATGCTAGTCCACCACTGTAAGAGTTCGCACAACTTAGTCAACTATGCTAGAGCCCATAATAGCTTGTGGCTGCACACGGAAGTTTCTAGTATGAATAATCTCATGATCCCTTTGGTCCTGGGTGGCGGTCCATAAAGAAAACAGGCAATCGCTGGAATACCCAGGTGCCTCAATCCACCCATATGTGTATTTAAGTTGCCACCTTAAGTTGAACCATTAATTAAATAATCTCACATCTGTCATGGATACACTCACCCATTCCACGTCTACGAGCATAGCATAACCTAATAGCAAACGTAGAAGTAACTCCCAAGGGTTTGAAAATAATGCAGGTAATAGGTACTACCTCATCTACTTCCCAGTCCCACTTGTTATTAGAACCTACTCATGCAATGTGTTTGAGGATAATACTAATGCAATGAAAACTGGGTATTGGAAGTATGATCAAAGTGTTACTTGCCTTGCTGATGATCCGCAAAACCTAGAGATTCAAAGTAGCAAGCAGCGCACTCCGGGTACTCTATCGCAAACAAACAAGCACACAATAAGTACTTAACTAATGCACGGGTAAAACTCAAATAAGAGATCTAACCAGAAAGTTCAACTTAAGAACTCCGGTTTACAAAAGAAACAAACCAAACGAAACAACGAAAGTCAAACGGCGAAAGAGAAACAACTACCGTACCAATCTGGACCTAAGTCCAAATTTAACAGAGGCAAACGCTTGGGTGACTAGGTTAAACGGAAAGAGGGTTTCGAGACGAAACTCCAGGCGCTTGAATCGCCTGATTCCGATAAACGAGCAAAAAGATAAACTAGAACGAAGATCGATCAGAAATCGCGATCAGAAAAATAACTACGAAAAGAAAACTAAAACAGCTTAACGAATGGACGTTCGTCAGCTGAGACTAAACGAAGAACTCGTTCGTTAAAACGAACGAACGGGTGAACGCTCGCTAAACAACTAAACCGAGAAAATAAAAAAATCGATCTAACTAAAAAAACGAACTAGGGTTCTAAAAAAAACGGGCGGTTTACTACCAAAACCGGCGGCGGCGCGGCTACCTAGTCGGGTCCGGCGGGAGGGCGTCGGCGGCTGGCGGTGGCAGGCGGCGGCGCCTGCTGTTGCGGCAAGCGGCGGCGGCGGCGGGGTGGTGCTGCGGCGGCGGTGTGGCTGCGGCGGCGGCGGTGTGCTGCGGCGGCGGCGGTGTGCGGCAAGGCGAGGCGAGGCGAGAAGGGGCGGGGCGACGATATATATAGAGGGGGGTTGTTGCTTGGGGGAGGGAGCAAGCAACCGGCGGCGGCGGCGGAGTCCGCCTCGGGCACAGGCGGCGCGGCACGGGGAAGGCGGCGGCGACGCCGCGGGCCTGGCTCGGCTGGGCCTTCGGCCCAGTCGGGCTCGGGTCTCCTATTTTTTTTTATTTTTTTTAAACGCCGAAGCTACGAAAAAAAACTAGAAAATAAAATAAAAATCTAAAATTGCCAAAACAAATTTTCACCGTCTAAATAGAATATTTAGAACAAGATGAACATTTTTTGGCACTAAATGCATTTTTGAAAACATGCAATTTTTCCTAATTCAAGTAAAACTCCAAAGGAAACTTATTTGATTTTTTTATTAAATCCTCAGTATTTCTTTATTTTTGGGAGAGTCATTTTACTCCCTATCTCATATTTTCATAATAGAAATACTTGAAGATAAAATAAATAAAATCAAAGATCCTATTTTCAAAATTTGAGAAACCTCAAATATGAAAATATCGAAATCCCCAACTCTCTCCGAGGGTCCTTGAGTTGCGTAGGATTTACTTGGATCCACCAAAAGCAAGAAAATATGATATGCATGATGATCTAATGTATAACATTCCAAATTGGAAATTTGGGATGTTACAACACAATGCGGGAGACAGAACTGCACACAAGGTATTGCAATCTAGTTTTTATTGTCCTACTCTCTTCAAGGATGCCCCTAAGTTTGTCTTATCATGTGATGAATGTCAAAGAATCGGTTATATTAGTAGATGTCAAGAAATGCCTATGAACTATTCACTTGTTATTGAACCATTTGATGTTTGGGGCTTTGATTATATGGGACCTTTTCCTTCCTCTAATGGGTACACACATATTTTAGTCGCTGTTGATTACGTTACTAAGTGGGTAGAAGCTATTCCAACTAGTAGTGCTGATCATAACACCTCTATTAAGATGCTTAAAGAAGTTATATTTCCGAGGTTTGGAGTCCCTAGATATCTAATGACTGATGGTGGTTCACACTTTATTCATGGTGCTTTCCGTAAGATGCTTGCTAAATATGATGTCAACCACAGAATTGCATCACCTTATCACCCACAGACTAGTGGTCAAGTTGAATTAAGTAATAGGGAGTTGAAATTAATCTTGCAAAAGACAGTTAATAGGTCTAGAAAGAATTGGTCCAAGAAACTAGATGATGCACTATGGGCCTATAGAACTGCATACAAAAATCCTATGGGTATGTCTCCATATAATATAGTATATGGAAAAGCTTGTCACTTACCTCTTGAGCTAGAACATAAGGCATAGTGGGTTATCAAAGAGCTCAATTATGATTTCAAACTTGCCGATGAAAAGAGGCTATTTGATATTAGCTGTCTTGATGAATGGAGAACCCAGGCCTACAAGAATGCCAAGCTATTTAAAGAAAAAGTTAAAAGATGACATGACAAAAGGATACAAAAGCGTGAGTTTAACGTAGGTGATTATGTTTTGCTATACAACTCTCGTTTAAGATTTTTTGCAGGAAAACTTCTCTCTAAGTGGGAAGGACCTTACTTTATCGAGGAGGTCTATCGTTCCGGTGCCAAAAAAATCAACAACTTCGAAGGCACAAATCCGAAGGTGGTGAATGGTCAAAGGATCAAGCATTATATCTCAGGTAATCCTATAAATGTTGAAACTAATATTATTGAAACCATAACCCCGGAGGAATACATAAGGGACACTTTCCAGAACGATTCAGCCTCCGAAAAGGAAGAGGTACGTGATACGGTAAGTAACCCGACTCCAAAATAGTTCTGGAGGCCTTTTTTCTCCGTTTTGGAATATTTGGAAAAATAGAAAAATAAACTGCAGTCCGGAGGAGACACGGAGCCTCCTCGAGGGTAGGGGGCGTGGCCCCCTTCCCAGGGTGCGCCCCCTGCCTCGAGGGCACCCCGTGTGTCCCCTGGACTCTGTTTTCTTATGGGTTACTCCTTTCATTCGGGAAAAATTCATTATATATACTCCCAAAGGTTTTGACCTCTGTATCACGCAGAATTCCTCTGTTTTCGTTTCGAGCTGTTGTTTTTGACAGTTCTAGATCATCATGGCGTCCTCCAACACCCCCAAGGACAAGTTCTTTGAGAAGGTCATCAAACCCTACCTTTCGGAGGTGCTGCACCACCCCAAAACCATGGAGTTGCATGAGGGGGTGTTGCACATCCGTGATGTTGAGGGGCCGAGAAGGACCGGAAGCGTGGAGACAAGACTCGAAGCAATGGAGCAACAAGTTTTCAAGTGCCAAGGTATGGTGGAACGAGGACTCGACGCCAACCACATGATGATCTCGGAGCTTGCCAACAACCTCAAGATGGACTCAAGGATCTTCGGGGAAGCCATCTCCAATCTTCAAGAGAAGATCGATCACCTCCAAGCCCAGATCTATGACCTGCAGAACCAAAACTGTGAGTATGAATATATATTCAAGAACATGAGTTTGGCTGCAGATTTGAGTATCCCAGAGACTCGATCATCCTTCTACGATGGTGAGCCCATGCTTTGGAAAACGAGCAACAAGCCTACATCAGCAACAACTCCATCATCACCAACCCCGAAGAAGGAGACATAATCATATGGGTATGGGCACTCCCCTTGGCAACTGTCAAGCTTGGGGGAGTGACCCCAGTATCGTATCACCATCACTCATATCTTTACCGTTTTACTTAGTTCGATCCTTTTGGTAGTATCTTGATCTATTAGAATAAAGTTAGCATGATCTAGTAGTGAGCTTTATCCTTTGTAATCGAGTTCGTGAGCTATATAATAAAGATTAGTGTTGAGTCAAGGGCTTGATTTCCTCACTTGGGTCATGATAAAAAGAAAGAAAACAAAAAGAGTATCAAAGAGATCATATCGATCTTATGGGAAGTAATGACTTCACATACAAGAGTATGATAAATAAAAGTTGTTGGGGGTGGCAAACATAGTTTTGGTCATCGTTGCAATTAATAAGAAGTAATAAAAGAAGAGGGGCTTCACATACAAATACACTATCTTGGACATCTTTTATGATTGTGAGAACTCATTAAAGTATGACATGCTAAAGAGTTGATGTTGGACAAGGAAGACAACATAATGGGTTATGTCTTCTTATATCCGAAATAAAGTATATTTTCATGGATCTTCCAACATGTTGAGCTTGCCTTTCTCCCTCATGCTAGCCAAAACTCCTTGCACTAAGTAGAGATACTACTTGTGCTTCCATATATCTTTAAACCCAGTTTTGCCATGAGAGTCCACCATACCTACCTATAGATCGAGAAAGATCCTTCCAAGTAAGTTGTCATGTTGTAAACTCGCTAAATATGTATGATTTATTAATGTGGGAGAAATTAGCTTTATACGAGCTTGTGATATGGAAGTAATAAAAGCGACGGAATACATAATAAAGGTCCTTATCACAAGTGGCAATATAAAGCGAAGATCTTCTATGCTAAGACTTTGTGCATCCAACCATAAAAACACATGACAACCTCTGCTTCCCTCTGCGAAGGGCCTATCATTTATTCTTGTCTTATAAGTGTCAAGGTGAAATCCACCTTTCCTTTTTCATTTTATCCTTTGGCAAGCACATTGTGTTGGAAAGATCCTGATATATATAACCACTTGGATGTAAGTTTTCATGATATATTACTGTTGACATTACCCTTGAGGTAAAAAGTTGGGTGGCAACACCATAAGCCCCTATCTTTCTCTGTGTCCGATTAAAACTCCATAAACATAAGTATTGCGTGAGTGTGAGAAATTGTTAAAGACTATATGATAGTTGAGTATGTAGGCTTGCTTAAAAGCTCTTATATTGACTCTTTCCGATATTACGATAAATTGCAATTGCTTCAATGACCGAGATCAAAGTTTGTTAGTTTCCAATTAAGTGTATGATGCCTACTTGATATTGTGGACGAATTGTTACCTTAGCATAATGACCATATGACTATATTTATATATGTTGCTGTTATGAGAATGATCATGATGCCCTCATGTCCATATTCTATTTTTATCGACACCTCTATCTCTAAACATGTGGACATATTTTTTGATATCGTCTTTCGCTTGAGGACAAGCGAGGTCTAAGCTTGGGGGAGTTGATACATCTATTTTGCATCATGATTATAAGTTGATATTTATTGCATTATGGGCTGTTCATACATGTTTTGTCACTATACTTATGCATTTTCCCTCTTGGCGTAAACCAATCTAAGGCTCCGGCAGAGCTGTTCTGCCGGGGATACGTCCCTCCGGGAGGGGGAAATCGTCACCGCCGTCATCACCAACAACTCTCCCATCTTGGGGAGAGCTATCTTCATCAACATCTTCACCAGCACCATCTCCTCTCAAACCCTAGTTCATCTCTTGTATCCAATCTTTGTATCCAAACCTCAGATTGGTATTTGTGGGTTGCTAGTAGTGTTGATTACTCCTTGTAGTTGATGCTAGGTTGTTTATTTGGTGGAAGATCATATGTTCAGATCCATTATGCATATTAATACCCCTCTGATCATGAACAATATTATGTCTTGTGAGTAGTTACTTTTGTTCCTGAGGACATGGGAGAAGTCTTGCTATTAGTAGTCATGTGAATTTGTTCTTCGTTCGATATTTTGATGAGATGTATGTTGTCTCTCCTCTAGTGGTGTCATGTGAACGTAGACTACATGACACTTCACCATTATTTGGGCCTAGAGGAAGGCATTGGGAAGTAATAAGTAGATGATGGGTTGCTAGAGTGACAGAAGCTTAAACCCTAGTTTATGTGTTGCTTTGTAAGGGGATTATTTGGATCCATATGTTTCAGGCTATGGTTAGGTTTACCTTAATACTTCTTTTGTAGTCGCGGATGCTTGCATTAGAGGTTAATCATAAGTGGGAGGCTTGTCCAAGTAAGGGCAGCACCCAAGCACCGGTCCACCCACATATCAAATTATCAAAGTACCGAACGTGAATCAGACTATCGTGATGAAAACTAGCTTGACGATAATTCCCATATGTCCTCGGGAGCGCTTTACCTTGCATAAGAGTTTGTCCAGGCTTGTCCTTTGCTATAAAAAGGATTGGCCCACCTTGCTGCACCTATTTACATTTACCGTTTGTCACTTGCTACCAATTATCTTATCACAAAACTATCTGTTACCTGTAATTTCAGTGCTTGCAGAAAATACCTTACTGAAAATTGCTTATCATTTCCTTCTGCTCCTCGTTGGGTTCGACACTCTTCTTACAGAAAGGACTATGATAGAACCCCTACACTTGTGGGTCATCAGGGCGCGCCCAGAGAGGGGGGCGCGCCCCCCATCCTCGTGGACAGCAGGTGGCCCCCTGGTGATCTTCTTTCGCCAGATATTTTTTATATTTTCTGAAACGGAGTCCTGAGAAGTTTCGGGGCTTTTTGAGTTGTGCGGAATATGTTTCCAGAGTTTGCTCCTTTTCCAGCCCAAAATTCCAGCTGCCGACATTCTCCCTCTTCATGTAAACCTTGTAAAATAATAGAGAAAAGGCATAAGTATTGTGACATAACGTGTAATAACAACCCATAATGCAATAAATATCAACATATAAACATGATGCAAAATGGACGTATCAGAGAGTGCGATGGTTAACTCCTACCAACCCTTCCCCTAGGAGCATGCGTTGAATACTTTGTTTTGATAACTCGTAGATTTTTGCAATAAGTATATGAGTTCTTTATGACTAATGTTGAGTCCATGGATTATATGCACTCTCACCCTTCCACCATTGCTAGCCTCTCTTGTACCGTGCAACTTTCGCCGGTACCATACACCCACCATATACCTTCCTCAAAACAGCCACCATACCTACCTATCATGGCATTTCCATATCCATTCCGAGATATATTGCCATGCAACTTTCCACCGTTCCGTTCATATGACACGCTTCATATTGTCATATTGCCATGCATGATCATGTAGTGGACATCGTATTTGTGCCAAGGCCACCATTCACAATTCATTCATACATGTCACTCTTGATTCATTGCACATCCCGGTACACCGTCGGAGGCCTTCACATAGAGTCATATTTTGTTCTAGCTTCGAGTTGTAATCTTTGAGTTGTAAGTAAATAAAAGTGTGATGATCTTCATTATTAGAGCATTGTCCCGTGTGAGGAAAAAGAAAAAAAGAAAGGCCAAATAAAAATGGCCCCAAAAAATAGATAGGGGGCTAATAAAAAAAGAGAAAAGCCCCCCCCCCCCAAAAAAAATGAGAGAAAAGAAAGAAGGGACAATGCTACTATCCTTTTCCACACTTGTACTTCAAAGTAGCACCATGATCTTCATGATAGAGAGTCTCTTGTTTTGTCACCTTCATATACTAGTGGGAATTTTCATTATAGAACTTGGCTTGTATATTCCAACGATGGGCTTCCTCAAATGCCCTAGGTCTTCATGAGGAAGCAAGTTGGATGCACACCCACTTAGTTTCTTTTTGATGAGCTTTCATACACTTATAGCTCTAGTGCATCCGTTGCATGGCAATCCCTACTCACTCACATTGATATCTATTGATGGGCATATCCAAAGCCCATTAATACGCCTAGTTGATGTGAGACTATCTTCTTCTTTTGTATTCTCCACAACCACCACTCTATTCCACCTATAGTGCTATATCCATGGTTCACGCTCATGTATTGCATGAAAGTTGAAAGGTTTGAAAAAATTTGAGTATGAAATAATTGCTTGGCTGAAATCGGGGTTGTGCATGATATGAATATTTTGTGTGATGAAGAGGGAGCATAAACAGACTATATGATTTTGTAGGGATAACTTTCTTTGGCCATATTATTTTTAGAAGACATGATTGCTTTGTTAGTATGCTTGAAGTATTATTATTCTTATGTCAATATAGACTTTTGTCTTGAATCTTTCGGATCTGAACATTCATGCCACAATAAAGAAAATTACATTGAGAATTATGTTAGTTTGCATTCCACATCAAAAAATTATGTTTTTATCATTTACCTACTCGAGGACGAGCAGGAATTAAGCTTGGGGATGCTTGATACGGCTCCAACGCTATTATATATTCTGTTTTGGATGTTTAATGGGCTTTATGATACACTTTTATATTATTTTTGGGACTAACCTACTAACCCAAGGCCCAGTGCAAATTGGTATTTTTTGCCTATTTCAGTGTTTCGCATAAAAGGAATATCAAACGGAGTCCAAACGAGATGAAACCTTCGGGAGAGTTATTTTTGGAACCGTATCTAGACAGAAGACTTGGAGTACACGCGAGGGAACGAGAGAGGCAACCACGAGGGCAGGGGGCATGCCCCCACCCTCGTGGGCTCCTTCTGGCTCCCCCGGTGCCCTTCTTCCTCCTATATATACCCTCGTACCCTGAAAACATCGAGGCAACAGACGGAACCCTAATTCCACCGCCACAACCTTCTGTTCCCGTGAGATCCCATCTTGGGGCCTGTTACGGAGCTCCGCCGGAGGGGGGATCGATCACGGAGTGCTTCTACATCAACACCATAGCCTCACCAATGAGTTGTGAGTAGTTTACCACAGACCTTCAGGTCCATAGTTATTAGCTAGATGGCTTATTCTCTCTCTTTGGATCTCAATGCAAAGTTCTCCTCGATCTTCGAGGAGATCTATTCGATGTAATCTTTTTGCGATGTGTTTGTCGAGATCCGATGAATTGTAGGTTTATGATCAAGATTATCTATGAACAATATTTGATTCTTTTCTGAAATCTTTTATGTATGATTATAATATCCTTGCAAGTCTCTTCGAATTATTGGTTTGGTTTGGCCTACTAGATCTATAGTTCTTGCAATGGGAGAAGTGCTTCGCTTTGGGTTCAATCTTGTGGTGTCCTTTCCCAGTGACAGTAGGGGCAGCAAGGCATGTATTGTATTGTTGCCATCGAGGGTAAAAAGATGGGGTTTATATCATATTGCTTGAGTTTATCCCTCTACATCATGTCATCTTGCTTAAGGCGTTACTCTGTTCTTATGAACTTAATAGTCTAGACGCATGCTGGATAGCGGTCGATGTGTGGAGTAATAGTAGTAGATGCAGAATCGTTTCGGTCTACTTGTTACGGACGTGATACCTATATATAATGATCATGCCTAGATATTCTCATAACTATGCGCTTTTCTATCAATTGCTCGACAGTAATTTGTTCACCCACCGTAGAATTCTGCTATCATGAGAAAATCCACTAGTGAAACCTATGGCCCCCGGGTCTATTCTCATCATATTAATCTTCCATCTGCTTTACTTTGCATTATTTACTTTCTATTTCTATACCAAAAAAATTATCTTATCATATCTATCAGATATCACTTTCGTAAGTGAATGTGAAGGGACTGACAACCCCTTATCGTGTTGGCTGCGAAGTTCTTGTTTGTTTGTGCGGGTGCGAGGGACTCACGTGTGGTCTCCTACTGGATTGACACCTTGTTTCTCAAAAACTGAGGGAAATACTTACGCTACTGTGCTGCATCACCCTTTCCTCTTCGAGGGAATACAACGCAAGCTCGAGAAGTAGCAGCTACTGCCTACGTACTTGTAGGTCTGAGGTGAACTACTCACGCATCATCAGAGAGGCACCAATGAGGATGATTAACCCCTCCGTGATCGTGTTCCCCTCTGGTGGTGTGCCGGAAATGAGCTCTAGATTGGATCTTGTGGTTCTGGAACTTGCGGCGGCTGGAATAAAATTCCGTCCACTCCCCTAGGGTTTTTGGAGTATGTGGGGTATTTATAGAGCGAGGAGGCGGTGCGGGAGGCTACCGAGGTGGGAACAACCCACCTGGGCGCGCCAGGGGGGGCAGGCGCGCCCTGGTGGGTTGTGTTCCCCTCGGAGCCCCCCTTTAGTACTTCTTCTGCCCATCCTGTGTCTTCTGGCCCAGAAAAAATCTCCAAAAAGTTTCACTACGTTTGGACTCTGTTTGGTATTGATTTTCTGCGATGTAAAAAACAAGCAGAAAACAACAACTGGCACTGGGCACTATGTCAATAGGTTAGTCCCAAAAAATGATATAAAATGATTGTAAAACATCCCAGAATGATAATATAACAGCATGGAACAGTCAAAAATTATATATATGTTAGAGACGTATCAGGCATCCCCAAGCTTAGGCTATTGCCACTCCTTATTCCTTAGCCCATCGGAACTTCACAGAAAATTTGAAAACTTCACAACACAAAACTCAACAGGAAACTCGTGAGATCCGTTAGTATAACAAAACCAATCTTTACTTTAGGTCATGTTGTAAACCCATTCCAATTTTATATTTGCATTATATATATTGTATTCTAACTTCAACATGGCTTATACCCCCCACCCCACCCCACCCCCGCGATATGATCCATAGATTCATCAAAACAAGCAAACAACACAACAAAAACAGAATCTGTCAAAAACAGAACAATCTATAAAGACATAACTTAGAGTCATACTTATGTAACTCAGAAAATTATGAAAAATTGGGACAAGGTGGGACGTTTGTATATCAATTATGAGTAAAAATTTAAGAAATTGTTCACGCTCCAGCAATTGCAGAGAATTCTGCTACTAGATGCAAAAGTTTATATTTTCTCACATAATCAAATCAACTATCTTCCAAGTCATCCCAAAGGTCTTACTTGGAAAAAACACTAATTTAAAAACAAGTACACCATCATAACATATGCGTAATTGTATATTTATTTAAAAGTAGAAAATAAAAATACTGGGTTGTCTACCAACAAGCGCTTTTTTAAGCCTTTTACCTAGGCATTGATAATTTTAATGATGCTCACATGAAAGACAAGAATTGAAGCACAAAGAGAGCATCATAAAACATGTGCCAAACACATTTAAATCTAACATACTTACTATGCATAGGCATTTTATAAGCAAAAAATATCAAGGCCAGCAAAAACTAGCATATGCAAGGAAGAAGAAGAATAAAAAATTGACAATTTAAACATGAAGAGAGGTAATTTAGTAACATGAAGATTTCTACAACCATATTTTCCTCTATCATAATAATTGCATGTAGGATCATATTCAAATTCAACAATATAGCTATCATATAACATATTCTCTACATGATCCATGTGCATGCAAAGTTGACACTCTTTCCAAATAGTGGGATTATCATCAAATAAAGTTATGACCTCTCCGAGCCCACTTTTATCAATAAATTCATAAGATTGTTCAATCTCCAAAGTAGTGGGATCATTATTACCTAAAGTTGACATTCTTCCAAACCCACTTTCAATACTATTGCAAACATTATTATCAATATCATATTCATCATGAGGCTTAAATGAATTTTCAAGATCATAAAATGCATCACCCCAATCATGATTATTACAATAAGTAATGGACATAGCAAAATTAGCATCCCAAGCATGGGGTTTTGCATATCATTAATACAATTGACAATAATAGAATTTATAATAACATCATTGCAATCATGCTTTTCATTCAAGGAGCTATCGTGAATCACTTTATAAATTTCTTCTTTTAATACTTCATCACAATTTCTAGATTCACGAATTTCAAGCAAAACTTAATAAAGATAATTTAGTGCACTCAACTCACTAGCAATTGGTTCATAATAATTGGATATTTTAAAAACATTAGCAAGTGGATGAGGATCCATATCTTTCTGATTTGGAATAAACAGACAAGTATGGCAATCGAACAAGCAAACAAACCAAGTAAGACATATAAAGGCAAACAAAAAGGCAAACGGATTTTTTTCTTCTGAAAACGTTTTAGAAGTGGGGGATAGGAAAACGAGAGGCAAATGGCAAATAAAGTAAATGCAAGAGATGAGAGTTTATGATGGGTACTTGGCAGGCTTGATGTAGATCCTCCCCGGCAACGACGCGATAAATTCTTGCCGCTACTTCTTGAACTTGCATTGGTTTTTCCCTTGAAGAGGAAAGGGTGATACAACAAAGTAGAGATAAGTATTTCCCTCAGTTAAAAACCAAGGTATCGAACACACAAGTCTCCAATAGTTGAACTGCACAAACAAACAAATACTTGCACCCAACGCGATAAAGGGATTGTCAATCCCTTCACGGTTACTTGCAAGGATGATATATGATAGTGATAGACACAAAAGATAAGTAGAAGTGCAAAATAAATAAAGTTAAACAAATTGCGGCGAGGTATTTTCGTGTTTTTTATTTTATAGATCAAAAGCAATATGATAAAACATAGACCTAGGGGGCATAGTTTTCACTAGAGGCTTCTCTCTTGAAAGAAAGCATACGGTGGGTAAACAAATTATTGTTGTGCAATTGATCAAAAAAGTGCATAGTTATGTAGATATCCAAGGCAATGATCATGTATATAGGCATCACTTCCGAGACAGGTAGACCGACTTCGGCCTGCATCTACTACTATTACTCCACACATCAACAACTATCCAGCATGCATCTAGTGTATTAAGTTAACAAGAACGAAGTAACGCCTTAAGCAAGGTGACATGATGTAGAGGGATAGATCCAATCAATATGAACAAACCCCATCTTTCTTATCCTTAATGGCAACAATACAAATACGTTTCATGTCTCTTTTTGTCACTGGAATTGAGCACTGCAAAGCACCTCTCCCATTGCAAGAAAAATCAATCAAGTTGGCCAAACCTAATCGATTGATCGGAGAGAAATACAAATCTATAATAATCATACATAAAAGAGTTTCAAGAAGACTCAAATAATATTTATAGATAATTTGATCATAAACCCACAATTCATCGAATCTCAACAAACACACTGCAAAAGAAGATTACATTTAATAGATCTCCAAGAACATCAAGGGGAACATTGTATTGAATATCAAAGAGAGAGAGGAAGTCATCTAGCTACTAGCTATGGACCCGTAGGTCTGTGGTAAACTACTCGCACATCATTGGAAGGGCGGCAAGGTAGATGAAGAAGCCTTCTCTGATCGAATCCTCCTTGGGCAGAGCACCAAAAAGGTCCCCGGATGGGGTCTCTCAAAGACAGAAACTTGTGGCGGCGAAAAAAGTATTTTGGGTGTCTAGTCTTCGGAGAATATTTAGGTATTTATAGAACAAGAATTGGAGTTGGAAGAGTCACGGGGGGGCACAAGCTTGTTGGCCCCCCTGGGGCACGCCCCCCGAGCTTGTCGTCGGCTCGTGGCTCTTATGGCCTCCTCCCGAAGCTTCTAGGGTGTCTTCTAGTCCAAGAAAAATCATCAAAAGTTTCGTGACATTTGGACTCTGTTTGCTATTGATAATATGGAAATCCAAAAAACAACAAAAAAACAACAACTAGCACTAGGCACTGGGTTAATAGTTTAGTCCCAAAAAAGATATAAAATAGCATAAACATGCATATAAAACATCCAAGATTGATAATATAATAACATGGAACAATAAAAAATTATAGATACGTTGGAGACGTATCAACGGGCGGGGTGGAGGGGGAAATGGATCTGGGCATCGACAAGGACGTGGGGAGCTCGCCCTTATCACCACGGCGTGGGGCCGCGAGCCGGTCCGGTAGGGACGGTGGACGTGCATTTGCTCGGTCGGCTCTTCCTGTAGCAAGGATGAATCCGACCAGGGTGTGTGGGCTAGGTTGGCCTGGGCCAGTTCCTGTGGCCTAAGGCCCAGGCACAGGTAAGCCTTTTTAATTTTATTTTTATTTTTATTTATTCATTTATTTAATTTGTTTTGCATTAATTTTCAATATTGTTTTAGTTTCATAAAATATGAAACTTGTACCGTAATTAGTATTGCAATTTAGGCCACTGCCACAAAAAATTTGGGAGGCAAATGAATATTTTTTGAATTTTCCATAAATTATAAAAGGCATTTTTAAATTACTATTTTTTTCATGCTTTTGTTGCTTCAGGGCATTTAATTATTTTATAAAATGTTGGTTTCTCCATGACAATTACTAAATGATTATTTTTAATATTATGAACATTTTTGTCTTAGTGTTTGGTGAAGTAACTTCTGGACTTTATATTATAAATTTGAATTTGACCCAATTGGAGAGTGGGGTTATTTTCTAAATGCAACTTAACTATGATGATCATGATGACATGGCACATTAGCATGTGGTCACTGTAGCATGACATTGGGTTTGTTATAGCGCGTCCACTCGTCGGCAGCGAGGGCAGAAAGGAGTGTCGCGTGCCCTCATGCCTGAATGTCTCCACCACCTCTTCCTGCAAACACACGAGATCCACAACAATATCCAAGGTTTTTGGACAATGCAAAACGATGGTTGTGCGGATGTCGTGCTGCAAACCATCCACGAATTGAGTAACAAAGAATGCAGGATCCCAAGATGTGTGATGAGCTAGGAGTTGGTGCATGAGTTATGCATATTCAGCTACTGTCCCCATTTGCTTAAGCCTATTGAACTAGCGAAGATGATTTTGGAATTCCTCCTGAACAAACTGTGTGCGAATGGCAGTGGCAAACTCTCCCCAATCTGGGTAATGTAGGTGAGCTTGAGAGAATTGAAGCTAGGTGAGGGCTCCCTCTGTGAAGTACATGATAGCACAGCTAAATCATGTATCGGGCCTAAGGGTGCACACCCGGAAGTAGGCTTCAAATTTGAGGCGCCAAGCCTTTGGGTTAGTACCATCGAACATAGGAAACCCAAACCACGACAATGGTGGCAAACGATGATATCCCCAGCCCCCTGAGAACGAGTGATCCCCAACATGGAAGGAATCAGACGTACCGGTGGCCGGAGGAAATCATGGGGTGTGGATATCCCTCGATGATTTCCCGCGAAGATCTGTCGCAGCGCCGTGACCATGTGGCCCGTGACCTTCGTCACCCCGGACCTAAGGTAGGTTTCCTTGATGTGGATGCAACGTGTCCACTAGCAGAGGAAGTAGAGCAGACAGATCAGCAAGACGAACCGGTGCAGTCATTGTCTCCTTCGCCTTGTCCACTGACGGGGCCTTGTCGCTGATCTGGGTATGGATGTTGTTGACCTCCTATCGCAACTCCTCCATGGATAACTCAATGGAGGGCTTCCTTCTCTGGTGATCGAGCACCACAAGGTGGATGATAACCCACAAGTATAGGGGATCAATTGTAGCCTCTTTCGATGAGTAAGAGTGTCGAACCCAACGAGGAGCTAAAGGTAGAACAGATATTCCCTCAAGTTCTATCGACCACCGATACAACTCTACGCATGCTTGACGTTTGCTTTACCTAGAACAAGTATGAAACTAGAAGTACTTTGTAGGTGTTGTAGGATATGTTTGCAAGATAATAAAGAATGCGTAAATAAAAACTAGGGGCTATTTAGATAAAGAAGCAACTAAGTTAGTTTTAGTAAAGAGATTTTTATCACAAGAAATTTATTTGTCCCTAGGCAATCGATAACTAGACCGCTAAACATTATTGCAATTTTATATGAGGGAGAGGCATAAGCTAACATATTTTCTCTTCTTGGATCATATGCACTTATGATTGGAAATCTAGCAAACATCCGTAACTACTAAAGATCATTAAGGTAAAACCCAACCATAGCATTATAAGGTATCAAGTCCTCTTTATTTCCATACGCCATGACCCACTTATCCGTGTTTGTGTTTCTATCACTCACGCAACGCAGACAATAAGTAAACCATGAACATATTGCAACACCCTACAGCGAGGATCCCTCACGCTTGCGCGACACAGAGAGCACCATAGGACAGCACCAATAATAAAACATGCAACTCAAACCAATCACGATCATCAATCAACCCATAGGACAAAACGGATCTACTCAAACATCATAGGATAGTCATACATCATTGGGAAATAATATATAACATTGAGCACCATGTTGAAGTAGAGATTATAGCGGGTAGAAGAGGTGTTACACCGCTGCATAGAGGGGGGGAGAGTTGGTGATTATGGCGGCGAAGTTGTTGATGTAGATTTTCGTCACGATGATGGCCCCTTCGGCGTTCGAGCGCCACCGGAAGAGAGGGGGAGAGCCCTCCTTCTTCTTATTCTTCCTTCACCTCCCCCTAGATGGGAGGAGGGTTTCCCCTCTGGTCCTTGGCTTCCATAGCATGGGAGGGGCTCCCGCCCCTCCAAGATTGGATCTCTCTGTGTGTTTTTGCGCTCCATGTTTCTGGAATTTCACCGTTTCTTAAATTCCTGGATATCCCTAACTCCGATTGGGCTGAAATTTTAACATGATTTTTATATAGATATTAGCTTTCTTGCGGCCGAAGAAAAGCACCAACCGCCTTACGAGGTGGCCACAAGGGTCCAGGGTGCGCCCTACCCCTCGAGGGGCGCCCCCCTACCTTGTGCCCCCTCGGGCATCTTCTCGCGTTGATTATTTTTTCGCAAAAATCATATATATTCCAAAAAAAATCTCTGTAAGTTTTTATCGCGTTTGGACTCCGTTTGATATGGATATTTTGCGAAACAAAAAACATGCAACAAACAGGAACTAGCACTGGATCAATATGTTAGTCCCAAAAATAGATAAAAAGTTGCCAAAAGTATGTAAAAGTTGTAGAATATTGGCATGGAAAAAACGAAAATTATAGACACGACGGAGACGTATCAGCATCCCCAAGCTTAATTCCTGATCATCCTCGAGTAGGTAAATGATAAAAAAGATATTTTTTGATGTGGAATGCTACCTAGCATAATCTTGATCATGTAATCTAATCATGGCATGAATATTAAGACACGAGTGGTTCAAAGCAATAGCCTATCATTTGACATTAAGACAATAGTACTTCAAGCATACTAATAAAGCAATCATGTCTTTCTCAAAATAACATGGCCAAAGAAAGTTATCCCTACAAAATCATATGATCTGGCTATGCTCCATCTTCACCACATAAAGTATTTCATCATGCACAACCCCGATTTCAGCTAAGCAATTGTTTCATACTTTTATGTTCTCAAACTTTTTCAAATTTCACGCAATACATGAGCGTGAGCCCTGGATATAGCACTATAGGTGGAATAGAAGGTGGTTGTGAGGAGAAAACAAAAGAGGAGAAAGTCTCACATCAACTAGGCAAATTAATGAGCTATGGAGATGCCCATCAATTGATATCGATGCAAGTGAGTAGGGATTTCCATGCAACAGATGCACTAGAGCTATAAGTGTATGAAAGCTTGGAAGAAACAAAGTGGGTGTGCATCCAACTTGCTTGCTCATGAAGACCTAGGGCAATTTGAGGAAGCCCATCATTGGAATATGCAAGCAAGTTCTATAATGAAAAAATCCCACTAGTATATGAAAGTGACAATATAGGAGACACTCTATCATGAAGATCATGGTGTTATTCTAAAGCACAAGTGTGGAAAATGATAGTAGCATTGTCCCTTCTCTCTTTTCTCTCATTTTTTTCATTTTTTCATTTTTTTTTGTTTGGGCTTCTTTGGCCTCTTTTTATTTGGGCTCCTTTGGCCTCTTTTATTATTTTTATTTCCTCACATGGGGTAATGCTTTAATAATGATGATTGTCACACTTTTATTTACTTACAACTCGATAAAACGAATACTGAAGGAAATATACCCTAGAGGCAATAATAAAGTTGTTATTTGTATTTCCTTATATCATGATAAATGTTTATTATTCATGCTAGAATTGTATTAACCGAAAACTTAGTACATGTGTGAATACATAGACAAAACAGAGTGTCCCTAGTATGCCTCTACTAGACTAGCTCATTGATCAAAGATGGATATGTTTCCTAGCCATAGACATGAGTTGTCATTTTATCAACGGGATCACATCATTAGGAGAATGATATGATGGACAAGACCCATTCGTTAGCTTAGCAACTTGATCGTTTAGTTTTACTGTTATTGCTTTCTTCATGACTTATACATGTTCCTATGACTATGAGATTATGCAACTCCCGAATACCGGAGGAACACCTTGTGTGCTATAAAACGTCACAACGTAACTGGGTGATTATAAAGATGCTCTACAGGTGTCTCCGAAGGTGTTTGTGGTGTTGGCATAGATCAAAAATAGGATTTGTCACTCCGAGTGTTAGAGAGGTATCTTTGGGCCCACTCGGTAATACACATCATAATAAGCCTTGCAAGCAAATGACTAATGAGTTAGTCACGAGATGATGTATTACGGAATGAGTAAAGAGACTTGCTGGTAACGAGATTAACTAGGTATGGTGATACCGACGATCGAATCTCGGGCAAGTAACATACCGATGACAAAGGGAACAACGTATGTTGTTATGCGGTTTGACCGATAAAGATCTTCGTAGAATATGTAGGAACCAATATGAGCATCCAGGTTTCGCTATTGGTTATTGACCGGAGATGAGTCTCGGTCATGTCTACATAGTTCTCGAACCCGTAGGATCCGCACGCTTAACATTTGATGACGATCGGTATTAGTTTATGTGTGTTGATGTACCGAAGGTAGTTCGGAGTCCCGGATATGATCAGGGGCATGACGAGGAGTCTCAGAATGTTCGAGACATAAATATCGATATATTGGAAACCTATATATGGACATCAGAATGGTTCCGGATGAGTTCGGTCATTTATCGGAGTACCGGGGGGCTACCGGAACCCCACGGGGAGTTGATAGGCCTTAATGGGCCATAGTGGAAAGGAGGAGGAGGCGGCCGAGGTGGGGGCGTGCCCCCCACAATACCAATCTGAATAGGTAAGGGGTCCGGCCCCCTTTCTTTCTTCTCCCTCTCCTCCTTCCTTCCTCTCCTACTCCAACTAGGGAAGGGGGAAATCCTACTCCCGGTGGGAGTAGGACTCCCCTAGGGTGCGCCATAGAGAGGGTCGGCCCCTCCCCTCCTCCACTCCTTTATATACATGGGGAGGGGGCACCCCATAGACACACAAGTTGATTCTAGCCGTGTGCGGTGTTCCTCCCCATAGTTACACACCTCGGTCATATCGTTACAGTGCTTAGGCGAAGCCCTGCGTCGGTAGCTTCATCATCACCGTCATCACGCCGTCGTGCTGACAAAACTCTCCTCTGAAGCTCAACTAGATCAAGAGCTCGTGGGACGTCATCAAGCTGAACGTGGAGGTGCCGTACGTTCGGTGCTAGGATCGGTTGAATCATGAAGACGTTCGACTACATCAACTGCGTCACTAGATGCTTCCATTTTCGGTCTACGAGGGTACGTAGACACACTCTCCCCTCTCGTTGCTATGATTCTAGTTGATAGATCTTGCATGATCGTAGGATTTTTTTTGAAATACTACGTTCCCCATCAAATACATGATGACTATATGGGTGCCTCTGGCGGTGTACTAGGATGTGCAATGATCTAGCATAGCAAAGATATCTAAAAACGGACAAGCCATGAAAATATAATGCTAGCTATCTTACAATCATGCAAAGCAATATGACAATGAACGCTCAAGTCTTCTATACGATGATGATGGAAGTTGCATGGCAATATATCTCGGAATGGCTATGGAAATGCCATAATAGGTAGGTATGGTGTCTGTTTTGAGGAAGGTATAAGGAGGGTTTTATGCACCAGCGAAGGTTGCACGGCACGAGAGAGGCTAGCAATGGTGGAAGGTGGAGAGTGCGTATAATCCATGGACTCACATCAGTCATAGAGAACTCACACACTTATTGTAAAAGTCTATTCTCCACTACTATTAAACAATCAAACAAGAATTTTCTTACGTGCACCCCGCAATTAAGCACACAACGCTACATGGATCAATCAGCACCGGACGATTAGGCTCATATATCTCAATCTAATGGTCATCATTTATCTAATAGCCCAGTGGTATGGACCTAGCAATTTCCAATGACTGACCATACTCCACCAACGAGGAATATTCCAACTATCAGTTTCGCATCCCCTACGATTACGCAATTCTGATCGCTAATGAAGGAAACTCAACGAGATCGGCTCCCCTCGCCCTTAACCTCAAGTTGTCTGCCTTGAGTCGCCACAGCGCTAGACGCCGCCCACCAACACCGTCTCCTGCCTGCACGGCGACCTCACGGCACTGCACCGCTCCGTCGCCTCCCTGCACGATCACCATCGCCGATTGTTGCTGCTCGCAGCGCGGAATCCATCAGGAACATTGCGGGTGCCCAGGAGCCTGCGCTTGCAGCGTGGCATCCGTCTGCGAGATCGCCAGTGTCCAGGAGCCTGCCCTGGCACCCGCGCGGCCGCGCCCGCCCTGCACGTCCCCTGAACCAGCCGACGAGATGCAGCTGAAATTCTTCCCTGCACTTCTTCAGGTTTGACTTCTTCCTCTGACCTGTTGCAGCATTACTAAGGATTATAATTTTGAGAATAGAGTTCTAAACAATAAAAGGTTGCACAGCAGAATGCTACAAGATGTTCGTTTTACATCTCTAATTAATGGTTTTCTATGTGGAAAATGGTTAGTGTTTTGGCTACTGCAATTTTGTAACTAGCTGAATCATTCACCCTATCTCCTTGGCCTGGTGTCAACAAAGCTGGCTTGGAGAGGGGTGGGACGGTGGCGGCGCCGGAGGGGATCCCCCCTCACCTCGCCGCCGCCTGAGGAGGCCGCCGGCGAAGCCCGGTCTGGCTCCAGGGAGGGTGGCGGCGGGGCATCTTTCTGCGGCGCGCAGGGGCGCATCTGGCGCGTAGGCGCGGCGGGCTTGGGCGGGAGCGCGGGCGCGGCTCCGGCGCTGGCAGGCGAGGCTCCGGCGGTACGAGGAGAGGGGCGGCGCGGCGGTGGTCTCGCGCGCCGGGACTGCAAGAGGAGGCCGGGGCGGCGGCCCCGGGACGAGCTCGCCGGCGGGCCTCCTTGCGGGGCGGGCTGCGGCTTGGGTGTTGGTCGGGCGGTGCGCGTCGGCGCTCGCGCTCGGCTGCTGGGGGGCGGACGGCTTCGGTCACAAGGGTGGCGGGGCGGTCTGCCGCGGCGCTGGGGGTCGATCCCACCGGCCGGCGCGGTGGTGGTTGGCGGCCTGGCGCGAGGAGGCTGCTCAGGCTCTGGCCTGGGCGAAGGAGAGGCGACCGACGAGGCGGAGGGCCATGGGGAGGTCCGATGCGGTGGGGATCTGGGTCCTAGCGCCCAGATCCCGCGGCTGCGGTGGCGGACGTCGCGTAATCGGTGCCGGCGGACGACATGCGCGCTTGTGTGGGCGGCCGCTGGGCTATGTCCGGACGTGTTGCCCGAGAGCTGGGGCGGCGGCCCCAGGTTGGCGGCTTTGGTGTTGCGGCGGGCCATGAGGCGGCCCGACGTGCAGTTGTGGCGGAGTGGCAACCGGTGGACTCCGCGGGCGAGTGGTTGCGTGGTGGTGCTCGGTGGTGGGGCTCCGGCGGCCTGTACGGCGCTCGGGCAGCGGTTTCAGGGGTCCGGCGGCGAGGAGGTGCTGCCGTGAGGTCGCGCGGCGGCGCGAGGGGGGCTGTTGTTGCTCGGTCAGCGCGGCAGCCCGAGGTGGAGGAGCTCGTAGTGCTGGAGCAGGTATGCGCTTGCTCGACTGCGAGCTGGCTCAGTGGTGGTGCTAGGTGGTTGCCGGTGCGAGATGATGTGCGGATGAGGTGGTCTCAGGAGCTCGGGTGAAAACCCTGTCTCGGTTGTGGCCGTGACCAGCGATGGCGGCGGCCGTGGCCGTCGCTTATCTTCTTGGAGGCATCGCTGTTGTGCTGCTGCACCCCTCCTGCGCGGATTGCTGCAGCTCTGGGGGAAACTCTTGATCTTGATCGATCGGACGATGACGGCGCCTTGGTGTCGTATTCCCTCTTGGGGGCTTCGTCTTTGGAGCTGGATGTTGGCGAGTGAGACCTGTGGAAGACGGCGGTGTTGGCGTCGAGGCTTCTGTGGCAACGATGATGGGGCGAGCAGTGGCGGAGACGTGGCTATGGTTGCGGTAGTCGGCTCTTCTTCGGCGTGTCCGCGGGATCGCCTCGGCTGGTTTGTTGCTGTGGAGTCGAAGCTGCGGTGGCGGGGCCCCGGTGGTATACGATGACAGGCAGCAGGTGGTTCGTTCGATGATCTTCTGCGGCGCCAGCCGTGCCTAGTTCTCCTTCGTGGCTCTCCGTCAGAGTCGGTGCTGCGTTGTCTGGTCGCCGGTGGCTGGGTCTGGCGCGGATCTTCATGCATCTTCACACGACCTCTTTAGTGTGGGTTGAGTCGACGATCGCCTACGGCGAAGTCGGAGTCGTTTGCTCAGAGTGTAGGGATGGCGATGACGCCTCTAGGGGAGGAGTGATGACGATGACGCCTGCGTGCTGTCTCGGCAAGACCCTCGTTGGAGTGGTGTGTGTGGGGTATTCTACGTGTGCCGCTCAGCGGTTGTGATGGTTTTCGCCCGGTTCTCCATAATGAACTGGGCAATCTGGTTTTCGCTCGGTTTTCCCCAATTAACTGAGCAACTCTTTTCTTCTTAATGAATGCAGGATAACTGCCATTTCGAAAAAAAAACAAAGCTGGCTTTCAGAATTTAGAAAGGTTACTTGAGTGGTCGCAGAACACCTGAAATATTGGATTTAGCTTAGAGAATTTACAAAGGTGCCAATGGTATTACTGTAAGCGCACATCACATGCCTATGGCGAGTACACATGCGCATACATAGACACTCATATGCATGCACCCTGTGAAGAGCCTATGGAAGCCATATGCCAAATTATAGAGTGTTGCTCTGAAACACCATGTAGCTATACAAGCACACACAAGGCTGTGCTGGTGTTTTCTATTAAATCACGTATGACCCACCAAACCATGTAATATGCTACTTGAGATGTCTAAAATTCTTTGATTTAGGGACATGCACGGAATGAACTACAAACTGCACTAATATACCAACAGATACATACATACATACCTGATGCGTGCTCAAGGACATACCAAGGCCATAGGCAGATACATAAAATATGAACATAAATGAGGAGAAAGAAGAGAAGTTCATTACCCCATCTGAAGATACATGAGTAAGAAGCAAGATAACGGTCGGTCATTACATATCCAGAATTAAATATTACTTTTATATTATCGGATCTATGAAATACCATAAGAACACTAAATCACAAAGTCCTATAGAGAAATTAATTCTCTAGCTACAAAGCAACAGTTCTATGAAATCAAAGCATTACCCTTGCCAAGATCATCATCAGCGCCACCATGGACGTCAACAGCAGGGCCAACAACTGAATGTGGTAAACAAATATGCCTATCACATAAAGGAAATGTTCCATAGACAACTCCATGGATTTCTTGGAACAATAAAAATACTGAGCAATGTAACTCAGAATCAAAACGTACTCTTCGATTCAGACTTTTTGCTCCCATCCCCTTTCGGCACCTCCTTATCCCTCTCGAAATATGAACCATTAAGGGCCTTATCATCAACACAACCACCAACTAAGCGGATGATTTCTCATATTAAATTCTTGAAAGCGGACACTCATTCATGGTAACCACCATGACGAGCTTAATAGTATTACAAAAAGAATTGCCAATTTTTATATTCAAATGTCATATCTGAATGTAGTATGCTTAAACATTTGCATATGCTACCTGATTAGTTAGTGTAGGAATGAGAGGCTTGCACTTGTGGTTCCATTTTATCTCTTGAGAACTACATGACACTGAATTTCTCTTCAATAGTAACTTCTCCAACTTCCTTTCTTTCATGTTAACTCTTGGATCCACTCACAACCAGAAGGTGCAGCAATCTAGAGCAGGATAATACTCAGTTAAATCAGCTTTTCTAACAAAGCCCTATAACAGAACAAATTTTACACACTCTTGGGAACATTCATGGTGATTTCATAATGAGGCGATGCACGTGGGGACGAACCGAATTAACGGGGTGGAGCAGCCGACGGGGTTGGAGAGAGAGACTTACCGCACGAGAGAGGGTGGAGAGGCTCATGGCGGCGACGGCGACGACATCAGGAGGAGCGAGAAGCCCGGCGTCGCACGCGAGCATGCCGAGCTCGAGCGCCTCCTCGAGCACTTCGGCAACCGGATTCGGACAAGGAGCGAGGTAGAGAATGCGCGTGCTAGTGCCACGCCTCTGTGTATGCCTCCGCCGGCGCCTAGCGCTGGCGCGAGCTTGCCGAGCTCCAGGGCCTCCTCGGCCACTTCCGCGACCGATTCGACATGAAGGGGGGAAGAGCAGCGGCTGCGAAGGGGATCCTCGGCCTGACAGGGAGCACCCGCAGTGGTGACGGAGGGGAGCGGCGGCTGGACCAGGGAGCGTCGGCGTTCGTGACGAAGGGCGCCGGCTGTGGGGTGAGGGATTTAGCCACCATGGGAGAATGGGGAATGGGGAATGGGAAGAGATATGTGAGGGACTGAGGGGGCGGTGGGGAGGATAACTAACGTTTTTTTAGTACTCATTTAGTACTCCTACTAACTAATGATCACACACTACTATTAGGCAGTGAATGGAGAGAGATTGTGAGTTTATTTTAAAAAAAGATTGCGAGTAACTGCGAATTTGTTCAAATAAATTTGTATTATCTTCTAAAAATATCCATTCTTTTTTATCTGATTTGCCTCCGTGTGTGCGATCTTGTTTTATCATCAGGCCTTGTTACAATAATTTTTATTTGATGATTTTAAAAGTTCATTATATGAATCTCTATAAAAGTTGTTTTTATTAAAAATAATCTTTATAAAAGTTGATACAATAATTTATTGGATATATTTAAGTTCCATAATCATAAAGGTCATCTTATAGTCTATGGATGTTAAATTTTATGGAGCACTTCAGTGGTGATATTTTTTCTAACACTCCTGCATCAGTATATTTTTTGTATCATTATACTTATTCTATGTTGTATCACTATTTTGAAACTAACTATGGTTACCACTTTCTAGGTTCATATGATAGATTTTAGAACAAAACTAGCTGTCACTTTTGTGGAGTCGGAATTGAGTGATGATAATTTAAGAAAATGAGATTTGGAAAATGATGGAAACAATACAAATCTCACTGATTGTATGTTACATGCGCGATCATATCGTTGGGTATAAGACACATTTAAATAGCTTAGTTAAAATAACTCGCTAAAAGAGAAATTACATTCAGAATAGATGTTTCTATAGATTATGATACATGTGTTGCACGTGCACACTATAATGCTAGCTAGGATGTGCAATGATCTAGCATAGCAAAGATATCTAAAAACAGACAAGCCATGAAAATATAATGCTAGCTATCTTACAATCATGCAAAGCAATATGACAATGAACGCTCAAGTCTTCTATATGATGATGATGGAAGTTGCATGGCAATATATCTCGAAATGGATATGGAAATGCCATAATAGGTAGGTATGGTGTCTGTTTTGAGGAAGGTATAAGGAGGGTTTTATGCACCAGCGAAAGTTGCACGGCACGAGAGAGGCTAGCAATGTTGGAAGGGTCAGAGTGCGTATAATCCATGGACTCACATTAGTCATAGAGAACTCACATACTTATTGTAAAAGTCTACTAGTTATCAAAACAAAGTACTACACGCATGCTCCTAGGGGAAGGGTTGGTAGGAGTTAACCATCGCGCCATCCCGACCTCCACACAAAGGATGGCAATCAAAAAATAAATCATGCTCCGACTTCATCACATAACGGTTCACCTTACGTGCATGCTACGGGAATCACAAACTTTAACACAAGTATTTCTACCAATCCACAATTACTCACTAGCATGACTCTAATATGACCATACTTATATCGCAAAACTATTGCCAGGAATCAAACATATCATATTCAGTGATCTACAAGTTTTATGTAGGATTTTATAACTAACCATGTGAATGACCAATTCCTGTCAACTCTCTAAATAGATATAAGTGAAGCATGAGTGTTTAATTATTTCTACAAAAGATATGCCCATGCTCTAACAAATATAAGTGAAGCAAAAGAGCATTCTTGAAATGGTGGTTTTCTATGTGAAGAGAAATAGGCAATCCAAACTTCAAATGATATAAGTGAAGCACATGAAGCATTCTATAAAGCCATACTCAAAAGATATAGGTGAGGTGCAAAGAGAATTCAATAAATCAACCAAGGACTATCTCATACCAGCATGGTGCATTATTAAAAGAAAAATAAAACGCACATGACGCTCCAAGATTTACGCATATCATGTGACAAATAAAAATATAGCTCCAAGTAAAATTACCGATGATCGTTAGAAGAAAGAGGGGATGCCTTCTGGGGCATCCCCAAGCTTAGTTGCTTGGGAGTCCTTGAATATTACCTTGGGGTTCCTCGGGCATCCCCAAGCTTAGGCTCTTGCCACTCCTTATTCTTGCATCCATCATGATATCACCCAAATTTTGAAAACTTCAATCACACAAAACTTAACAAAACCCTCGTGAGATCCGTTAGTATAATAAAGCAAATCACCACTTGAAGTACTGTAGCAAACCCATTCATATTTTATTTTTGCATTATACCTATTGTATTCTAACTTATTCAAGTCTTATACCAATGATACAATCCAAGGTTTATCAAAACAAGCAAAACAATGCATCAAAAATAGAATATGTCTTAAGCAGGATAGTCTGTAGTAATCTGAACATCTACCATACTTATGTAACTCGAAAAATTCTGAAAAATTAGGAAAAGATAAAAAAAATTGTATAGCATTATCGTGCAAAAAGTTTCAGAAGATTTTGACATTCCAGTAAATAAAGTGAATTCACGCACTACAACCAAAGTTTCTGTTATTCCACTAAACATACCAAACAAGCAATCTAATCATCCTAAAGGCAAATCTTAGCACATTATTTTTATAATACAATGGATTTGTACAAGGGAATAATTATTTTTGTTGACAAGTTTCTGTAATCAAGATTTGCAAAGTTTCCGTGAGCATGAACAAAGTTCAAGGAGCTCCCCCACTTCAATGGTGCTTGTCTGTCTTACTTTCACTTCCCTCTTTGAAAAAAATTTAGGTTCCCTTCTTTATTTTTGTGTTTTTAAACTATATAAAAGCACTCAACAGAAATAAATGACTCTCTAAAACTTCCGGGTTGTCTCCCAGGCAACGCTTTCTTTAAAGCCATTAAGCTAGGCATAAAGTGCTCAAGTAATTGATCCACCCGGATCCCAAGGTATATCAAAGCCAATTTTAATTAACAATGATTTGTGATTTAGTAGTGAGCACAAAGCAACATATAACATGAAACAACAAAGTCTAACTCTCTTCCTATGCATCGGCATGTCATAAAAGAACAATTCATGCACATCAAGTAAATGCCAATACATAGCATAAGCAATTTCTTGCAATTTTATCGTATTGGAAACTGTAATGCCCCGGATGTAATACTTTCCCTTTTGGGCAATATATAATATCTTTGGCTTCATCAGTTCCATTCCGGGTCTTCGTCTTTTGGGTTTTCGTCGTTTTGTTGCGTGCGTGTGTGGCATTCATTCATATCATGTAGTCATGTGCATCGCATTGCATTTGTGTTGTCGTTTGCATCCGGTCCCACTCGTTTCTTCCCGTTGTCCATTTCGAGTTCCGGAGCTCTCTCACGTGTCCGAGGCATCCCCTAGGCCTACTTTGGTGTTTAGCCGTGTAACGTTTCCGGTTTGGTGTGAGACTTGTCGTGTGTTGTTGTTTTGGTGTGTGTAACCCGCCTGTCAGATCTCGTCGCATTTGGAGTTCGTTTGCTACCCCAACAGTTATTCTCGTGGGCTCAAAGTACCCCCCCTCTTTGAGGCCCAAGACACCCCTCCAACAGCCCACCAAACCAACCCAAACCACTCCCTTCATCTAGGCCATCCAATTCTGATCGCGTGGCCGAAAACCACACCTCATTTGGACAACCCTAGCTCCTTGTGACTATATATTTGTCCATCTTCCCCAATTTTTGCCCTAGAAACCCTAGTCCACCATCATCTCCTACCTCTTCATCTTCAACCTCCAGATCGGAGCTCACCGGAATACCTCGCCGGAGGAGCTCGCCGGAATCACCGCCGCCGCCGGCCTCTTCCTCCACTCCGGCCGGCCTCCTCCGCCACCTCCACGCCGACGCCGCCGCCGCCACCTCGCCGGCCGGCCATCCACCCCGCCGGACCCGTCCTTCGCCGGTCAGCCGCCCCGCCGACCGGTTCCCTCGCCGCGCCGCCAGGCCGGGCCCCCGTCGCCGTTCCTTTGCCCACCGCCGCCGGCCAGGCCGCGCCGGCCCCTCACCGCTGCTCGGGCTCGAAGACCTCGCCGCCGCCGCTCGCTGGGGGGATCGGGAGGATCCCCCGAGCCAGCGCCCAATCTGCCCGGGTGGGCCAACAACCCTAGGGCCCGAGGCCCGTAGCGCTCCGGCCGGCTGGGCCGAGTTGACCCCCCCCCCCCCCCCCCCC
>LR738713.1:470585107-470712815 GCA_902687465.1 Secale cereale | reverse complement strand
CCGCCTGGGCCGTTGACCGCAGCCAGGCCCGATCCGCGAGCCTCCGGCCCGATCCGCTTCGGATCCGTGGATCCCGGCCCGATCCGCTCCGTTTCCAGCCCGTGTTGACTTTCGTGTTGACCCCTGAGGTTGCCCTCTTTTTCCACTAAGTCCTGGAAATTTCAGTGTCTGATGCTGTTTTTAAATGTGGATAACTTTTTGTGTGATGGTCCGATTTGAGTGAATGATATGTCAAAATGTTCGTGGAGACTTGTACTATATTTTGTTCCATTATGCCATGCATGTTTGAGGTCATCTAGATGCTTAAATATCTGTTAGAAGAGTGCTACTTGTTATAAACTGATGTTAGTAGATGTTTTCATGCCATCTTTGCAATGTGATAACTTGGTGCATGTTTATCCAAATGATGCAAATGATATGTCCACGTGTTCGTCATGAAATGCTCTACATGTCGATTGCTTTAGCTTGCATGATAGATATCATCTTGCCATGTTTATCTCCTTTGCAAAGTGCTATGTGGCTGTTATGCCATTAAACTTGTTATGAGATGTCAATTTGAGGAGCTCATTGCTATCGTTGTGTTTGTCCCCTTGATGCATGCTTAGATGTTTTGGATTCACCATCATGTGTACTTTGCTGTGGTGCTTACCACTTGCCATGTTTAGCTTTGAGGTGACTTAAACTTGCTCACAAAGATGCCATGATGATACTGTTGTTTAACACTTAGTGAAATTTCACGAAGTCTGGAATCTGTAATTTCTAGATGCCATGTTTGCTTGTTCTTCTAGGCCAATCCATGATAGTTTTGGGGTGACTCTTGATGATTCCTTGTAGTATATATTGTTGGCTATCCATTCATGCTCTCACATGATTATTTGAGTGGTTGTAGCATATTTAACTCTTGCTCCCAAGTGGCAACAAATTACTGCTGTCGGGATTTTGTTGTCAAGTTCAATATGTCATAGCTTGTTGCTATTGATCCATGGCTCCTTTGGGGATGCTCCAATGGAATTGTTTGCTGTAGGATATGTCTAGTTTATGTCCATGCTAATTGTCATGATGTTTGAGTGCTGTCGGCCATTTATCTCTTGCCCCGAAGTTTCTATGTGGCTGTTATTTTCAGCTTGTGCATGTTTATTGTTTCGGGTGTAACTTTTAGCCCGTAGCTCCGTTTTGAGCAAGTTCTATATGAAACTTGTGTGATTTTGCATGTAGATTCATAATATCCTATTGTTAGCATGTTTTGAAGCATTTTGCTTGATGCATATTTTTGTGCTGTTACACTGTGCTTCCTAAGTAGACTTTTTGTGCTTCCATAGTGCATCTGTTTTGCTTCCTTAGTGCATCAGTCATGCTTCCAGTAATTTTTCTGCGCATTCCATCTTGTTTGATTCGTTGCCTTGTGTTCTTGTGTTTGAGTAGAGCCGGAAGCTGAGACCGAGTACGAGTAAGAGCACGAGGTTACTACCGAGCTTGAGAACGAGGACCCCTCTTACGATCCCATCGACAACTCTTCAGGCAAGATGACCGAACCCCGATAACATTACTATCTTTGCCTATTGCTAGAGTATCGCTCTATAGTTTTGCCTCGATGCCCATGTTTTTCCTGTCAGCCTCCTATTTGTAACCATGAACCTGTTTAACCACCCTACATATGCAAACCATTGATTGGCTATACGTAGGCTTCGCTCAGCCCCTCTTATAGCATTGTTAGATGCAGGAGAAGATTGAAGATTCTTGCTTCTTGTTGAAGCTTATTGGGATATCACACTATATTAATTATTAATGAAATCATCTATATATTGGTAATGGGTGGAAGGCTAAGCCTTTTGCTTGGTGATTTGTTCCACTCATGTCGCGTTAGGAACCGTATAAACCGGTGTTATGTTCCTTGATTATGCGTTCCTCACACGGTTGGGGTTATGGGACCCCCTCGATAAACCGCTAAGTGCTAAGTCTTTTCCAGCAAGTTCCAACATTGGTACTATTTGCCTAATAACTAAAAACTTGCATAGGGAGTAATTAACCCTCTTCTTAATCAACAACCCCAGGCCAGTGCTCCACATGAGTGTTGGTCCGAAACGGGGAACCTGCGGGGCCACCACGAGGAAACTCGAGGTTTGGTAAAAACCCGTAACTTCGCCCATCCGGTCGTGGCCTGAGACTAGATACGTGCGGCTATTGTCAGGGTGTCGGCACGCCGGGAGGATTTGCTGGATTAGTCTTACATTAGTCGGAGTATCTTGAGCACGGGATTCCGAGAATACTCGGGTCTTCCCACTTTCGAGTTGCGACTCCGCGGATCGTAGGCTTGTCATGGGCCAAGTTGGAACACCCCTGCACGGTTATGAACTTTCGAAAGCCGTGCCCGCGGTTATGTGGCAGATGGGAGCTTGTTAATATCCGGTTGTAGAAAACTTGACACCATGTTCCAATACACTACCAGCGTGAGTACCGTGACGGTCATTTTCCGAGAGGGATTCGGGAAGTGAACACGGTGGGGTTATGTTTGACTTGCTTTAGTTAGGATCACTTCGTGATCATCTCTCGACCGAGGCACCTTCTCTTCTCGCTCTCTTTTACGTAAGCTAGGCTAGTGCTGCTGCAGACTCTTGTTCTTTCTTCAGCCTTGTTCCACACCCAGGGCTTGAATAGTCGTGTTACCCGGGAACGGGATTGCTGAGTCCTCTGTGGCTCACTGTTACTTCAACACACCAGATGCAGGTACGATGGTGAGCTACACAGGCGATGGCACTGAGCTAGACTGGGAGTACGACGAGGAGCGTAGCCGTTACTATGTGAACTATCCGGTTGATCAGTAGAGCTTCTACTAGGATTCGATCTAGTCATGTGGTTTAATGTTATGTTTGGTATCTTGTCATTTGGATCTTTACCCTTAGATGGTCTGTGATGTTTATCTGAATGATGTTTGAACATGTAATGAATTTGTGTGACGTGGCGAGTGTAAGCCAACTATCTTTTCAGTTTTCCATCCCTATTTTTTTACATGAGATGTGCAAACGTACCAAACTTGCGATCATTCCAGAATGGGCTTATATCTTTAAGTCGTGCCTCGACACGTAGGAGATATAGTCCCATCCTGGGCATTACAAGTTGGTATCAGAGCCTTCTCCGATCTAGAAGCCCCCACTGTTTGATCGAATCGTTGACGGTCGAGTCTAGGCACACACTGAAAATGTTTTGAGTCCTATATTTATATCGAAGAGTAGGATTTCTTTGCCCCTCATCCCCTTTCACTCTGGTGAGGACTCCTGACGACTACTCTTGCCTCTTCTACTTTCAAAAATTGCACCAATTTTTTTTTTAGGAATCTCGCGAGTATTGTTGGATTGTTTCGATGTCCTTGTGACGAGAATATTGTTCTCGATGCCTCCTGACATTAGGGGTTGTGGCAGTGTCCCGGGGAGTTGAGCTTCGGGGTATTGTCGTCACAAGCATATCGCGACAGTACTAGAATACTTAAGACGGCCGACATCGAAAAACTCTCCTATACGGTTGGTGGAAGATAACCCCGACATCACCCAGTACTGGGGAGTTAGTTCGGGAGTATTGCCATAGCTTTGTATAGTGGATGTTTTTCGAAGGTCCAAGGTAGACGGTTTCCGAGAACAACTGGTTATGTGTTGAAGGATGGATACAGCTAGATGTAGGATTAGAGTTGTGTGTGCGGTGCTTCCCCTGTATCCCCAACACCTGATTGCATAACTGGAAACTTTCGGAAATTAGTAGGTGGGTTTATCCAGTAGATCGTAGGCATTCTTCCAACGAATGCAGGTTAGCGAGTTCGGGGTTCTACATTGAGTGAAGTGGTTTTATGGCCGATGTTCCGATCAGGATTTGCATCTTAAAGGGTCCTTGGCTATGCTGATCCGGGGATTGCAAAACCCTTTCGTAACGCGTTCATAAGCTTTCAGCACAAAGATGTCGAACGAAGCTCCTATCTTGTGTTTGTTCCATCTGTACCTTGTGTTTTTCTTATTTACCTTTTGTCTCCCAGTGGCTTCTCGTGAAGATTGTTGTTATCATTAAGATGAGAATTTCATTCGTTCCTCTTGTTCGAATGATTCTTGTGAAGACTATGTTGCATTTCTATCCGTTGTTTCAGCTTATACCTTCTTTCAATCAAATTGCTGATTGGTGGTCATCTCTTTCAGGATGGCTCCGAAAAGGGTTTCCAACGCTAACCCAGAGGGTGAAGAGGTTCCAGATCGTCCTCCTTCCCCTCCTCCTCCGTCTGAGGCTTGGAGAGCGATTATGCAGACTACAAATCAGAACACCCAGATGTTGATGCAGACGATGCAGCAATTGCAAGCAAATCAAGCAAATCAGGGTGCTCCAGGGAACCAAGGCAATTTCTTCAACCAACAGCACCATGCTACGCTCAACCAGTTCTTGGCTAATCAACCAAAGGCTTTCAGTTACTGTGTCGACCCTCTCGATGCTGAAGATTGGATCACTGATATCAAGAAGCATTTTGAGTGCAGCAACGTAAGGCCTGAGGACTATGTGAAATTTGCAGCCTTCCAACTCAAAGACCAAGCAGCTGACTGGTGGCAGCAGTACAAAGACTCCAGAGAAGGGCGTGTGATCTCTTGGGATGATTTCTGCAAGGACTTTCGCTCTCACCACATTCCAACAAGTGTCATCGAGGGTATGCGGAGCAATTCCGCAACCTGAAGCAAGGCTCTATGACTGTCTACCAGTATAATGTCAAGTTCCAAAACCTCGCCCGCTATGCAAAGCAAGACATTCCGGATGCCAAGAGCAAGATCTATCAGTTCCGTGGAGGTCTCAAAGATGAACTTCAACTTGCTCTCACCTTGTTCGAGCCCGATGAGTTCGACAAATTCTATAACATGGCGCTTAAGCAAGAGGCAGCCCAGATCAAGATGGAGGCTTCCAAAAAGATGATTCGAGATGCCGTTCACTCCTCCTCATCTTCTCAAGTCGTCGTGAAGCAACATAAATTTTGGCTTCCTCCTCCTCCTGTGATTCGAGCTCCCTACAACAGCAACAAGAACTCAGGTGGCCGTGGTTTCTCCCACCCACCCAACCCGAGAAACTAGTCGAAGAATCAGTTTCAGTCTCAAGGCTCCAAGTCAAGTGGTTCTCATTTCCGTCCTCTCTCAGAAGTGGTCTGCAACAAGTGCACTCAGAAAGGTCACTATGCTAACAAGTGCCCCAACCCAAAGCGACTTCCGCCTCCTCCACCTGTCGGCATAGCTATTGTCAAGCACATTCCCAAGCATGCAAGGGTGAATCTGATGAATGTAGCGCAAGCGGAGAATTCTTCTGATGTGATTTTGGGTAACCTTCCGGTTAACTCTTTTCCTGCTAAAGTGTTGTTTGATTCGGGTGCTTCATGTTCCTTCATGTCATATCCATTTGCATCCAAGCACAACATTGTCACCAAAAATTTGCCTCAGAGGTTGCAAGTTATTTCTCCGGGGAGACGTATGACTTCTAGTGTGTATGCTCCGGATGTATCTATTCGCATGGGTGATTATCGCTTTCTGGCTAAACCGGTGGTTCTCGGCAATTCCGACATTGACCTCATCCTCGGAATGGACTGGCTTTCTCAGCATGATGCTCAAATTGACTGTGCACATAAGGAAGTCAAGATTACTCATCCTGATGAAGATGTGATTATCTTCGCCTCCAGGGATAACACAATCAGGCTTTCCTCTCTCAATGACAAGGGCGAAATGAATGCCATATCGCAAATTCCGGTGGTTAATGAATACGAAGACGTCTTTCCTGAAGAACTTCCAGGCATGCCTCCACACCGTCAAGTGGAATTCGTCATTGAACTCGAGCCGGGTACTGAGCCAGCATGCCGGCGTCCGTACAAGCTCTCTCCTAAAGAGTTGAAGGAGTTGAAGAAGCAGATTGATGAACAAGAACGTTTGGGTCTGATCAGGCCTAGTACGTCTCCTTGGGGCTGTGGTGCCTTATTTGTCAAGAAGAAGGATGGCACGGAGCGCCTTTGCGTAGATTACCGGCCATTGAACAAGAAGACAATAAAGAACAAGTATCCGTTCCCCAACATCAACGAGTTGTTCGAGCAGCTCAAAGGAGCTAAAGTGTTCTCTAAGCTCGATCTCCGAATGGGATATTGATAACCCTCAACCGTAAGGGATCGAGATAGTCTTCGCGGGTAAGAATAATCCAATTTATTGATTCGACACACGGGGAGCCAAAGAGTATTTATAAGCTTTGACAGTTGAGTTGTCAATTCAACCGCACCTGAAATATACTTACTTGCAACAAAAGATAAGTGGTAACAGTGATATGATAGAGATGATAGTAATAGTAAAAGTAAACAGCAAAAGTAAATAGCAGTAGTAAACGGCAAAAGTAGCAACTAGTGACAAGCAGGGTTTAAAACACTGTAGGCTAGGGAGATGGATGGTTGGGAGCTGCATGGATGAGATAGATTCTAACTTGGGGCACGGCACACGGAAAAGTAAGGATCATCTAGGCAAATATCAAACATTAGGCATGTATCCCGTAGGTAGTTGTACATGCTTGCAATAAGAACTTGCACAACATCTTTTGTCCTACCATCCCGCTACGAACGGGGCCAAAAGGAACTTATGGATATTAAGGTGCTCCTGTCAAAGAGCACCGGAACAAAGCAATGAACTCAATGGATACATGTAACCCTCAAACTACGGACCATCCCCTTTGGTGTCCCAAGCTGTCACTTTTGGGATCGCCGGTTCCGGACCGTAACAGGTGCAAACAACTCATAGATAGGATCACGAACACAAATATATTCATACAAACACATATGGTTCAGATCTGAAATCATGGCACTCGGGCCCTAAGTGTCAAGAATTAAGAATAACAAGTTGAAGCAAAGATGATAAACACCATAGTAGATGATAGGCAACATGCCCCCAACGATCTGATAAACTATTACATGATCTAACTCATCCAATCCCTACCATCCCCTTCGCCTACAGCAGGGGAATTACTCACACATGGAGGGAGAAGTCATGGAGGGATGATGGAGTGGTGATGATGATGACGATGGCGATGATCTCCCCTCTCCGGAGGCCAATTCAGCCTCCAGATTAGCCCTCCCGAGGAAGAACTGAGGGTGGCGGCGGCTCCGCGACGGAAAACTGCGAAAGAACTTCCGATCTCGGGTTTTTGTGTCGGGAGTAAAACTACGAGGCGAAGTAGGGCACCAGGGGGTGTGGGACCCACCCATGCGGCCTCCCAGCGCGGCCCAGGGGGGGCGCGCCCACAGGGCGCCTGGGCACCCCCTGGCCCCCCTCTGGCCCCACTTTTGGCTCCTGGTTCCTTCGGGTGCGTGGATTTTCTGTGATTTTCCGTGGATTTTTCTGAAGTACCTAAAAATCCGTTTTCCTGCACACAAATAAACCATAGAGGCAGCTCTGCTGAAAACAGCGTCAGTCCGGGTTAGTTTAGTCCAAATCATGCAAGAATGAGGCCAAAACAATATCAAAAGTGTTTGGAAAAGTAGATACGTTTGAGACGTATCAACTCCCCCAAGCTTAGCATATTGCTTGTCCTCAAGCAATTTAGTTCAACGAACTGGACGCGACAAAGAAAACTTTGACAAACTCTTTTGCTTCATTAGATGTATATAAGCATGTACTACGAGAAGAGTTTAGCAAGTATTGAAACAGTACTATGAGGACAATGCAAGGAGCAATCCTTCTTTCAAGTGACCAGTCACAAATACTTAAAAGTAAATAATCTATTACTGAAAATCAAGACAATATTACATTGCACATAGCTTGAGCATATTAGGGTGGTATCTCGCTAGCCTCCATGAGTGAAGCAAAACATAAATGCAGAGACTCCTCCAGAGTTTTAAAGGAGACTAGAACTGAGAATTTCAGAATAAATCATATCACAAGTATGCAGAAGACAATGTAATACTTTGGGACAATGCACATTACACTCAGAATGACAATTATGCTCTCCTAGTCGGTGCTTTGAAGAAAGAAGGTGAGACTCTCGAACCGTGGCTTTTATTGGCAAGGTTGAAAACCCGTGGTCGGAAACAAAAACTAAACATGTACCAGAGCTCTTGGTTTTAAAAACAGAAGTAAACATGTTTTGAGAAGTGCATATTTCGTCAACGAATGCTAGCAGATAACTCAATCACTTTTTAAGTGGACAAGTCTCGAGGAACAGCTCCCGCATGAGGACGATCACATCCTCTTAATCTCCTTTGTTTATCACTGCCAAAGTTTTCTGATTTCTCATGAACAAAGCGTGAAGGAGGGTTTGTTTGTTATATTATCTTTTTGAGCCGGGCGCACTCAATGCCAGTTCCTTTTCGTATTAGGGGTTTGCACATTAGACATACAATCCAGGGGTGAAACTTGTCCAACTTAAAAAGATCATGACTTAACTACTACTTCCTCATGAGCTAAAACATAGGCACAAAAGAGAAATGCTTTTGATTAGTTTCGAGATGGTACATGAAAGTCTTCGTTAGGAATGGCAGGTAAATACCATGTATAGGAAGGTATAATGGACTCATATGGCATAACTGGTTTTAAGGATTTTGGATGCACAAGCAGTCAGTCCGCTTAGTACAGGTGGAGGTTTAGCAAAAGACTGGGAAGCGACCAACTAGAGAGTAATAACGGTCATAATCATGCAGAGCGACAAAGCAACATTGAATCGGGCATGAAAGTGATATAACTATTCTAAAACTCAAAGATCATCAAGGCAAAGTAGACTTTTTAGTCTTAAACATGTGTAAGCATGTGCCAAGTCAATCCAAAAATTCTCTAAAGGGAAATACCACCTTAGTATACCAGACTATGAAAAGTGCAATGCATGTAGATCATTTCAATAACACATTATATACTCTAGTTATTCGGGACTAGCCACAAGGAAAGCATGAACCACTGGAAGAGCATTGTAAACATAGCACTATGTCGCTACAAGCTGGTCTCTAGATCATAAGTACAGGCATATGTACAAAAGTAGAAACAATAAGAGTTCATACCGGTCTTCCCTGTTGCTTCCCTTCAGTCAATCTTCGTCATTACTGCTTGTCACTTGCATGATCGAACGTAGGAAATGTAATCAAATGACATCACGGACTCGAGCTGATCTCTGAAAACAAAGCAAACTAAAGAGAGAAAGGAAATCTTTTTGGGTTTCTTCAAAGGTTGAATAAAAGCAAAAGAAAGAAAAAATCTTTTTGTTGTTTTTGCAAAGAGAGAAACAAAGAAGAACAGGCAAAAACTTCGAAAAGATCAAAGCGAATAAAACGGATAATACAATGGAAAAGTGAGAAGGGCACGTACTCCCCCAAGCTTAGGCTTTTGGCCTAAGTTGGTAGCAGCTACTGCCCCCAGGAGCCTCCTGCTCCTGGGGTATGGTGGTGAGTCCACGGGTCGTAGAAGGATGCTGGCGCGTACACCGAACTCCTCGGAGTCTCCCACGAGGAAGGTTCCGAACGCCAAACAGAGGAAGACCCTTCACCAAACTCGGTGGCGGTCTCTTCCTGAAAATGTGGTATCTCACCGTGCCTCTCCTCGTCGGGCACAACCCCCTCCATGGGGTTATGAAACTGATGCTGGACCATGAACTCATCGAACTGAACAACATCAAAGGACCATCCGTTCCTGTGAGAAAATTCAAACAAAAGAGGTGCAGGTAGACGGATCTCGCGTTCCGCGACAGTTCCGAAACACAAGATATAAATAAGATTATCAAGCTCAGAACCCATGGTAAGAAACTTATGCCTTTTCATAGCAGCAAGATCAAAGCTTAAATAAGTAAAAGGAGTATCATCAGGGTGTGGGGTGCCTCCAAGATGCTCTAAGATAAGTGTGGCGTAAACGCCACCATATAAGTCCCCCTTGTTACCGTTCATAGCAAGGCGTCGAGCAATTAAGGTACCCATATTATAATCAGACCTCCCTGAGAGGGCTGCTGCCAGGATAGCAGTATCCGGAGCAGAAATGCTGCTCGTGTTGTCACGAGCTAACACCCCTCTGGCAATATAATATGCAAAATATCTGAGGTGGGGAAATAAGATGCTGGAGATCTTCGACCGATGAATATCCCACGTACCCATGCTGCAGAGAGAGTTGATGACGGTTTTCAGCTCGGAGGGCTGAGTGGCCATCCTAGCCGTCCTCCCAACGTTCGGCACACCTATTATTTCACAAAAGTTTCCCAAAGTCATGGTGATAAGATCATTATAAATTTTAAACTCAATAGCACCTGAATTAGGATTATATCTAAAACTGTTAATGAAACTGGAGGTGAGTTTTGATACTGAGTAACACGGCTCGTGACGAGTCGTGTCAAACCTGCATTAGCACAAAGATTATAAAACTCGTCCTTGATTCCCGCAGCTTCCATGAATTCATCACATGGAAATGTCATCGCACGTGCTGGACTTGTATCTTCCAACAACTCCAGGGGCACATGATCTTCATTATAGCTCACCCTAGCAGTCGATGGTGAAGCTGCGGCTCTAGTAACTCGATCGGAGTGTGTGGGCCTCCTCTTCTCAAGCCACCCTTTTGCCCTTCCTAACAAACTCATTTCTGAATTTTTTTACAATTTACAAAAACGAGGATTAAAACAAAGTGAGCTAAGGCAAACTACTCAACTCACTTGCCCAAGGCATAAACTTGCATCAAAACTTGGAAAATAACTTTGTACACATGCATGCAAGCTCATCTCTACAGCACCAAGAACTACTAAATACTCACAAATGAGGCCACCAATCAAAAATCTATTTGGAGGGGTGGAGGAGTCACATACCAGGGAGTATTTGCTCAAAATTTCAGCTCAAATGATGGGCTGTAGAGAGAGATCGAAGAATCGCCTCCAAGAACAGCAAGAACACAAAGAACAAGTGCAGAACTCGCGTTTTTGGAGAAAGAGAGAGAGGGAGGAAGAAGACATACCTGGAGGGGGGCCCTGTGGGCCCCAGGCGCCCTGTGGGCGCGGCCAGGGGCTGGGCCACGCCAGCTGGCCGCCTGGGCCACTGGTGGCCCCCCCTGGCTGGCCCCAGGACTTTCTGGGTCTCTCCCGTCGTGGAAATTTTTATTATAATTTTTCTGGAATTTTTCTGAAAACTTCACTGTTGAAAATTTTTCGAAGTTCAAAAAGCTGCGAAACTCTCTGAAAATTTGAAGCTGTTAGTAGTATTGTGAAGCTTCAAAAACATAAATGCTTGGTACAGCAAGTAGGACAAAACTAAAAACAAGTGAAAACATAACAAGCTCAACTTTTTTATCTATATAAAACATGTTTACTAGTAAGGTTGATCAAGTCTTACCAACAAACAGGCGATATATAGAGCAAAAAGTCTCACCTCCTACGAAGTAGTTACTAAACCTTTACTTTGATGGACATTGTCCCCACCATGATAGTTTTATATTTGTGAGGCACATGTAGTGGACAGTCCCATTCTCCAATCTTCACGGTCTCGATATTCTCTATAGAGTTGAGGGCATGCCTCCTGTCGGTCTTTTTCGGAAAATATACCGTGTGTTCTTTATCATTCACATGGAAGGTAACCTTCCCTTTATTGCAATCAATAATAGCACCTGCGGTGTTAAGGAAAGGTCTACCAAGAATAATGGACATGCTCCCATCCTCGGGCATGTCAAGCACAACAAAATCAGTAAGAATTAAACAATTAGCAACTTCTATGGGAACATCCTCACAAATACCTATCGGAACAGCGGTTGACTTGTCAGCCATCTGAAGAGAGATATCTGTAGGAATTAGTTTCTCTAAACAAAGCCTCTCGTAAAGAGAGAGAGGCATAACACTCACTCCTGCTCCAAGATCACATAAAGCAGTTTTGACATAATTATTCTTTATGGAGCAAGGAATGGTAGGTATACCTGGATCACCGAGCTTCTCAGGAATCTTGCCACTGAAAGAATAGTTAGCAAGCATAGTAGATATTGCATCATTAGGAACTTTTCTTTTATTAGTGACAATATCTTTCATATATTTTGAATAAGGAAGTAACTTAATAGCATCAGTCAAAGGGATTTGAAGAAAAAGAGGTTTAATCCACTCACAAAACTTATTATAATGCTCTTCTTCTTTAGATTTGATGGACTTACCTGGAAAGGGCATGGGTTTCTGTATCCATGGTTCTCTTTCCTTCCCATGTTTTCTTGCGATGAAGTCTTCTTTAGTGTACCTCTTACGTTTGTCAGGTGCTTCTTCTTCTCGAACTTCAGGCGGATCATTCTTCTCATTATTATTACCTTCAGGTTCAGCACCGTCTTCAGTCTCAGCATTGGAGATAGATACACTGTTGGGATCAATAGCTGGTTCTTCATCTGCAATAGGATCATTAGAATTGTCAGTCTCCTTATGTTTCTTCTTTTTCTTTGGAGAGCCAACAATTTCTTCTTCCTGCATTTGAGAATCCTGCTCGATTCTCTTCGGATGCCCCTCTGGATAAAGAGGATCTTGAGTGCTAGTTCCTCCTCAGGTCTTAATCCCGAAAGCCTGCAAATTATCTTGTTTGGCATTGTTAGCAAGCAAATATCTTTGCACATTAGAAATTTGATCAAGCTGAGTTTGAACCATATGAAAATGCTTCACAAGACATTGAACATCATTAACTGTTCTATCTAAAACATCAAGCAGTCTTTTGATAGCAAGGGAATTATCTTGCAATTGACTTTCTATCCTCTCATTAAAATGATTTTGTTTCATAACAAAATTATCAAACTCATCTAAACATTGATCAGGAGGCTTACCATGAGGGATGTCACTTGCGTTGAAATCTAAAAGAGAGTGTACCTCTACCATAGGAGGGTGAGTAGTAGGCTCACACAGCTTCTCAATAGGGGGTAGATTCTTCACGTCTTCAGCTTTAATACCTTTCTCTTTAATAGACTTCTTTGCTTCTCGCATATCCTCGGGGCTCAGAACAAACATGCCCCTCTTCTTTGTTGGTGGAGGTGGTTCAGGGACGGACCAATCTTCATGGTTTTTGGCAATCCTGCCTATTAAATCTTCCGCATCGTCCGGTGTTCTTTTCCTGAAAACACAACCAGCACAACTGTCCAAATAGGACCTGGATTCATCAGTTATACCAGCATAGAATATATCGATTAATTCATTCTTAGGGATTTCATGTCCTGGTCTAGCCCGAATCAGACCGCAGTACCTCCCCCAAGCTTTAGGGAGGGACTCATCCTGCAACTGTTTAAAGTTATAAATTCTTTGTAAAGCAGCATGTTGCATGTGAGCAGGAAAGTACTTATCAACAAAAGAGTGAGCTAAGTCCTGAGGACTCTTAATGGAACCGCATGGGAGTGAATCATACCATGCTTTAGCACCCTCCTTCAAGGAGAAAGGAAGAAGCTTGGTCACATAAAAGCATCGTATCTTCTCATCTGTGGTAAACAGGCTACCCAACTCACCGAGTTTAGTCAGGTGTGCAATAGCATCATCATTTTCTCTGCCATAAAAGGGGTCAGCTTCAACCATAGGTATAAGTGAAAGATCAACAGAGAAATCATAATCAGGATCATCAATGCATATAGGGGATGTAGCAAATTCAGGATTAGGAACGGTTTTGTTCTTCAGAAAGTGTTTTTCAAACAGTTTCTTAATAGCTTCAGGGTCAGAGCCAGAAAACTCTGTCAGTTCCCTGCATAATTCTTCATCTAGTATATAGTAATCATCATCAAGGAGCCTCTCTTTGAGTTTACTCAAATCAGGATAATCATAAGTTTCACCAATAGGGTAGCGAGTAACAGGAAGTTCAATTCCAGACTTTGTAGCAGCAACAGCAATTTGTTTCTCAAGAGCATAACCAAGCGAACTAATATCATCATCAAAAGTAGTAGAAGCATCATCAAGAGTATCAGACATAGTAACAGATTCAGTAGGAGCATCATGTGGTGGTGGTGAGGCAAACTTACTCATAACAGAAGGTGAATCAAGTGTAGCACTAGTGCTCAGAGCAGTACCTCTTCTTGTAGTGGATAGTAAGATCGGAACCTTGGGGTCTCCTTTCTTACCCATAGTAGATAAAGTGCAGCAGGTATGATACCTCAAGTAGACTTGTAAATATTGCTATGCTCCCCGGCAACGGCGCCAGAAAACGGTACTTGATAACCCTCAACCGTAAGGGATCGAGATAGTCTTCGCGGGTAAGAATAACCCATTTTATTGATTCGACACACAGGGAGCCAAAGAGTATTTATAAGCTTTGACAGTTGAGTTGTCAATTCAACCGCACCTGAAATATACTTACTTGCAACAAAAGATAAGTGGTAACAGTGATATGATAGTGATGATAGTAATAGTAAAAGTAAACAGCAAAAGTAAATAGCAGTAGTAAACGGCAAAAGTAGCAACTAGTGACAAGCAGGGTTTAAAACACTGTAGGCTAGGGAGATGGATGGTTGGGCGCTGCATGGATGGGATAGATTCTAACTTGGGGCATGGCACACGGAAAAGCAAGGATCATCTAGGCAAATATCAAACATTAGGCATGTATCCCGTAGGTAGTTGTACGTGCTTGCAATAAGAACTTGCACAACATCTTTTGTCCTACCATCCCGCTACGAACGGGGCCAAAAGGAACTTATGGATATTAAGGTGCTCCTATCAAAGAGCACCGGAACAAAGCAATGAACTCAATGGATACATGTAATCCTCAAACTACGGACCATCCCCTTTGGTGTCCCAAGCTGTCACTTTTGGGATCGCCGGTTCCGGACCGTAACAGGTGCAAACAACTCATAGATAGGATCACGAACACAAATATATTCATACAAACACATATGGTTCAGATCTGAAATCATGGCACTCGGGCCCTAAGTGTCAAGCATTAAGAATAACAAGTTGAAGCAAAGATGATAAACACCATAGTAGATGATAGGCAACATGCCCCAACGATCTGATAAACTATTACATGATCTAACTCATCCAATCCCTACCATCCCCTTCGCCTACAGCAGGGGAATTACTCACACATGGAGGGAGAAGTCATGGAGGGATGATGGAGTGGTGATGATGATGACGATGGCGACGATCTCCCCTCTCCGGAGGCCAATTCAGCCTCCAGATTAGCCCTCCCGAGGAAGAACATAGGGTGGCGGCGGCTCCGCGACGGAAAACTGTGAAAGAACTTCTGATCTGGGGTTTCTGCGTCGGGAGTAAAAATACGAGGCGAAGTAGGGCACCAGGGGGTGTGGGACCCACCCAGGCGGCCTCCCAGCGCGGCCCAGGGGGGCGCGCCCACAAGGCGCCTGGGTACCCCCTGGCCCCACTTCTGGCTCCTGGTTCCTTCGGGTGCGTGGATTTTCTGTGATTTTTCGTGGATTTTTCTAAAGTACCTAAAAATCCGTTTTCCTGCACACAAATAAACCATACAGGCAGCTCTGCTGAAAACAGCGTCAGTCCGGGTTAGTTTAGTCCAAATCATGCAAGAATGAGGCCAAAACAATATCAAAAGTGTTTGGAAAAGTAGATACGTTTGAGACGTATCAGCTATCACCAAATTCACATTCGAGAAGAAGGTATCCCCAAGACTGCCTTCAGAACAAGCTACAGCTCATATGAGTATACAGTCATGTCCTTTGGTCTCGCCAATGCTCCACCTACCTTCTCGAGAATGATGCACTACATTTTCAACCCCTACACCGGCGTGTTTGTGCTTGTGTATTTGGATGACATTTTGGTATTTTCCAAGAATGAAGAAGATCACGAAAAGCACCTCCGTCTGGTTCTCGACAGACTCCGTGAACAAAGTTCTATGCCAAGTTCTCCAAGTGCGAATTTTGGCTCGATAAGGTCTTGTATCTAGGCCATATCATCTCCGTTGACGGTATTGCGGTAAACCCCGAGAAAGTTGAAGCAATTGTCAACTGGGAAGCTCCTCAGAACGTCAAGCAACTCCGAAGCTTCCTTGGTCTTGCCAGCTATTGCAGAAGGTTCGTTGAGAACTTCTCCAAGATTGCCAAACCTCTTTCCAACTTGCTGCAGAAGAATATCAAGTACTACTGGTCTCGAGATTGTAAAGTGGCATTCAAAACTCTCAAAGAAAAGCTCGTCTCTGCTCCAGTTCTTACTCCTCCAGATGAGTCCAAGCCCTATGAAGTTTTCTGTGATGCTTCTCTTCAATGACTTGGTGGTGTGCTTATGCAGGACAAGAGAATTGTGGCATACACTTCTCGTCAACTGAAGCCAAGTGAGAAGAACTACCCCACACATGATCTTGAACTAGAAGCTGTGGTACATGCTTTGATTACGTGGAGACATCTTCTGTTGGGCAGAAAAGTCGACATCTTCACCGATCACAAGAGCTTGAAGTACATCTTCACACAGCCGAATCTGAACCTCCGCCAGACTCGTTGGGTCGAGATGATCCAAGAGTATGATCCCAGCATCGAATACACACCTGGCAAGGCGAATGTGATTGCAGATGCTTTGAGCAGAAAGGCATATTGCAACAGCCTCCTTATCAAGCCGTTCCAGCCTGAGCTTTGTGAAGCATTCAGGAAGCTCAACCTCCAAGTTGTTCCGCAAGGTTTTCTTGCAAATCTTCAAGTTGCTCCTACCTTGGAAGATCAGATCCGTGAAGCCCAACTCAGTGATGCTATGGTGCAGAAAGTGAAACATGGTATTGCAAAGGGTACTCCTAAATACAAGTGCTATCGCGTTGATGAGAGAGATACCTTGTTCTTCGAGGACAGACTTGTGGTTCCCAAAGGTGATTTCAGGAAGCTCATAATGGAAGAAGCACATGATTCCCTCCTTTCCATTCATCCTGACAGTTCCAAGATGTACCAAGACATCAAGCAATCTTACTGGTGGACATGCATGAAAAGGGAGATTGCCCAATTCGTGAATGAATGTGATGTCTGCAGAAGAGTGAAGGCAGAGCATCAACGTCCAGCCGGTCTTCTCCAACCTCTTCCTATTCCCGAGTGGAAATTCGACCACATTATAATGGATTTCGTCACTGGCTTTCCTAAGTCCAAGAGAGGGAATGATTCTATCTTTGTGGTGATTGACAAGCTTACCAAAGTCGCTCACTTCCTTCCAGTCAAAGAATCTATCAATGCAGCTCAACTGGCAGAGTTGTACACTTCCAGAATTGTGTCTTTACATGGCATCCCTCAAGTTATCTCCTCAGACCGTGGAAGTTTGTTCACTTCAAAGTTCTGGGACTCCTTTCAGTCTGCCATGGGCACTAAGATCAGGTTCAGCACTGCATTTCACCCTCAGACTAGTGGTCAAGTCGAGCGAGTGAATCAGATTCTAGAAGACATGCTCAGAGCCTGTGTCATATCTTTTGGCATGAAATGGGAAGATTGCCTTCCATTTGCCGAGTTCTCTTACAACAACAGCTTTCAAGCAAGTGCAGGCAAAGCTTCGTTTGAAATCCTCTATGGCAGAAAGTGCCGTACCCCTCTCAACTGGTCCGAGACTGGTGAACGCCAACTTCTTGGCAATGACTTGATCTCAGAAGCCGAAGAAATGTGCAAAGTCATACGTGAGAATCTCAAGGCCGCTCAGTCGCATCAGAAGAGCTACTATGACGGCAAGCATCGTGATTTGGCCTTCAGCATTGGGGATCATGTCTATCTCCGTGTTTCCCCTATGAAAGGCACCCAAAGATTCGGTATCAAAGGAAAGCTTGCTCCTAGATACGTCGGGCCTTTCAAGATCCTTGGCAAAAGAGGCGATCTAGCCTATCAACTTGAGCTCCCTTCCAACTTCGCCAATGTTCATGATGTGTTTCATGTGTCTCAACTCCGCAAGTGCTTCAAGACTCCTGAACGCATGATTCCGTTTGAAGAGATTGATCTTCAACAAGATTTGTCCTACCGAGAGCATCCCGTTGCTATTCTCGAAGAAACCGAGCGCAAGACCCGCAACAAGTCCATCAAATTCTTGAAAGTCAAGTGGTCACACCATACCGACCGAGAAGCTACGTGGGAACGAGAAGATCATCTTCGTTCCGAGTACCCTTCCTTTTTCCAGTCCTAGATCTCGGGACGAGATCTTTTTGTAGTGGAGGAGAGTTGTAATGCCCCGGATGTAATACTTTCCCTTTTGGGCAATATATAATATCTTTGGCTTCATCAGTTCCATTCCGGGTCTTCGTCTTTTGGGTTTTCGTCGTTTTGTTGCGTGCGTGTGTGGCATTCATTCATATCATGTAGTCATGTGCACCGCATTGCATTTGTGTTGTCGTTTGCATCCGGTCCCACTCGTTTCTTCCCGTTGTCCGTTTTGAGTTCCGGAGCTCTCTCATGTGTCCGTGGCATCCCCTAAGCCTACTTTGGTGTTTGGCCGTGTAACGTTTCCGGTTTGGTGTGAGACTTGTCGTGTGTTGTTGTTTTGGTGTGTGTAACCCGCCTGTCAGATCTCGTCGCATTTGGAGTTCGTTTGCTACCCCAACAGTTATTCTCGTGGGCTCAAAGTACCCCCCTCTTTGAGGCCCAAGACACCCCTCCAACAGCCCACCAAACCAACCCAAACCACTCCCTTCATCTAGGCCATCCAATTCTGATTGCGTGGCCGAAAACCACACCTCATTTGGACAACCCTACCTCCTTGTGCCTATATATTTGTCCATCTTCCCCAATTTTTGCCCTAGAAACCCTAGTCCACCATCATCTCCTACCTCTTCATCTTCAACCTCCAGATCGGAGCTCGCCGGAATACCTCGCCGGAGGAGCTCGCCGGAATCACCGCCGCCGCCGGCCTCTTCCTCCACTCCGGCCGGCCTCCTCCGCCACCTCCACGCCGGCGCCGCCGCCTCCCGCCTCCGGCCACCGCCGCCGCCACCTCGCCGGCCGGCCATCCACCCCGCCGGCCCCGTCCTTCGCCGGTCAGCCGCCCCGCCGACCGGTTCCCTCGCCGCGCCGCCAGGCCGGGCCCCCGTCGTCGTTCCTTTGCCCGCCGCCGCCAGCCAGGCCGCGCCGGCCCCTCACCGCCGCGCGGGCTCGAAGACCTCGCCGCCGCGGCTCGCTGGCGGGATCGGGAGGATCCCCCGAGCCAGCGCCCGATCTGCCCGGGTGGGCCAACAACCCTAGGGCCCGAGGCCCGTAGCGCTCCGGCCGGCTGGGCCGAGTTGACCCCCCCCCCCCTCGCCTGGGCCGTTGACCGCAGCCAGGCCCGATCCGCGAGCCTCCAGCCCGATCCGCTTCGGATCCGTGGATCCCGGCCCGATCCGCTCCGTTTCCAGCCCGCGTTGACTTTTGTGTTGACCCCTGAGGTTGCCCACTTTTTCCACTAAGTCCTGGAAATTTCAGTGTCTGATGCTGTTTTTAAATGTGGATAACTTTTTGTGTGATGGTCCGATTTGAGTGAATGATATGTCAAAATGTTCGTGGAGACTTGTACTACATTTTGTTCCATTATGCCATGCATGTTTGAGGTCATCTAGATGCTTAAATATCTGTTAGAAGAGTGCTACTTGTTATAAACTGCTGTTAGTAGATGTTTTCATGCCATCTTTGCAATGTGATAACTTGGTGCATGTTTATCCAAATGATGCAAATGATATGTCCACGTGTTCGTCATGAAATGCTCTACATGTCGATTGCTTTAGCTTGCATGATAGATATCATCTTGCCATGTTTATCTCCTTTGCAAAGTGCTATGTGGCTGTTATGCCGTTAAACTTGTTATGAGATGTCAATTTGAGGAGCTCATTGCTATCGTTGTGTTTGTCCCCTTGATGCATGCTTAGATGTTTTGGATTCACCATCATGTGTACTTTGCTGTGGTGCTTACCACTTGCCATGTTTAGCTTTGAGGTGACTTAAACTTGCTCACAAAGATGCCATGATGATACTGCTGTTTAACACTTAGTGAAATTTCACTAAGTCTGGAATCTGTAATTTCCAGATGCCATGTTTGCTTGTTCTTCTAGGCCAATCCATGATAGTTTTGTGGTGACTCTTGATGATTCCTTGTAGTATATATTGTTGGCTATCCGTTCATGCTCTCACATGCTTATTTGAGTGGCTGTAGCATATTTAACTCTTGCTCCCAAGTGGCAACAAATTACTGCTGTCAGGATTTTGTTGTCAAGTTCAATATGTCATAGCTTGTTGCTATTGATCCATGGCTCCTTTGGGGATGCTCCAATGGAATTGTTTGCTGTAGGATATGTCTAGTTTATGTCCATGCTCATTGTCATGATGTTTGAGTGCTGTAGGCCATTTATCTCTTGCCCAGAAGTTGCTATGTGGCTGTTATTTTCAGCTTGTGCATGTTTATTGTTTCGGGTGTAACTTTTAGCCCGTAGCTCCGTTTTGAGCAAGTCCTATATGAAACTTGTGTGATTTTGCATGTAGATTCATAATATCCTATTGTTAGCATGTTTTGAAGCATTTTGCTTGATGCATATTTTTGTGCTGTTACACTGTGCATCCTAAGTAGACTTTCTGTGCTTCCATAGTGCATCTGTTTTGCTTCCTTAGTGCATCAGTCATGCTTCCAGTAATTTTTCTGCGCATTGCATCTTGTTTGATTCATTGCCTTGTGCTCTTGTGTTTGAGTAGAGCCGGAAGCTGAGACCGAGTACGAGTACGAGCACGAGGTTACTACCGAGCTTGAGAACGAGGACCCCTCTTACGATCCCATCGACAACTCTCTAGGCAAGATGACCGAACCCCAATAACATTACTATCTTTGCCTATTGCTAGAGTATCGCTCTATAGTTTTGCCTCGATGCCCATGTTTTTCCTGTCAGCCTCCTATTTGTAACCATGAACATGTTTAACTACCCTACCTATGCAAACCATTGATTGGCTATACGTAGGCTTCGCTCAGCCCCTCTTATAGCATTGTTAGTTGCAGGAGAAGATTGAAGATTCTTGCTTCTTGTTGAAGCTTATTGGGATATCACACTATATTAATTATTAATGAAATCATCTATATATCGGTAATGGGTGGAAGGCTAAGCCTTTTGCTTGGTGATTTGTTCCACTCATGCCGCCTTAGGAACCGTATAAACCGGTGTTATGTTCCTTGATTATGCGTTCCTCACACGGTTGGGGTTATGGGACCCCCTCGATAAACCGCTAAGTGCTAAGTCTTTTCCAGCAAGTCCCAACATTGGTACTATTTGCCTAATAACTAAAAACTTGCATAGGGAGTAATTAACCCTCTTCTTAATCAACAACCCCGGGCCAGTGCTCCACATGAGTGTTGGTCCGAAACGAGGAGTCTACAGGGCCACCACGAGGAAACTCGAGGTCTGGTAAAAACCCGTAGCTTCGCCCATCCGGTTGTGGCCTGAGACTAGATACGCGCGGCTATTGTCAGGGTGTCGGCACGCCGGGAGGATTTGCTGGATTAGCCTTACATTAGTCGGAGTATCTTGAGCACGGGATTCCGAGAATACTCGGGTCTTCCCACTTTCGAGTTGCGACTCCGCGGATCGTGGGCTTGTCATGGGCCAAGTTGGAACACCCCTGCACGGTTATGAACTTTCAAAAGCCGAGCCCGCGGTTATATGGCAGATGGGAGCTTGTTAATATCCGGTTGTAGAAAACTTGACACCATGTTCCAATATACTACCAGCGTGAGTACCGTGACGGTCATTTTCCGAGAGGGATTCGGGAAGTGAACACGGTGGGGTTATGTTTGACTTGCTTTAGTTAGGATCACTTCGTGATCATCTCTCGACCGAGGCACCTTCTCTTCTTGCTCTTTTTTACGTAAGCTAGGCTAGTGCTGCTGCAGACTCTTGTTCTTTCTTCAGCCTTGTTCCACACCCAGGGCTTGAATAGTCGTGTTACCCGGGAATGGGATTGCTGAGTCCTCTGTGGCTCACAGTTACTTCAACACACCAGATGCAGGTACGATGGTGAGCTACACAGGCGATGGCACTAAGCTAGACTGGGAGTACGACGAGGAGCGTAGCCGTTACTATGTGAACTATCCGGTTGATCAGTAGAGCTTCTACTAGGATTCGATCTAGTCCTGTGGTTTAATGTTATGTTTGGTATATTGTCATTTGGATCTTTACCCTTAGATGGGCTGTGATGTTTATCTGAATGATGTTTGAACATGTAATGAATTTGTGTGACGTGGCGAGTGTAAGCCAACTATCTTTTCAGTTTTCCATCCCTATTTTTTTACATGAGATGTGCAAAGGTACCAAACTTGCGATCATTCCAGAATGGGCTTATATCTTTAAGTCGTGCCTCGACACGTAGGAGATATAGTCCCATCCTGGGCATTACAGAAACATAGAGAGACGAAGATGTAGTCCCTCTCTCATAACAATTGCAAGTAGGAGCAGCAAGCACATGCATATTGTATCTATCAAAATCATCATGTGTAGTAGTAAAACGCAACCCATCGATATAATCCTTAATAAGCGCAAACTTCTGTGATATAGTGTAGTTGGGAGAATTCAAAAAGATAATAGGACTATCATCGTGGGTGTAATAGCAACAATTTCATGTTTAACATAAGGAACTATAGCAAGTTCATCTCCATAAGCATAATTCATATTGGCATCATGGCCACAAGCATAGCAAGCATCAATTTCATCAAAAAGGGATATTTCAAACGAATCAAAGGGATCATAGCAATCATCCTTCGGTAAGCACGAAGAAAAATTAAAAAATGTACGGGATAAAGAACTACTCTTATTAGAAGGTGGGCATGGGTGATCAATCCGCTCTTCCTCCTTTAGTTCTTCGCTCTCCTCCTCATCTTTTTTATCTAATGAGCTCACAATGTCATCAATTCCTTCTTCCATAGTTTCCTGCAAAATATTAGTCTCTTCTTGGACAGCGGAGACCTTCTCAATAAATGCATCAATATCGGCATTGTATTTATAATTCAAATAGCAATATTTAAGTATAGCAAGATTTTCATATCTGTAAACAGCATCATCATAATTTTCATACTCTTCAAACAAACATTGAATTTCACAAGCACCCTTAAAAGCAACAAATTCGTCTATTGGTTCCACATCATAGTAATCATATATACCATTAGCATAAGAAGCCAAGGTTTTATTATCATTAAATTTACATGAAAAGGGTAGATGTGGAGCATTCATCCTAGAGCACCAAGTATAATCATATGTCAAGCAAAGCTCCCGAGCATACCAATGCAACATATGAATTTGATCCCATAACATTTTCCCTTTTTGAGTCAAGCGATAATCCCTAAAGTATTCACGTTGATCCAACATTACTCTCATTATATAGTTGAATGGGGTTTTCTCAGGATTATCAAAGTAGTGCATAATATCTTTCACATAATGAGCATCAAGGGTTTTGGGAGGTTCCCCATCTCCACGAGTACCAAGTTGTAATGCCCAGGATGGGACTATACCTCCTACGTGTCGAGGCACGACTTAAAGGTATAAGCCCATCCTAGAATGATCTCAAGTTTGGTATCTTTGCACGACTCATGTAAAAGAGGGATTAAATTGCAAAAGGAGATAGTTGGCTTACACTCGCCACTTCACACAATACATTACATAAGCAAAACATCACAACCCGTCTACGGGTGAAGATCCAAAGAAAGATACCAAAACAACATAAAGCCACAGGTCTAGATCGAATCCTAGTAGAAACCACTACTGGTCGTCGAAACGTCACGAGCAAACGGCCACGCTCTTCATCGAACTCCCGGAAGTTCTGATCCATCTCCTGCATCAAACTCGGTTGAACCTGCATCTGGTGTGGTGAAGTAACTGTGAGCCACAGAGGACTCAGCAATCCCGTTCCCGGGTAACACGACTATTTAAGCCTTGGGTGTGGATAAGGCTGAAGAAAGAAAGAATAAGAGTCTGCAGCAGCACTAGCACTAACTTACGTAAAAGAGAGCGAGAAGAGAAGTGCCTCGGTCGAGAGATGATCACGAAGTGATCCTAACTAAAGCCAGACAAACATAACCCCACCGTGTTCATCTCCCGAAACCCTTTTCGGAAAATGACAGTCACGGTACACACGCTCGTAGTGTATTGGAACATGGTGTCAAGTTTTCTACAACCGGATATTAACAAGCTCCCATCTGCCACATAACCGCGGGCACGGCTTTCGAAAGTTCATAACCCTGCAGGGGTGTTCCAACTTGGCCCATGACAAGCCCACGATCCGCGGAGTCGCAACTCCAAGGTGGGAAGACCCGAGTATTCTCGTAATCCCGTGCTCAAGATACTCCGAACTAAGGTAAGGCTAATCCAGCAAATCCTCCCTGCGTGTCGACACCCTGATAGGTAGCCGCGCGTATCTAGTCTCAGGACACGACCGGATGGGCGATTCTACAGGTTTTTACCAAACCTCGAGTTTCCTCGTGGTGGCCCCGCAGACTCCCCGTTTCGGACCAACACTCATGTGGAGCACTGGCCCGGGGTTGTTGATTAAAAATAAAAGGGATAGCTAGTCCCTATGCAAGTTTTATTAGTTATTAGGCGAATAGTACCAATGTTGGGACTTGCTGGAAAAGACTTAGCTCTTAGCGGTTTATCGAGGGGGCCCCATAAACCCCAACCGTGTGAGGAACGCATAATCAAGGAACATAACACCGGTTTATACGGTTCCTAACGGCATGAGTGGAACAAATCACCAAGCAAAAAGGCTTAGCCTTCCACCCATTACCAATATATAGATGATTTCATTTAAGCATTTATATAGTGTGATATAACCCAACAAACTTCAACATGAAGCAAGCATCTTCAATCTTCACCTGCAACTAGCAATGCTATAAGAGGGGCTGAGCGAAGCCTACGTATAGCCAATCAATGGTTTGCATAGGTAGGGTGGTTAGACAGGTTCATGGTTACAAATAGGAGGCTGACAGGAAAGACATGGGCATCGAGGCAAAACTATAGAGCGAGACTACTAGCAATAGGCAAAGATAGTAGTGGTATCCGGGTTCGATCATCTTGCCTGGGATTCCACAAGGGAGAAGAACGGATCCATGAAGTAGACGGAGCAACACAGTCGAGCGAATCCTCACAACTCCGGAACGAAACCGAAGCTAACAAGAGAAGCAACCGGAAAGAAGCAAACAACACAGTAAACACACAAGCATTAACGACATGGCATACGATGCACATCCAAGTATGATGCATGTCCGGTTTAAATATGCAAGTCATGGCAAAGTGCACAAACAAGTACTACAAGTTAAGTGGAGCTCAATATGCAACGAGTTGCATATTGACGAAACACCACATTTAAATTATTTAGTTGACTCTCGTTATTAACAAGACAAGATTAAATGTTTTTAACATAGCAAGAGGTGAAGCATAATAAAACTACACTATTTAGGCATTTTAAATGAAGCCGAAAATAACAACAACAATTCCGAAAAATCCCCATGAGCATGTTTAGAAATTTTTAAGCAAACAACAATTCACACATTTAATGTTGTTAACATGATGCGGATGACATGATCAAGTTTATGCAATTTTTATTAAAAGTTGACATGAAGAAGATATGAAGTATTGTCACCGTGGTGGAAAGAAAGGTGCCACGACAACGATCCGAAAATGATGCAACGGCAACATCTCGGTTCCGGTAACTCATTGAGAGACCGGTGCAAAAGCAAAGGTGGAGTGAACGAGTCGAACAAGATGAAAGAGGTGGGGTGATCCCGTCACCGGGTTCCCACGAGTCGGCGACGAGGCAACCGAGGAGCACGACAAAAGATGAAACGGGCACGGAGCACAAGCGAAACATTTCATACAACACAAGCATTCGTCCACGGGTCATCGTCTCGGGTTATACCTTCGGAACAAGCGTGCATTCTCGGAGGGGTTCGAGTCGTCGAGGGACGTAGTGGAAGAAGTCGTACTCACGGTCGTAGAGGAAGTAGTTGTTCACGTTTCCGAAGAGGAAGTAGTTGTTCACATTCCGTTTCGGAGAGGTACTTGTCGTTCACGTGGCGGTAGTGGTAGTAGTTGTTCACGGGGTCTTCGATGGTCGACGGTAGTGGTACACATGTTGTCGGGGTACTTGTCGTTCTTGAGTGCTCCGGGCGTCGCGGTACTTGGGGGGTCTCGTTCTCGCGTCGTAGATGTTCAAGTCGTCGGTAGTCGAACTTGACGAAAAACACTCCAGCTGTAGTGGTACTCGGGTCGTAGAGTAACTTGTCGATCCTGAGGTTTCAAACGCAGCACACAAAAGAGCAAACAAAAACAGCAGCACGGGGCACTCAAGTGGAGCTCGCAGCTGCCGACGAGGAACGGCAGAGGAACGGAGGCTCGGGCGCTGCCTGGCCGAGGAAGCAGCGCCTGGCGATGGAGGCAGCTGGGCGGCTGCTCCTGGCGCGTGGGACGCTCGTGGCCGCGGAGCCAGAAGCGAGCCGCACGGCGCGCGAAACTGGCGAACGGGGCGAGATGGCAGCAGGGCTCCGGCGCCTGGCGATGCGGGGACGGGAATCGCGGGGTGCGGTGCTCGGGCCTGCGAGGCGGAGGAGATGGGAGGCCGCAGGCTCGTCGGGCTCCATGGCGCGCCGGTGGCCGAAGGAGCCGTGGCGAGGCGGCAGGGCCTCTGGCCGACGCGGGAATTGCGCGGTGGACGAGAGGGGTGGCGAGGCGCTGGAGGGCTGGAGATCGAAGGGGCTCGGGGGGATCGGGCTGCGCAGGGGAGAGCGGGAGGTCGAGAGGGAATCGGGGGCAGAGGCGATGGGGTTCGGGCATCGAAGGGAGGAGGCGGCGGAGTGCGGGATGAGAGGGGGAGCGAGGGAGCCTGGGGTCGGCCTAGGGTTAGGGGAGAGATGGGCCTTGGGCCAGCTGGAGGGAGTTGGGCCGGAGGCCAGATGGGGTGGGACGGCTCGGGCCAGAAGGTGCGGCTGGGCTTCCAAGGGAGGCCTGGCCTAGGAGGAGAGGGAGGCCGGGCTGGGCTCTCTTCCTTTTTATCTCTTAAACAGAAATAATTAGAGAGAGTGCAAAAAATAATTAAGAAAAGAGGCCAGAACAGAAAATAAAGGATGGAACATTTTTGTAAGGCTTTAAGGAATATTACCAAGCCAAAAAAATGGTTCCAACAAAAATAGGGAAAAGCAAACTAAAATAATTAGCTTGCCTTAAGGAGTTTGGAAGGAGTCTAGACTTTAGGAGGAGCCTCGATACAACGGAAAAATTAAAGACAAGGTTTGGAGGCAAGGAATAAGAAAGAGAAGGCATGGGGAAAAAATATGCAAGTGTGTTGGGTTATTCCGAAGCAATGGAATATTATTATAATAGCTCCTTAAAATATTGGGAGTATAAGTTATAAAGAGAAGTCACACTTCCCTCGATTTAAATGGACCGAAGGTCCACACAATTTATTTAGGTTGAGATGCAAAATAAATATGACATGATGGCATGATGACATGATGCAAAGCAAAATAAATAACACAAGCACAAATGCAACACACGGAAGAACCCGGAACATCTGGAATCTTCTGGAATCTTCTGGGATCTTCTGGGACGTCGGTCTTCGGGCGTCACACAAGTACACCTAATTTTTTTGGTATTTTGTGTTCCATATCCATAACTAAAGATAGAGAACGACTTAGAACAGAAAATAATAATTAGTTAGTGATAAAGCAAACAAGCACACACGAGAATATTCACCCCACGCTATTGCTCCCTGGCAACGGCGCCAAAAAAAGGTCCAATTGTAGCCTCTTTCAATAAGTAAGAGTGTCGAACCCAACGAGGAGCTAAAGGTAGAACAAATATTCCCTCAAGTTCTATCGACCACCGATACAATCTACACACGCTTGACGTTCGCTTTACCTAGAACAAGTATGAAGCTAGAAGTACTTTGTAGGTGTTGTAGGATATGTTTACAAGCGCGTAAATAAAAACTAGGGGTTGTTTAGATAAAGAAGCAACTAAGTTAGTTTTAGTAGAGAGTTTTTTGTCACAATAAAGTTATTTGTCCCTAGGCAATCAATAACTAGACCGGTAATCATTATTGCAATTTTATATGAGAGAGAGGCATAAGCTAACATACTTTCTCTTCTTGGGTCATATGCACTTATGATTGAAACTCTAGCAAACATTCATAACTACTAAAGATCATTAAGGTAAAACCCAACAATAGCATTATAAGGTATCAAGTCATCTTTATTCCCATACACCATGACCCATTTATCTGTGTTTGTGTTTCTTTCACTCACGCAACGCAGACAATAAGCAAACCATGAACATATTGCAACACCCTACAGTGGGGATCCCTCACGTTTGCGTGACACGGAGAGCACCATAGGACAACACCTATAATAAAACACGCAACTCAAACCAATAACGATCATCAATCGACCCATAGGACAAAATGGATCTGCTCCAACATCATAGGATAGCCATACATCATTGGGAAATAATATATAGCGTTGAGCACCATGTTTAAGTAGAGACTATAGTGGGTATAAGAGGTATTACACCGCTGCATAGAGAGGGAGAGAGTTGGTGATGACGGCGACGAAGTTGTTGATGTAGATTGTCGTCACGATGATGGCCCTGGCGGCGTTCTGGTGCCACCGGGAGAGAAGGGGAGAGAGCCCCCCTTCTTCTTCTTCCTTGACCTCCCCTAGATGGGAGGAGGGTTTCCCCTCTGGTCCTTGGCTTCCATGGCATGGGAGGGGCGGGAGCCCCTCCGAGATTGGAACTCTCTCTTTGTTTTCTTCTGTTTCTGCGCTCCTTGTTTCTGGTCTTTCATCGTTTCTTAAATTCTCGGAGATCCGTAATTCCGATTGGGCTGAAATTTTAACAGGTTTTTATCCGGATATTAGCTTTCTTGCGGTCGAAGAAGGGCACCATCCGCCTTACGGGGTGGCCACAAGGGTCCAGGGCACGCCCCTGCCTTGTGCCCCCCTCGACCATCGTCTCACATTGATTCTTTTTCCCAAAAATCACATATATTCCAAAAAAATCTCCGTAAGTTTTTATTGCGTCTAGACTCTGTTTGATATGGATATTCTGCGAAACAAAAAACATGCAAAAAACAGGAACTGTCGTTGGGCACTGGATCAATATGCTAGTCCCAAAAATAGTATAAAGAGTTGTCAAAGTATGTAAAAGTTATAGAATATTGGCATGGAACAATAAAAAATAATAGATACGACAGAGACGTGTCAGTGGATGTCGTCGATCTTGGCCGTCAGCGCGGCGATGGCCCCGGTCAGGTCCATCGGCACCTTGGCATGCTCGTCCATGTATGTTGCCTTGTCACGTTGGGTTTTGATGATGGAGGGAAAACGCCCGACCAGATTTAGAGATAGAGAAAAATATTCGGGGTGGATTGAAACGGCTCTGATACCACTTGTTACACTCTCGCTAGGAATTTGTCTCTCGAATACTGAATTGGATACAATTGTTTGATCGGTAGCTAGGGTTCCTGAGGGGAAGACGGGGATCGAGGAAGAGAAGCCGTCGCCAGTCCACAATACTTGTTTGTCACCTCACGCAGGAGGGCTCGGCCTCCTGTTAACCACGCGTGTGGTCTCCCAGACATGGACCGGAAAGTAGTTGTTGGGCTTGGGTTGTTGTTACTGTCGTTCCAGCCCAACACGAGGAGTCGTGGTCATTGGTAGTGGGGCCAGCTGGTCAGATGGCGTAGCAGGGGTTGATGTTTGGGCCGAAAATGGGTCGAATCGGACCGAAAACGGACATTTGTCCGTTTGCTCCCGCGTGTTGGGCCGTGTTTTCTGTTCGTTCAAACGGACGTGGGCACTCTGGCCGTGCGTTGGAGTTGGACTTAGAGCATCTCCAACAGATGTGTGCTAAAAAACTTTTACGGTGCAGAAATAGCTTTTTTAGGGTGCAGGAGGGTGTTTGCTCCAGCAGACGCTGCAAAAATATGGCGTGCCACTATAGCTCCAGCACGCGTTGCAATCCAGCGCGCGCGAGTAACCGGTGCTTGGAAAAAAAAGCAACACATACGAAAAATATGAAAGAACACATAGGTTAAAATTCATAGCATAGTTCAAGCCCAACACCACAAGCTAGTCTATACGATATAAATAAACTAGATAGAAAGGATGCTACGATGCAAATATACTAGATAAAAATGCGTGACGATAAACTAGATAACTACTCCTCGTCCTCCTCGATGGTGTAGTCCAACGACATAAACGCGTCGACCCACCGAGGATCATCCTCGTCCCAGGTCGACGCAGGTCCCAGTTCGTACTGGGCATCCGCCAGTGCCTTTCGCTCACGCCTGTCCGCCTGATGTGCGGCTCGCTTTGCCCTCCTCTACGCCCAGAACTCGTTCTCGACGGCGACATCCTGCGGGAAGCGCCCGTGCCACACCGTCGTGGCGTGCTGTTCCACCTCGGGGATGAGTAGGCGACACGCCCACCTATGCTGGATGTGGTGGTCCTCCACGATGATTAGCCGCCAGGAAGGCGCGAGTTCCTGCTCTGCTCGCGCGTCCATGCGTTTGAGAAATTCATTAGCGCATGTGGCCTCCGCAGGCGCCACATCGATGCGTCGTACGCGCAGACGGGCCGAACATCCCAAGCACAAGCTGCATATTACGAGGGCGGATCTCCGCGTAGTACAAGCCGGAGGGGCGGAGGCGGACACCACGGAAGCCGGAGCTGCTCTGGGGGCGCGGAGGCATGGAGGCGGCAAGCGGAGAAGGCGCGGCGGCGAGGGGCGCTGGAGGCATGGAAGAAGGGCACGACGTGGAACTGAGAGGCGATGAAGACGACGGTTGGCGGGCGCCCGCGCGCAGGTTTTAGAAAGCGCGATAGATGCCGCACGCCAAAACTACCGCGCGAGTTGTCGTTTTTTTTTCGCGCGCAGTTTATTTAGCACGCCGGATTTTCATGTTTCTTTTTGGAATGAAGGCTCAAGGGGAGCCCGACTTTGAATTAACAAAGCCATCAACTGGGCAGGGATTACACAAGGCCACCGAAACAACCACTAAACAACTGCAAAAAGCCGCTAACAAGAACAGAAAAAAAACAGCAGATACATAGTGTTGCCGAAGCAGCTTACAAGCGCCAAAGACTACTAGCCCTATAGGTATAAGCAACAAAGCACTAGCTATAAGTTGATGGCGTCCACCAAGTGAAGTAGACCAAGTTGAGCAAAAACGGAGGGGTTCTTCATACGGAGACAAAGTCCAGTAATTGTCGCGTCCTCATCTACACCGAAAGGTGACACCTTGTTCGATCCGCTCCTCTCCACATCCAGAGGGGACCACTGCCCCTCGCCTTGGCTCGAAAGGCGCCAGACCGCTAGAAGATGGAGAAGCTCACCCTAGAGCCAGGATTGGACACGATACCACGCACCATGGGAGATACTCAAACCGACACAGCGCTGCACGAGGATAACCAAATGAATTGCCACACCGTAGATCACCGCTACAACCACCAAGGGGAAAACTGCGCAAAGGCACTGACACTGAACAAACGAACATCGAGCAAGATGAAGCACCCTTGCAGGAAGCAGATCAAGCCCGAATGGATAGGCACCATGCCCAAGCCACCGCATCAAGTTGCTGCTAGCAAAAGAGAGGAGCCCTATCCCCTCCCTGCCCAAGAATGACGCCAAACCGGCGGGCAAGCAAGGAAGGATCCGGCGAGCAAGCCAGAGCAGAGCATCACTGCTACATAAACAGAGCACCAAGCTTCATCTCCCTCGCCGCTGACGCAGCCACCCGACACCCACCTCACAGCACTCTGCACACTCCTACCATGCCCAAGACGACACCTTCAAGAAGGTGGCGACGCACGTTGCGCCGTTGCCATCCAGTCTTGAAAAGACAAGGGTTTTCACCGGGGACATGGAGCAAGAGGGAGAGGAAACGAACCTCGACGAAGCCTCTGAGGAGGAAAACGACACCTGTCTGTGTCCGACGCCGTGGCCGGAGAACTAGCCAAGGATTTCTCCCGGTCCAGTTCCTCGTCTCCAGGCAGCCCCACCAAACCACGGATCCGGCATCCAAAGGTCGCCGACGACCAGATCCGACGAGGAGGAGCGCTCTGAGGGGATGTGGAAGCCGCCTTCAGATCCGGAGGCGAACAAGGGGGTCGCGCCCCCGCTGCGGCCGGTGCCAGCGCCCGCCGTCACTCGCCACCCTCGCGACCAAGGGGACGGGGGACAACACTCGCGACGCCGCTCGCCGCAGAAATAGCACCGCCGCACCACCCGAGGCCGCAGCCTCGGCGCCCAACGCCCTCCGCAAGGAGCGAAGCAGCTAGATCCTCGCCGCCGCCGTCCTGGGCGACCACGCGGGCTTCGCCGGAGGCCTCCTCGGGCGGCGGAAGGGAGGGCAGCGGCTAGGGTTTGTGTCGCCACCCGAGTCACCCCGGAGCAGAGCGACGCGGGCCAGTATTTGCTCTCCTCGTGTGTTTGTTGGTGTGCGCTAACCGGGCTGGTGCGCGCCAAATCTAAGAACATCTCCAAGAGGCGCCCCAAAAGTGCTTCGCGCGCTAAAATTCGAGTTTTTTGGGCGCCGGGCAGCTCCAACAGAAGCTGTAAAATAGTGCGGGCGCGCAAAAGGATTGGGCGCGCGCTGAAAAGCGCTATCTAAAGCTCTAAATTTGAGGCGTCGGATTGCGCGCGCTTCACAATTTACACTGCGTGGTTTTTTGAGCGTGCGTTTTTCGGCATCTGCTAAAGCAATGTTGGGTCCGGCGCGCTAAAAGTGCATTGGGCGCGCACTAAAACTTTTTTTGGGCGCCGATTTTTTGTACCGTTGTTGAAGATGCTCTAACGCGCGCGTGAAGATGCTCTTGTACTTTGCGTTGCCCGCAAGGGCCATCCGCTATTCCGCTGGGACGAAATGTTGTGGGGTTCGTGAGAGGCGGCAACGAGAAGGAGAACCGGCGCCAAAGTGTTTTCCTGTGTTCGCTCTTTCGCTCCATTCCGTCCCCTCCTCTTTCCCCCGTCTCTCTCTCCTTCGGTCCTTCCTCCTCCCGCCACGGAGAAAGGGCCCGGCGAGAAATCCGCACCGCGCCTCACTGATCCATTGCAATTGATACCTGTGAGGGTTAGCATGTGCTTTCCTGAATCCTAGATCCCCCTCCCTCTCTATTCTTGTACGTAAGACTATTTTTTTTCTTGGTGATTTTGCTCCTTGCTAGTGGTTGATTCGTCTCACCATGTTCTTGGCTGGTTGCGACAAATGTGTGTAGGCATGGACCAAGAACGTGATGGCCCCAATCCCGGCAGCTAGGAAGAGGTGGAAATACTGACTGGTACGATTCTTATCTCGTTCTTGCAATATGTTCCTGCGATGCAACGTCGTTTCCTTCAATCCGTCTGGATGGTACTGTTGGCCGCCCTGACATACTCCTACATACTCTACCCTACCTCTAGCCTTCCAAGTGCTACTTGTCTCGTTTGCTCACTGATCTTAGTATAAATAAACTGTACGAAGCTGAGATCCAGTTTTAGTCTTCGGGGTCCAATTTTGCTTGTTCGATATTTGGTCATCTGCTCAAACGTGTTAAATTATTATCTGTAAAGAATTTACTCGATTTCATCAGGAAATGTTCAACTGTCAATATACACAATTTACTCAAATGGCTGCATGTTTTGATATCTAGGCATGGAAGATGAAGTGGACAGTGCTAATGACATGGTAGAACAAGAGGAAAGCTCCTGCAGCGCCCCTAGCCCATCGTTTTCAGGCAGAAACACGAAAAGGCTCCGGTCGAAAGTGTGGGACGATTTCACACCCATTTTCGTCGGAACTAAGCTTGCGAAGGCTGAATGCATGCACTGCCAGAAGGTTTACAGTGTCGGCGCCAGTGGCACTAGCAGCCTGCTAAAGCACCAGGCCAAGTGCAGCACTAGGGCCCATAAAAGGCCAATGCAAGACAAGCTTCAAGTGTTGCCATCTACCCAGAAGAGCACCGTTGCAGCTGGCTCTGGTTTGACACAGAAGAAGCTCCCATTCTCCCTCACCAGCCAGAATAAATGCTTGAGCACAGCCGATGCAATGCTTCAGAAGAAGGGTCTTGCTTTGCTTGACATTCCCAATGACATTAATCAGGAGGTTCATCAGAATTCATCTCATGAGGAACTGGCAGCACACAAGCAGAAGAATCAGTTAGGTGCGAAACTTGGAGGGCCTGAGCAGGACATTCCCACTAACATGAATCGGAAGAATCCGGAGGTTGATCAGGGTGAGCCACACAAAGAACTTGTCAGGATATTTGCTGCGCAGGGGCATTCACCATCCACAAGAGCCCATGATAGGTTTAGTAAGTTTGTTGCTTGCTTGAATCCTATGGTCAAGATGCCACATGAATATGTCATGTGCAGGTACTTTAAGGAACTGTTTGACAAAGAAAAGACCAAACTGAAGGAGAAGCTTGCCACTTTGCGCAGTCGGGTTTGCTTGAGTGCTTATGTGTGGCACTACGATTTGCTCTCAGCGTTTTTATGCCTGAGCATTCATTACATTGATGATGAATGGGAGAAGCAGAAAAATATCATCAAATTTCGTGCCGTGGATCCTTCCTGCAGTGGAGAGGAATTGAGCCAGTCTATACTGTATGCTATTGACGATTGGGGTCTTCGTGACAAGGTTTTCAGCATTATACTGGACGATGCATTTCTGGACGATTCAGTTACTTCAGATGTCAAAGCTCGTCTCCAAAAATGGAACCTTCGCTCGGCCAATCGGAGCGTGTCTACATCTGTAAATCAGAGCTTGTTTGTGACAAGGTATGCAACTCATCTAGTTAAACATGTCATACAGGTTGGGAAGGATGAACTTGAGAAAGTCACGCAGAAGTCAACAAAGTGTTCTAAGTATGCAAAGGGCCACATTCCTTCTGTAGTACATTATCCGAACCACAGATATGCACCGTCACCAGGAGGCTGGAAAAGTGCAAAGAAGATTTGTAAGGTCATGGAAGATTTGCAACGGCACATGGACGAAATACACAATTGTTGCAATCCAGCTGACCTGTTTGACAAGGTGTGGGATGTTAAGAAACTTTTGCATCGTGATGCTGATTCCTATATCTGGGGGTGTAGTAAAATTTCCAATGAGCTGGAGAAGATGCAAGAAAAGTTTAAGGAGCAGTGGAAACTCTGTTGCTTAAATATATGTATGCCTATGATCATGGATCCTTCATACCGATTGAAACGCATCAAGTCCCGCCTCCGGTCTGATGCGGGCAGTTATCATCTGGAGAAGCGGAGTTTTGAAGATGATATAGAAGATTATATTGAAGAAGTGCATGCCATATTGCTCAACCTCTATTGTGAATATTCTGATCCGGTGGAAGACACTAGCTGCACTTCTTCTCGATCTAAAACTAGAAAAAGAACTCTTGGGGAGGGACGTGATACACTGATGGACTATTATCAAACCAATACATATCCATACAGCGAGCGGCCAATGACTGAACTTGATCAGTACATGCAGGAGCCGGGTCTCTCTGCAGACGAGTCAAGTGCTCTCCAATGGTGGAAGGAACATAACCTGACCTATCCTACAATTGCTCGGATGGCACGTAACATATTGGCGGTGCCACTCAGTGTAGACTGCAGCTTAGCAATAAAGACTGCGAGGCGCACGATTTGCGAGTCTAGTAGCCTGTGGCGTGAAGAGGTTGTGTGTGTTCAGGACTGGCTCAGATCAGATGGTATGGTCTATACCCTGTTTTCTCATTGTTATCCCATTACTGCTGTCTTGTGCTAACTGTAGTTCTCATGTCATCATCATAGGTTCCTTGAGCGAGTGATATTTTCAAGTGAACATTTCAACCGTCAGGATGTTCCATGTAGGCTCCTTTGCTTCCTAGTCCACCCACTTTAATCCTATCCTTTTCCGTGAGTCACTGCTCATTAGCAACCTTTCTAATGCAGGGTGCTAATACGAGATATTGCGCAGACAGGGGCTTCTTTTTCGACAGTTTTGGAGGCAGCGTGCTAAGTTGATTTGGCAAATGTAGTTAACAGTAGTTTCTCAGTTACTAGTGAGGTGTAATGAGGCTTTTGTATCGATGTTTGGTGAGGAGTCTGTCAGTAATTCCTATTTCTAGCTTCAGATACTCCTGAAAATTATGTCCAGATGTTCACTTATAGTTCTGTTAGTACCCCGCGCTGAAAGAATTATGTTTGGTTCAAAATGTTCAGACTTCTGAACAATATGATGCACTCAGCATTTTTAGGGTGCTGCTAATCTGATTTATGCCACTTCCACAATTAGCATCCTCGTTTCCATCTTTCTAAAATTTCTGTTTATAAATTTTGGACCTGAATATCCAGCGCACTTCAGCTTTTTAGGCATGGCAAGTTGTGTTTGCCAAGGATGAGAAATCCGTCTCAGTTCATTTTTTGCCAGAAAATTCGTGCTTGCAAACTAAATTTGCATCCTCGTGCCAATGTCAATTGCCATGAAAAATGTTTGAGTTGCCTTGTCTAAAATTCTGATGTTGGATTTTTAGCATTTTCGAAAAAATTACAGGGCTGTCAAAAGCGTGATCCTTAGGGACGGCTTGTAGTTCTGAAAATCATTGGTTTATTTTCTTTTAACAACAACAGTGTTAATAATAAATCAGCTAAACATTTTGGTTACAGTTATCTGAACAAGGCGTCACTAGCAAACAAATGCACGGCGAAACAAATAAATGTCACTAGAAAATCGTGTACACTGCTTGCAAGTGAATATATTAGATTGTGAGCAATGCCATGAGATTTTATTCCCAAAATATCATACGTCTATCGATTTTGCTTGCGTATGTATGCAATTATCGGCTAATAGACCAATGCGACTGCTTTTCTAATAAAAATATTTTTTTTGTGGGTGTTATAATAACAATCGTAATAGCCCGTGAACATACGTTTAACGTATGCATAGTGTCGTATATTTCACAATTATACTAAAATTATTTATATTTTCCACTAATTTTATTTTTATTTTTTAGAAATGGAGGATGACCCCGGCCTCTGCATCTGGGCAATGCATACGGTCACTTTATTAATTATTCTCACAAGACCTTATAAAGCCATACAACAGCAAGACTAAAGCCACCGTCTAAGCAACAACTGTCGCTACACCTATCCAATTGATGTAGGAGCGCAGATAGTCTGAGCCTAATACCAAACAGACTTCGCAGCCAAATCTAAACATCTAAGACCTAAGGTCTCAATCAGGACGCCTGCCGGGTATGGGGCACCTATCCGGCGACTCCACAATCAGGACGCCTGCCGGGTATGAGGCCGCCGCAGCCACCTGCCACCAATCTATTTTCAGAGTTGTACTGTTGCATGTACCGTGCCAGGTCTCTCTACCATCGACGCCACCACGACGCCCGACAACTTTGTCCTCCTGCGTGAGTCCATCCTCCCACAGCGAACTTCGAATCTGCACTGTCGAGATACGTCGCCATCAGTGTGTAGGATGAAGCACCGCTCCACCAAATAATTCGTCCTCTGGATCATACTTTCACTAGTGCAAGTTCTCTCAACAATAATAACATAACTGGATCATATAACAATCCCTCAACATGCAACAAAGAGTCACTAATAGCGGAGAACAAACCAAGAGATTATTATAGGGTACGAAACCACCTCAAAGTTATTCTTTCTGGTCGGTCTATTCAAGAGTCCGTAGTAAAATAGCACGAAGCTATTCTTTCCGTTCGATCTATCTTAGAGTTCGTACTAGAATAACACCTTAAGACACAAATCAACCAAAACCCTAATGTCACCTAGATACTCCATTGTCACCTCAAGTACCCGTGGGCATGATTATACGATATGCATCACACAATCTCGGATTCATCTATTCAACCAACAAAAAGAACTTCAAAGAGTGCCCAAAAGTTTCTACCGGAGAGTCAAGACGAAAACGTGTGCCAACCCTATGCATAGATTCCCATGGTCACGGAACCCGCAAGTTGATCACCAAAACATACATCAAGTAGATCACGTGATATCCCATTGTCACCACAGACAAGCACATGCAAGACATACATCAAGTGTTCTCGAATCCTTAAAGACTCAATCTGATAAGATAACATCAAAGGGAAAACTCAATTAATCACAAGAGAGTAGAGGGGGAGAAACATCATAAGATCCAACTATAATAGCAAAGCTCGCGATACATCAAGATCGTGCCTTCTCAAGAACACGAGAGAGAGAGAGAGAGAGAGAGAGAGAGAGAGAGAGAGAGAGAGAGAGAGAGAGAGAGAGAGAGAGAACAAACACGTGGCTACTGATACATACCCTCAGCCCCGAGGGTGAACTACTCCCCCCTCGTCATGGAGAGCGACGAGATGATGAAGATGGCCAACGGAGATGGATTCCCCCCTCCGGCAGGGTGCCGAAACGTGTCTAGATTGGTTTTTGGTGGCTCAAGAGGCTTGCGGCGGCGGAACTCTCGATCTAGGTTATTTTCTGAAGGTTTCTGTATACATAAGGGGTGTTGGAGTCGGGAACAAGTAAGGGGGGTCCCCGAGGCGGCCACGAGATATAGGGGGCGCGCCCCCACCCTCGTGGGTAGCCCGGGACTCCCCTGGTCCATCTCCGGTACTCCTTGGGCTTCTTCTGGTCCAAAAACATCCTCCGTTGGGTTTCAGGTCAATTGGACTCCGTTTAATATTCCTTTTCTGCGATACTCAAAAACAGAAAGAAAAAAAAATAGAAACTGGCACTGGCTCTAGGTTAATAGGTTAGTCCCAAAAATCATATAAAATAGCATATAAATGCATATAAAACATCCAAGATGTATAATATAATAGCATGGAACAATCAAAAAGTATAGACACGTTGGAGACGTATCATCATCCGATCTAGGGTTTCCCCTAGAGGTAGAGGAGAGTGGCCTTGAACTTCTCCACGACGATGCCTTCAAGAAGGGAACAACGCAGATAGCACCGCCACCGCCGACCTTAGCAGACGCCGAAGGCAAGTTTTCACCCAGGTCAGTTCAAAGGGATCCAACTCTCGTGCATGGGCCGCCGTCACCACCAGCACCGCCAGGCAGAACCCTGGAGCACCGGCAGATCAGCGAGCCGCCGGCACCACCGCATCCAGATCGCCAGCCACGTCGGGCCGCCGCTATCCCCCGCGCCGTCCGGGTCGGAGACGGAGCCGCCGACCGCGCATAGGGACCACCGCCCCCTGCACACGCCGGAGCGCCGCCGAGAGCCCAATGCCCGCCATCGCTTGCCGAGGACCGCCGCCGCGCGCCCCGAGCGGACTCCCACGCACGCCAGGGGAAACCGCGAGCGTGAGCCTTGCCGTCGCCCCCAAGCCCGCGCCGGCGCGCCCCACCTCCAGCGCACCGCCAACCACCGCCGTGATCCGCCCGCGCCAGATCCAGCGAGCCGTGGGAGAAGAGACCCCCCGCCGCCGACGCCGATCGGGCTTTGCCCGGAGGCGCGCCCCGGCGGCGGCGAGGAGGAGGGGTCGGGGGAGGGACGAGGACGCGGCGGCGCTAGGGTTCCCCCCGGGCGCCGCACAGGGGCGACACGGGAGGAGCGGTATTGTTGTGTTGTCTATAAAATTGGAGGAGAATTTCACTTCCCCGGCCTCTGCACAAACTAGGGATGCATACGGCCTTTTATGTATGAGTACTAGTAGGATTTTTAATATCGGTTACGCACCGAGCCTAGTCCTCAATAAATGCGTGAGTACCAGATAAGCCTGGTCCTCAAGTATAACCTAAATTCGTCTCCGTGAGGATTTGAACCCTGGTGTTGGGGTTGTACATCCACTCCCCCAACCAGTTAAATTTTTATTTTGAATAATGAAATCCAAAATTGTGAAAGTAAAATATGTTTGCACTTGTTTTTAGATCAAAATCCATGTGCATGCTGTCACCGACAAGGTGAGGTCGGTGGCTTGTTTTTGTCGGTCGTGGTGGTCGTTCGGTAGTTGACAATGATGAAGTGTGTCATATGAACGTGAAAGTGTTGTATATCGACTAGACGGGGGGTGAATAGGAGATTTTTATGAAAGTCTTCAAAACATGGAAGTTTCGAAGACAAACGATAAAACCAATCCTATTTATATGCAGCGGAAGGTAGACTACAATAGACAAGCCATAGTCAAGTATTCAATGAAGTGAAAGCATGAAGACTAATAGCGGCTAGGTAGTATGGATCAGGATGGAAGATTGCATGAAGCCAATCAGAACAAGTAGTCGCACAGTGAAGTCAAACAGATAGGCAAGCAAGCAAAGACTTCACAATGAAGGACAGTAAGTAAAGAGAAGGAAAGGATAGAACCAGTAGCTCGGGGAAGACAGTGATTTGTTAGACCAGTTCCAGTTGTTGTGACAATTGTACGTCTGGTTAGGGAGGCTGAGATTTAACTCAAAAGACCGCGTCTTCACCTTGTTCCCCTTGAGCTAAGGACACCTGATGGCTTCTCGCCCCTCGTTGGTTACCCCAAGTGGAAGGTTTGAGATGCAGTGTAGCGGTAGTTTTCCCTTGGCAAAGATACCAAGGATCGAATCCCCTGAGACTCCGAGGGTCAACAAGAAGGTGTCAACTGCTAGCGGCGCAACTTAGCGATTGACAGGACCTGCACACAGATACAAATAACTTTGCTCCCAACGAGTACAGAGAGGTTGTCAATCCCTCCGGCCTTGTCGTTTACAAAGGATCAAACGCAAGAGATAATAGTGATAGGTATGACTGCAACTAGTAAGTAAGAACAGAAAGTAAATAGCGGGTGTGATCAGTGATGGTAATATGGACCGGGGTCCCATGATGTTCACTAGTGATGTCTCTCTCCCAAAAGACGATAAAACAACTAAGCGAGGTAAACGAATTACAGCTGGGCAATTGACAGGATTATGTGCGCAAACCAATGCTAACTATGCTGCAAAGAAAGGTAGAGGCTCAAAAGCATGGGCGGTACGCCAAGGCAAGTAGACTGAAATCCATCTGCATCTACTACTAATCATCCACCTTGAGATATCTATCCAGAACATCTCGCTGGTATTAAGTTGCGAGTCCCACCCATAGTGTAAACTCAAAGCAACAGACAACTGCATTAAAAGAACTTTGCGTAAAGTAAACAATCCTTGCACCCGCCAGTACAAGCATCGTTGTTTTCCCCCTTGTGGCAACAGCACATCCCCTAGACTCATGTTTCTGTCACTCAAGCTAGTCATCGAGGGGCATGAACCCACAATCAAGCATAACGTTCCCTCTTGGAGTTACTACCTACTACTTGGCCAAAGCAATAAACAGCAACGGAGAACATGCAAGAATTACTCAAGAACATAAATATAAAAGAGGTAAATCAAATATATTACTCACACACAATCTGAACATAATCTCGTAATCCATCGGATCCCAGCAAACTCATCATAGCAACAGCATAAGGATTACATATGTGCCTCGATCATGTAGGGCAGCTCACGAGGTCTAATCGGTGAAGAACAAAGAGGGGAGGAGAATATCACATAGCTACTGGTCATGGACCCATGGTCCAAGGGAGACTACTCACAACTCATCCGGGAGGCGTCCATGGTGGAGGAGAGGCTCCCGGTGGTGGTTCTCCCCTCCGGCAGGGTGCCGGGAAGAGTTCTCCTGGTGCTCCCGATCTTGGAAGCGCGGCGGCGGCGGAACAGAGATGAGATCGCGAAAAAGGGTTCCGTCCTCGAGGGTTTCGGGACGCGGTGTAAATATATGCCAAAGGGGGGCGTCAGAAGAGGCCAGGGGGGCCCAGGCGCCCTGGCGGCGCGGCCAGGAGGGGGGCCGCCCCCTCTGGTCACCTGGAGCCCTGGTGGCCCCCCTCTGGCCCTACTTTGGCCGCATGGAAGCTTTCGGAACGCTGATTTTTTATATATTTTTCCTGGGATTTTTCTGGCAATTTACGTAATGGGAAAACCTGAAATACAAAAACAGCAGAAAACAGAAACTGGCACTGGGGTGCACTGAGTTAATAGGTTAGTCCAAATATGATCAAAAGTTTGTGGAAGTGCATAAATATCATAGCAATATCACAAAAAAGAGGCATGGAGCAAGCAGAAATTATAGATACGTTTTGGACGTATCAACATCCCCAAGCTTAATTCCTGCTCGTCCTCGAGTAGGTAAATGATAACAAGCATAATTTCTGTGGTGACATGCTATTAACCATATAAGGACTTTTCATAGTCACATGACAAATGCTTACTGAGATAATGAATCTGTAGTAATTAAGTTGCCTCATGAGAATATCACAAAGAACTAAAAGTTTTACAATATGATACTGAAACACTCAATAGATTTGTAGTGAGCATGGTGTGCAAACATGACAGAGTGGTACCTCGCTTGCCCCCTTTAGTGAAGCAAAACATAAATGCAGGGGCACCTCCAAGGTTTAAGTGACGACTAGATACAATGATTTCAGAATAAACGATATCATAATCATGCAGAAGACAATGGTACTTTGGGACAATGCACATTACACTCAGAATGACAATCATGCTCTCAATAGTTGGTGCTTTAAAGAAAGAAGGTGGAGACTCTCGAACCGTGGCTTTTGATGGCAAGGTTGAAAACCCGTGGTCGGAAACAAAAACTAAATATGTACCAGAGCTCTTGGTTTTAAAAACAGAGGTAAAAATTATTTTTTTAGAGATGCATATTTCGTCAACGAATGCTAGTAGATAACTCAATTACTTCTCGAGCTGGACAAGTTTCGAGGAACGGCTCCCGTACGAGGATGATCACATCCCCTTAATCTCCTTTGTTTATCACTGCCAAAGTTTTCTGATTTCTCATGAACAAAGCGTGAAGGAGGGTTTGTTTGCTGTATATTTTTTAATGAGCCGGGCGCACTCTTTGTCAGTTCCTTCTCGTATTAGGAGTTTGCACATTAGACATGCAATCCCGGGGTGAAGCTTGTCCAACTTAAAAAGATCATGAATCAACTACTACTTCCTCATGAGCTAAAATAGAGGCACAAAAGAGAAATGTTTTTTTGATTAATTTCGAGATGGTACACGAAAGTCTTCGTTAGGAATGGCAAGTAAATACCATGTATAGGAATGTATGGTGGACTCATACGGCATAACTGGTTTAAAGGATTTTGGATGCACAAGCAGTCAGTCCGCTTAGTACAGGCGAAGGTTAGCAAAAGACTGGGAGCGACCAACTAAGAGATCAATGACGGTCATAATCATGCAGAGCGACAAAGCAACATTGAATCGGGCATGGAAGTTGTATCGCTACTCAAAAATTAAAGATCATCAAGGCTTGGTAGACTTTCTTTACAGTCTTAAATATGCGTGAGCATATGCCAAGTCAATCAAAATAAATTCTTGGAGAAAGATATCACTAAACCATACCACATCATAGGCAAACAAATCATGTTGGTACTTCAATAACACATTAAGAACCCCCCAGCTATTTGAGACTAACCATAAGAAAACATGAACTACTAAGCACCATTATGCACATAGCATTTTTATCATAGACATATCAACCAGTGCAACAGAAGCCAACTCTCTTAACAAGATAAGCATGATAACTCAAGAGAGTTCCAGCAACCAACTAAACAAAAGCTCTTTAAAAAGTAAAGCATGAAAACTAAGAGCTGAACATGACAGTAGCTATTGAAAGACAAAGAACATACACAGCAAAGATAAACATGAAAATCCCATGTTATGTTCTAGGTTGAAGTGGAGCGTGTTTCTCTCCCACACAAAGAAAGATGGGTTCCGACTCGTTATGAACAGCAAGCAAAGCTAAAGAAAACTGAAAAGGAAACTAAAAGCAAGACGCTCCAAGCATAGCACATAACACATGAAGTGATTAAAATATAGTGGAACGAAAGACGAACTGATAATTGTTGATGGAGAAGGGGATGCACGGGGGCATCCCCAAGCTTAGACGCTTGAGTCTTCTTGAATATTTCTTGGGGGTGCACGGGGGCATCCCCAAGCTTGAGCGTTTGACACTCCTGAATCTTTTTATCATCTTCCCTCGCACACTTGAAAACTCCCTTCATACATAACTCATCATAATCTGATTAGCGAGGTTAGTACCCATAATAAAATAATTTTTCCTTGCTGGAAATAAAGATAATCTTGAAGGTCTACTGTTTCTCAAGATCGCCAAAAGGTTTTTGCAAAGAAAAAGCAAGCTCAAGGTTTGCAAAACGAAGGAAAGGCAAAACAGGACAGAATCTGTGAAAAACAGACCAGCAGGTAGTAAATAATGTTTTCGGGGCACTTCTGCAACTCAAATAAAAAAACTCAGAACTGACGCCCGAAATCCAATTGTATAGAGCACGCTGTCGAAAAAATTCAAACCAAAAAGATGATCTGGTGATTTTATACGAATTTTTCTGTCCAAGGACAGAATCTGTTTCCTGGACAGCACGTCACAACTTTTGAACTTTCTTGCAATCAGAGGCTAAACTTGGCACAAAGCTGAAAAGTAAAGATACAATGATGATGCTACTGTAGTAACAAGCATCAAGACACAACAAAATCAAAATAAAATTTTATTCATTGTGGGCTGCCTCCCAAAAGTGCTTTCTTTTATGCCTTTAAGCTAGGCATAATGCAAAGAGATCAAGTTTTATCAAGAGTAAAAGAATAGCTAGCCCGTATGACGGACTCAAAAGGTAACTTAATCTTCTTTCTAGGGAAGTGTTCCATCCCTTTCTTGAGAGGAAATTGGAATATTCCCCTCTTTCATGTCAATGATGGCACCAACGGTGCGAAGAAAAGGACGTCCCAAAATAATTGGACAAGAAGGTTCACATTCAATATCCGTAATAGTAAAATCAACGGGAACATAATTGTCATTGACAATGATAAGAACATCGTCGATCCTCCCCAAGGGTTTCTTTATGGAAGAATCAACAAGACGAACACCAAAAGAACAAGAATCAAAAGGTTTCAATTTAAGCATATCATATATTCTTTTGGGCATGACGGAGGTACTAGCTCGAACATCACATAAAGCATAGCAAGAGAAGTTATTCAACTTAATTTTAATCATAGGATCCCAACCATCTTCTAGCTTTCTAGATATGGAGGCTTCTACCCTAAGTTTCTCCTCCCTAGCTTTGATGAGAGCATTAGTGATATGCTCGGTGAAGGCAAGATTGAGTGTGCTAGTGCGGGGATCTCTAGCCATTCTTTGTAAAAAGGTGACAACTTCTGAGAGACTACAATTATCAAAATCAATTTTATCATTATTGAGCAGAATTGTAGTGTCATCTTCTTTGTTTAAATTGCTCTCTATTATAATAGTTTGAACGTCTTCCCAAGTTTGGGGAAGTATAGGAGCAACTTTAAACTGAGGCTCATACTTTTTTCCTGGAAGATCATGCCATGGGCATAACTCTCCATTAAGACTAACATAATCACAAGGTTTATTACTTTTGTAGATCCCGACAGTGGTGATTGGTGTGATGGAAGAAGGGGTGTACTCCTCCCATTTAGTGTTTTTGGTGGAACCCATAGCAGCAAGCAAGCAAGATAACTATTTTTGTGATTTTTGATAGAAGATACTAAAGCAAAAACTGAAAGGTAAACTAACAAGACTAAAAAGCAAAGGTAAAAGATAGCGTGCAACTCCCCTATCTTGAAGAGTGGAGTCCCCGGCAACGGCGCCAGAAAACTTTGCTTGATGGCTTCTCGCCCCTCGTTGGTTACCCCAAGTGGAAGGTTTGAGATGCAGTGTAGCGGTAGTTTTCCCTTGGCAAAGATACCAAGGATCGAATCCCCTGAGACTCCGAGGGTCAACAAGAAGGTGTCAACTACTAGCGGCGCAACTTAGCGATTGACAGGACCTGCACACAGATACAAATAACTTTGCTCCCAACGAGTACAGATAGGTTGTCAATCCCTCCGGCCTTGTCGTTTACAAAGGATCAAACGCAAGAGATAATAGTGATAGGTATGACTGCAACTAGTAAGTAAGAACAGAAAGTAAATAGCGGGTGTGATCAGTGATGGTAATATGGACCGGGGTCCCATGATGTTCACTAGTGATGTCTCTCTCCCAAAAGACGATAAAACAGCTAAGCGAGGTAAACGAATTACAGTTGGGCAATTGACAGGATTATGTGCGCAAACCAATGCTAACTATGCTGCAAAGAAAGGTAGAGGCTCAAAAGCATGGGCGGTATGCCAAGGCAAGTAGACCGAAATCCATATGCATCTACTACTAATCATCCACCTTGAGATATCTATCCAGAACATCTCGCTGGTATTAAGTTGCGAGTCCCACCCATAGTGTAAACTCAAAGCAACAGACAACTGCATTAAAAGAACTTTGCGTAAAGTAAACAATCCTTGCACCCGCAAGTACAAGCACCGTTGTTTTCCCCCTTGTGGCAACAGCACATCCCCTAGACTCATGTTTCTGTCACTCAAGCTAGTCATCGAGGGGCATGAACCCACAATCAAGCATAACGTTCCCTCTTGGAGTTACTACCTACTACTTGGACAAAGCAATAAACAGCAACGGAGAACATGCAAGAATTACTCAAGAACATAAATATAAAAGAGGTAAATCAAATATATTACTCACACACAATCTGAACATAATCTCGTAATCCATCGGATCCCAGCAAACTCATCATAGCAACAGCATAAGGATTACATATGTGCCTCGATCATGTAGGGCAGCTCACGAGGTCTAATCGGTGAAGAACAAAGAGGGGAGGAGAACATCACATAGCTACTGGTCATGGACCCATGGTCCAAGGGAGACTACTCACAACTCATCCGGGAGGCGTCCATGGTGGAGGAGAGGCTCCCGGTGGTGGTTCTCCCCTCCGGCAGGGTGCCGGGAAGAGTTCTCCTGGTGCTCCCGATCTTGGAAGCGCGGCGGCGGCGGAACATAGATGAGATCGCGAAAAAGGGTTCCGTCCTCGAGGGTTTCGGTACGCGGTGTAAATATATGCCAAAGGGGGGCGTCAGAAGAGGCCAGGGGGGCCCAGGCGCCCTGGCGGCGCGGCCAGGAGGGGGGCCGCCCCCTCTGGTCGCCTGGAGCCCTGGTGGCCCCCCTCTGGCCCTACTTTGGCCGCATGGAAGCTTCCGGAACGCTGATTTTTTATATATTTTTCTCGGGATTTTTCTGGCAATTTACGTAATGGGAAAACCTGAAATACAAAAACAGCAGAAAACAGAAACTGGCACTGGGGTGCACTGAGTTAATAGGTTAGTCCAAATATGATCAAAAGTGTATGGAAGTGCATAAATATCATAGCAATATCACACAAAAGAGGCATGGAGCAAGCAGAAATTATAGATACGTTTTGCACGTATCAACACCTAGTCCTCGCCCAATCACTCTGGTAAGTCTTCAAGGTAGACTTCCAAACCTTCACAGACTTCGTTCACCAGTGATCCACAATGACTCTTAGATGCTCAGAACGCGATGCCTAACCGGCTGGAGGAAACACGGTCCTCAAGTGTAACAAGTCTTCAGGTCACACAGACAGAAAGACTTCAGTGATGCCTAACACTCTTTGGCTCTGCGTGTTTGGGCTTTGTCCTCGCAAGGATCTCTCTCTCAAATGCTTCGGAGGTGGGTTGCTCTCAAACGACAAAAGCCGTGTAATAACTCTGAGTAGCCGCCAATTTATGGTGTAGGGGGTGGGCTATTTATAGCCACTGGGCAACCCGACCCGATTTGTCTGAAGTGACCCTGGGTCACTAAGGAACTGACACGTGTTCCAACGGTCAGATTTCAAACACACACGGCAGCTTTACTTGGGCTACAAGTAAAGCTGACTCATCCAGCTCTGGATAAGATTTGCTCTCATTGTCTTCACTCTAAGACATAGGATTTGGTTGAGCATCACCTCAGTCACTCTGACTTAGTTCACTTGGACCCCACTTAAAAGTACGGTGGTTCCTATGACTCAACAAAGAAGAAAAGGAAACAACGAAACATCTAAGTCTTCGCTCTCCATAGTCTTCACACAATGTCTTTTCTTGTCATAGACTTCAATATGATTATCTTCATGTACCACCATTGTCGTCAATGTCTTCATACACTTTTAGGGGTCATCTCCGGTAGGTAAACCGAATCAATGAGGGACTACTACCTGTGTTGTCCTGCAATTCTCACAAACACATAAGTCCCTCAATCAGGTTTGTCGTCAACACTCCAAAACCAACTAGGGGTGGCACTAGATGCACTTACAATCTCCCCCTTTTTGGTGATTGATGACAAACTGGTTGAAGTTTTCAACGGGGATAAAAGTATGTGAAATTGTAAAGGATAAAGGTATTGTCTTCATAAGTAGCAAAAGGCTCCCCCTGAAGATGTGCATATAGTTGATTTGCTTTTGAATGCAAATGCACATGGCAGGTTGTACTTGTGGAGATCCTCTTCAACTTATGAGGACAATTCATCATGCACAATTGATATGTCGAATATAATGATATGCATAATGAGAAATGGACGTCTGCAAAATGACTAAGTGCGGAATATATCGTAGCACATGCGGAATTTATCATCACATTACAGAGTACCAGAAAACGTAGCAGACGACCATCAAGTTTAAGTGTTACAACTCAAAGAACAAAATGTAGCAAAAACGAGAGTTGTAAACACTAGGCAAAATATAAAGCACCCGCCCATATGGACCCGCTTGAAGACTATCAACTCATATGCTTCTCCCCCTTTTGTCAGTAAGGACCAAAAAAGTTTGAAGACATAGAGCCTCTACTCGTTCCCAGTTGGAGCAGGAGAGGATGCATGGTCGGCGTTGGTGTTTGGTAGTGCAGAAGTAGTTGATGCAGTGTCGACACGAGCTGAAGGAGGAGGTGGTGAGGTAGCATCATCTTGATCATCTATCACCCTGGCGTCCACAGTTGCAGCGGAGGAGGAATAGTCAGAGTCTTCAAGAGACGGAGTTCCACGCAAAACAACATTCCTTAGAGGAGTGTGGTCAAACTTGAATCTCTCAGTGAAGCCATCGTCTTGAAGATCTGCTTCAGCACTAAGCAAAGTCAAACTCTTCCATGACCTCCGACAAGTTTCATGAGCAACAAAGGCGTTCTTGGTGGCAAGGTTGCGAATGCGATTTACGTCCACCAAGAGGCTTTGCATCTGCCGCTTCAGCCAGTAGTGATGCTTATCCTGTTTATGATGTAAGGCAACGAGAAGCTCTCGGTCATTGAGAACACAAGAATGCTTCCGAGGCCTTTGGGCAATGGTGCTCTCAGTAGCTTCAGTCTCTGCATGGCGAGGTAGGCGAGTACGGCCAGCCAGAGGATAAACGCGAGAGACTGCTGGAATTCCTTCAAGTTGCTGAGTGAAGCTCTGGTGATCAGCGTTGTGAAGACTAAAAGGCTCTTTTGGCAGGCTCTTGGTATATGGCTTCAGCTGACATATCAACCTCTGGCAAGAATATATGATGGTTGTGAGCAGAAGGCTGATAGTTGATAGCAGAATGAAGCTTGATGAGGCGCATAATCCATGGAGCGTCAAACTTGAGGCCAAATAGATCAGAGACTGAAACAGCCAACTGCCTGATAAAGAAGTCTTGGGCATTGAAGCTGATGCCATTGAAGATATAGAAGACCAATGTCTTCATTGTGCCTTCAAGCTTGGCTGATGAAGAGTGTCCTTTGACAGGCCATAGAGTTCGCCTGATGATAAGATATATGGTGCGTGGCAGATACTCAAGGTCTTCAACAAAGAACTCTTTTGGATATTCAACATCGATTGGCAAAGGCTTCATCATGCTTAGCATTTGGCTCATGTTGGGCTTTGGCTTCTAAAAGATGCTTTCCAAAGCTTCGGTGTGTAGTTGACAGCCAGGTTCATACAGTTCTCCTGGAGTGGGCAGGCCAGTTAGCTCAATGAGATCAAAAGCTTTGGCTTCATGATGGACATTGCGTGTCATCCACTCAAGGACCCATGTCTTCGGATCCCTGCTGTAGCCGCGAATGTGAAGGGTTGCATAGAATTGCAGAAGCAGCTCTTCATTCCAATGCTCTTTGTCAGTCACAAAATTGAGCAGGCCAGCATCACGGAAGCAATCAAGGGCTTCCTCAAGACAGGGCAGTCCAGTAATGGCTTCAGTGCCAAGACACATATGAGGGAAGATGCGCCCTTGATCATAGGGAACTCTTGATTAATAACTGCGATGTTGATGACTCCAGAACCTATCTGATGATATCCTTGGCTTGGAATAGGGGTTCTTGGCGCTGTCAAAGAAAGTGTTGTGCGCAGTGAAGCCATTGGCATTGAAGGACCTCGTTGAAGTGGCAGTACCTGGGAACCTTGGCAGTCTGGGCTTAGACTTCTGAACCTGAGGCCTGTGCTCAACATGGTAGTCAAATTGAGGACCAGCAGCAGGCGGTCCAGCAGCAGGCGGAAGAACCAGAATGGGCCATCTGACAGAGATGAGATGATCATCTTTGTCGTATGCTTGCTCAATTGTATGGGGCCGTGGAGGCGGAACATGAGCAGTGGCATTTGCTTCGGGCTGCTGAGTGGCTTCAGGTGCCATCACATCTGGCACCACATTGGATTCAGGCGCCACATTAGCTTCAGCCATGACAACGTCATTGGCTTCAGTGTTGGTGTTGGTGGCAGCCTCAGAATTTGTAACCTCCACTTCAGGAGCTGGAGGGTCGGACACGTTCTCCTCGAGAACAGGGGGTGTGGCAGCACGAGCTTCTTCTTCTTTGGGTCGTTCTTCATCGGTTGATGCAGCCGGAATATCTTCAGCCGCTTTGGCTTCAGACTCTGGGAGGTTCACAGTAGGAGAAGCTTCAGGAACAGATTGTTGCTCTTCTCCTTCTGGAACACTTGAAGGAACGACTTGGGGCCTAGGTCCTTTGCGAAGCCTGCGGAATGCTGGCGACGCTTTTGGTGATGGAGTTGTTGGGCCACAAAGTCTTCATCTTCAAGCACCGAACTGGTGACTTGAGTAGGGGGTGTTACTGGTGTGTCTTCAACACGTGGGGATTCTTGCGGGTGATCAGCCCATGAGTCATCCTGAGCAATTGGCGTCAATGGATGACCAATGCTGATGTGTTCGCTGTTCGTGAGAACAGGCGATGATACCACATTATACTCGATCTGAGGAAGGACTTCATCATCTTCAACATTGTCATGAGGACCAATGTCTTCGGCTGCGGTGGGGTCAACAGCTGGAATGTCTTCAGCCTCTATGGGAACAGGCTCGTGAACAGTCATGCGACGTTCCTGGTGTGCAGATGCAGGACGAGCAACAGAAATGAGCTCGACTACAAGGGGCTCTATGGGAGCAGCCTGGACCTTCTTGATCTTTCGCTTCTTGGTGGGTGGAGCATTGGCTTCATCAGTGGTTTTCTTGGTTTTGCGCTTGCGCACCTCAGCTTCAGCCATCTTTGTCTTCTTAAGCTCTGAAGCGACTGGGGTGACCTTAGTCTTCGTGCATGTCATGCTAGCAGGGAAGACAATGCGAGGTTCTTCCTGCCTTGATCCTTCAGCTTGGGCCACAGTTTGCCTCTCTTCTTGGCAGCCATTCTGGGGTCGATGCCAGGACGCCCAAGGGCCTTGCGCTTCTCAGCTTCATTGTAGGCTTGGACGCACTTGGCAGCCAAGGCCTTGATGCGCTCACGAGAACCTTTGGCTTCTTCACGCCTCTTGCGAAAGGATTCCTTGAGCTCATGCATCATGACTTTGAAGTTCTGGATTTCTTGGACGCTGAGCTTGGCCATATGCTTCTTGAACTGAGCCTTTTCATAGACAATCTTTTGCTTCAGCTCAACAATTCTCTGAGCAAGAGCTAGCTCAGAAGCAATGGCGCCATTGAAGGAGAAGCTGAGGCCAACGGGAAGTTGCAGATCGTCAAAGCTGAGGTTGGGGGTGTCAAACCACTCATCAATGAAGTTGTTCAACACTTCCACGTCAAAGAGCGGCAAATCGTTGAAGATTTCTGCATCTTGCTTGCTCTTGATCAATTGCTCCAGAGCGTCATCAGCTAGATCTTCATCGCTTGAAAGATCAATGGCTTCATTAGCATTCTTCAGAACAGCATCAGGAGTTAGAGCTGGACTAGGGTTGTGCATGGGCTTCTTCCTTAGCTGTTTGCTCTTGGAAATGCGAGAGTGCTCCTGATGAGCCTCGAACCCCTCGTTGGTTACCCCAAGTGGAAGGTGTAAGATGCAGTAAGTAGAAGTGTTTTCCCCTAGCAAAGATGCCAAGGATCGATTCCCCGGAGACTCCTAGGTTCAACAAGTAGGTGTCAATTGCTACGGCGCCAGATTAGTAGCAACCAACATGGACCTGCACACAGATACAAATAACTTTGCTCCCAACGAGTACAGAGAGGTTGTCAATCCCTCCGGCCTTGTAGTTCACAAAGGGTTAAAAGCAATGATAGTAGTGATAGATAGTTTTTGCAATAGTAGGTAAATAACGAAAAGTAAATAGTGGATGTGATCAATGATGGTAATATGGACCGGAGTCTCATGATGTTCACTAGTGATGTCTCTCTCCCAAAAGACGATAAAACAGCTATGTGAGGTAAACAAATTACAGCTGGGCAATTGACAGGACCACGAACGCAAACCAATGCTGACTACATTGCAAGAAAGGTTGAGGTTCAAAGCATGGGCGGTACGCCAAAGTAAGTAGACCGAAATCCATCAATATCTACTACTAATCATCCACCTTGAGATATCTATCCAGAACATCTCGCTGGTATTAAGTTGCGAGTCCCACCCATAGTGTAAACTCAATGCAACAGACAACTGCATTAAAAGAACTTTGCGTAAAGTAAACAATCCTTGCACCCGCGGGCACAAGCACCGTTGTTTTCCCCCTTGTGGCAACAGCACACCCCCTAGACTCATGTTTCTGTCACTCAAGCTAGTCATCGAGGGGCATGAACCCACAATCAAGCATAACGTTCCCTCTTGGAGTCACTACCTACTACTCGGCCAAAGCAATAAGTAACAACGGAGAACATGCTAGAATTACTTATGAACTAAAATATAAAGGAGGTGAATCAAATATATTACTCAAGATCAATCTGAACATAATCTCATAATCCATCGGATCCCAGCAAACTCAACATAGCAACAGCATAAGGATTACATAGGTGCCTCGATCATGTAGGGCAGCTCACGAGGACTAATTAGTGAAGCACAAGAACGGGAGGAGAACATCACATAGCTACTGGTCATGGACTCATGGTCCAAGGGAGACTACTCACGAGTCATTCGGGAGGCGTCCATGATGGTGGAGAAGCTCCCGGTGGTGATCCTCCCCTCCGGCAGGGTGCCGGGAAGAGTTCTCCTGGTGCTCCCGATCTTGGAAGCGGCGGCGGCGGCGGAACAGAGATGGGATCGCGAAAAGAGTTCCTGTTCTGAGGGTTTCGGAGGTCCCTCTAAATATATGCCAAAGGGGGGCACCGGACGGGCTTCGGGTGGCCCAGGCGCCCCCCCCGGCGCGGCCCAGGGGGGGCGCGCCGCCACGGCGCCTGGAGCCCTGGTGCCCCCCCCCCCCAGGCTGCCCTTCGGACGCAGTGTTGTTTCCGGATCGCTGATTTTTTATATAACCTTTCTGGATTTTTCTGGGCAGTTCTCGAAACGTGAACACCTGAAATACAAAAACAGCCGAAAACAGAAACTGGCACTGGGGTGCACTGGATTAGTAAGTTAGTCCAAATATGATCAAAAGTGTATGGAAGTGTATGAATATCATAGCAATATCACCCAAAAGTGGCATGGAGCAAGCAGAAATTATAGATACGTTTTGGACGTATCAACATCCCCAAGCTTAATTCCTGCTGTCCTCGAGTAGGTAAATGATAACAAGAATAATTTCTGTGGTGACATGCTATTAATCATATAGGACTTTCTCATAGTCATATGACAAAAGCTTACTGAGACAATGATTCTATAGTAATTAAGTTGTCTCAAGAGAAAATCACAAATGACTGAAAGTTTTACAACATGAAACTGAAACATAAAAAAGATTTGCAACGAACATGATGTGCAAATATGATAAAGTGATATCTAGCTTGCCCCCTTTAGTGATGCAAAACATAAATGCAGGGGCACCTTCAAGGTTTAAGTGATGACTAGATACAATCATTTCAGAATAAACGATATCACAATCATGCAAAAGACAATGCTACTTTAGAACAATGCACATTACACTCAGAATGACAATCATGCTCTCAGTAGTTGGTGCTTTAACATAAAGGTAAAACAATGGTTATGTGCTAGAGCTTTTTATTTTGAAAACATGGAAGCAATTGTTTCAACGGTAGTAGTACTTCATATGTGTCATGCATAAAACATCCTATAAGTTGCAAGCCTCATGCATCGAATACCAATAGTGCTCGCTCCTTGTCCTAATTAGCTCGGATCCCCATGGGTTATCATTGCATTACATATGTTTCAACCAAGTTTCACAAAGGGGTACCTCTATGCCACCTGTACAAAGGTCCAAGGAGATAGATCGCATTTGATTTCTCATTTTTGATAGATCTCAACTTGAGGACATCCATACCGGGACAACATAGAAAATAGATGATGGACTCCTCTTTAATGCATAGGCATATTCTCATGAGAGATTGAGGATTAAGGTCCAAGCTAAAACTTCCACCATGATGCATGGCTTTGGTTGGCGGCCCAATGTTTTTCTCTAACAATATGCATATTCCTTCAACCCACGGTAAATCACCCTTACTTCAGACAAGACGAACATGCATAGCAACTCACATGATATTCAACAAAAGTGTGACAGTTGATGGCGTCCCCAGAAACATGGTTACCGCTCAGCAAGCAACTTATAAGAAATACGATACATAAGCAACATATTCTTTACCACAATCGTTTTTAGGCTACTTTCCCGTGAGCTATGTATTGCATGGTTAGTTTGCTTAGTACAGGTGGAGGTTAGCAAAAGACTGGGAGCGACCAACTAAGAAAGCAATGACGGTCATAATCATGCAGAGTGACAAAGCAATATTGAATCAGGCATGGTAGTTATATCGCTACTTAGAAACAAAAGATCATCAAGGCTTGACAGACTTTCTTTACAGTCTTGAATATGCGTGAGCCTACGCCAAGTCAATCAAAATAAATTCTCGAAGGAAGATATTACTAAACCATACCATATCATAGGCAAACAAACCAAGTTGGTGCTCCAATAACACATTGGGAACCCCCCAGCTATTTGAGATTAACCATAAGAAAACCTGAACTACTAAGCACCATCATGAAAGTAGCATCTTTATCATAGACACATTAACCAATGCAACGGAAGCAAAGTCTCTTAATAAGGTGAGCATGGTAATTAAAGAGAGTTCAAGCAACCAACTAAATAAAAGCTCTTGAAAAGATAAGCATGAATACTAAGAGCAGAGTATGATAGTAGCTATTAAAAGACAAAGAACACACACAGCATAGATAGACATGAAAATTCTATGAAATGTTCTAGGTAGAGGTGGAGCGTGTTTCTCTTCCACATAAAGGAATGCTGAGTTCCGACTCGTTATGAAAAACTAAAAAGAAAACTAAAAGCAAGACGCTCCAAGCATAGCACATAACACATGAAGTGATAAAAATATAGCGAAACGAAAGACGAACTGATAATGTTGATGGAGAAGGGGATGCACGGGGGCATCCCCAAGCTGAGACGCTTGAGTCTCCTTGAATATTTCTTGGGGGTGCACGGGGGCATCCCCAAGCTTGAGCGCTTGACACTCCTGAATCTTTTTATCATCTTCCCTCGCACACTTGAAAACTCCCTTCATACACAACTCATCATAATCTGATTAGCGAGGTTAGTACCCTTAATAAAATAATTATACCTTGCTGGAAATAAGGATATTCTTGAAGTTCTACTGTTTCTCAAGATTGCCAAAAGGTTTTTGCAAAGAAAAATCAAGTTCTTAATTTGCAAAGTGGAGGTAAGGCAAAACAGGACAGAATCTGTGAAAAATAGAACAGCAGGCAGTAATTGATCTGTTCGGGATACTTCTGCAACTCAAATAAAAAAACTCAGAACTGACGCACGAAATACAATTATATAGAGAACGCTGTCGAAAAAATTCAGACCAAAAGGATGATCTGGTGATTTTATATGAATTTTTCTATCCAAGGACAGAATCTGTTTCCTGGACAGCACCTCACAACTTTTGAACTTTCTAGCAATCGGAGGCTATACTTGGCACAAATATGAAAAGCAAAGATACAATGATGATGCTACAGCAGTAAACAACATCAAGACACAACAAAAGCAAAAAAATTATTCATGTGGGCTGCCTCCCAAAAGCGCTTTCTTTTATGCCTTTAAGCTAGGCATAATGCATAGATCAAGTTGTATCAATTGAACCATCATCAAGATCATCAAAAAGCTCTTCAATAATACAACTAGTCTTAAGAGGACTCTCAAACAAAGGCCTCATAGACATACTTCTAGGTAGAAGACCAAAAGGATAAAAGTCAAGGGAAGATTCATTTATAAATTCATCACATAAAGGTGTTTCTTCCAAAGTCTTTACAGTTTCAACCCCTTTGGCAATAGATGGGTTACTTTTAGAACGGGGAGCCTTTGGAACGTGAACGAACTTAGGCTCCTGCTTTGTCGGAGTTTCTACCCTTTTTGTTTTGATCGAGGAGAAAGTAGTTCCTAGAGTATGAAATATTTCCTCAATCTTATCTACCCTAAAAGAGTCCAAGTCATGGAATTTGACGGTCTCCAAAATTTTGAAAATTTTATGCATGGAGCTATCAAGTCTATTCAAATTCCCTTGGATCTTACGATCCAACTCATTCATCTTATTAATGCTTGGCATCTCTAGCTCTATTTTTTCAAGTTTTTTCATAATGTGAGCTAGGGTGATGTCCTCTCGAGTGCTAACAACAGGGGGACTCCCAACAAGATTTTCAATAACACTAAGAGACTCCCAAACTGGGGCCTCCAGGAAATTCCCATTGATAGCAGTATCTAGAATAAACCTATTCCAAGAAGTAATTCCAACATAAAAATTTCTAAGTAAGATAGTAGTAGGTTGCTTCTTGGTGGCTCTTTTTTGTGAATCATTAATTCTATACCAAGCATCTTTCAAACTTTCCCCACCTCTTTGTTTAAAGGTGAGAACTTCTGCCTCGTCAAAGACAAAAGGACCCGACATAATTACAACTAAAGAATAAGATAACTATTTTTGTGATTTTCGATAAAAAAGGAACTAAAGCAAAAACAAAAGGTAAACTGACAAGACTAAAAAGCAAAGGTAAAAGATAGCATGCAACTCCCCTATCCTGAAGAGTGGAGTCCCCGGCAACGGCGCCAGAAAATACTCCTTGATGGGCCTCGAACCCCTCGTTGGTTACCCCAAGTGGAAGGTGTAAGATGCAGTAAGTAGAAGTGTTTTCCCCTAGCAAAGATGCCAAGGATCGATTCCCCAGAGACTCCTAGGTTCAACAAGTAGGTGTCAATTGCTACGGCGCCAGATTAGTAGCAACCAACGTGGACCTGCACACAGATACAAATAACTTTGCTCCCAACGAGTACAGAGAGGTTGTCAATCCCTCCGGCCTTGTAGTTCACAAAGGGTTAAAAGCAATGATAGTAGTGATAGATAGTTTTTGCAATAGTAGGTAAATAACGAAAAGTAAATAGTGGATGTGATCAATGATGGTAATATGGACCGGAGTCTCATGATGTTCACTAGTGATGTCTCTCTCCCAAAAGACAATAAAACAGTTATGTGAGGTAAACAAATTACAGCTGGGCAATTGACAGGACCACGAACGCAAACCAATGCTGACTACATTGCAAGAAAGGTTGAGGTTCAAAGCATGGGCGGTACGCCAAAGTAAGTAGACCAAAATCCATCAATATCTACTACTAATCATCCACCTTGAGATATCTATCCAGAACATCTCGCTGGTATTAAGTTGCGAGTCCCACCCATAGTGTAAACTCAATGCAACAGACAACTGCATTAAAAGAACTTTGCGTAAAGTAAATAATCCTTGCACCCGCGGGCACAAGCACCGTTGTTTTCCCCCTTGTGGCAACAGCACATACCCTAGACTCATGTTTCTGTCACTCAAGCTAGTCATCGAGGGGCATGAACCCACAATCAAGCATAACGTTCCCTCTTGGAGTCACTACCTACTACTCGGCCAAAGCAATAAGTAACAACGGAGAACATGCTAGAATTACTTATGAACTAAAATATAAAGGAGGTGAATCAAATATATTACTCAAGATCAATTTGAACATAATCTCATAATCCATCGGATCCCAGCAAACTCAACATAGCAACATCATAAGGATTACATAGGTGCCTCGATCATGTAGGGCAGCTCACGAGGACTAATTAGTGAAGCACAAGAACGGGAGGAGAACATCACATAGCTACTGGTCATGGACTCATGGTCCAAGGGAGACTACTCACGAGTCATCCGGGAGGCGTCCATGGTGGTGGAGAAGCTCCCGATGGTGATCCTCCCCTCCGGCAGGGTGCCGGGAAGAGTTCTCCTGGTGCTCCCGATCTTGGAAGCGGCGGCGGCGACGGAACAGAGATGGGATCGCGAAAAGAGTTCCTGTTCTGAGGGTTTCGGAGGTCCCTCTAAATATATGCCAAAGGGGGGCACCGGACGGGCTTCGGGGGGCCCAGGCGCCCCCCCGGCGCGGCCCGGGGGGGGGGGCGTGCCGCCAGGGCGCCTGGAGCCCTGGTGCCCCCCCCCCGGCTGCCCTTCGGACGCAGTGTTGTTTCTGGATCGCTGATTTTTTATATAATTTTTTTTGGATTTTTCTGGGCAGTTCTCGAAACGTGAAAACCTGAAATACAAAAACAGCCGAAAACAGAAACTGGCACTGGGGTGCACTGGATTAGTAAGTTAGTCCAAATATGATCAAAAGTGTATGGAAGTGTATGAATATCATAGCAATATCACCCAAAAGTGGCATGGAGCAAGCAGAAATTATAGATACGTTTTGGACGTATCAGCTCCTCAGATTGCACACTTGGTGCTGGTGGAGCAGTGGCCAACGGCTTCACTCTCGAAGCAATTGGTGGAGTGGTCTTCGAAGCCTTTGATTTCTTCTTCTTCTTTGGCTTCGGAGATGCAGGCGCTACATCAGAATCAGCGTCGTCTGCAACGTGATCCACATCCGCCCCTTGAACCCTTATATGACTGATGAGACCTTATAAGTTGTAGAAGGGCCCAACCAGGTTAGGTTCAGCTTCGCGCGTGCCATCGGCACGGGGCGCTGAGGGGCGAGGATTGAAGTCTAATCCCCAATTCTTCTTGTTTTGTTTGGCCGAGTTCTTGGCATACTGAAGATTGCGCTTGAACAAATTGTCGTCGCGACACCATAGCAGTGAAGATGGGTCGGCATCTGCTGGTTGTGGCCCTCTAACCATACAAGGATATAAGCCTTGAGCAATGGCTTCAGCTTGAGTCCTGGGTGGAAGATTTTTATATAGATTGTCTCCCCAGGGTGGCTTGATGGCATTCTTCTCAGCATATTCTTGGGTCACAAATCTATACTTGAACCATTGTTCTGCCCAATATCTTCGAATCCATTGGATTCGAGTCTTCCTCTGATTGTAATCCTCCTCTGGATCAGTCTTGTACATCTCAATGAGGTCAGGAGGCAAATCCTTGGAGGTGTTTCCACGGCGCTGTCTGCCACCCTTCCTAACAGATTTTTCAGTAGCCATTGGGTTCAACCTGAAAGGCTTCAAACTGAAAGGCTTCAATATTGGTAAATGCTTCGGTCTGCTGGTTAGACAGGAACTGGCTTCGGGAGAATGAATGTGATGCTGGAAGAATTCTGCAAATGAATGCAGACTATGAGAACCAAGGGATTCTCCCACGGACATGTACCTGTGACAGCATTAGAGATGCGAGGGGTGGGGAAGAGGTCATATGCATTCTTAGAAGATTTTGAAGATAAATCAGTTTAGAAGACTTTGACCTCATAGTGCGAAGACATCCACTTGTATGTTGAGAGTTGGTTCTAGATTTGTACGAATCCATGAATAGGTACAAGTGAGGAATCTAACTACGTGTGAAGCATAAGTGAATATTCTAGGCATAGTATGAGATGCAGACAGGATAGATCCAAACATGTGGAGGCAGAAACTTCTTATGGTAAAAAGTGATGAATCTATTGGATCAAGAAGATGGTAAAAAGAGAGTTTTAATTTACCACACGATGAACTGCTAGACGGAGAAGAAGTGGATGCGGAGCAGTTCGATCTTCCGTGCCCTAACTTGGCGACGGAAGACACCTACGGCGGCGGCGGAGAAGACGATGTCCGCAGCCGGCGTGAAGACGGCGTCGACGAGGTCACGATAGCGAAGCGCTTCGTCGCCGACGTCGTCGAGAGCTGGCGAAGGCGCTAGGGTTGGTCGAGGTGGAGAGGTGGTAGAAGAATTTTTGACCGTGATGGGACGTGCATTTATAAGCATGGGAGACGGCACAGCGCAATTACGCAGGTGCCCCTAGCGGTTCACATCTGAGGGACACGTGGCGGACATTGACATGTAACACATTGGGAGTTGTCCCATGATCCCACGCACGCCTGGACTGTTGGGGTGGTCGTTCCGGCTTCTCCGGGTTTCAGGCATAAAGTATTGAGCATTAAAAACAGATTTAAAGTTTGTCTTTGTATCTTCTGCTGACAAGGACACAGAGAAGACATTCAACTGTTCCAACAGAATGCATATGATTTGGATAGATAGAGTTTGAGGTGAGAAAGCATAGAGAGGTTAGGGTCCGATCACATTCACTTAGTTCAAAAGATTCAAATAAGAGGACATAGCTATAAGTGAATGATGTAGAGGACATAACACAAGTCTATATATGTCCTATATGAAGATAAACCAAATGTGAAGACTTTGCAAATGTAACGCCAAGAGAAACACTTCAAACAGAGATTTGGTGGTGGCGTTACCCACCGTATAGGAAGTATTAGACCCAGACACGGCGCATAATTATCGTGGCGCTCCGAAGTCAAATTCCATGTTAGTGTATTCACACTCAGAGTGTAGGTCTTCGTTGATTGAAGATATACTTTACTTCGTGTGTTGCACATCTAAGTCATCAATATGCATAAGTGTTAGGATGTGTGCCTGATTACAGGACATTTGAGGATTCTAAGATATTTAGCTCACACCGCAACTTGCAAAACCTTTTCTCATCCAAGGGCTTTGTGAAGATATCTGCCAGTTGCTCTTCAGTGTTGACGTGTATGATATCAATATCTTCCTTAATGACATGATCTCTAAGAAAGTGATGACGAATTTCAATGTGCTTTGTCTTTGAGTGCTGAACTGGGTTGTTGGCTATCTTGATGGCGCTTTCATTGTCGCAGTAGAGTGGCACATGCTTCAGATGGACACCATAGTCCTTGAGCGTTTGCTTCATCCAGAGAAGCTGAGCGCAGCAAGATCCAGCAGCAATGTATCCAGATTCAACAGTGGAGAGTGATACACAGTTCTGCTTCTTTGAAGACCAACAGACAAGTGATTGTCCCAGAAAGTGACATGTGCCTGATGTAGACTTGCGATCAACTTTGTCACTAGCATAATCAGCATCTGAGAATCCAACTAGATCAAACTCTGAGCCCTTTGGATACCATAATCCTAGTGTTGGGGTGTAAGCCAAATATCGAAGAATTCGCTTCACAGCTAAGTGATGCGACTCCTTTGGTGCTGCTTGGAATCGAGCACACATGCAAACACTAAGCATAATATCTGGCCTAGATGCACATAAATAAACTAAAGAACCAATCATGGAGCGGTATACCTTTTGATCGAAATCTTTACCATTGGCGTCGGGACTCAGATGACTTTTAGTTGGCATAGGCGTCGTGTATCCTTTGCAGTCTTGCATACCAAACTTCTTCAGGCAATCTTTGAGGTATTTCTCTTGAGATATGAAGATGTCGTTGCTTTGCTGACGAATTTGAAGGCCTAGGAAGAACTTCAGCTCACCCATCATGGACATCTGATATTGCTCTTGCATCATGTGACCAAACTCATCACTGTATCTTTTGTCAGTGCAGCCGAAGATAATGTCGTCCACATAGATTTGGTAGACAAACAGTTCATCATCATATGTCTTCGTGAAGAGTGTGGGATCCAGGGAACCAGGTTTGAAGCCTTTGCTCTTCAGGAAGTCTTTGAGTGTGTCATACCAAGCACGAGGGGCTTGTTTGAGGCCATACAGTGCCTTGTTGAGCTTGTATACCATATTAGGACGTTTTGGATCTTCAAAACCAGGTGGTTGTGCAACATACACTTCTTCCTCAATCCTTCCATTGAGAAAGGCACTCTTCACATCCATTTGATACAGAAGTATGTTGTGATGCTTTGCATAGGCTAGCAGTATGTGAATAGCTTCAAGCCTAGCCACAGGAGAAAATGTTTCATCGAAGTCAATCCCTTCAACTTGAGTGTATCATTGAGCAACAAGACGAGCTTTGTTTCTGACAACTTGACCATGCTCATCTTGCTTGTTGCGATATATCCATTTTGTGCCTATTATGTTGTGCTTGTGAGGGTCAGGATGCTTGACAAGTTCCCATACGTTGTTCAGCTCAAACTGTTGAAGCTCTTCTTGCATTGCTTGAATCCATTCAGGTTCCATAAAGGCTTCAACAACTTTCCTGGGTTCAGATATTGAGACAAATGCAAAGTGCCCACAGAAATTTGCTAGCTGTGTTGCTCTTGAACGAGTAAGTGGACCAGGTGCATTTATGCTGTCAATTATCTTCTCAACTTGCACTTCATTTGCAACACGAGGATGAGTTGGACGAAGATTTTGCTCTTGCTGTTCATTGTCATCATCAGGAGGATTGTCTTTAGGCTGAGCATTGTCTTCAGGTTGATTTGGAGCAAAAATGATGAGTTCCTCGTCAGGCTGTGCTTTAGAAGGCATGATTTCACCTGTTCCCATTAGCTTGATAGATTCACTAGGTGAAGCTTCATCCAGCACATTTGGCAGGAACTCTCTTTGTGAACCATTCGTTTCATCAAACCGCACATCCACAGTTTCAACCACTTTATAGAGAAAGATGTTGAAGACTCTGTAGGAGTGTAAGTCCTTTCCATAGCTGAGCATGAAACCTTCATGTGCTTTTGGTGCAAATTTTGACTTGTGATGTGGATCCTTGATCCAGCACCTAGCTCCAAATGCCTTGAAGTAACTGACATTTGGCTTCTTGCCAGTAAGGAGTTCATAGGACGTTTTCTTCAGAAGCTTGTGAAGATAAACACGGTTGATGATATGGCATGCACTATCAATAGCTTCGGGCCAGAACTTTCTTGGTGTCTTGTATTCATCGAGCATCGTTCGAGCCATCTCAATTAGTGTTCTGTTCTTGCCCTCTACGATGCCATTCTGCTGAGGTGTGTATGGAGCTGAGAACTCATGAATGATTCCCATTGTATCCAGATAAAGATCAAGGCATGTATTTTTGAACTTAGTTCCATTGTCACTTCTGATATGCTTGATCTTGACGCCATAGTTGTTCATGGCACGGTTGGCGAAGCGTCTGAAGACATCTTGCACTTCAGTCTTGTAGAGAATTATATGCATCCATGTGTATCTTGAATAATCATCAACAATGACGAAGCCATAGAGACAAGCTGTAGTGGTGAACGTGGAGTAGTGAGTAGGGCCAAATAAGTCCATGTGAAGCAGCTCGAAGGGTTTGGATGTCGTCATGATTGCCTTCGAGGGATGCTTGGCCCTAGTCATCTTCCCAGCTTCACAGGCACCACATAGATGATCTTTCTTGAACTTGACGCCCTCGATGCCTACGACGTGCTTCTTCTTCGCGAGAGTGTACAAGTTCCTCATGCCGGCATGTCCTAGCCTCCGATGCCAGAGCCAGCACTCTGAAGCTTTTGCTAGAAGACATACGGCCATCTGCGGTCCAGCTGAGAAATATACCATATACAGATCACCTTTTCTGTATCCTTTAAATACTAGAGACTTGTCAGATTCCATTAGAACAAGGCAACGATATTTTCCAAATATCACAATCATGTTTTAAGTCACAAAGCATTGAGACAGACATTAAGTTGAAACCAAGGGATTCAACAAGCAGGACTTTGTCCATGTGTTGATCCCTTGAGATTGCAACTCTACCTAGACCCAACACTTTGCTTTTACCAGTATCAGCAAATGTGATGTGACTCTTGTTAGATGGACGTAAGGTTGAGTCCATAAGAAGACTTCGATCTCCGGTCATATGATTTGTGCATCCGCTATCCATAATCCATTCTAAAGTCTTTGGTGTCACTCCCTACAATGCAGTTAGGGGGACATGCTTCACCAATAGTCAATGTGAAGCATAAACATTTGACGTACAAGTGGATTATGAAAGCTTAGATCCAAGTTAGGACTGATAAGATGACTAGCAAGTGATTCAGGAACAAAATAGATAGTAAGATCATTTGGGCATTTGATCTTGTGCCCTACAAGATGTTTTAGGTCCCCAACAATAGCATCAGACGCCTTTAATTTTTGGTTGGAGACCTTTCCTGCAAGAGAATGTTAGTTCTTCTTAACCACCCACATCTTCAGGGGTGGCTTAGAAGCAATGAGTCTAAGAGCAGCATCTGAGAATTTTGGCTTTGGAGCCCTAGCAAATAATTTTGCAATGGGAGAATAATACTTATAGGAATAAGCAGAGAAGTTCTTTGTTTTGTGAATATAGCGGTTTGAGGAAACACGCTCATATTCATGAGTCTGAGTATAATTTCCCTGCAAAACATTGGCGTTAGGGTGACTCAGGTGAGTCCTCTGTCTGTATGAAGCCTTAGGACCATATGAAGCCTTTAGTCTCGGATTTGTCTTCTTCCCAGGTGGTGTCATGATGACATTTACTGGAAGCTTCTCAAGACAACCTTTGGGAACCCAGATCTTCTTCATAGGTGGCCCGTTCCTGCAGTTAGTACCAATATACCTGGCAAACACTTCACCATTCTGATTCTTAAATAGTTTATAGTTTGCATCAAAGGAATCATCAATGATAATAGGATTAGCACAAGTGAAGCCAGATAAGGTAGACGGATCCACTGAAGGTTCCTTTGCAGCAACCCATGTGGTTTTGGGATACTGCTCAGGCTTCGAGTATGAACCATCAACATTCATTTTCCTCTCGAACCCTACACCCTCTTTCCTAGGGTTTCGGTTCGGTATCTGCTTTTGAGGACATCACATAAAGTCTGATGCCCTTTGAGGCTTTTGTACATCCCTGTTTCAAGCAAAGTCTTCAACCTAGCATTTTCATCAGCAATAGTAGTCGTATCCTCAGCAGAGGGGTTAGTTACCACATCAGCAGTTGAAGATATTGCAACAGATGTAGCGTTATCACGCTCAATGCATTTCAGACATGGTGGAATAAACTCTTCCTAAGAAGCACTGATTTGTTGAGAAAGTAATGAATCACGCTCCTTCTGAAGCTCTTCATAACTCACTCTTAGATTTTCATGATCAGATAAGAGAGTGTTATGATGACTTTGAAGCGTGTCAAACCTGGTCTGAAGTCTCTGAAGACTCTCAGCCAAGGTTTTCGACTGATCCATTTCTTCACCCAACATATCATTGCTCTTATTAAGCATTTTTTGGTCTTTTCCAAAGCTATTTGTTGTTTAGTGGCAAGGGAAGCAAGTTTGACATAGCTGGGTCCAAATTCATCACCAGATTCATCATCACTAGACTCAGATAGGTACCATTTGGTTACCTTGGCACCTTTTGCTATAAGACATGGTGTTGAGGATGATGGTTCTGGATCAAAAGTCATCGTCTTGAGGGATTCTTTGAAATCCTCAAACCCGGGATCATCACGAGTTCGATGACCTTCATAGACCTCAGAGAGACGGTCCCAGATAAGCTTCGCATGATCGAGATGCATGACGTTCCTGAATCGATTTTGAGACAGACATGAGCAGACAACGTCCTTTGCTGTGAGGTTGAGAAGAGTGAACTTGTGAATGTCATCAGCTTCTGCCATCTTGCACAGATCAGTAAGACCAATCTCAGTGACGGTCCACAGCTCACTATTTATCGCCATGAGACGCTTCTTCATCATGGCCTTCCACTTGGGATACTCGTGACCGTCAAACATGGGGCAAGACATTGTCTTCATTCCTGTGGTCGACATAACTCAAACTCCATGTGGTTAAACCGAATCACACAGAACAAGGGAGTACCTTGCTCTGATACCAATTGAAAGTGTTGTATATCGACTAGACGGGGGGTGAATAGGCGATTTTTATGAAAGTCTTCAAAACATGGAAGTTTCGAAGACAAACGATAAAACCAATCCTATTTATATGCAGCGGAAGGTAGACTACAATAGACAAGCCATAGTCAAGTATTCAATGAAGTGAAAGCATGAAGACTAATAGCAGCTAGGTAGTATGGATCAGGATGGAAGATTGCATGAAGGCAATCAGAACAAGTAGTCGCACAGTGAAGTCAAACAGATAGGCAAGCAAGCAAAGACTTCACAATGAAGGACAATAAGTAAAGAAAAGGAAAGGATAGAACCAGTAGCTCGGGGAAGACAGTGATTTGTTAGACCAGTTCCAGTTGTTGTGACAATTGTACGTCTCGTTAGGGAGGCTGAGATTTAACTCAAAAGACCGCGTCTTCACCTTGTTCCCCTTGAGCTAAGGACACCTAGTCCTCACCCAATCATTCTGGTAAGTCTTCAAGGTAGACTTCCAAACCTTCACAGACTTCGTTCACCAGCGATCCAAAATGACTCTTGGATGCTCAGAACGCGATGCCTAACTGGCTGGAGGAAACACAGTCCTCAAGTGTAACAAGTCTTCAGGTCACACAGACAGAAAGACTTCAGTGATGCCTAACACTCTTTGGCTCTGGGTGTTTGGGCTTTGTCCTCGCAAGGATCTCTCTCTCTCAAATGCTTCGGAGGTGGGTTGCTCTCAAACGACAAAAGCCGTGTAATAACTCTGAGTAGCCACCAATTTATGGGGTAGGGGTTGGGCTATTTATAGCCACTTGGCAACCCGACCCGATTTGTCTGAAGTGACCCTGGGTCACTAAGGAACTGACACATGTTCCAACGGTCAGATTTCAAACACACACGGCAACTTTACTTGGGCTACAAGTAAAGCTGACTCATCCAGCTCTGGATAAGATTTGCTCTCATTGTCTTCGCTCGAAGACATAGGATTTGGTTGAGCATCACTTCAGTCACTCAGACTTAGTTCACTTGGACCCCACTTAACAGTATGGTGGTTCCTATGATTCAACAAAGAAGAAAAGGAAACAACGAAACATCTAAGTCTTCGCACTCCATAGTCTTCACACAATGTCTTTTCTTGTCATAGACTTCAATATGATTATCTTCATGTACCACCATTGTCGTCAATGTCTTCATACATTTTTAGGGGTCATCTCCGGTAGGTAAACCGAATCAATGAGGGACTACTACCTGTGTTATCCTGCAATTCTCACAAACACATTAGTCCCTCAACCAGCTTTGTCGTCAATACTCCAAAACCAACTAGGGGTGGCACTAGATGCACTTACAGAACGGAACGGTGGAAATTTGCATGGCAATATATCTCGGAATGGTTATGGAAATGCCATGATAGGTAGGTATGGTGGCTGTTTTGAGGAAGGTTTATGGTAGGTGTATGGTACCAGCGAAAGTTGCGTTGTACAAGAGAGGCTAGCAATGGTGGAAGGGTGAGAGTGCGTATAATCCATGGACTCAACATTAGTCATAAAGAACTCACATACTTATTGCAAAAATCTACAAGTAATCAAAACCAAGCACTACACGCATGCTCCTAGGGGAAGAGTTGGTAGGAGTTAACCATCGCGCGATCCCGACCTCCACACAAAGGAAGACAATCAATAAATAAATCATGCTCCAACTTCATCACATAACGGTTCACCATACGTGCATGCTACGGGAATCACAAACTTTAACACTAGTATTTATCAAATTATAATTACTCCACTAGTATAACTCTAATATCACCATCCTCATATCTCAAAACAATCACCAAGTATCAAACTTCTCATAGTATTCAATGCACTTTATATGAAAGTTTTTATTATATCCTTCTTGGATGCCCATCATATTTAGGAATAAATTCATAACCAAAGCAAATTACCATGCTGTTCTAAAAGACTCTCAAAATAATACAAGCGAAGCATGAGAGTTCATCTATTTCTTCAAAATAAAACCACCGACGTGCTATAAAAAGATATAAGTGAAGCACTAGAGCAAATGACAAACTACTTCGAAAGATATAAGTGAAGATCAATGAGTAGTTGAATAATTATGTAACTATGTGAAGACTCTCTAACATTTAAGAATTTCAGATCTTGGGATACTATTCAAACAGCAAGCAAAACAAAATAAAATAAATTGACGCTCCAAGCAAAACACATATCATATGGTGAATAAAAATATAGCCTTAGTAAAGTTACCGATAGATGAAGACGAAAGAGGGGATGCCTTCCCGGGGCATCCCCAAGCTTAGGCTTTTGGTTGTCCTTGAATTTTACCTTGGAGTGACTTGGGCATCCCCAAGCTTAGGCTCTTGCCAATCTTTATTCCATAGTCCATCGAATCTTTACCCAAAACTTGAAAACTTCACAACACAAAACTCAACAAAAAACTCGTAAGCTCCGTTAGTACAAGAAAACAAACCACCACTTTAAGGTATTGTAATGAACTCATTCTTTATTTATATTGGTGTTAAACCTAATGTATTCGAACTTTTCTATGGTTCATACCCTCCGATACTACTCATAGATTCATCAAAATAAGCAGACAACGCACGAAAAATAGAATCTGTCAAAAACAGAACATTCTGTAGCAATCTGTAACTTTCGAATACTTCTATAACTAAAAATCTGAAATAAATTGGTGACGTGAGGAATTTATCTATTAATAATCTTCAAAAAGAATCAACTTAAAAGCACTCTCCAGTAAAAAAATGGCAGCTAATCTCGTGAGCGCAAAAGTTTCTGTTTTTTACAGAAAGATCGCAAAGACTTTCACCCAAGTCTCCGAAAGGTTCTACTTGGCACTTTATTGAAACAAAAGATATAAAACATGATTACTACAGTATCTTAATCATGTGGACACACAAAAACAATAAGGGTAAATATTGGGTTGCCTCCCAACAAGCGCTTTTCTTTAATGACTTTTAGCTAGGCATGATGATTTCAATGATGCTCACATAAAAGATAAGAATTGAAACATAAAGAGAGCATCATGAAGAATATAACTAGCACATTTAAGTCTAACCCACTTCCTATGCATAGGGATTTTGTGAGAAAACAACTTCTGTGAACGAGAATCAAGTAGCATAGGAAGAGAAAACGAGCATAACTTCAAGATTTCAAGCACATAGAGAGGAAACTTGATATTATTGCAATATGTAGAAGCATATGATCCTCCCTCGTAATAATTTTCAGTAGCATCATGAATGAATTCAACCATATAACCAACACATAAAGCATTCTTTTTATGATCTACTTGCATAGAAATTTTACTACTCTCCACATAAGCAAAATTATTCTCATCAATAGTAGTGAGAGCAAACTCAACAAAATAACTATCATGTGAAGCATAATCCAATTGAAAATTAAAATCATGATGACAAGTTTCATGGTTATCTTTATTCTTTATAGCATACGTGTCATCACAATAATCATCATAAATAGGAGACATGCTTTCATCATAATAAATTTGCTCATCAAAACTTGGGGGACTAAACATATCATCTTCATCAAACATAGCATCCCCAAGCTTGTGGCTTTGCATATCATTAGCATCATGGGTATTAAAATAATTCATGCTAACAACATTGCAATCATGCTCATCATGCACATATTTTATGCCAAGCATTCTATGTAATTCTTCTTCTAGTACTTGAGCACAATTTTCCTTCCCATCATTTTCACGAAAGATATTAAAAAGATGAAGCATATGAGGCAACCTCAATTCCATTTTTTGTAGTTTTCTTTTATAAACTAAACTAGTGATAAAATAAGAAACTAAAAGATTCGATTGCAAGATCTAAAGATATACCTTCAAGCACTCACTTCCCCAGCAGCTGCGCCAAAAAAGAGCTTGATGTCTACTACACAACCTTCTTCTTGTATACGTTGTTGGGCCTCCAAGTGCAGAGGTTTGTAGGACAGTAGCAAATTTCCCTCAAGTGGATGACCTAAGGTTTATCAATCCGTGGGAGGCATAGGATGAAGATGGTCTCTCTCAAACAACCCTGCAACCAAATAACAAAGAATCTCTTGTGTCTCCAAGACACCCAATACAATGGTAAATTGTATAGGTGCACTAGTTCGACGAAGAGATGGTGATACAAGTGCAATATGGATGGTAGATATAGGTTTTTGTAATATGAAAATATAAAAACAACAAGGTAACTAATGATAAAAGTGAGCATAAACGGTATTGCAATGCTTTGAAACAAGGCCTAGGGTTCATACTTTCACTAGTGCAAGTTCTCTCAACAATAATAACATAACTGGATCATATAACAATCCCTCAACATACAACAAAGAGTCACTCCAAAGTCACTAATAGCGGAGAACAAATGAAGAGATTATTGTAGGGTACGAAACCAGCTCAAAGTTATTCTTTCTGATCGATCTATTCAAGAGTCCGTAGTAAAATAACACGAAGCTATTCTTTCCATTCGATCTATCTTAGAGTTCGTACTAGAATAACACCTTAACACACAAATCAACCAAAACCCTAATATCACCTAGATACTCCATTTTCACCTCAAGTACCCGTGGGCATGATTATACGATATGCATCACACAATCTCGGATTCATCTATTCAACCAACACAAAGAACTTCAAAGAGTGCCCAAAAGTTTCTACCGGAGAGTCAAGACGAAAACGTGTGCCAACCCCTATGCATAGATTTCCAAGGTCACGGAACCCGCAAGTTGATCACCAAAACATACATCAAGTAGATCACGTGATATCCCATTGTCACCACAGATAAGCACATGCAAGACATACATCAAGTGTTCTCAAATCCTTAAAGATTCAATCCGATAAGATAACATCAAAGGGAAAACTCAATTAATCACAAGAGAGTAGAGGGGGAGAAACATCATAAGATCCAACTATAATAGCAAAGCTCGCGATACATCAAGATCGTGCCTTCTCAAGAACACGAGAGAGAGAGAGAGAGAGAGAGAGAGAGAGAGAGAGAGAACAAACACGTAGCTACTGATACATACCCTCAGCCCCGAGGGTGAACTACTCCCCCCTCGCCATGGAGAGCGCCGGGATGATGAAGATGGCCACCGAAGCGGGATTCCCCCCTCCGGCAGGGTGCTGAAACGGGTCTAGATTGGTTTTTGGTGGCTTGCGGCGGCGGAACTCCCGATCTAGGTTATTTTCTGGAGGTTTCTGTATATATAAGAGGTGTTGGAGTCGGGAACAAGTAAGGGGGGTCCCCGAGGCGGCCACGAGATATAGGGGGCGCGTCCAGGGGGGTGGGCGCGCCCCCACCCTCGTGGGCAGCCCGGGACTCCCCTGGTCCATCTCCGGTACTCCTTGGGCTTCTTCTGGTTCAAAAACATCCTCCGTTGGGTTTCATGTCAATTGGAGTCCGTTTAGTATTTCTTTTCTGCGATACTCAAAAACAAGAAAAAAACAGAAACTGGCACTGGGCTCTAGGTTAATAGGTTAGTCCCAAAAACATATAAAATAGCATATAAAACATCCAAAGATGTATAATATAATAGCATGGAACAATCAAAAAGTATAGACACGTTGGAGACGTATCATCATCTGATCTAGGGTTTCCCAGCATGGCCTTGAACTTCTCCACGGCGATGCCTTCAAGAAGGGAACGACGCAGATAGCACCGCCACCGCCGACCTTAGCAGACGTTGAAGGCAAGTTTTCACCCAGGTCAGTTCGAAGGGATCCAACTCTCGTGCATGGGCCGCCGTCACCACCAGCACCGCCAGGCAGAACCCTGGAGCACCGGCAGATCAGCGAGCCGCCGGCACCACCGCATCCAGATCGCCAGCCACGCCGGGCCGCCGCCATCCCCCTGTAGGATCGAAAGTATGTCTAGAGGGGGGGTGATTAGACTACTTGTAAATATAAAAATTCTACCTTTTGATCATGAACAGTTTTTGGCAGTTTCACAATTATGATCAAGACAAGTATCACCCTACACATGCAATTCTAGAGTATAAGCAGCGGAAAGTAAATTGCACATGTAGTAAAGAGAGGTGGAGAAGATCAAACGCAATTTGGAGACGCAATGATTTTTCCCGTGGTTCCGATAGGTAGTGCTATCGTACATCCACGTTGATGGAGACTTCAACCCACGGAGGGTAACGGCTGCGCGAGTCCACGGAGGGCTCCACCCACGAAGGGTCCACGAAGAAGCAACCTTGTCTATTCCATCATGGCCTACGCCCACGGAGGGCTAGCCTTACTCGGGGTAGATCTTCACGAAGTAGGCGATCTCCTTGCCCTTACAAACTTCTTGGTTCAACTCCACATCTCGATGACGGAGGCTCCCAAGCGACACCTAACCAATCTAGGAGGCACCACCCTCCAAAAGGTAATATATGTTGTAGATGATGATGAACTCCTTGCTCTTGTGCTTCAAATGATAATCTCCCCAACACTCAACTCTCCTCACTGATATGGCTGTGGTGGAAGAAAGGATTGAGTGGAAAGCAACTTGGGAAGGTTAGAAATCAAGTTTCATATGGTAGGAATGGAGCAACTTGATCTCAACACAAGGGTAGGTAGTTCTCTTCTCAGAAAGTGTAAGGTAGGAGTGGTAGTTCTTTCTGATGGCTCTCTCCACGAATGAAGAGGGGGTGGAGGGGTATATATAGCCTCCACACAAAATCCAACCGTTACACACATAATTGAGCAATCTCGGTTTGACCGAAGTGGAAACTCGGTCAGACCGAAAGTTCAAATATAGTGAACGTTGGGGTTTTCGGTGGGACCGAAAATACCATCTCGGTTTGTCCGATATGAGTCAAAGATAGGAACTTGCCAGTTTCGGTGGGACCGAAATCAACAACTCGGATATTCCGAAATGATGACAAACGGTTACAGAAGGTTGGCAGCCCGTGTTTCGGTGAGACCGAACTCAAACTCGGATTGACCGATATTTCTAGGGTTTGGCTTATGGCTGAGGTGGTTCATCTCGGTGGGACTGAGTTGGAAGAATCGGTTTGTCCGAGATTACTTATGAGTGTGTATTGTAGTGAAAGTTGCTGATAGTTAAAGGAGATATATCACTAAGCACTTGAGCAACCAGATCATCAACACAACCTCATCCCCTTTTAATAGTATTGGCTTTTCCTATGGACTCAATGTGATCTTTGATCACTAAACCAAAAATGGAGTCTTGAGCTTTTGCCAATGCTTGCCTTAGCATTTTGAGGGGTCCACTTCTTCAGTCATTTCCATACCCATATCACTGAACTTCTCTGAAATGATTCTCAAGTAACTATTAGTTCAATGATATATATGTTGTTATTAATTACCAAAACCATCCGGGGATTAGTTGCACTTTCAATCTCCCCCTTTTTGGTAATTGATGACAACATATAGATCAAAGCTTCGACAAAAGATATAATCAATGAATAATATCGTCGCTTTGAGAAGTATGTGATAAACAAGAGCTCCCCCTAAATTTGTGCATTATTTAAAATTTGCGTTTGAATGCAAATGCACAATCGATTAGGATTATGGGTCACTCTTCCATGTCACATACATCTTGGTGGAGCGCACAAAATGATAAGAATGAATAACATGCACCCAATCACCAAGACAAGAGTAAATAGTCATACAAAAAGGAATAACATATGATAAGCATTAAGCACACATTAAAGCATAGTATGACTAAGCACTCATTAAGGTAGCATCAAACGTAGTATCAAGCACACTGAAAGTTTCAAGAACCAAAAGAACCAAATGTAACTCAAAGAAAACCGGCAAAAGAACGAAAGAGCACTCTCTCTCTCGAAGCCCTATGATCTATACAATTTCTCCCCCTTTGGCAACAAGTTACCAAAAAGTTCGAAAAAGCATAGAGCTAAACGTCACTGTGGGCTCTGCTGGCGGCTCCCGTCTGGGTAGATGTCGGAGTAGAAATGACGGCATCGGCGAAGACTTCAGCTGATGTCTGCGCTGGAGGAGTGGATGCTGGAGCTGTGGCTGGAGCTGTAGAAGGTGCTGAAGTGGTAGCCCTGGAGTCAGTCACTGGAATAGCAGCTGATCGGGATCCTCTGGGAACCTGAGCAGTCTGGCGATGAGTGTCCTAGACTAGGTCATCCTGCATGAGCTCTGCTCTGTCCTGCCTTGCTTCCTCCATGTCTGCCTCAAGCTTGTTGACGGTCACCTGAATCTCAGTCAGCTTCACGTCCAGAGCGTGGATCTTGTCGTCAACAATCCTCTCTAGGCTCTCCTAAGATTGTTCAATGCTGGCCAGGCGTTGTTCAATCCTCTGGGTAGCTTCAAGAATCTGCTCTCCGAAGCTCTTTGGTTTAGCTGTTGCTGCTGCTGCCTCTTTATCAGCTTTGGCTTTCTTAGCAGCTTCAATCTTGGCTTGACCTTCAACTGAAGTTGGATCCTCCTCGTCCATCACAACAACGTTATCTTCATGCTCTGGCTGCAGTGGTAAGTGCTTCCTATCCAACATGAATTTGCCCGTGCCAAACTTGGCATCGATAAGCATCTGAATTTGTGGGGCAAATCCACATGACCTCTTTTGGTCAGCTGGAGTCCTCTTAATGGTCTCTACCATCAAGTCCATCACCTTGAAAGGTGCCTTCTCATCAAGTATGTGCAGCATGTTGATAGAATAGCCTCGGATCATGCGATGGTCTCCAGACTTGGGCATCAAGGTATGCCTCAGAATAGTGTTTGTGGTAGGTAGACCTGCCTGGAGATAGTACACTGAGCCAAGCTTCCATCCTTCCAAATCTGCTGCGGGGATCTCCTTGTACATGTTCTTCATGGAATCATGGTTCTTCTTAGGAATCCCATAGACATCAATGTCGTCCTCTCTCTGCACTGGAGCATTCAGAAGTTCTGCCCATTCTTCAACAGACGAAGAAAACCTTTGACCTTCAGTCATCCAGGTGATCTTCCCATCAGGATAGAAGTGGGCTGTGGCGTAGAACTGCATAATCATCTCATCGTTCCAATCTGTCAGTTTCTGACCCACAAACTCATCAACTCCACATGCAGTGAAGCTCTCATGCACATGGGGAAAGAAGTCTCGGTGCTCTTCACTGTCAATGTACTCCCAGTCAACGTATCTGGTATCTGCAACAATAGGCTTCTTATCCATCAGTACGGTCTCATAGAAGTCCTGCTGCTCTCTGGTGTGGAATCTGGGGTCCACAGCAGTCCTTCTCCTCACGGCATATGGATCAGACTGTCTCCATAGCCTGAGACCTCTATCCTTCCTTGCCTTCATATCCTCGGCTTGAGGATGAGCATCGTTGTGGAGTGGCAATTTTGGACGGAGCTTCAGCAACACATGTTCTTCTTCAGACTCAGACGGTGGCACATCACCTTTGTTCTTCTTAGAGGCTGGGATGTTCATGGTCGTCCTCTTGGTCTTGGCAGAAGGCTTTGCTGGAGCTGCCTTAGCTTGAGCAGGCTTCTTGGGCTTAGAAGTGGCTTGAGCCCTAATTGCATCACCCATGAGTTTCTGCTTCTGAGGAGCAGGCTGGGGTGCTTCTTCTTCTTCCTCCTCAACTGCTGCATCTGCATGAGAATCAGCATATACTACCCTCTTCCTCTTGGAAGTTTTCTTCACTTTACTTGGGGCTGGCTCTTCCAAGTTTAGCTTCTTGGCAACAGCTGACTGCTTGACCTTGCTGGTGCCTTTCTTGAACTGCTGCCCTTGGTGCTCTTTGGCAACAACATTTCTCTTGGGCTTGGAGGTTACTTCCTCAGCAATGAAGTCAGAGTCCTCATCATCAGAATTTCTCTGCTTTCTGGTTCTGGTGGCTGCAGGAGGCAAACCACTAGGGGTACTCCTCTCACCATCATCACTAGGACTACTAGCCTCAGGACTAGTATCTGCCTCAGGAATCTCTGCAAAAGGTGATTCAGACCTGTTCTGGCTGTCACTGGCATCTGACATGGCTGACAACCTGTGAATAGATAAGGTATAGGCAGAGTAGAAGAGTTATCACAAACTGCAGAGGTTTTTGCAAAAAAAATGAGTTCAAATCTTAGTTTTGAGTTTTCACATAATGCATTTCGGTCAAACCGATTTTTAGTTTCGGTGAATCCGAGGTGTATACAGAGGCTTACCACACCACTTTCGGTCAGACCGAAGTGGGTTTCGGTCCTGCCGAAACACTAGGGTTTCACTAAGACTCTACATCGGTCACACCGATTTGCACGACTCGGTTAGACCGAAAGGTGCAGTGCAATGGCCATAGGCCAAATCGGTCATTCCGAGTTTTCAAAATCGGTTTCACCGAGATGTATTCCGTGGAAACCTAACCCTAAGAATTTTACTCGAAACTAGATCCGATCTGATGTTAAGGAAGATTTCAAACGTGGCTAGATACAGGGCAAACCAATCGTGCAATGAATCAGATGGGGAGCACGAGAGGGATCGAGACTCACCCTAACTTGGTGGAGTCCCTCTACGGCGGCAACGGCGCAGAGAAGAAAACCGTTGACGGCGACGGAGACCTGCGGCGAGGGCGCACAGGCGACGACGGCGACGATCCGGAGATCAGGGCGACGGCAGCAGGGGACTTGGGGGCGAAACGGTTTGAAGGAAAAATCGCGCGCTACCCTCAGTATTTATATCCCCTTGCTGTCGGTGGGACCGAGTTGAAAAACTCGGTGACACCAAAATGGATAACTACTGTGCAGTTACGCATATCGGTCACGCCGAGATTTAGAACTCGGTTTCACCGAGATGAAACCTAGATCAGTCTAAGCGTTTTCGGTTGGACCGAGTGGAAGAAGTTGGTCTGACCGAAATTGACTTAGAAGGTTTTGGAAGTCAGCCTTAGACGGATCGGTGGCTCCGAGTGCTCCTCACTCGGAGGGTCCGAAAATGACTTGTTCAAAGTTTGTGATTTGAGCATGAATAGAATTTGAGACAAGAAAGCATAGATAGCTAGGGAAGGTGCTTAGGCATTCTTGTCCATCCATTTGGCCAGAAAAATCAAAACAACCAAAACAACAAATGGATGTCCTCGAATGGATAAAATCATGCATTCAACATGCTCACACAATAAGATAGCAAATGAAATATGTGTCAAACATGCACAACCAAAACTCTAGCTACTAGCACACAATTTGTCGATGACTAGGTCATCTTTATATGAGTATTTTGACTTAGGAGCCAAATGAGAACATTTGATCATCGGTCATACTCATCGTTTAAGCACAAGTGGGGTTACCACTTTTACATAAAGCATTGATGTGATCACATCATTTGGAGATGCTTTAGCTCAATTTTTTTAGAGCAAAGCTCCCCCTAGATGTGAGAACCCCTTTTAAAGGGTCAAACTAACCTTGGGTTGTCGTAGAAGACTTCATGTAGATGTTGAAGATGTGGATGCTCAATGTTGATGTAGATCATCAAGAGTTGGGAGCTATCCTTTGGATTAGGGCACTTTCAATACCTACATGGGTTAGTCCCACAAGGAACAAACAAGGATACCCATAGACATAGATTGAAGTTCACAAAAGATGATGTTCTATGAAAGCTATGATTACCTTGTCCCTTGACTTACCAACAAGAGGGTTTGTGACTCCATGAACTAGTGCATGATGTGGAAGTTGATTGCACAAGTTGCCAAAATGAATGTGAGTGAAGTATGTTGGCGGAGTCACCCTCAAGAACCTTCTAGTTCTTCTTCTTTGGGATCCACATCATCTTGATGGGAATCCTTGGGGTTGTAGTTGAGCTTGACGAAGTAGAACTTGACGTGTCCTTGGGAACCCACTTGACCATGGCTTGAGGTGCTTCAATGAATGCATCAATCTCCTCTTGAAGCTTGTCCTTGGCTTTTAGCTTGTGGTCTTGTGGTGGAAAGTCATCTTGAGTTTGTTCCACATTGGAAGAAGTAGGATCATACTTCTCCTTTTGAGAAACAAACTGTGGAGTAGGATATTGACCTTCTTCCCACTCAACACCTTCGGCGTTGAACTTTCGCTCAAAACCAATCCCTTGATTCTTCCGGTGCCTTCCTTGTTTGCGAACAATTTCCTCAAAGTTCTTGCTTCCGGCAAGACTCTTGTAGACACCTTTCTCTATGATTTCCTTCAATAAGCTATTTTCTTGCTCAAGTGTAACTTGGCTTGAAACATTGTTAGTGGAATCAAGAGAACTACTAGAAGTAACAATATTAGATTTAACATGGTTATTGTTACTACTAGAGGAAGAATTTTTCTTATGCTTGTCATGCTTAGTCTTAATAGGTGGCAAGAAATTAGACAAGAGAAGTCGTTTGGCAAGATATGAAGAACTCTTCTTTCGAAGATCGTCATTGATCGCTTTTAGAAACTCATGTTCTTGCTCTAGAGTGAGGTTCTCGAAGCGTAGCTTCTCATGAGATCTTAGGAGCTCTCTATGATCTTCTTGAGTTGTTTCATGAGCTAACTTAAGAGTGTTTAGTTCTTTAGTTAGACGCTCAATCTCCTTCATAGCATTGTCATTCGACTCTTCTCGACTATAAAGACTACTAGCATTTTCATCGTTACTAAGCTCACTAGATTTATCATGCAAGAGCTCATCTTCACCAAGCAAGTCATCCTCATCACTATCAAAGTCAATGAATTCAGGGTGTGTTACCTTGGGGCCTTTAGCCATGAAGCATCTTCCAATTCCCTCATTGGGTGAATCAAATAAGTCGTAGGAGTTGGAGTTGGAGGATACGAGAGCAAGACCGGCAACACCTTCATCTTGACTGTAGTCGGAGTCGGAGTGATAGCTTCCATCGGATTGATTGTCGGAGTCGGAGCCGGAGACCCATTCACCTACATGAGCTTGATGTCTTCTTCTTATGTAGCTGCTTGATGACTTGTCTTTCCTTTCCGAATCCTTGCTTCTCTGAGAGGGTCTTCGTTCATAACGATCATCTCTACTCCTTCTCTCTCTCCGAGGTGACTCATCTCTTGATCTTCTTCTTGGAGATTCTTCTCTTCTCTTGTGGGGAGCCGTACACTCATTTGAGAAGTGTCCGGGTCTTCCACAATTGTAGCAGTTTCGATCACGACTAGAAGATCTCTTTTCATCATATGATCTAGACTTTGAGCTTCTTCCTTTGCCTCTATTCTTGTAGAACTTGTTGAAGTTCTTAACCATTAGGCTTATCTCTTCATTGGAAATTAACTTGTCACTTGAGGTTGTGGGAGCATCACTTGTAGCTTTGTAAGCACCACTTGACTTGTTGTGAAGCTCTTCCTTATCCTTAAGTGTCATCTCATGAGCAACAATTCTTCCAATGACTTCAGTTGGCTTGAGAGTCTTGTAGTTTGGCATCATTTGGATCAAAGTGCACACGGTGTCATACTTTCCATCCAAAGCTCTGAGAATCTTCTTAATGATGAATCGGTCGGTCATTTCTTCGCTTCCTAAGCCGGCAATCTCATTTGTGATGAGAGCAAGCCTAGAGTACATTTCAGCGACTCCTTCACCATCCTTCATCTTGAACTTGTCAAGTTGACCTTGAAGAATATCCAGCTTTGATTCCTTCACAGATTCAGTACCTTCGTGCATTTCAACCAAAGTATCCCAAATCTCTTTAGCATTCTCAAGACGGCTGATTTTGTTGAACTCCTCGGGACACAAGGCATTGAAGAGAATGTCACAAGCTTGAGCATTGTTTTGCAACATCCGCAACTCTTCCGGTGTAGCTTCGCGATCCGGAACTTTTCCTTCCTCGAAGAATTCACCTTGCATACCAACACAAATAATGCCCCATGCGGCTGGGTTATGACCAAGAATATGCATTTTCATTTTATGCTTCCAACTAGCAAAATTTATACCATCAAAGTAAGGACCTCTACGATAATTACCCTCACTAGACGCCATACTCTCCTAGGTTGTGAAACCAAGCTTATGGAGTCCAATGCAATGGAAACCAAAACAATGGAGACCAAAGCTATGATACCACTTGTAGGATCGAAAGTATGTCTAGAGGGGGGGGGTGATTAGACTACTTGTAAATATAAAAATTCTGCCTTTTGATCATGAACAGTTTTTGGCAGTTTCACAATTATGATCAAGACAAGTATCACCCTACACATGCAATTCTAGAGTATAAGCAGCGGAAAGTAAATTGCACATGTAGTAAAGAGAGGTGGAGAAGATCAAACGCAATTTGGAGACGCAATGATTTTTCCCGTGGTTCCGATAGGTAGTGCTATCGTACATCCACGTTGATGGAGACTTCAACCCACGGAGGGTAACGGCTGCGCGAGTCCACGGAGGGCTCCACCCACGAAGGGTCCACGAAGAAGCAACCTTGTCTATTCCATCATGGCCTACGCCCACGGAGGGCTAGCCTTACTCGGGGTAGATCTTCACGAAGTAGGCGATCTCCTTGCCCTTACAAACTTCTTGGTTCAACTCCACATCTCGATGACGGAGGCTCCCAAGCGACACCTAACCAATCTAGGAGGCACCACCCTCCAAAAGGTAATATATGTTGTAGATGATGATGAACTCCTTGCTCTTGTGCTTCAAATGATAATCTCCCCAACACTCAACTCTCCTCACTGATATGGCTGTGGTGGAAGAAAGGATTGAGTGGAAAGCAACTTGGGAAGGTTAGAAATCAAGTTTCATATGGTAGGAATGGAGCAACTTGATCTCAACACAAGGGTAGGTAGTTCTCTTCTCAGAAAGTGTAAGGTAGGAGTGGTAGTTCTTTCTGATGGCTCTCTCCACGAATGAAGAGGGGGTGGAGAGGTATATATAGCCTCCACACAAAATCCAACCGTTACACACATAATTGTGCAATCTCAGTTTGACCGAAGTGGAAACTCGGTCAGACCGAAAGTTCAAATATAGTGAACGTTGGGGTTTTCGGTGGGACCGAAAATACCATCTCGGTTTGTCCGATATGAGTCAAAGATAGGAACTTGCCAGTTTCGGTGGGACCGAAATCAACAACTCGGATATTCCGAAATGATGACAAACGGTTACAGAAGGTTGGCAGCCCGTGTTTCGGTGAGACCGAACTCAAACTCGGATTGACCGATATTTCTAGGGTTTGGCTTATGGCTGAGGTGGTTCATCTCGGTGGGACTGAGTTGGAAGAATCGGTTTGTCCGAGATTACTTATGAGTGTGTATTGTAGTGAAAGTTGCTGATAGTTAAAGGAGATATATCACTAAGCACTTGAGCAACCAGATCATCAACACAACCTCATCCCCTTTTAATAGTATTGGCTTTTCCTATGGACTCAATGTGATCTTTGATCACTAAACCAAAAATGGAGTCTTGAGCTTTTGCCAATGCTTGCCTTAGCATTTTGAGGGGTCCACTTCTTCAGTCATTTCCATACCCATATCACTGAACTTCTCTGAAATGATTCTCAAGTAACTATTAGTTCAATGATATATATGTTGTTATTAATTACCAAAACCACCCGGGGATTAGTTGCACTTTCACCCCCGCGCCGTCCGGGTCAAAGACGGAGTCGCCGACCGCGCATAGGGACCACCGCCGCCTGCACACGCCGGAGCGCCGCAGAGAGCCCAACGCCCGCCACCGCTTGCCGAGGACCGCCGCCGCGCGCCCCGAGCGGACTCCCACGCACGCCAGGGGAAACCGCGAGCGTGAGCCTTGCCGTCGCCCCCAAGCCCGCGCCGGCGCGCGCCGCCAACCACCGCCGCGATCCGCCCGTGCCAGATCCAGCGAGCCGTGGGAGAAGAGGTCCCCCGCCGCCGACGCCGACCGGGCTTTGTCCGGAGGCGCGCCCCGGTGGCGGCGAGGAGGGGTCGGGGGAGGGACGAGGACGCGGCGGCGCTTGGGTTCCCCCCCGGGCGCCGCGCAGGGGCGACACGGGAGGAGCGGTATTGTTGTGTTGTCAATAAAATTGGAGGAGAATTTCACTTCCCCGGCCTCTGCACAAACTTGGGATGCATACGGCCTTTTATGTATGAGTACTAGTAGGATTTTTAATATCGGTTACGCACCGAGCCTAGTCCTCAATAAATGCGTGAGTACCAGATAAGCCTGGTCCTCAAGTATAACCTAAATTCGTCTCCGTGAGGATTTGAACCCTGGTGTTGGGGTTGTACATCCACTCCCCCAACCAGTTAAATTTTTATTTTGAATAATGAAATCCAAAATTGTGAAAGTAAAATATGTTTGCACTTGTTTTTAGATCAAAATCCATGTGCATGCTGTCACCGATAAGGTGAGGTCGGTGGCTTGTTTTTGTCGGTCGTGGTGGTCGTTCGGTAGTTGACAATGATGAAGTGTGTCATATGAACGTGAAAGTGTTGTATATCGACTAGACGGGGGGTGAATAGGAGATTTTTATGAAAGTCTTCAAAACATGGAAGTTTCGAAGACAAACGATAAAACCAATCCTATTTATATGCAGCGGAAGGTAGACTACAATAGACAAGCCATAGTCACGTATTCAATGAAGTGAAAGCATGAAGACTAATAGCGGCTAGGTAGTATGGATCAGGATGGAAGATTGCATGAAGCCAATCAGAACAAGTAGTCGCTGCTGCTGCCTCTTTATCAGCTTTGGCTTTCTTAGCAGCTTCAATCTTGGCTTGACCTTCAACTGAAGTTGGATCCTCCTCGTCCATCACAACAACGTTATCTTCATGCTCTGGCTGCAGTGGTAAGTGCTTCCTATCCAACATGAATTTGCCCGTGCCAAACTTGGCATCGATAAGCATCTGAATTTGTGGGGCAAATCCACATGACCTCTTTTGGTCAGCTGGAGTCCTCTTAATGGTCTCTACCATCAAGTCCATCACCTTGAAAGGTGCCTTCTCATCAAGTATGTGCAGCATGTTGATAGAATAGCCTCGGATCATGCGATGGTCTCCAGACTTGGGCATCAAGGTATGCCTCAGAATAGTGTTTGTGGTAGGTAGACCTGCCTGGAGATAGTACACTGAGCCAAGCTTCCATCCTTCCAAATCTGCTGCGGGGATCTCCTTGTACATGTTCTTCATGGAATCATGGTTCTTCTTAGGAATCCCATAGACATCAATGTCGTCCTCTCTCTGCACTGGAGCATTCAGAAGTTCTGCCCATTCTTCAACAGACGAAGAAAACCTTTGACCTTCAGTCATCCAGGTGATCTTCCCATCAGGATAGAAGTGGGCTGTGGCGTAGAACTGCATAATCATCTCATCGTTCCAATCTGTCAGTTTCTGACCCACAAACTCATCAACTCCACATGCAGTGAAGCTCTCATGCACATGGGGAAAGAAGTCTCGGTGCTCTTCACTGTCAATGTACTCCCAGTCAACGTATCTGGTATCTGCAACAATAGGCTTCTTATCCATCAGTACGGTCTCATAGAAGTCCTGCTGCTCTCTGGTGTGGAATCTGGGGTCCACAGCAGTCCTTCTCCTCACGGCATATGGATCAGACTGTCTCCATAGCCTGAGACCTCTATCCTTCCTTGCCTTCATATCCTCGGCTTGAGGATGAGCATCGTTGTGGAGTGGCAATTTTGGACGGAGCTTCAGCAACACATGTTCTTCTTCAGACTCAGACGGTGGCACATCACCTTTGTTCTTCTCAGAGGCTGGGATGTTCCTGGTTGTCCTCTTGGTCTTGGCAGAAGGCTTTGCTGGAGCTGCCTTAGCTTGAGCAGGCTTCTTGGGCTTAGAAGTGGCTTGAGCCCTAATTGCATCACCCATGAGTTTCTGCTTCTGAGGAGCAGGCTGGGGTGCTTCTTCTTCTTCCTCCTCAACTGCTGCATCTGCATGAGAATCAGCATATACTACCCTCTTCCTCTTGGAAGTTTTCTTCACTTTACTTGGGGCTGGCTCTTCCAAGTTTAGCTTCTTGGCAACAGCTGACTGCTTGACCTTGCTGGTGCCTTTCTTGAACTGCTGCCCTTGGTGCTCTTTGGCAACAACATTTCTCTTGGGCTTGGAGGTTACTTCCTCAGCAATGAAGTCAGAGTCCTCATCATCAGAACTTCTCTGCTTTCTGGTTCTGGTGGCTGCAGGAGGCAAACCACTAGGGGTACTCCTCTCACCATCATCACTAGGACTACTAGCCTCAGGACTAGTATCTGCCTCAGGAATCTCTGCAAAAGGTGATTCAGACCTGTTCTGGCTGTCACTGGCATCTGACATGGCTGACAACCTGTGAATAGATAAGGTATAGGCAGAGTAGAAGAGTTATCACAAACTGCAGAGGTTTTTGCAAAAAAAATGAGTTCAAATCTTAGTTTTGAGTTTTCACAGAATGCATTTCGGTCAAACCGATTTTTAGTTTCGGTGAATCCGAGGTGTATACAGAGGCTTACCACACCACTTTCGGTCAGACCGAAGTGGGTTTCGGTCCTGCCGAAACACTAGGGTTTCACTAAGACTCTACATCGGTCACACCGATTTGCACGACTCGGTTAGACCGAAAGGTGCAGTGCAATGGCCATAGGCCAAATCGGTCATTCCGAGTTTTCAAAATCGGTTTCACCGAGATGTATTCCGTGGAAACCTAACCCTAAGAATTTTACTCGAAACTAGATCCGATCTGATGTTAAGGAAGATTTCAAACGTGGCTAGATACAGGGCAAACCAATCGTGCAATGAATCAGATGGGGAGCACGAGAGGGATCGAGACTCACCCTAACTTGGTGGAGTCCCTCTACGGCGGCAACGGCGCGGAGAAGAAAACCGTTGACGGCGGCGGAGACCTGCGGCGAGGGCGCACAGGCGACGACGGCGACGATCTGGAGATCAGGGCGACGGCAGCAGGGGACTTGGGGGCGAAACGGTTTGAAGGAAAAATCGCGCGCTACCCTCAGTATTTATATCCCCTTGCTGTCGGTGGGACCGAGTTGAAAAACTCGGTGACACCAAAATGGATAACTGCTGTGCAGTTACGCATATCGGTCACGCCGAGATTTAGAACTCGGTTTCACCGAGATGAAACCTAGATCAGTCTAAGCGTTTTCGGTTGGACCGAGTGGGAGAAGTTGGTCTGACCGAAATTGACTTAGAAGGTTTTGGAAGTCAGCCTTAGACAGATCGGTGGCTCCGAGTGCTCCTCACTCGGAGGGTCCGAAAATGACTTGTTCAAAGTTTGTGATTTGAGCATGAATAGAATTTGAGACAAGAAAGCATAGATAGCTAGGGAAGGTGCTTAGGCATTCTTGTCCATCCATTTGGCCAGAAAAATCAAAACAACCAAAACAACAAATGGATGTCCTCGAATGGATAAAATCATGCATTCAACATGCTCACACAATAATATAGCAAATGAAATATGTGTCAAACATGCACAACCAAAACTCTAGCTACTAGCACACAATTTGTCGATGACTAGGTCATCTTTATATGAGTATTTTGACTTAGGAGCCAAATGAGAACATTTGATCATAGGTCATACTCATCGTTTAAGCACAAGTGGGGTTACCACTTTTACATAAAGCATTGATGTGATCACATCATTTGGAGATGCTTTAGCTCAATTTTTTTAGAGCAAAGCTCCCCCTAGATGTGAGAACCCCTTTTAAAGGGTCAAACTAACCTTGGGTTGTCGTAGAAGACTTCATGTAGATGTTGAAGATGTGGATGCTCAATGTTGATGTAGATCATCAAGAGTTGGGAGCTATCCTTTGGATTAGGGCACTTTCAATACCTACATGGGTTAGTCCCACAAGGAACAAACAAGGATACCCATAGACATAGATTGAAGTTCACAAAAGATGATGTTCTATGAAAGCTATGATTACCTTGTCCCTTGACTTACCAACAAGAGGGTTTGTGACTCCATGAACTAGTGCATGATGTGGAAGTTGATTGCACAAGTTGCCAAAATGAATGTGAGTGAAGTATGTTGGCGGAGTCACCCTCAAGAACCTTCTAGTTCTTCTTCTTTGGGATCCACATCATCTTGATGGGAATCCTTGGGGTTGTAGTTGAGCTTGACGAAGTAGAACTTGACGTGTCCTTGGGAACCCACTTGACCATGGCTTGAGGTGCTTCAATGAATGCATCAATCTCCTCTTGAAGCTTGTCCTTGGCTTTTAGCTTGTGGTCTTGTGGTGGAAAGTCATCTTGAGTTTGTTCCACATTGGAAGAAGTAGGATCATACTTCTCCTTTTGAGAAACAAACTGTGGAGTAGGATATTGACCTTCTTCCCACTCAACACCTTCGGCGTTGAACTTTCGCTCAAAACCAATCCCTTGATTCTTCCGGTGCCTTCCTTGTTTGCGAACAATTTCCTCAAAGTTCTTGCTTCTGGCAAGACTCTTGTAGACACCTTTCTCTATGATTTCCTTCAATAAGCTATTTTCTTGCTCAAGTGTAACTTGGCTTGAAACATTGTTAGTGGAATCAAGAGAACTACTAGAAGTAACAATATTAGATTTAACATGGTTATTGTTACTACTAGAGGAAGAATTTTTCTTATGCTTGTCATGCTTAGTCTTAATAGGTGGCAAGAAATTAGACAAGAGAAGTCGTTTGGCAAGATATGAAGAACTCTTCTTTCGAAGATCGTCATTGATCGCTTTTAGAAACTCATGTTCTTGCTCTAGAGTGAGCTTCTCGAAGCGTAGCTTCTCATGAGATCTTAGGAGCTCTCTATGATCTTCTTGAGTTGTTTCATGAGCTAACTTACGAGTGTTTAGTTCTTTAGTTAGACGCTCAATCTCCTTCATAGCATTGTCATTCGACTCTTCTCGACTATAAAGACTACTAGCATTTTCATCGTTACTAAGCTCACTAGATTTATCATGCAAGAGCTCATCTTCACCAAGCAAGTCATCCTCATCACTATCAAAGTCAATGAATTCAGGGTGTGTTACCTTGGGGCCTTTAGCCATGAAGCATCTTCCAATTCCCTCATTGGGTGAATCAAATAAGTCGTAGGAGTTGGAGTTGGAGGATACGAGAGCAAGACCGGCAACACCTTCATCTTGACTGTAGTCGGAGTCGGAGTGATAGCTTCCATCGGATTGATTGTCGGAGTCGGAGCCGGAGACCCATTCACCTACATGAGCTTGATGTCTTCTTCTTGTGTAGCTGCTTGATGACTTGTCTTTCCTTTCCGAATCCTTGCTTCTCTGAGAGGATCTTCGTTCATAACGATCATCTCTACTCCTTCTCTCTCTCCGAGGTGACTCATCTCTTGATCTTCTTCTTGGAGATTCTTCTCTTCTCTTGTGGGGAGCCGTACACTCATTTGAGAAGTGTCCGGGTCTTCCACAATTGTAGCAGTTTCGATCACGACTAGAAGATCTCTTTTCATCATATGATCTAGACTTTGAGCTTCTTCCTTTGCCTCTATTCTTGTAGAACTTGTTGAAGTTCTTAACCATTAGGCTTATCTCTTCATTGGAAATTAACTTGTCACTTGAGGTTGTGGGAGCATCACTTGTAGCTTTGTAAGCACCACTTGACTTGTTGTGAAGCTCTTCCTTATCCTTAAGTGTCATCTCATGAGCAACAATTCTTCCAATGACTTCAGTTGGCTTGAGAGTCTTGTAGTTTGGCATCATTTGGATCAAAGTGCACACGGTGTCATACTTTCCATCCAAAGCTCTGAGAATCTTCTTAATGATGAATCGGTCGGTCATTTCTTCGCTTCCTAAGCCGGCAATCTCATTTGTGATGAGAGCAAGCCTAGAGTACATTTCAGCGACTCCTTCACCATCCTTCATCTTGAACTTGTCAAGTTGACCTTGAAGAATATCTAGCTTTGATTCCTTCACAGATTCAGTACCTTCGTGCATTTCAACCAAAGTATCCCAAATCTCTTTAGCATTCTCAAGACGGCTGATTTTGTTGAACTCCTCGGGACACAAGGCATTGAAGAGAATGTCACAAGCTTGAGCATTGTTTTGCAACATCCGCAACTCTTCCGGTGTAGCTTCGCGATCCGGAACTTTTCCTTCCTCGAAGAATTTGTAATGCCCAGGATGGAGTTATACCTCCTACGTGTCGAGGCACGACTTAAAGGCATAAATCCATCCTAGAATGATCTCAAGTTTGGTATCTTTGCACAACTCATGTAAAAGAGGGATTAAATTGCAAAAGGGGATAGTTGGCTTACACTCGCCACTTCACACAATACATTACATAAGCAATCATCATACAGAACATCACAACCCGACTACGGGTGAAGAACCAAAGAAAGATACCAAAACAACATAAAGCCACAGGTCAGGATCGAATCCTAGTAGAAACCACTACTGAACATCGAAACGTCACAAGCAAACGGACACACTCTTCATCGAGCTCCTGGGTGAAGAACTGGTCCAACTCCTGCATCAAACTCGGCTGAACCTGCATCTGGTGTGGTGAAGTAACTGTGAGCCACAGAGGACTCAGCAATCCCGTTCCCGGGTAACAAGACTATTTAAGCCTTGGGTGAGGACAAGGCTGAAGAAAGAACGAGAGGTGAAGGAACAAACAAGAGTCTGCAGCAGCAACTAGCACTAACTTACGCAAAAGAGAGCGAGAAGAGAAGTGCATCGGTCGAGAGATGATCACGAAGTGATCCTAACTAAAGCCGGTCAAACATAACCCCACCGTGATCAACTCCCGAATCCCTATTCGGAAATTGACAGTCACGGTACACACGCTGGTAGTGTATTAGTAACATTGTGTCAAGTTATCTACAACCGGAATTAACAAGCTCCCATCTGCCACATAACCGCGGGCACGGCTTTCGAAAGTTCAAACCCTGCAGGGGTGTTCCAACTTGGCCCATCACAAGCTCACGATCCGCGGAGTCGCAACTCCATAGTTGGGAAGACCCGAGTATTCTCGAAATCCCGTGCTCAAGTTAAACCGAACTAAGGTAAGGCTAATCCAGCAAATCCTCCCGGCGTGTCGACACCCTGATAGTAGCCGCGCGTATCTAGGTCTCAGGACACGACCGGATGGGTGATTCTACAGGACCCAAACCTCGAGTTTCCCCGTGGTGGTTCCCGCAGACTCCCCGTTTGGGACCAACACCATCGGCACTGGCCCCCCCTGCTATGTAGAAATAAAGGATCCTCGAGGGAGCGACCCTCTATGCAAATTTAATTAATTAATTAAGTTGTTATTATGAGGCAAATAGTACCAAATGTTGGGACTTGCTGGAGAAGACTTAGCACTTAGCGGTTTATCAAGGGGGTCCCATACACCCCAACCGTGTTAGGAACGCAAAATCAAGGAACATAACACCGGTTTATACGGTTCCTAACGGCATGAGTGGAACAAAACACCAAGCAAAAGGCTTAGCCTTCCACCCTGCCAGTATATAGATGATTTCATTTTTAAGCATTTATATAGTGTGATATAACCCAACCAAACTTCAATATGAAGCAAGCATCTTCAATCTTCACCTGCAACTAACAATGCTATAAGAGGGCTGAGCGAAGCGTACTTAGCCAAGCAACGGTTTGCGTAGGTAGGGTGGTTAAACATGGCAATTGGTTACAAGTAGGAGGCTGACAAGAAAGACATGGGCATCGAGGCAAAACTATAGATCGGAACTACTAGCAAGAGGCAAAAATAGTAATGGTATCCGGGTTCGGTCATCTTGCCTGGGATTCCACAAGGGAGAAGAACGGATCCATGAAGCAGAAGGAGCAACACAGTCGAGCGAAACCTCACAACTCCGGAACGAAACCGAAGCTAACAAGAGAGGCAACCGGAAAGAAAGAAACAACACGGTAAACACACAAACATAAACATGGCATAAGATGCACAAACAAGTATGATGCATGTCCGGTTTAATTATGCATGGCATGGCAAAGTGCACAAACAACACTACAAGTTAAGTGGAGCTCAATATGCAACGAGTTGCATATTGACGAAACACCACATTATAATTATTTAGTTGACTCTCATTATTTACAAGACAAGGTTAAAAGGGTTTTAACATGGCAAGAGGTGAAACATAAAGAAACTACACTATTTAGACATTTTAAATGAGGCCGGAAAAATAACAACAACATATCCGGAAAATCCCCATGAGCATGTTTAATAATTATAAGCAAACAACAATTTAACATATATAATGTTGTTAATATGATGCGGATGTCATGATCAAGTTTATGCAATTTTTTTATTAAAAGGTTGTCAATTAACAAGATATGAAGCATTTGTCACCGTGGTGGAAGAAAGGGTGCCACGGCAACGATCCGAAAATGAGGCAATGGCATCATATCGGTACCGGTAACTCGGTGAGGGACCGGTGCAAAACAAAAGGTGGAGTGAACGAGTTGAACAAGATGATGGGGTGATCCCGTTACCGGGTTCCCACGGGTCGGCGACGCGGCAACCGAGGAACATGACAAAAGGTGGAACGGGCACGAAGCACACACGGGAGACATTACATACAACCACAACAAGCAAGCACGGGTCATCTACGGGGTCGTCTCGGTATACCTTCGAAGCGTGCGTTTCGGGGCGGTTCGAGACGTAGAGGAAGGAGTCGTTCGCGTGGGAGAGGAAGTAGTCGTTCCGCAACTCGTAGAGGAAGTAGTCGTTCCCGGATCTTCGGCGACGGTAGACGAACTCGTTCGTAGAAGTACTTGGCGCATCCGTCTTTTCCGGGCGACGGTAGACGTACGGGTCGTCGTGGTACTTGTCGGTCACGTAGAGGTACTTGGCGTTCGACGGCGTCGTGGTACTCGTTCACGTAGTCGTACACGGATGTAGTTGTTCACTTCTCCGAAGGGTACTTGTCGCGTCGTCTTGTGTCGGCGTTCGTAGGGGTACTTGGTCGGGTCGTCGTGTAGTCGTTCCGTTCTCTGTCAAGGTCAATACCAGCAACCAAACAACACAAAAAAAGAAGAAACAACAGCGGCAGCACAGCGAGGCAGGGGCCGCGGGATCTTGCGCGCTGGACGGAGGGAGACGGCTGCGGGGCTGCACGGGACGAGGGGGCCTCTGGCCGCGCGAGGACGGGACGGGCGGTTCGCGACGGAAGGGAGTGCGGAGGGAGCCGAGCTGGGCGGAAGCGAGGCGCCATGGAGGCTCGGCGGCGCGGGCTCCTGCATCGGGGCGACGCCGGGCTCCGGGAGGCGGCCTGGCCGCGGGCGGAGGGGCGCGGGACCTGGGCTCCTCGAGGACGGAGGCCACATCCATGGCGCGGCGGCGGCGGATGGCAGCCGGGCGATCCGGGCAGAGGCGAGCTCGCGAGGGAGGGAAGGGCGCCGGCCTGGGAGCAGAGCGGGCGAGGGAATCGACCGCTTCGAGGATAACGGAGGGAGGAGGAGAGGCCACGGCCTGGGGATTGGGCAGAGGCGCGTCGGGCCTCCTGGCGCTGGCGAGGGAAAGTGGCAGAGATCGAGCGAGGGAGCTGGGATCGAGGCACGGGAACTTGGGGATCGAGAGAAAGGTTGCGGCGGCTGAGGGAACGAGAGGGAGTGCGATGGGGAGGAACGAGCTGCGCCTAGGGTTAGCTGGGGAGCTGCGGTCGGGCTAGATGGGCCTAAGGCCGGCGGGTTGAGGAGGGAAAGAGGGCCCAAGAGGCTGAGAAACTTGGGCGGCTGGGATCTTAGGGAAAAAACAGAAGGAGTTGGGCCGGCTGGGAGGAGGAGATGTCTGGGAAGCTCTTCTTATTTATTTCTTAAACAGAAAATAAAAAGAGAGAGAGCAAAAATAAAAAGAAAGAGCCACAGAATAAGAATAAAATGATGGACATTTTGTAAGGCTTTACGGAATATCACCAACCCAACAAAATAATTCCAACAAAAAGGGAAGTGCAAAACTAAAACATTAGCTTGCAATAAAAGGGGTTTAGATAAAAGGAGGAGCCTCGAAACAACGGAAAGAATTATAGGCAAGGTATAGAAGTCAAACTTGGAGTGAAATAAACATGGGGAATTAATGCAAGTGTGTTACGATGATTCCGAAGGCATGGAATATTTATTAATATAGCTCCATAAATATTAGGAGGCTTTACGGGTTATAAAGAGAAGTCACCTTCCCTCGATTTAAATGGACCGAAGGTCCACACGATTTATTTAGGTTGAGATGCAAAAATAAAATAACATGATGGCATGATGACATGATGCAATGCAAAAAATAAATAACACCACCACAAAAGAACACAAAGGAAAACCCCGGAACATCTGGAATCTTCTGGAAGCTTCTGGAATCTTCTGGGACGTCGGTCTCGGGCGTCACAACTCTCCCACACTAACAGAGGATCTCGACCCGAGATCCTAGAGATATCACCGGGTAAAAACGGAAGAGGAAGAGGTAAAACAAAGTTGCTTCTTTGACAAACGAGTTAAACCGAAGAACCTTGAGAGGTTAAACAAGTTGAAAGAAGAAAGCGACGGAGATGAACGAAGTTAGGAGCACTCCAATAAAAGGATGAATATGGAACATAACAAGAACCTTGAAGGTTGAAAGACATGAAACAAGAGCTCACGGACCAAAAGAATATGAAACCGCAATGGTTTAGCCAAGGAATAAGAATGACAGAATTCGGACAGCACTCCGTCTGAAAATGGAAGGAATTAACAAAACTTGAGGAGATGGAATGATACTTGATGAAAACAACAACATATAGCCTCTGAAACAATTGAAAGAATGGCACAAAGGTAAGAAAGATTCAGACAACACTCCGGTTAAAGATAGGCAAAAACTTGATAAGATGACGGAACTAGAATGAAGAATACAACACTCCGGTTAAATGATAAGCAAGGGAAAAGAACATGATCTTGATAAAAACGAGATGATGGTATGTAGAGAGCAACATCACAAGGCCTCCGGAACGAAAGAATAGAATATAGATCAACGAAAGAAAAGAATGGAGAAGAAAAAACAACTTCTCCGACAAATGAATTGAAAAAAGCATCCTTACGAAGAAGGGTTGAGCGGAGTTGTTGGAAAAAATCAACAACGAAAAGAATAAGCTTGATGTGGGCTTATGGAAAACATCTCAAAATTACGAGGTGACAACCAGCCACTAACAGAAACAAAAGCTTGGATTGAGAACAACAAGGAGACGAAAACCTTATTCATCGGAATGATAAATGAAAAACTTGGGTCATTTATAAGCACCATAATAGCAACAATTCTCAAGGAAAAGCTTTTAGGTGAAATACAATCCCAAGATAACTCCAACGAATAAATTGAAGGGTGGAAAACATCTCCTGAACAAGGAAAAATGGTGGTTTTAAATATCTCATTCTTGACAACTTGTGAATCATGAAACATGAAAGAAAATTGTCAAAAATGGCATACCACCATCTGAAAAGACAAGGTAGAAAAAATTGCAATTGGAATGCATGATGAAGAATGCTTGAGCTCCAACAAGAATCTTGATGAAGACTTCGAGGATGAATTAAATGATGATGAACCACCATGAGAACTCCGGTAATGAATGCATGAAAAGTGAACGATGAAAAGAATAAGATTCAAGGCCTGCGGTGAAATTAGATGGAGCTTTGAAATGGTATGATTGAAACAACATGGATCTCCGGAAAACAAGATGAAGAATTTAGAACCGAGAATATGATATGATGAACAAACTCCAGACAAAAGAATTCAATCACCTTGAAGGAATAAGAATAAGAATTATGTTATGCATCTCCTTCACCAATTTAAATTGATGACAACCAAAGGATTTGGCATACTACTTATTCTCGTTGCAAGGAATTAAAGAGAGATCTAGCACAAGTTTGGATAAGTATTCAACAAGCACCGGTAGAATTGTGAAAAGAACAAATGAATTGAATATGATAACAGGGAAGAGTAAACTTGAAAAAAACCACCGTAAGAATATGGAGACGAACGAAGAGACATCAATGAAGAATAGTTGGAGGGCGAAGTTGAAAACTGAGAACGAAGAGATATTCTGAAATGATGGCCTTCGGAGGATCACAATGGAAAGAATTCATTAAAAGCTCCGGATGGGTATACAATAATTCCTCACAATCGGAACAATAATGAGGATGGCATGAAGCTAGAACCACGAATCTTCAAGAGAACGGGCCAAGATTTAAGAGAAACACTTCTCCGGTCTTCAAATGTTAAGGATGAAGACGAGAAATGCCATAAGAATTGTTGAGCACTCCGGAATGAAGAATTAAAGGTTGAACCAATGATGAAAAAGAATTTGAAAGCGATCTTGGAGAAGGCATGTGACTGATGTAAAATCATTCTTACGTCACACTTTGAAAAGAATTTGAGAATAACTCCGGAATAATTAGAAGAGTCAGGTAAGATCCTGGAAAAGACCTGTGGGTTAAGGCCCACTCAAAGAAATCACCGTTGGAAAAGATTGCTTAAGAGATATTGCACCGGTTGAATTAAATGGCTTGAGTAAGATGATAATCCTCAAAATAATTTGAAAGGATTAAGAATGGAATTATGAATCTTCAGCACTCCGGATATGAATAGCAAGAGGAGAATGATTAATTGGTGCACCGGAATAAGAAAGCATTGTGAAATGAGGAAAAAAAATGATAGGATCAACACCAAATCTTGAATTACATCCACCGGTAGAATTAGAGAACAAAAGAATGATGAACTAGAAGCTCTTGAGCATCTTCACGATAATCACCGGATAAGACATTGAGGAAAAGAATGAAGAAACATCACATGAATAAAATGGATATTTCATCTGAGAATTTCTGGCTCCAAGAAGAAAAAGGGTGGGAGGGTGGGGAAAACAAAGACAACTTGGGATGAACAAAAAGGACACCGGTTGAAAAAAAGAATTAAACATGACCATCTCGATGATCAAGAAGGAATAGCACTCTCATAGAAATATGAGAACACCGATTATGAAAGGTATGGAATCAACATTTGACATCGAAGCAACTCGAATACCAGAATCAAGACAAAAACAAAGGGTAGATATCTTGCAGCATCATCTTCACAATATCATCCGAACAGAGAATCGAACGAATGAATTCCGCAGGTACATCAACTGACGAGAAGCCACTTGGAGAACAAAAGGTAAATAAAAAGGAACAAGGAACAGATGGAACAAATACAAGATAGAAGCTTCGTTCGACATCTTCGTGCTGAAAGCTCATGGAACGTGTTACGAAAGGGTTTTGCAATCCCCGGATCAGCATAGCCAAGGACCCTTTAAGATGCAACTCCCGATCAGAACAAGTCCATAAAACCACTTCACTCAATGTAGAACCCCAAACTTCATATCGAGCATCCGTTGGAAGAATGCCTAGAACTACTAGATGAACCCACCTATAGATTTCCGAAAGTTTCCAGTTATGCAATCAGGTGTTGGGGATACACGGGAAGCACCGCGCAATCAACTCTAAACCTACATCCAGGTGTATCCATCCTTCAACACATAACCAGTCTTTCTCGGAAACTGTTTACCTCGGACCTTCGAAAAGCATCCACTATAACAAGCTATGGCAATACTCTCGAACTACCTCCCCAGTACTGGGTGATGTCGGGGTTATCTTGCCACTGGCCGTATAGGAGAGATTTTCGATGTCGGCCGTCTTAAGTATTTAGTACTGCCGCGATATGCTTGTTACAACGATACCTCGAAGCTCAACTCCTCGATAACAGGAGGCATCGAGAACAATATCCTTGTCACAAGAACATCGAAACAATCCCAGAATACTCGCGGGATCCTAAAAAAAATTTGGTGCAATTTTTGAAAGTAGAAGAGAAAAGAGTAATCGTCAGGAGTCCTCACCAGAGAGAAAGGGGATGAGAAGCAAAGAAATCCTACTCTCCGATATAATATAGGACTCAAAAAGTTTTTCAGTGTGTGCCTAGACTCAACCGTCAACGATTCGATCAATCAGTGGGGGCTTCTAGGTCGGAGAAGGCTCTGAATACCAACTTGTAATGCCCAGGATGGAGTTATACCTCCTACGTGTCGAGGCACGACTTAAAGGCATAAATCCATCCTAGAATGATCTCAAGTTTGGTATCTTTGCACAACTCATGTAAAAGAGGGATTAAATTGCAAAAGGGGATAGTTGGCTTACACTCGCCACTTCACACAATACATTACATAAGCAATCATCATACAGAACATCACAACCCGACTACGGGTGAAGAACCAAAGAAAGATACCAAAAAAACATAAAGCCACAGGTCAGGATCGAATCCTAGTAGAAACCACTACTGAACATCGAAACGTCACAAGCAAACGGACACACTCTTCATCGAGCTCCTGGGTGAAGAACTGGTCCAACTCCTGCATCAAACTCGGCTGAACCTGCATCTGGTGTGGTGAAGTAACTGTGAGCCACAAAGGACTCAGCAATCCCGTTCCCGGGTAACAAGACTATTTAAGCCTTGGGTGAGGACAAGGCTGAAGAAAGAACGAGAGGTGAAGGAACAAACAAGAGTCTGCAGCAGTAACTAGCACTAACTTACGCAAAAGAGAGCGAGAAGAGAAGTGCATCGGTCGAGAGATGATCACGAAGTGATCCTAACTAAAGCCGGTCAAACATAACCCCACCGTGTTCAACTCCCGAATCCCTATTCGGAAATTGACAGTCACGGTACACACGCTGGTAGTGTATTAGTAACATTGTGTCAAGTTATCTACAACCGGAATTAACAAGCTCCCATCTGCCACATAACCGCGGGCACGGCTTTCGAAAGTTCAAACCCTGCAGGGGTGTTCCAACTTGGCCCATCACAAGCTCACGATCCGCGGAGTCGCAACTCCATAGTTGGGAAGACCCGAGTATTCTCGGAATCCCGTGCTCAAGTTAAACCGAACTAAGGTAAGGCTAATCCAGCAAATCCTCCCGGCGTGTCGACACCCTGATAGTAGCCGCGCGTATCTAGGTCTCAGGACACGACCGGATGGGTGATTCTACAGGACCCAAACCTCGAGTTTCCCCGTGGTGGTTCCCGCAGACTCCCCGTTTGGGACCAACACCATCGGCACTGGCCCCCCCTGCTATGTAGAAATAAAGGATCCTCGAGGGAGCGACCCTCTATGCAAATTTAATTAATTAATTAAGTTGTTATTATGAGGCAAATAGTACCAAATGTTGGGACTTGCTGGAGAAGACTTAGCACTTAGCGGTTTATCAAGGGGGTCCCATACACCCCAACCGTGTTAGGAACGCAAAATCAAGGAACATAACACCGGTTTATACGGTTCCTAACGGCATGAGTGGAACAAAACACCAAGCAAAAGGCTTAGCCTTCCACCCTGCCAGTATATAGATGATTTCATTTTTAAGCATTTATATAGTGTGATATAACCCAACCAAACTTCAATATGAAGCAAGCATCTTCAATCTTCACCTGCAACTAACAATGCTATAAGAGGGCTGAGCGAAGCGTACTTAGCCAAGCAACGGTTTGCGTAGGTAGGGTGGTTAAACATGGCAATTGGTTACAAGTAGGAGGCTGACAAGAAAGACATGGGCATCGAGGCAAAACTATAGATCGGAACTACTAGCAAGAGGCAAAAATAGTAATGGTATCCGGGTTCGGTCATCTTGCCTGGGATTCCACAAGGGAGAAGAACGGATCCATGAAGCAGAAGGAGCAACACAGTCGAGCGAAACCTCACAACTCCGGAACGAAACCGAAGCTAACAAGAGAGGCAACCGGAAAGAAAGAAACAACACGGTAAACACACAAACATAAACATGGCATAAGATGCACAAACAAGTATGATGCATGTCCGGTTTAATTATGCATGGCATGGCAAAGTGCACAAACAACACTACAAGTTAAGTGGAGCTCAATATGCAACGAGTTGCATATTGACGAAACACCACATTATAATTATTTAGTTGACTCTCATTATTTACAAGACAAGGTTAAAAGGGTTTTAACATGGCAAGAGGTGAAACATAAAGAAACTACACTATTTAGACATTTTAAATGAGGCCGGAAAAATAACAACAACATATCCGGAAAATCCCCATGAGCATGTTTAATAATTATAAGCAAACAACAATTTAACATATATAATGTTGTTAATATGATGCGGATGTCATGATCAAGTTTATGCAATTTTTTTATTAAAAGGTTGTCAATTAACAAGATATGAAGCATTTGTCACCGTGGTGGAAGAAAGGGTGCCACGGCAACGATCCGAAAATGAGGCAATGGCATCATATCGGTACCGGTAACTCGGTGAGGGACCGGTGCAAAACAAAAGGTGGAGTGAACGAGTTGAACAAGATGATGGGGTGATCCCGTTACGGGGTTCCCACGGGTCGGCGACGCGGCAACCGAGGAACATGACAAAAGGTGGAACGGGCACGAAGCACACACGGGAGACATTACATACAACCACAACAAGCAAGCACGGGTCATCTACGGGGTCGTCTCGGTATACCTTCGAAGCGTGCGTTTCGGGGCGGTTCGAGACGTAGAGGAAGGAGTCGTTCGCGTGGGAGAGGAAGTAGTCGTTCCGCAACTCGTAGAGGAAGTAGTCGTTCCCGGATCTTCGGCGACGGTAGACGAACTCGTTCGTAGAAGTACTTGGCGCATCCGTCTTTTCCGGGCGATGGTAGACGTACGGGTCGTCGTGGTACTTGTCGGTCACGTAGAGGTACTTGGCGTTCGACGGCGTCGTGGTACTCGTTCACGTAGTCGTACACGGATGTAGTTGTTCACTTCTCCGAAGGGTACTTGTCGCGTCGTCTTGTGTCGGCGTTCGTAGGGGTACTTGGTCGGGTCGTCGTGTAGTCGTTCCGTTCTCTGTCAAGGTCAATACCAGCAACCAAACAACACAAAAAAAGAAGAAACAACAGCGGTAGCACAGCGAGGCAGGGGCCGCGGGATCTTGCGCGCTGGACGGAGGGAGACGGCTGCGGGGCTGCACGGGACGAGGGGGCCTCTGGCCGCGCGAGGACGGGACGGGCGGTTCGCGACGGAAGGGAGTGCGGAGGGAGCCGAGCTGGGCGGAAGCGAGGCGCCATGGAGGCTCGGCGGCGCGGGCTCCTGCATCGGGGCGACGCCGGGCTCCGGGAGGCGGCCTGGCCGCGGGCGGAGGGGCGCGGGACCTGGGCTCCTCGAGGACGGAGGCCACATCCATGGCGCGGCGGCGGCGGATGGCAGCCGGGCGATCCGGGCAGAGGCGAGCTCGCGAGGGAGGGAAGGGCGCCGGCCTGGGAGCAGAGCGGGCGAGGGAATCGACCGCTTCGAGGATAACGGAGGGAGGAGGAGAGGCCACGGCCTGGGGATTGGGCAGAGGCGCGTCGGGCCTCCTGGCGCTGGCGAGGGAAAGTGGCAGAGATCGAGCAAGGGAGCTGGGATCGAGGCACGGGAACTTGGGGATCGAGAGAAAGGTTGCGGCGGCTGAGGGAACGAGAGGGAGTGCGATGGGGAGGAACGAGCTGCGCCTAGGGTTAGCTGGGGAGCTGCGGTCGGGCTAGATGGGCCTAAGGCCGGCGGGTTGAGGAGGGAAAGAGGGCCCAAGAGGCTGAGAAACTTGGGCGGCTGGGATCTTAGGGAAAAAACAGAAGGAGTTGGGCCGGCTGGGAGGAGGAGATGTCTGGGAAGCTCTTCTTATTTATTTCTTAAACAGAAAATAAAAAGAGAGAGAGCAAAAATAAAAAGAAAGAGCCACAGAATAAGAATAAAATGATGGACATTTTGTAAGGCTTTACGGAATATCACCAACCCAACAAAATAATTCCAACAAAAAGGGAAGTGCAAAACTAAAACATTAGCTTGCAATAAAAGGGGTTTAGATAAAAGGAGGAGCCTCGAAACAACGGAAAGAATTATAGGCAAGGTATAGAAGTCAAACTTGGAGTGAAATAAACATGGGGAATTAATGCAAGTGTGTTACGATGATTCCGAAGGCATGGAATATTTATTAATATAGCTCCATAAATATTAGGAGGCTTTACGGGTTATAAAGAGAAGTCACCTTCCCTCGATTTAAATGGACCGAAGGTCCACACGATTTATTTAGGTTGAGATGCAAAAATAAAATAACATGATGGCATGATGACATGATGCAATGCAAAAAATAAATAACACCACCACAAAAGAACACAAAGGAAAACCCCGGAACATCTGGAATCTTCTGGAAGCTTCTGGAATCTTCTGGGACGTCGGTCTCGGGCGTCACATAATTCACCTTGCATACCAACACAAATAATGCCCCATGCGGCTGGGTTATGACCAAGAATATGCATTTTCATTTTATGCTTCCAACTAGCAAAATTTATACCATCAAAGTAAGGACCTCTACGATAATTACCCTCACTAGACGCCATACTCTCCTAGGTTGTGAAACCAAGCTTATGGAGTCCAATGCAATGGAAACCAAAACAATGGAGACCAAAGCTATGATACCACTTGTAGGATCGAAAGTATGTCTAGAGGGGGGGGGGGTGATTAGACTACTTGTAAATATAAAAATTCTGCCTTTTGATCATGAACAGTTTTTGGCAGTTTCACAATTATGATCAAGACAAGTATCACCCTACACATGCAATTCTAGAGTATAAGCAGCGGAAAGTAAATTGCACATGTAGTAAAGAGAGGTGGAGAAGATCAAACGCAATTTGGAGACGCAATGATTTTTCCCGTGGTTCCGATAGGTAGTGCTATCGTACATCCACGTTGATGGAGACTTCAACCCACGGAGGGTAACGGCTGCGCGAGTCCACGGAGGGCTCCACCCACGAAGGGTCCACGAAGAAGCAACCTTGTCTATTCCATCATGGCCTACGCCCACGGAGGACTAGCCTTACTCGGGGTAGATCTTCACGAAGTAGGCGATCTCCTTGCCCTTACAAACTTCTTGGTTCAACTCCACATCACGACGGAGGCTCCCAAGCGACACCTAACCAATCTAGGAGGCACCACCCCCCAAAAGGTAATAGACGGTGTTGATGGTGATGAACTCCTTGCTCTTGTGCTTCAGATGATAAACTCCCCAACACTCAACTCTCCTCACTGATATGGCTGTGGTGGAAGAAAGATTTGAGTGGAAAGCAACTTGGGAAGGCTAGAGATCAAGTTTCATATGGTAGGAATGGAATGGCTTGATCTCAACACAAGGGTAGGTGGTTCACTTCTCAGAAAGTGTATGGTAGGAATGGTGGTACTTTCTGATGGCTCTCCTCACGAATGAGGAGGGGATGGAGGGGTATATATAGCCTCCACACAAAATCCAACCGTTACACACACATTTGACCAATCTCGGTCAGACCGAAGTGAAACTCGGTCAGACCGAAAGTTCAAATATAGTGAACGTTGGGATTTTCGGTGGGACCGAAAATACCATCTCGGTGAGACCGAAGTGAGTCAAAGGTTAGGGTTTGCCATTTCGGTGAGACCGAAAATATAAACTCGGATATTCCGAATTGATGTCAACTGATCACAGAAGGTTGGCAGCCCTTTTTCGGTGAGACCGAAACTCAGAATCGGTTTGACCGAGAAGCTAGGGTTTGGAGAAACAACTGAAGAGGTTCATCTCGGTGGGACTGAGTTGGAGAAATCGGTGTGACCGAGATGTTAGGGTTTGTGTTAAGTAGTGAATAGTGCTGATAGTTGAGGGAGTTAGATCACCAAGCACTTGAGCAACAAGAACATTAACACAACCTCATCCCCTTTTAATAGTATTGGCTTTCCTATGGACTCAATGTGATCTTTGATCACTAAACCAGAAATGGAGTCTTGAGCTTTTGCCAATGCTTGCCTTAGCATTTGAGGGGTCCACTTCTTCAGTCATCTTGCCATACCAATGTGATTGGGTTTCCTGAAACATACTTGATAAAAGTATTAGTCCAACCACAAAGTATGTTGTCATTAATTACCAAAACCACCCAGGGAGCAAATGTGCTTTCAGAATATCTAGCTTTGATTCCTTCACAGATTCAGTACCTTCGTGCATTTCAACCAAAGTATCCCAAATCTCTTTAGCATTCTCAAGACGGCTGATTTTGTTGAACTCCTCGGAACACAAGGCATTGAAGAGAATGTCACAAGCTTGAGCATTGTTTTGCAACATCCGCAACTCTTCCGGTGTAGCTTCGCGATCCGGAACTTTTCCTTCCTCGAAGAATTCACCTTGCATACCAACACAAATAATGCCCCATGCGGCTGGGTTATGACCAAGAATATGCATTTTCATTTTATGCTTCCAACTAGCAAAATTTGTACCATCAAAGTAAGGACCTCTACGATAATTACCCTCACTAGACGCCATACTCTCCTAGGTTGTGAAACCAAGCTTATGGAGTCCAATGCAATGGAAACCAAAACAATGGAGACCAAAGCTCTGATACCACTTGTAGGATCGAAAGTATGTCTAGAGGGGGGGTGATTAGACTACTTGTAAATATAAAAATTCTGCCTTTGACAAAGAACAGTTTTAGGTAGTTTCACAATTAAGATCAAGTCAAGTATCACCCTACACATGCAATTCTAGAGTATAAGCAGCGGAAAGTAAATTGCACATGTAGTAAAGAGAGGTGGAGAAGATCAAACGCAATTTGGAGATGCAATGATTTTTCCCGTGGTTCCGATAGGTAGTGCTATCGTACATCCACGTTGATGGAGACTTCAACCCACGGAGGGTAACGGCTGCGCGAGTCCACGGAGGGCTCCACCCACGAAGGGTCCACGAAGAAGCAACCTTGTCTATTCCATCATGGCCTACGCCCACGGAGGGCTAGCCTTACTCGGGGTAGATCTTCACGAAGTAGGCGATCTCCTTGCCCTTACAAACTTCTTGGTTCAACTCCACATCTCGATGACGGAGGCTCCCAAGCGACACCTAACCAATCTAGGAGGCACCACCCTCCAAAAGGTAATATATGTTGTAGATGATGATGAACTCCTTGCTCTTGTGCTTCAAATGATAATCTCCCCAACACTCAACTCTCCTCACTGATATGGCTGTGGTGGAAGAAAGGATTGAGTGGAAAGCAACTTGGGAAGGTTAGAAATCAAGTTTCATATGGTAGGAATGGAGCAACTTGATCTCAACACAAGGGTAGGTAGTTCTCTTCTCAGAAAGTGTAAGGTAGGAGTGGTAGTTCTTTCTGATGGCTCTCTCCACGAATGAAGAGGGGGTGGAGAGGTATATATAGCCTCCACACAAAATCCAACCGTTACACACATAATTGAGCAATCTCAGTTTGACCGAAGTGGAAACTCGGTCAGACCGAAAGTTCAAATATAGTGAACGTTGGGGTTTTCGGTGGGACCGAAAATACCATCTCGGTTTGTCCGATATGAGTCAAAGATAGGAACTTGCCAGTTTCGGTGGGACCGGAATCAACAACTCGGATATTCCGAAATGATGACAAACGGTTACAGAAGGTTGGCAGCCCGTGTTTCGGTGAGACCGAACTCAAACTCGGATTGACCGATATTTCTAGGGTTTGGCTTATGGCTGAGGTGGTTCATCTCGGTGGGACTGAGTTGGAAGAATCGGTTTGTCCGAGATTACTTATGAGTGTGTATTGTAGTGAAAGTTGCTGATAGTTAAAGGAGATATATCACTAAGCACTTGAGCAACCAGATCATCAACACAACCTCATCCCCTTTTAATAGTATTGGCTTTTCCTATGGACTCAATGTGATCTTTGATCACTAAACCAAAAATGGAGTCTTGAGCTTTTGCCAATGCTTGCCTTAGCATTTTGAGGGGTCCACTTCTTCAGTCATTTCCATACCCATATCACTGAACTTCTCTGAAATGATTCTCAAGTAACTATTAGTTCAATGATATATATGTTGTTATTAATTACCAAAACCACCCGGGGATTAGTTGCACTTTCACCCCCGCGCCGTCCGGGTCAAAGACGGAGTCGCCGACCGCGCATAGGGACCACCGCCGCCTGCACACGCCGGAGCGCCGCTGAGAGCCCAACGCCCGCCACCGCTTGCCGAGGACCGCCGCCGCGCGCCCCGAGCGGACTCCCACGCACGCCAGGGGAAACCGCGAGCGTGAGCCTTGCCGTCGCCCCCAAGCCCGCGCCGGCGCGCGTCGCCAACCACCGCCGCGATCCGCCCGTGCCAGATCCAGCGAGCCGTGGGAGAAGAGGTCCCCCGCCGCCGACGCCGACCGGGCTTTGTCCGGAGGCGCGCCCCGGTGGCGGCGAGGAGGGGTCGGGGGAGGGACGAGGACGCGGCGGCGCTTGGGTTCCCCCCCGGGCGCCGCGCAGGGGCGACACGGGAGGAGCGGTATTGTTGTGTTGTCAATAAAATTGGAGGAGAATTTCACTTCCCCGGCCTCTGCACAAACTTGGGATGCATACGGCCTTTTATGTATGAGTACTAGTAGGATTTTTAATATCGGTTACGCACCGAGCCTAGTCCTCAATAAATGCGTGAGTACCAGATAAGCCTGGTCCTCAAGTATAACCTAAATTCGTCTCCGTGAGGATTTGAACCCTGGTGTTGGGGTTGTACATCCACTCCCCCAACCAGTTAAATTTTTATTTTGAATAATGAAATCCAAAATTGTGAAAGTAAAATATGTTTGCACTTGTTTTTAGATCAAAATCCGTGTGCATGCTGTCACCGACAAGGCCAGGTCGGTGGCTTGTTTTTGTCGGTCGTGGTGGTCGTTCGGTAGTCCAGGGGCTTCAATGTATTTTGTTTTTTCAGAATTCAATTAAACTTCTTTATGCAAAGAAATAGAAATTATGGGCAGTTAGAAACAAATCCATCCACTCGGCCGGAACGTTCCGCCTTTTAGGGTATGGCCTGTCTACATAGGAAGCCCAGTAGCCCATAAGCCAGGAGGCGCAGCGATTGCGCGCGGAAAAGCGGCGCGAAAGGCTCTCTCCTTTTTCACTTCTCCCTCCACGGCCCCCTTTCTTCCGCCGCCGAGACAAAAGAAGAAGGCAACAAAAAAATCTCAATCCCCTCTTCGTGTCATCCTCCCCTCCCCTAGGGCGCAGAAGAAACACGGCAGCGATCGTAGTCCAGCTCTACTCTGACCCGCCGCCTCCAGGCCATCGGTATGCGCCTTCTGCAATTCTTGCCCAGTTTCTTCTCTGTAGATAGTGCTGTCAGCCTGTCAGTCATGATTTGTTTCCTCGGTAGATTTAGCCTTTTGCTGTTCTTTCGACGGATTAAATTGCATCTCCCTACCTGGGTACGTATGGATTACCATCTCCCATACCAATCTACTCTCTCCGTTCCTAAATATTTGTCTTTCTAGAGATTCAACAAGTGACTACATACGAAGCCAAATGAGTGAATCTACACTCTAAAATATATCGACATACATCCGTATGTTGTAGTCCATTTAAAATGTTTAGAAAGACAAATATTTAGGAACGGAGGGAGGATAATCTATGTAGTTTGAATGTCATCAGATCCATTAATCAGAAGCTGCACCGATATTCCATTTGATATGTTTCAATGGTATCGATAGTTTCTGTTGCTCTCCTGTTGTTCTTCTAACCGTTATTCCTCTAAGTACAAACTCGGTCTCTCGATCCATTTTTATAGGAATCGGCAATTTGTTAATTTGTTTACTTAAAGTTCCACGGGGAACTTGTTCAAATTTATAAGGAAATGCTGAAATGTCGACACGCAGTTTTTTTTCTCTTTCAAATGGCTGAATTTTTACTGGTACTGCCTTTTCTTATGCCTAGGCATGGAACAGGAATTTGGCAGTGGCAAAAACATGGTGGCACAAGAGCACAACAATGGCAGCCTCTCCCGCGCAAATCCGAAAAGGCTCCGATCGAAGGCGTGGGAAGACTTCACACCAATCTACGTTGGCGGGAAGGTCGCGAAGGCTGAGTGCATGCATTGCCACCTGGTCTTCAGTAGCAACAGCACAAATGGCACTAGCAACCTGCTTAAGCACCAAGCCATCTGCGGCCCCCGGGCCCAGAAGAGGCCAACGCAACGGAAGACTACAGCATCACCTGGCTCTGATCCGACACAGAAGAAGCTATCGTTCTTTCCCACCAGCCAGAAGAAATGCTTGGGCACAGCAGACGCAAGTCCTGAGAAGAAGGATCTTGTTTTGCTTCGCAATGACACTAATCGGAAGAGCCAGGATGGTAATCAGAATGGGTCTGACGAGGAACTTGGATCGCCTGAGCAGAATGATCTTGCCTTGCCTGATGTTCCCACCGACACGGAAACAAAGAATCAACAAGTTGATCAAAATGGGTCTCATGACGAACTAGGTGCAGCTGGGCAGGAGAATGATACCTTCCCTGACAATCCCATTGACAAGAATGTAAATAATCGGTCCCATGAGGAACTTGCATTGCCTGAACACAAGGCCATTCCTACAGCCACGAAACAGAAGAATCAGGATGTTGGTCAGGATGGATCCCATGGTGAGCTTGTTAGGAAATTGGCCTTGCACGGTTACCTGCCCTCGATGATGGACCATGGAGGACTTAAGAAGTCCGTGGATTTCTTGAACTCCATGGTCAAGATGCCACCCTATGCTGACTTGATATCTACCTTTCTGGATTTGTTCGACAATGAAAAGGCCAAGCTGAAGGAAAGGTTTACAGCCTTGTGCAGTCGGGTATGCCTGAGTGTTTACGTTTGGCACCATGATCCACTCTCGGCATTCTTGTGCTTGAGTGTTCATTACATCGATGATGAATGGGAGAGGCAACAAAAGATCATCACATTTCATGCCATGGATACTATTTGCAATGCAGAAGAACTGGGTGATGCCATATTGCTGGCTATCCGAGATTGGGGTCTTTGTGGAAAAGTTTTTAGCATTATACTAGATGATGCATTTATTGATGATTCAGTGGCTTCAAGGGTCAAAGCACAACTCATGAAGGAGAACTCAACCTGTGCAAACCAGAGCTTGTTTGTGGTGCGTTATGGAACTCATTTACTTGATCAGGTAATTCAGGTGGGGCTGGATGAACTTGAAAAAGTCATGGAGAAATCAGCGAACCATCTCAGGAACTTGAACTGTTCTAAACCCATGATGGGTCCTAACTCTTCTGCAGTGCGGTATCCCAACTACAAATGCGCACCATCTCAGGAAGACTGGGGCGAGGCGCGTAAGATGTGTGAGACCATGGAAGAGTTTCATCAGTATAAGGAAATGATTCAGCATCTTCGTGGTCCAGTCCACTTATTTAACAGGATCAAGGATGTGAAGCGTGATTTGCGCCGCGGACTTGAGTACTATCAGGATGGACCATTTTCCAATATGCTAAAGAAGATGCAGCAGAAGTTCCAGAAACATTGGAAACTCTGCTGCTTACATTTATGTATGCAGATAGTCATGGATCCTTCAGACGGTCTGAAACACATCAAGTCGAAGAGTTATATTAATGATGTGCATGATACATTGCTCAATCTCTTCTATGAATACTCTGGTCAGGTGGAAGACCCTGGCTGCACTTCTGGGTCTGAAATTACCAAGGAAACTGTTGTGAACGAAGATGATATGCCGTTGGCATGTTGTGGCCATTATGGAGACAAATGTAGTAAAGGGCGACCAATGACAGAACTTGATCAGTACTTCCATGAGCCACAGTATTCTAGAGGTCAGGCGAGTGTTCTTCAATGGTGGAAGGAACATAACTTGACCTATCCTACAATTGCTCGAATGGCACGTGATATATTGGCTATACCATACATAAGTGATCATGAGGTAGCAACAATGACTGCCGGACTTGCAATTTGCGAGTCAGGTCATAAGCACTGGGTTGAGCAGCTTGTCTGTACTCAAGATTGGCTCGGACCTAACCGTACGTTCTACTCTCTGGCTTTTCTCATCGCTATCCTGTCACATCCTCGTATTAACCATACTCTGTGTAACCCTAGGTTCTGCAAGCAAGGTCTCAGCGAGTGATCTTTTCGACTGAATACGTGAGCCTTCTTAATCTTCCATGTAAGACCCTTTTCAAATTTACACATGGCAATCCGATTCTGAACTAGTAGTACCAAGCTATGACTCAACAGTTACCTTTCTGATGCAGGATCCTTTTTATCTTTTTGGAAGGAGACGCCGGATTCAAAGACGAGAAATGTGCGAAGGGCGACATTTGTTTTGGTGAATGCATGCTGTGTTCAGTTAGCAGCTAATGATTATTAGTAGTTTTAGACATTTAGTTACTGATGATAATGGAGGTGTAATGGTGCTTTTGTACGTATGTGTCGCGGGCCGGGGAGCCTGTCAGTAATTTCCACCTCTAGTTTCCAGATACTTTGTCAACATATCATCCAATGACACCTGATCATGATGTTCATATGCCAACTGTATACTAGTAATACCATCTTGTAGTGCTTGCAGCCTCTTCTGGTGCTCCCTTTCTTCGTGATTTCTGGCACGGGTTTGATTGATTTGCTGGTCAAAAAAGCGGAGTCTTTTCTTTGAACAATGATACACCACCACCTCGACCCTTTTCAGCAACGCACGCCGCAGCTAATCAGGCTTTCGCCACTTCACTTAATCATGAGCCAGGATGCATGGGGGATCACAACTCTAGCTAGATCACCAATTAATCCCCTCACCCAAATACCCAATGCACGCAACTGTAAGATCTGGATCTGGAACATCTCAAGGGACCAGACACGAACAGAAGTTACCAGCTGGATAACAGATATCCGAGCCGCGACGCGCCGACTGGCACAAATGTCCTGATAACCATATAGATTACATGCCCGGAATACTATTTTCAGAGGTTGGGATTGGCCTCCCGGGCTAAAACTAAGCGTGATCACTGGCCTGCTGCACTGGCCGTGGCCTGTGGATCCGGATCTCAGTACAATCGGTAGGACTACTTTATTAGTAGTAGCTCGGCTCACTTGAGGTTCAGTTTCAGTTGTTCCAAATGCAGCAGAGACTGGCCGTGACCCTGACCCTGACCCTTGTGCGGCGTGCAGGACAGCAGGTGAGACCGGATCCCGAGCGGTGGGCGGCCGGAGCAGCGCCGATGCGCGGAGCCACACGTGCGGCGGTGGCTTCTGCCCGACGGGAGCCCCGCTGGAGCTCGACTGGCGGGCATCGTTGGGCGGCGCCTGCCCGGGCTGGCAAGTGGCAACGGCATCGCCCTGACCCTTCAGCTCTATCCAAGTGGACTGGCCGACTGTCACTGCCCGAGCTTAGTTATAGTAGTTAGCATATACTTACTCACTTCGTCCCATAAGAGCATCACTGATCAGGCACGTCTCATATTTCGCTCTTCACATTCACATATCTTATATCCAGCATCCTATATTCATACTATATACATGCAATCCAACATGACCCTCTACGTGATCAAAGAACGGGCGACAAAATCGGCTGCAAACGGACAATAAAATCAGTTGCAAACAGACATAAACGAGCATGACATCATCCAAAAAAAACGTCTCAGTCCGTTGCCGGACACGTTCTTGAACATCAATAAGTAAAAACGATATAAACATAAGAGGAGGTGCCGGATCACCACTTCCACGACGGGTCTTTGCCCTTTCGGTCACCGGCCGGCTTTGGCGTCCGCGGCTGGTGGAGGATCTTGGTCGTCGTCGAAGAAGGTGGAGATGTCGTTGTCGTCGTCGTCGGAGGAGGACAAGACGATCAGTCAACGGACAGCCTTGTCCTGCTTCAGCTTCAGCTTGGCGAGCCCAGCCACCTTCGCCGATGCCTCCTTCGTCTCCCGCTGCAACTGCTCTATGGCCAGCCGGAGGGCCGTTGCGTTCTTCCGCCGGAGGCCGCGAGTGTCCGTCTCCTTCGTCATGAGCGACCGAAGCCAGACCCATGCGAGGAGTCGCTCGTCCTCGTTGGGCTCCGCCGACATCCCGCGATGACGGTGCACGGAGCGCTCCGCCGCCTCCCTCTCCCTTGCCTGCTACCTCTCGCGACGCGCGTCTCCGATTCTGGAGTGCGCGTGCGGGCCGACACGGGGACTAGCACCCACCGTTGCACGCACTGAGGAGCGGTTGGCGGGGGAAGTGGGCGGTGCGGACTATGTTGTCCTACCATAGCTGAGCTGCCCCCGGTGTCCACCTTGGACCGCTCCAAGGCAATATGGAGGGCAACTTCTCATCATAGTCGAGGTCGGAGCCGGGGTCGTTGTCGGAGCTCGACATTGCTCTGGATTTGATCGGAATAAGGGATGGCAGTGGACAGGAAGGAGCAAGAGAGGCGAGCGGAGTGAGCTAGGGTTCGTAGTAGGAAGTTAAACGGGTTTTTTTGTTGGACATCCATGGAGTTGATGGTGGGTCAGGCGTGCTCGGGCTGCCCCATATCCGCCATAAATTTGGGCTTGGATATGAGGGGTAGCAGTTAGTCCGGGCGTTTGAGGTGCGCGGTTGAGTCGGTTTTTTGACCGGTTCAACCCGTCCGGGTGTTTAAGAGAAATTTGAGACGTTAGAAGCTATACTAGTTTTTACACTATTGACGTTCTGTTATGGGAGGAGGGAGTAGCAGATAAACTAAACAGTACAGAATCACCAGCAGTGGTGCTGCTGTTGTCCTCGGCTGACGAGTTTTTTACGCTCTGGAACACTGGAAACGCGTGTGCCCTGCCCCGGCACCTGACACTGCCCAAACTTCCTGAAAATTCAAAATGGGTTTGAGTTCGTCTGGAGCCTCGATCCTGCAGTTGATCAATGCAGCATTGTCGCTATCAGACTAGTGGCACGGTTTGATTCCAGCAGGTTGCCAAAACACATGGAAATCTGGTGTTTTTTGTAGGCGCCGTGCCGTGCATGGTAAAACAAACAGCATTTTATTTGTAGTACTAGCACGCTTCATTTCGGCTCATGTAAAACTTGCAATGCCGTGCCGTGGACCAACCGGCGAAATTTCGGCCTTCCGTCAAGATTGCCGGGAATAGTTGATATTGGGAAAGTCCATCAAATTTAGGAACATTAGAGTTCTCATTAAAATAGACTTCTTTTGGTGGTGCCGTTTTTTTTTTTAAAATAAACTCTTGCTCTGCCCAATAGAAACATTGCTTGAAAGAGCCCCTAAAAAACCATTGCTTGAAAGAGTTGGAAATTAGTTTTTCTAACTTGCAATTATAGATTTTTTTCTAATTAATTTCTCGTTTGTTTTTTGAAAATTATTTTAATACAACAAAAATAATAATCCAAAAGAGCTTCTATTTACTGATGAAATTGAAATGGATAAATAGAAAAGGCTTTTACTGTTCAATGTACTACCATTATTGAAGATGAATAAATCTGAAGTTTTTCCCTAAAAAATAAATAAATAGGAAAGGTTTTTTGGATTTTTGTAAAATTTCTAGAATGAAAGTCTTTATGCTCTTATTAACCAGATTTACTAACCTAAGTCGCGAGAATTGGGTGGAAATTGGGGTGTTTCAATTCGAACGAGGCTTTGAGATTGCCAAGTTGCAAGCCACCCCATCGAAAGCACTCACAGTTTCACCGGGAACGGATCCTCTAACATCACGAAGGAATGTCACGAAGCTATAGTGTAAATCCAGTGCAAAACAGAGAAGGAATGTCACGATACTGTAGCGATATGTATCGTACAAAGTTACTGTTCATAGAAAATAATTCTGAAATTAATTTTATTGCATCATAATTTTGTTTGTATGTAATTTTTGTAAATGTATATTGTAGATTTGTAATTTGCGAATTAATTCAAGTCATTTTAGCCTTAATCATATGGATGTGAAGAAGGGATGTCACGGTATTGTAGCTTCTCTAACATCCCTTCATGATGTTAGAGGATCTCGTTCCAGTTTCACCACGGCAATAATCACTACAGTACACGAGAGATGAAACAAGCTTCGTTCCTATTGCTGCTGCTGCTCTGGTACTCTGATTTTTACAGGTTTTTTCTTCTGGTAGGTCCCGACTCCAAGCACTTTTATACTACTAATAATAAGAAAAACAAAAGAAAGGAGAAAAAAAAAGCGGATTGTTAATCCGGCGATTAGCTCGCAGTGGATTCAGAGATGCTGCTGCTGGCGCTGCTGCTCTGGCCCGCCGCGGCCTCGGAGATGCTCTGCAGGGACGGCCGCCAGTGCCGGCCTCTGCCGCTTCCGGCCGGCTGCGCGCCGCCGGAGCCCCGGTGCCGGTCCTTCTCCCCCCGCTTCGCGTTCGCGTCCTGAGGAGGCAGCAGGAGAGCGTATAGGAATCAGTATACTGAATATGGCAGTTGCAGGTAGGAAGAGATCATCATCAGGAGAATGGAGAGGGGCACCGACCTTGTCAGAGGCGCCCTGCTCCGCCCCGTCGCCGCGCCGGAGCTGGTCGTGCTGCTGCTTGATGGCCTCGCACCGCCGCATCTTGTCGTTCTTCCTCGCCCGCAGCGCCTTGGTCACCTCTGCGCGGCGCAACACCAGCAAGCATCGATTAGAATAGAAACAGATTGCTGCAACGAACGGCGGAATCCAGGCACGGGATGACCGGAACGAGCTCCGCGCCATGGACGACAAGGAGGAAGAGCCGATGTCGATGGACGGTGGGAGGAGTGCAGTGGAGGACTGTGCACGAACCTTGCGCGGTGATGAGGCGGTAGACCTGGCCGAGGTGGAGCGTGTCCTTGGGCTTGAGGAGCTTGACCCTGGTGATCTTGGCGGCGGCGCCCGCGCCCGCGACGGCGGCCGCCGCCGCGGCCTCGTCCCCCGCGGCCGCCTTGTCGTCGGGGGAGAGGCGGAGGATGACGAGCGCGACGTAGTGGCCCGGGTTGGTCTTCATGACCTCGGCGGCCGGGGTGGGCCAGTAGAGCCGCTCCACCTTGCCGCCCGGGTGCTGGACGATGACCTCCGCCGCCTCGGCCGCCTGGCAGTTGCCCATCGCGCGCGCGCGCCCGCGCCTCGCTTCTGCCGGCGGAGCTAGTGGTGTCTGGTGAGCTCCGGGGGAGGGGGTGGTGGTGGTGGTGGAGGAGCAGAGCGGAGGAGAGGAGAGGAGAGGAGGGCAGGAGGTCACGCAGTTGCCGTTTCGAGGGAGGTGGTGGCGTTAAATGAGGTGAAGGGAAAAGGCGCCGGCCATGAGGAGGAGGGGAGTTTTGGCCGGGCTCGTCTCGTCTCGTCGTCTCAGGCTCAGCACACTGCAACAAATGGGCAATGGTGGACAGGTGGAGCGCTACTACTGCACTAAACTAGGTCTTTTTTTTCGAACCTAAAACGTGTCAAAAAAACGTCTTGCATTATGGGACGGCGTGAGTACAAAATTTCTCTTATGAATTTGGATTTGTCAAAATTTCAGGGATGGTACTGTACGTTCAAAAGCTACTCCTACTAACAAACTGTTTGCCTGCCGAAGATACCCAATGGCGTCTTCATCTCGCATGTTCTCACTCTTATTATCCGTCCATTGTCATACGAGACCAGAGCTAGTATGTGTAGCAGTATATGGGACCTTTTTCTTGATGGAGAAGAAGTGACTGTTACACGGAGAGTGTAAACGAGGTGGCTGGCTGAGGATAACAACTGGTTGTTAGTAGGGTCACTGTCACTTTACGACGGAGCTCTCTTCTTGTTTTATTATAACATATCGTCTCCCTCGATCAAATACCAGCTTTGAACCATTATTAATTTATTATTAGCATGAAGAAGTAATAGTGCTAGTCCGACTAACCCCTTTTGTTAGCACGTCGTCGGATAAGCAGTGCTCGCTAGTCGCTGTGCTCGCACCTGCAGCGGCCCTGAAAGCCGGCTCGCGACGGTCAGAGAAACCGGGCGTGACGTGACGTACTTCGGCCTCCCATTTGTGCTTATCTGCTTCGTAGTTCTTTTTCATTTCAAGTACGTAGTACGAATACACCTAATCCGGCGGCTTCGCTCCTCTCCTTCCATCAGTTTCATTCATCAAAGTGTCAGTTCAGCCATCAGGGTCCTCATGAACCCCAAATTACAGCGCCCTAATCTTGAGGCGTATTGCCTGGTGTGGCCAACTGGCCATGGCATTAATCGAGAACCTGACATGATGTGGTGACGTGCCAGGAGTGGACCTTCTCAACGGGCCCACCTCTGACGCCCAGATGCTTGAATGTGGGCCACCACGGCATGGGCACGCCACACCCGGCCCCGGGGCCGGCGTGTGCTGCGTGCCCTAGGCGTGAGGACGCGGTGAATCCGGCCGGGGGATCCTCTCATCACGCCTCCACCTACGCGTACCAGCAGTCACAAGACTCCTCTTCGAGCCTTCCTTTCACTTCTTTTTGCAGTGCTATCTCTCGTAGCACCTGCAAGACTGCAAATTATGCAGAAAAAAAGAGATGATTTCACCAGGTGCAAGCTTGGTATAATGTTAATTTGTTTCAAGGGACGACAGACCATTTTTCGCAACAATTATAGCATGCCTCTCCCGAGTTATACTTTCTTGTTTATTTTTGGACAAAAGTATGAAGTCAACATTACACGCACTCAGTGTAAAAAAAAAAAACGCACTGTACATACATGCTGGTGGGTTGGGTACATGTGTAGAGCAACAAGGACTAGCCGTCGGTGTCACTGGGCATACAAAAAGATGATACGGTTTGCATTGCTTTCGCTCCTAGTCGTAGGCAGGCAGCCACATCATGAGTACCGCCACTTGTGAATAGTCTAACTCAGGTATAGTAGTTTCAGTCGTCCGTGCGTGCGCTCTTTTGCTGAAGCGTATACGAAACGCCCTCCTGGCCCCGTTTATAGTACGAACCTGCCTCTCGTGCTCCTGTTCATCTCTACACGTCTTGCTCGATGAAGGCGGATGTACTACACACAGGTACAAACAAGTCAAGACAAACAATCTCCGAAAGCTCTACTTGTATGGTCCATGCATCATCATTCATGGGGAATGAGATTCCTTTTTCATAAGATTTTCATGGTTAAATAAGTAAAGAAAGATGATCCACGGAAAATATGTAAAAGCACCTCTAGCAACTTCGTATATCGCCGACCCGCAAAACTTGTTTACAATTCGCCGAAAATGGTTTTACGGGACCGGCACGGGCACCGACCGAGCAGACCCCGCATAGCGGAACAGTAAAACGGAATATTCGCGGATATTCTATTTTATTGTTCCGCTATGCGGGGTGTGCTTACCAGATGTGATTTTATCTGAATTTGACACATATGCCATATATTCAGAATTACTAATTTAATATAAGAAAAATATCAATATTACAATACAACAATCATCCAAATTACAATAATTTTTCAAATCACCGAAGCAAACTAAATAATTTAATACAAAACTTGTCCCGAATACAAATCACACATGAATTAAATGAAATGAATGGAAAATGGAATGTGTTACTGCCCAGCCTTTTGCCAATGGTGCTCAATGAGATCCTCCTAAAGGTGAAAGTGGGTGTATGCATTTCCAATCTCCGTGTAGGTCTAAAGAAAAACTCTATAAGGTCATATTTCTCCCTAAGTAGTTTTGGTGATTGATGACAATGTTTTTGCGGACTAATCGTGTGCGTTGAGCATTTCAGAAATCTCATGTCTAGACACAAGACGATTCGGTGCCCCTTAGAGCCTATCGAAGACGATGTTTCTCTATGTTTCTTTTCGGCGAAATTGAGTCGTAGGAAAGCCGTGAAGGAAATATGCACTAGAGGCAATAATAAAGTTGTTGTTTATATTTTCTTATATCATGATAAATGTTTATTATTCATGCTAGAAATTATATTAACCGGAAACTTAGTACATGTGTGAATACATAGACAAAACAGAGTGTCCCTAGTATACCTTTACTAGACTAGCTCAATGATCAAAGATGGATACGTTTCCTAGCCATAGACATGAGTTGTCATTTGATCAACGGGATCACAGCATTAGGAGAATAATGTGATGGACAAGACCCATCCGTTAGCTTAGCAACTTGATCGTTTAGTTTTACTGCTATTGCTTTCTTCATGACTTATACATGTTCCTACGACTATGAGATTATGCAACTCCCGAATACCGGAGGAACACCTTGTGGGCTATCAAACGTCACAACATAATTGGGTGATTATAAAGATGCTCTACAGGTGTCTCCAAAAGTGTTTTTGGTGTTGCCATAGATCGAGAATAGGATTTGTCACTCCGAGTGTCGGAGAGGTATCTCCGGGCCCTCTCGGTAATGCACATCACTATAAGCCTTGCAAGCAATGTGACTAATGAGTTAGTTGCGGGATGATGCATTACGGAACGAGTAAAGAGACTTGTGGGTAACGAGATTGAACTAGGTATGATGATACCGACGATCGAATCTCGCGCAAGTAACATACCGATGACAAAGGGAACAACGTATGTTGTTATACGGCTTGACCGATAAAGATCTTCGTAGAATATGTAGGAGCCAATATGAGCATTCAGATTCCGCTGTTGGTTACTGACCGGAGATGTATCTTGGTCATGTCTACATAGTTCTCGAACCCGTAGGGTCGGCCCGCTTAACGTTCGATGATGATTTGTATTATGAGTTATGTGATTTGATGACCGACGTTTGTTCGGAGTCCCGGATGAGATCACGGACATGACGAACAGTCTCGAAATGGTCGAGACGTAAAGATCTATATATTGGAAGGTTATATTCGGACATCGGAAAGGTTCCGAGTGATTCGGGTATTTTTCGGAGTACCGGAGAGTTACAGGAATTCGCCGGGAGAAGTATTTGGGCCTTATTGGGCCATACAGGAATAGAGGAGGCAGGCCAAAGGGAAGGAGGCGCCCCCCCTCATGGGTCCGAATTGGACTAGGGGAAAGGGGGCGGCGCCCCCCTTGCCCTTTCCTACTCCCTCTCTCTTTCCCTCTTTCTTCTCTCCTAATCTGGAAAGGAAAAGAGGAATCCTACTAGGACTTGGGAGTCCTAGTAGGACTCCCCACACTTGGCACGCCCCCTCTAGGGCCGGCCTCCTCCTTCTCCCTCCTTTATATATGTGGGCAGAGGGCACCCCAAAGGCACTCCAAAATTTATCTTAGCCGTGTGCAGTGCCCCCCTCCACAGTTACACACCTCGGTCATACTGTTGCAGTGCTTAGGCGAAGCCCTGCATCGATAGCTTCATCATCACCGTCACCACGCCGCCGTGCTGACGAAACTCTCCCGTGACGCTCAACTGGATCAAGAGCTCGTGGGACGTCATCGAGTTGAATGTGTGCTGAACGCGGAGGTGTCGTACGTTCGGTGCTTGGATCAGTTGGATCGCGAAGACGTTCGACTACATCAACCGCGTCACTAGACGCTTCTGCTTTCGGTCAACGAAGGTACGTAGACACACTCTCCCCACTCGTTGCTATGCTTCTCCTAGATAGATCTTGCGCGATCGTAGTTTTTTTTGAAATATTATGTTCCCCAACAGTGGCATCATGAGCCAGGTCTATGTGTAGATGACATGCACGAGTAGAACACAATGAGTTGTGGGCGATAATAGTCATACTGCTTACCAGCATGTCATACTTTGATTCGGCGGTATTGTGAGATGAAGCGGCCCGGACCGACATTACGCGTACGCTTACGCGAGACTGGTTTCACCGTTAGGAGCACTCATTGCTTAAAGGTGATCGGTGGGTGTCTGTCTCTCTCACTTTAGTTGAATCGACTGTGGCTACGCCCGGTCCTTGTGAAGGTTAAAACATCACACTTGACAAAAAATCGTTGTGGTTTTTGTATGCGTAGGTAAGAACGGTTCTTGCTAAGCCCGTAGCAGCCACGTAAAACCTGCAACAACAAAATAGAGGACATCTAAATTGTTTTTGTAGGGCATATTGTGATGTGATATGGTCAAGACGTGATGAGTTATACGTTATTGTATGAGATAATCATGCTTTGTAAATTATCGGCAACCGACAGGAGCCTTATGGTTGTCTCTTTATTGTATGAATTGCGAAGGCCATGTAATTGCTTACTTTATCACTATGAGTTAACGATAGTAGTAGTAGTAGCAATAGTTGGCGAGACGACCACGACGCTACGATGAAGATCATGTTGTCTAGCCGATGACAATGAAGATCATGACGATGCTTTGGAGATGGACATCAAAAGCACAAGATGATGATGGCCATTTTTTTGAGAGTACGCCAAGGGCGTACCATAGCTTTATAGAAGAAAGAAGGTTTACATACAAGATTGTGTCCTCGGCGCGAACACCAAGGACGAACAACACACACGACACCGACGCCACACTATCCTGTCTAACTTCTCACAAAACGTTGTAGACCTCCGAAGCCCACACCTGCCATCTTCCACTCAGCTATGTCATCAAGGATCATCCTTGGAAGATGAAAGGTTGTTTGCTGTTCATTAGTCCTCTTGAAAACTCTAGCATTTCTCTGTTTCCATAGGGCCCATGCCATTGCTGACACTAGCGTGTCGAAACCTCTACGTTCGGCTCCGCTGAAGCTCGTGCGCGCAGCCAGCCACCATTCCGTGAAGTCATCCGTGTCCAGAGGCCCTTGTACATTGATCCGAAGAAGATCGAACACTCTGTGCCAAACCTCTTGGGCATATGTGCAGTTTGCCAAGATGTGGGTCACATTATCTTCCGCCTGCAAGCAAGTGAAGCATGCCGACGGATTATCTTGTAGCCCGCGCCTCGCTCTCCGGTCAGACGTCCACAGCCTCTTCATTAAGGCGAGCCAGACGAAAAGCTTGCATTTCAGCGGTGCCCAGCTCCTCCAAGTACAGTACGCGGTTGGGGATCTAGTCAGCTCAGAGCAGAGGTAGTGATATACCGATTTTGCCGTGTAGGCTCCCGACATTGTGAGCGGCCAGGAGAAGATGTCGGGCTGGGCCGTGTCCCTCTCCACCGAATTGATCGCATGGCCAAGGTGCATGAGCTGTATGAGGGCCGTGAACGATGTGGGAGCCTCAAAGTCTTGCACCCAGCTCGCGTGTTGATCAACGTATCGAACACCTCTTTAGCATCCTCATCCTTCATCAGGGGCAACCCTTGCCATGGACGCTGGGCATCAGTCCTCTTAACCCATTCCCATCTAACTCTCAGCGCTATAGCTTGCCACTTCAAGTTCTTGATGCCCAAGCCGCCAAAAACTTTTGGGCGACAGATTCGCTCCCTAGCGACCAAGCATTGTCCTCCATTGCATTTGTCCTTCCCAGCCCAAAAGAAAGATCTCATCCACTTGTTCATTTCCTCGAGGACCCATTCTGGCGCATCCGTGATCATCAGGTGGTGCACAGGCCGAGCCGCAACCACGGATTGCACCAGAACAAGGCGTCCAGGCCTCTGGATCAATCCCCTCTGCCATCCCGGCAAACAGTGGCTCACCTTGTCCAACATGGGTTGCCAGTCCGCGCGCGTAAGACTCTTCATCGCTAGTTGTAGCCCCATATATTTGCAGGGAAAGTCTGAAGCATTGCACTGGAGCATGCTCGCAACTCTGTCCTGGTCCTCCTCAGAACCTCTGATGATAACAGCTGAAGACTTACGGTAGTTGACCTTGAGTTCCGAGGCTTCTCCAAACGCTTGCAAGATGGCCCGGATCGTGTGTGGAGGGCCTAGTGAACATGGCCACATCATCAGCGTATATGGAGACACTCTGCAGCGGAGTGATCCCAGGGAAAGCAGTAAGTGCGCCCACATCGATGGCCTTGCACATGAGAGCCGAGAGGACATCCATGGCAATGACAAATAGCATAGGCGAGATCGGGTCTCCTTGCCTCAGACCATAGGCGTGCACAGACTTCCTTCCCTGCATACCATTAACCACCATCTTAGTGCTAGCCGACCTCAGGAGCGTCGCAATCCATTCAATCCATCTCGGCCCAAACCCCTTCGCTCTCAGCACCTCAAAAAGGAAAGGCCAGGAGAGAGAGAGTCGAACGCTCTGGAAATGTCCAGCTTCGGGAAGACGCCTGGGGTGCGTCTTGCGTGAATTTTCCTCGCCACCTGACGTACCAGCAAGAAGTTATCGTGAAGGTGCCTCCCTTTGATGAAAGCCGACTGGTTCATCGCCACCAAGTCCTTCATTTGAGTCCTCAGCCGATTTGCCAGAATCTTTGCGAAGAGCTTTGGGATGCTGTGAATTAGGCTTATAGGCCTATAGTCGCCAATCTCCTCGGCATCTGGCTTCTTGGGGATGAGGATGATGATGGCTTTGTTCATCTTGGTAAATCCTCTAGAGTCCCTGTGACGCCCGGGTAATCAAGCTACAGTAACCACACGCTAATGATGCCACGTCACCACTGTTACTGTTGATAATCTCTCGTTAATCCAAATATTGTTCAAATTCAAATTCAAATTAAAGTCAAAATTTAAATTTGTCAAACATGAAAACAAAAATGTTCCATGTGTGGCAAATATTCTCTGGGTTTTTGTCGTGTTGAAACCACATTTTTAATAAATAAATTAAATACACTATGATACTTAAAACAGCAGCTTGAACGTTTAATTAAATACCTTTTCTAATTAATAAAATGTTAAACTGTTTATTTTAGCTATAAAGTTAAATGTGGCTGTGGGCTAATTATTAAAACTAATTTATAAACTAGTTGTGTGTTTTATAAAACAAAGTTTAAAAGAATCTAAAAACAAAACAGAAAAGAATAAGTTAAAACAAAAACAAAAAAATAAAAAGAAACAAAAAACCCCCGGCCCAACTGGGCCTTGGCCCAGCCAACGGGCCCAGCCAGGCCGGCCCACTCCCCTCCACTACAAGGCCTCCCCCAGGAGGCCACCGAAACCCTAACCCCCACCCCCTCGCTCACTTCTCCCCCTCCCCTTTTCCCCCGATCCAGATCGGGATCGGGGTCGACCGCGCCGTCGCCGCCTCGGCCATCGCCGGACCCCGTCGCCGGCCTCCACCGCCGCCTGCCCCGGCCCTGCGCCGCCTCCTCACTCCCCTGCCCCACCGGACCTCTCCCCGGCCCTCCCCGTGAGCTCCCCTTCCTCCCCTCCTCCCCGTGTCCCGTGGCCGTCGCTGCAGCCCCGCACTCCGCCCCGACCGCCGCCGCGCCTGCACCGTGCTCGCCGGCCGCGCCCGCGCCGCGCTACGCGCGCCCCTACCGCGCTCGGCCTCGCTCGCGCACGCGCTGGCCTCGCCCGCACCGCCACTGCTCGCTGCTGCTGCTCCCAACTGCTGCTGCTCTGCTTAGCCCCGTCGCCCCGCTGCGCCATCGCCCGCGCCGCACCGTCGCCGCGGTTGGCCGCTGCTGCTGCTGCACGTGCGCGCACTCCACGCCCGCCTCGCCGCGCCCGCGCCTTCCCGCTCGTGCCCCGGCCACGCCCCGCTCGGCCACGCCGCGCGCGCTGTCCCGCCGCGCTCCGCCGCTGTCCTCTGCTCCGGGCCTCGCCGCGCGCCCGTGCGCGCTACGCGCTCGCCGGACGTGTCCGGTGCCCAAAGGGGCCCGGGCACGGACATGTCCCCTGGCCCTATGACGTGTGGCCCCCCCCCCCGGTAAAACGATTTAACAAAAAGAAATGAAATTGAAAAATAAAATAAATAAATAAATATAATAATTATAATTAATTAATTAGTTAATTAACTAATTAATTAACTAATTAATCTGGACTAATTAATACTGATTAATTAATACTAATTAAGTTTAATTAAACTTAATGACTAAATAAGCTAATTAACTACTGTTAATTTATTTAACAGAATGCTGATGTCATGCTGATGTCATGATGACATCAGCATACACTGTTTCGGATAATTCTAATTTAATTAATTAAATAACTCCAGCATATTAATAAAACTTTGATAAATCATATTAAATAATCCGTAGCCCGGATCGAAAAACTTTGTACATGTAAGTTGCTCAGAACGACGAGACGAATACGACTACGCAGTCCGTTCGTCAACCACACGTCTCTATCATACCGAACATGCAACTTTCCCCTCCGTTTCATCTGCCCGAAAATGCCTAACACCGGGAATACTTTCCCGGATGTTATTCCTCTTCGCCTGTATCACCGAGCACCGCGTTAGGTCACACGTAGCACCGCGTATTTCCATGTTATGCTTTGTGATGCTATTGTTTGCTCTATTATTTATTTGTTTCCCCCTTCGTTGCTTATTTTCGGTAGACTCCGATACTGTGATAGACCCCGAGACCATTGATGCTTCGGTGCTCGACTACGGCTACGCTTCCGAAGATTCCTTTCGTCTGCAGAGCTTCCAAGCAAGCCCCCCCTTTGATCACCAGATATCGCCTACTCTTCTCTCTACTGCTTGCATTAGAGTAGTGTAGCATGTTACTGCTTTCGATAATCCTATTCTGCTGCATAGCCTGTCATTGTTGCTACCACTGTTGATACTTTACCTGCAATCCTAAATGCTTAGTATAGGATGCTAGTATTCCATCAGTGGCCCTACACCCTTGTCCGTCTGCCCTGCTATTCTATCGGGCCGTGATCACTTGGGTGTGATCACGGGTATATACTATATACATACTTTACATACACATGATGATGATTCGGAGATGGGGGTTGAAGGGGCAGGTGGTTCCACCCAGGTAGTGGTGGGCCTGGGTTCCCGACAGCCCCCTGATGGTTACTTTGTGGCGGAGCGACAGAGCAGGTTGCGACCACCTAGGAGACAGGTGGGCCTGGCCCTGGTCGTTGTCCGCGGTTATTTCATAATAACACGTTTAACGGGATCTTGGTATTTGATCTGAGTCTGGCCATTTGGTCTATACGCACTAACCAGCTACGTGGGAATAGTTATGGGTACTCGACGTCGTGGTATCAGCCGAAGCCTTTTTGACGTCAGCGACTTAGCGGCGCGCGCCGGGTTGGACCGCGTAACGCAACTTCCTTAGTAATGGAGGTTGCTAGGTCTGCTCACCGGCCGCGTACGCAACGTGCAGGTGTGCGTTGGGCGATGGGCCCGGACCCCTGCGCGCCTAGGACTTAGACCGGCGTGCTGACCTCTCTGCTGTGCTTAGGTAGGGCTGCGACGTGTTGATCTTCCGAGGCCGGGCATGACCCTAGAAAGTGTGTCCGGCCAAATGGGATCAAGCGTGCTGGGTTATGTGGTGCACCCCTGCAGGGAAGTTAATCTATTCGAATAGCCGTGTCCCTCGGTAAAAGGACGACCCGGAGTTGTACTCGGACCTCATGACAACTAGAACTGGATACTTAATAAAACACACCCAGATAAGTTCCAGATATAACTCGGTGGTTGCTCTCTCACAGGGTGATGTGCGGGAGGATCGCCGGGTAGGATTATGCTTTACGATGTTACTTGGTGAACTCTTCTGCTACTCAAGACGGAGGCTGCCAGAAGCTTTGATAGTTGTTACTATTCCATCTACTCCCTTCTACTGCTGCAAGATGGAGGCTGCGAGACGCGAGGATACTTGTTACTTCCTTATATTCTCTTCTACTGCTGCAAGATGGAGGTGGCCAGAAGCGTAGTCTTCGATTGAATTAGCTATCCCCCTCTTATTCTGGCTTTCTGCAGTTCAGTCCACATATATTCCCCCATTACACAGATATCATTGCATATGTAGTGTAGATCCTTGCTTGCGAGTACTTTGGATGAGTACTCACGGTTGCTTTCTCCCCCTTTTTCCCCTTTTCTTCCTTTCTTCCCGGATGCCGCAACCAGATGATGGAGTCCAGGAGCCAGAGGATCCCGATGATGTGTCTACATGGAGTTCGGCTTCGAGGAGTAGTTAGGAGGTCCCAGGCAGGAGGCCTTGCCTCTTCGATTGTTGTTACTTTTGTGCTAGCCTTCTTAAGGCAAACTTGTTTAACTTATGTCTGTACTCAGATATTGTTGCTTCCGCTGACTCTCGTGTTTTCGAGCTTTTGTATTCGAGCCCTCGAGGCCCCTGGCTTGTAATATAAAGCTTGTATTATTTTAATTTGTGTCTAGAGTTGTGTTGTGATATCTTCCAGTGAGTCCTTGATCTTGGCCGTACACATTTGCGTGCATGATTAGTGTACGGACAAATCGGGGGCGTCACAAGTTGGTATCAGAGCCGACTGCCTGTAGGAATCCCCCTTTCCAACTCCTTGGCCGAAGTTGAGTCTAGTCTTTGAAAAACAAATTTACTAACTTGTTGTGTGGCTTACGGGCCCACAACACCAATGGGTGGTATTAGGATCTTTTACTCCTCGTCTATACTCTGGGACTCTTATCTCTCTTCTATTCGGGATAAATGAATTTTGCTAAAATCTAACATTAGGATCTCGCTATCACTTTCAACCGGAGAGCACCTTATGATCGATGATCGTCTGCTGCACCAGAAGACCCTGAAGATACTCTCCGCTGTTAACCCGAGAACTTGTGCTCATCGCCTTTGCAATTCACTGCCACCGATATATCCCTATGGATATCCGTATGCCCTTATCATTCTCATGATCATTCTTCGTCGCTCTTGTTGTTACAAGATGCCTCGAAATATTCTCTGTTGTCCTGAGAATCCTTTGAGTTTACTGTCTTGCAGTTTTATCTCGCATGAAAACCCTTACGGTTATTTCCTTACAGTTATCGAGGATCCGTTCTTCTCAATTGTTCATATGTCTCACTAAATTCCTCGGAATACTTTTTGATCTTTCGGAAATTTTCTGCAGCCAGTTACTCTTGAAATTCTTACCTGCTTGGATTATGGTTAATTCCATATGACTAGTAGTCTTCGTTAATATCCTTTGCCTTAGCCATTTTTGATCCTATTGATTCAATGTGTGCGTATGCACGCAGTCATCAGGATATCCTTTATAAAATTATCTTTCCGACTCAGACGTCAATCCGGACATGAGTTGGTTCTCGATAATTCAAACCTTTATTGATTGTCCAACTAAGTGTATTCAACTTATCCATCCTTGATCAGAGCGTTTGCTTTTGATATCTTGTTTCGGAAAACATAATTCCTTTGCATTTGGTTGAATTAGTCAGTTGTTTCTATGATGTGATCTCCTTTAATTATTTCTTCTTCTAGTTGAGTATCGATACTCACACCTGATTCGTTGCGGTCTGCCAGATCCTTTTGTGGATTATTATCCGACCGTTCCGACATATCAAAACCTTGAGTTCTTCCCGTGATACATAATGCCTTTGGTAAATTGTATCCTCTACTTGGCCAACCATGCTCTGCTTTCGAGCATGTGTATTTACTTTTGAAACTTGTGGTATATGTTACTAAGATGCCCGATGGGTTGAACCTATGCCTTCCCATAATCCGTGAGAACCCAAAAGGTTTTCACAAGTCATACCCTTCCGGTGTTCTACCGGATAAAATTCCAACACTACAGTTTTATCAAAGCAGGAGGTAATTGAAACGTATGCATTGGAGAAATGGGAGTCGACCTTGAGCTTTTGTTCATGCCCATGGAAACGATGTAGACCGTCTCGGGAGCTTCGTGCAAAATGATTTTTCATCTAAATAATTCTTTCGGTGTCAATAAATTTGATCCCTTGTAGTTATGGTTTCGACCATGCTGTCCTTATTCAATATATCTGGATTAAATCCAATCCACGCCTCGTCAATTTTTGACAAGGTTAAATCATCTACTGTCATAGGTCAATGACCTATTTCAACTTCTATCGTGTTCTACCTTCGAGTTTTACCCTCTGATATCTCGAGGATATCATGTCTTTGTGCCACACCTTTTGAACTTTTGATGAAGTAATACCTTTGCTTGTCGTAATCACTCTACGGGTTCTAGGTTGCCGTCAACCGAGGACATCGCTTAGTAAATCAAATCTGCTCTAAAAATTCAACACCCCTAGTAGATGTTACTGGGAAATTTTTAAACTCAATCTGGTTTATTCCTAGACTATCGGGTACATCCCTTGTCTAGCTATCTTTGACTGTGCTACCTCGTCTTTCTTTGGTGCACGAATTCTTCAGTGTGTGAGCACGACTTACGTCGAGCTTTCAACATCATGTTGCTTGTTCAGTAAGGCAACTTTGATTCCGAGCTTGCATCTTATATATTGATCCTATAACTTGCCACCTCGTCATTCTCTTGCTTGTTGCCATTGTTATTTGATTGCATCCCCTTGAAACCCTCCCGACAAATGTGTCGGATCACCTTCAACACTTTGACTTCTTCCGAGATGTCAACCATGTTCATGATGACAAATACCCTCCTTGCCTTCGATGATTTTTATTATCATCGACGACACCCTTGACTTCCTTTCATCGCGAACTTGTCCACACTATGAATACAACTTACTCTCCAACTAGTGTTGTATTCTGCATTGAAGTATTACTGTCTTCTATGTCGAGAATGTTGTGGGGGATTGCTCCACCTCTTAGAAATTCTCGGTATGATGATACTTCTCACCATCACCATTCTTCCTTGGTCCCCGTGTTGTTTTTAACCGGGATACCAATATGCTAACGATGCTGCTTGAGTTCTATACTTCTAGCAACCCTATTGCTTTGAAGTTAATGATCGACAGTTCATTCTTAGACTGTTGGTTATGGAATCGTCACTCTAACATTGATCTTGCTGCATAAGGTCATATTTCGGGCACACCTTTCAACTAATGATTAATGGTGTATGTTTATCTCGAGCATACAACATTATATCATTTGAATTGACAATTGTCATTTTCTCGTTCACATTATTATGGAAATCCATTCGTTTGGAATTCTCGATGAATTGTCGCTGAGTCCATCAGCCACCTCCTCATCCTATCCTTGGTTTAATGATGAACTATTGTTTTGGGAACCCGCTCCCATAGTTCATTTCCCGAGAATCTTGCAATGTCATTTCGTCGAATTGTGATGCACCTTTTTCTTCTCGAACATCCCGAGTCTGAGGTAAAATGACACCAATCGGATCTGAATCTCGGTCAGATATGATGGTTGGGCCAACTTTCCAGTAGTTATATTATTGGTCCTTTGATGACCCGGTAATATGATGTCATGCCCAGCACCCCTGGGTGGAGGACCTATCATTATATTCTCCTCTGCAAGGATAACTATTCTTCCAGGAGGAAATTGTAAGACTTTTTCTATAAGTTGTTCCTGGTGAATCCTTTGTGTATCCAAGTCAGACCTTTGCTTCAAGACCATGCCAATGCTATCTCGAAGCATGACTGTGGTACTCCGATTCTCAACAAGAGCATTTGAAGCCCAATGCTAAATGTTTCCTGGTCAGTTACCCAAACACCGTTGTATGGGTAACATCTTGATTAATCCTTGCCTCTTTATCTAAATGATTGGGTACTTGCTCTCCTACCCTGTATGCCATGTTCTTCTTGTCCATGGGAAGGATACACTCCTAATAATTGTGTGTAATCACAATTTTCCTTTCCATTTGTTTGTTTAACCTTTCTTTGATCTACATATAATCTAAGCAGTAATATTTTTCTGCTTATGTAAACACCTTGGTGTACAACTCTGTCGGTAAGACCTTGATTCTATTAATGATAACATCCTGGTACTGCCGCTGAACGAGAACTTGCCTGTTGGTCCACCTCGTTTCAACGAGCGGGAAGATGGTTCTCTTCGTTCCTCGTCCTAGGTACCGACATTGTTGGCGGCATAGCTGACAAGCTATCCACTGACATGCCTCCCTGTCGAGGCTGTGCAAGATGTCACCATCCTTCCTATTTTCAACCCACATGGTGGGCCCATAACCCACAGGTCCACTGGATCGAAACCTGACTCTTCTGAACAACCCTGATTCTAATGTGTTCTTTGCACTTGGCTTCGTGTGTAATTCACGAGCTAAATTATACCGTATTTCATCCTGGTATCAGACACCATATGGTTCTCGTTGATTAAGCCCCCATTCTAGCTTCTGGTTAGGCATCGAATGACTGCCTACCCGTTTGAAACTTTGGTACCATCGCTTATTGTTCTCAATGCATTCACTGGAATACTACGCGTAGGGCACTTCGTGTATCACTTTCTGAATTCACTGTCAGATGCACATACTTCATGGAGATACGTTCCTCCAAAGTTTCCCCC